>OX371224.1:360543011-361168011 GCA_947310385.1 Nephrotoma appendiculata | reverse complement strand
CAAAACTGCCGGCGGCGATAAAAAATCATGCCCCTCAAGTATTTGAGCTCCTCCTATTTCTCGATCATTTCCTCCAAATCTGCTTTGACATTGAAGACATTATAGGGAAACTCACCAATCCCGCATTTAGTTGTGAAAATTTTTTCATTCACCGTTTCTTCGAATAAAGTCGCTCGCATGAAAGTATTTTATGTAACTCTCTCATTATTGGTTTTCACATACGTTTTCGTGTGTGAACAGACAAAACCACGAATTAATCATACATTAAAATTTCGAACTCATTTTTTGTCGTTGGAAATCGTGTATATATGCCATGGACTAGTTTTACTCCTCGTCTCATTCAAAGAAACAAGCGACGACTGAATTTCTTGAACCACTCTATTGCGGCATCAATAACTGGTCCATGTGGAATTATACAATCTTTGAATGCTTTCCCTTTCTAACTGTCAAGTTGTGCAAACTAAATTGCTTATCTGGACTTGTACGCTAAATCCTTAGACCCAGGTTCTCGATTTCCACTCTACAGCCATAGTGAATTGTGTTTCCAGTCGTATCTAGATAAACTTTTAAACTTCTAAATTAGCTCGCACAAACGAAAGAAGTAAATTTCAGATAAAAACAAATTCATTAGTTTTCCGAAGAAGAATTCCGAATATTCGTACAAGTAAATTTAACAATTCATTTCTTTTTTTTCATTCTTAGGGAAGTGATTCAGAACAATCACCGAATTTATATTCACCACCACCACAACAACCAAATCAAGCACCATCACAACAGCAAACTCAACAGGTGCAACAATCACCACAACAACAAACTTTGTCACCATCGCAGCAATCGCAGCAGCATGTGATTTCGAATCATCCTCAACAATCGCCACAGCATCATCCACAGAATTTACCAATTCCACAAACGAGCCCACATTTAACGCATCAACAAATTCAGCAGTCCCAGAATAATTATCAGCCGTATCAATCGCCATACAGGTCACCACCACATAAATCGGTAAATATTTCGATGATATATTATAATAATTTCATACATCACTAGAATAAATTCCATTCTCGTTACACACAGGTCATGATGCAACAAAATATGCAACAAATGCAGCAACACCCACAAATGATAGGTGGTGGCGGAGGCGGTGGTATGCAATCCCCAACCCAAATGATGGGCATGAATCCAATGGGTCAAATGATAGGACAAATGAATCCACCGCACCAATCGCCACAGCATCAGTCGCAACATCCGATGGGGGGACACCAGCAGAACATGAACGGAATGATGGGTATGGGAATTCCTCAACAGTATATGAATCAACAGGTGCATTATTCTATTCTATGATTTTTGTATATTTTTACAACTCATTCATTCCCCCGTCTCATTGTGTGGTGTGGTGTCTATTATATACCGACTAACTCACAAACTATACAGAACAAAAAAAAAAAAAGTAAAGAAAATAGAAAATTTGTCTACATACGTACAGTAAAAACAAAATGGAAAAACTTTTATATGGTTTTTCCATACGCTCCCATTCATGCATTCATATTCAACTAACACTGTAAAATTTTTGCTTACATACATAATAATAAAAATAATATATTTGTTGATCTCGTTTGTTGTTGAATCAGAATTAAAATAGCTAAGCTCTACTCATAACTCTCGCTATGAGATTCTAAATCAATCACCACGAATTAATTATGTTTTATTTTTATTTTATTCAGATGCATCCGCAGCAGCAAATGGCAACGCAGCATACCGTTCCACAGCAACAAACCAACAGCAATCAGCAACAGGGGCAGCAACAGCCTCAGCAGCAAACGCAAATGACACAACAACAGCAGCAGGGCAATCAGCAGCAGCAGCAGCCCAATCAGCAGCAGCAACAGCAGCAACAACAACAACCATCCCCTGTTTCGGGTACACCTCCTTCAAACGATCCGAATACCCCGCACCAACCCCAACTATGCATTCGCCATGGATGCACCAACCCAGCTACTGTTAGTTCCGATTGGGAAGATGAATATTGTTGTAGTGATTGTGTCATAACACATTGCCGGTATGTTGGATTTTATCATATGGAATATTTTTTAAATTTCGAGGTTGACTAAAACCTAATAGAGCAGCTACATAGCATATTTTATTCAAATGGCCTAGGAAGCAAACCTAATGTGGAACCATCAACATTTCTCGTTCTTAAGAGGTAATATTTGGCCGCTTAAGCTGAAACTTGAACTTGGGTTTATTATTTCAGTTTATGTGAAATGCTTTTGCAATTTTAAAATGTATATACGTGTGTGTGCTCCTGGTTTTCAATTCTCAATGTTACAAGAGAGGCCGGCATCGGAACCCAGACCGATACAATTACCATTTTGAATCATAACCTTAATAACATCAATCATCTTCTTAGTAAACATGATTATGATTATTGTGAAGAGTAATAATAGGAAATAGAATGTCGATTTTAAATCCGCTTAAATTAAATATTTTAATTAAATTACCATATTGCCTCGTATTTAACAGTCAAAAGCCAACCGCTTTCGTTCCACCAAATTTTTTTAGCCTTCAGGTTCATCAACCTTATCGTTATAATCTCTTATCAATGTATCAATTATGATACATTCAATTATGAACATTCATAAGGCCTAAAATGTTACGCTAAGTGGACGGAGTTTTAACTTCAGTTTACCCACAACATGGTGTAGGTTAGGTTTCAGTGGTTGATGCTTAGGTCATTTTTGGGCCATTGTGATACCACGCATTCACGTCACATCATTAACCCATTCACCTACTCACACAACTTAGTATACCACCTGCACATTGCAAGCTCCATGTCAACCTGTACATTAACGTGGGTCGGCCCGAATTCCGCACTCCATCAGAGTGTCTTAGTTGTGTTTATTAACATCACCGAACGTAATCGATGATGAAAATTCGATTTGCATCTAAGCCTCTGATGGGATTCGAACCCAGTACCTTCCGGCACAAGCGCCGAAGCTTTAACCACTGCACCACTTATTCGGTCCGTAATAGTGATGATCGTTTTCATTGATGTGTCGATTCAGATTCCAACCACACCTTTATTGAATATTGGTAACAACATTTATGTTCGTGTGATCACTATCGATAATAATGAATGAATGTTACAATTATTTTAAAATTGAGGGTGGTATCAATTACGTCCCCTAGGTCAGCATAAAATAAATCTTCGACGTCATCCGTCTTGTCTTCGGTAGGTGCATGCTCGTTAGTTAGGACGTAATAGTCCATTTACAATGTTCGAGATCATTTTGGTGACGAATTCACTGAAGTTATTCAAGGTTCATAACACATTAAGATTTTATGAGAGCTTGCTAGTCAATCCGTATTTTCGTGTGTGGTTACAAATTGGTAATAGATCTTGAAGAATCCAGTTCTAGCTAAAATATTTTTATTTGCGATCACTTAGTATATAACCGGTGACCGACGCGTGATTTATCGAAAACAAATATCTACATAGATGTATTAGAGAACCCTTCTTCTCAATTTTTGCAGAACTAAATCTGAAATGAAAATATGATTATGAAACCTCATTTGAGGCGGCCAAATCCCTTGATGAAATATAGTTCCAGAGATAAAGAGAGAGTTCTGCAACTTGTGATATCATCGAGATAGGTTAGTTGGAATTATGAAGAGTATTTCATTTGATCAACCTTTGATTACACTTCGTTCTCTTCCAATTCAGTTTTACTACGAAATTTTTTTAACAACACAGATGGTTGTTTGGTTCATAGAAACTGGTTTGGTGAATAGAAAGCAAAATTTTACTGATTATATTCATCTCGCATTATGCATATCTATAATACGGTAACTTGTATCCGGTAACTTCTTCGTTTCTAGCCTCTATACATATAAAATAAATAAATTTTACAGATAATGCGGAAAGAGACGAAGTTACCGGATTCAAGTATAGATATGCACATTGAGCCATTTCAGGCGGGTTGTCAAAGAAGCTTTGTGGTATACAAGCCAAAACTATAGAAACACAAAATTTCTTTGTAATATTTTATTACTACTCTCTCGAAAATAAAATTTAAAGTAAAATGTACGTCAAAAATGTCCTTGAAATATGTTTTATTCATTTTTGTTTGTGTTAGTTCGATTTCACCGAAAATTTTTATGTCGCAGTTAAAACGGATTTTGTAGGTAAAAGGAGAAAGAAAGGAAAGTGAAGCCTGTCTTATGAAGCCGTGTGTGTGAAGCCGCGACAAAAATTTTATGTCGCACAATTTTTGTCCGTGAATCCGAAATGACAAAAATAGAAATGAAAATAAAAAAATGTAAGGGCATTTTTGAGATGTAGATTTTTGTTTAAATTTTATTATCGAGAGAACAGAATAAAATAATACAAAAAAATTTGGTGTTTTCATTTAATATAAAGGTTTAAATTAACAATAAAAAATCTATTACGACTTAGTTTGAAACCAGAAATTAAAATCTCGTGTAGCACCAGCCAATGGATAATGGAATATTCCACTACAGTGAGAATAGAGAATTTATTTTTTTGTTTTCTATTATATGGCCCATCCCACACGTAAAAAAAAATGCCGCATTTTTCTTCGTTTCTTTCCCCGTTTACCTATGATACAAGTTTTAATTGCGACTTAAACAAATTTTCTGTTCAACCACACAACTCAAACATAAATGAAATAAAAAATATTTCAAGGACATTTTTGACTCATTTTAGTTAAAATTTTATTTAAGAGAGAGCAGAACAAAACATTGGTAGAAAAAAAATGCCAAAATACAAAAAACTCTCGTGTGTCATCAGCCTATCAGCCGTTCCACACTGGTTGTCAAATAAAACCTGCTTCACGCTTCAAAATAAGTCGTAATAGATTTTTTATTGCTACGTATGTAATTTAAAACCTTATTTTATATTTAAACACAAAATTTTTTTTGTATTGTTTTATTCTGCTCTCTCGAAAATAAAATTTAAACTAAAATCTATCTCAAAAATGGTTATAAATTCTTTTTATTTCATTTCTATTTTTTTTGAAGCTGGCGTCAATTCGCGTTCCGTGAAATAATGAAAATGTAAAGTTTTTTTCATTAGCAATCGAGTAGGTTTGCACTCCCCATAAGAAATTTTGATTTCACACAGTAAAATTTAAAATTTACGTGCGAATAATTCATGCTACTAGATTGCCAATGAAAAAAACTTTTCATTTTCATTATTTCGCGGAACGCGAATTGACTCGCTGGTTCACATAAAAAAATTTTGTAAATGAGTCGCAATTAAAACCGGTATCATAGGTTAGCGGAGAAAGAAACGAAGATGAAGCTGCTTCTTTGACAACCCGTGCGGAAAGGCTCGATAGTACAATCAATTGCCACATGGAATTAAAGGGCTTTTATTTACTTCCCACTATTTCAATTATGTGTGGCTGCACAGGTACTTATGTATGTGCCAAGGTGTATTTCACAGTAATTGACTCAGTTAACAACTACACGATTAATTCACTTTTAAACTATGTTTTATAAATAAATAAATAATCTAATTTTATAAATAATCGTGAAACTATATTTTTTATTAATTTTTCTTAATTTCTCTACACAAAAATAACTGACTTGAAGCTTTTATTTTTTTTCTTCTTGTTGTGTGTAAAAATAATGAACATTTTTTATTTTTTGTTAATCACAACCTACGTCGATAGACCGGGTTTTTTGGTTCTTCCAGAATTTTACAGAGCTCTCACAATAGAAAATAATTTGCCTTTATCTTTTGCCTTAAACTTTTACCTTAAGAGTATCTCTCACAATGAGGAAAAAAAAATTAATTGAAACCAACTTCGTTTTATTTATCTTCATACTAATAATAATTTTTAAAATTGTATTTTATATTATTAATTATAATGTTAAGATATATTAAACCGATAAATTAGAACTTATTTGCATTTTAACATGTTCTGGTTGGAAAATGACAACAAAAACCCTGATTTTGAAATTTAGCTAACTTCATTAGTCTTTTCTTAAGGCAAAAGTTTAGAGTTTGCTAACTTTTTCCTTAAGGTAAAAACGAAAATTTTTTTTTTGTCAAGTTTTATTTTCAAACAAACTTGTAAGGCAAAAGTAAAAGTTTTTCTATTGTGAGAGCTCTGTTAGAGAGTTCATTAAATTTTTACAACTGACAACTAAATTTGATGGTCATATTTGTAAATATCGCCACAGAATATTAATAAAAAATTTACTCTAAAGTTTATAAAGTAGTCGTCAACTATTCGTTTAGCAAAGAGCAGAGTAGAAAAATATAATTTCTGATCTATTCAAAACATCGATCTGTTTGTTTTTTCATTATTCGCTCACTATTCGTTTAAAACTGAATATTATTCTTTATTTTACTATTCACGATCGAAAAAGTGGGGAAAAATTAAAAAAAGATCAATTGAGAGAATATAAATAGAATAGAAACAAAGTCAAGAGTGTTAAAATGAATTCGTAACAGAATAATGAATTTTCTTCTTGGAATATTACCAAGACAATTGCATACATATTGGATGTTCATCGGACCGGCTGCTCATTTTTGTACGAATTTCCATTCGAAAGAATTTGAATCTGTGGAGCATAGAGAAAAGGGATCGCAATCGGCTTTCTATTCTAGACAAAATCGTAAATTGGCTTGATATTTTTATTCATTCATCACGTCTGGGGGGAGGGGCTCCTCTTATTGCCTATATTATTCTACAGGTTGTTAAGGAATTCGTACTCGTTGCACGCATTTTGATTAGGGCCGCTGGTTCGTTACCCGATATTGTTGTATGATCGAAGAATCGTTAAATTCTTCCTTGATGGGGACATCATTTTACATGTCTCGATCGTTAATCGCTGCAATCGTTAAATTAGATATTGTAGTTCGGAACGTTTATTAACATTTTTAAATTCCTAATATCACCAAATTCTTTAATTTAATCTTTGCAACGATATTTATACTGGAGTGCAAAAGCTTCGGTTTCACGGAATCCAACTAAAAATTCCAAATGCCTGTTTTGGGAAGGATTTTTCCTGATATCAGAAGTCGTAGTTATTTCTTAATCTTCAATTGTTTCTGTTTTTTGTATTTGTTTGTTCTCCTGTACATCATTAGACTTAAATATACCCTCTTGTTACTTTCATCAGTGTTTTCGAGAGTTATACCAGATTGTTAAGATTCGTATTTGTTTTGGCTGTGTTCAGGAAACACAATTGGTGGTTTGTTGATTTTTCGTTTTTCCCTAGTTTATTTCTATGAACATCCAGCCGACTACCGCCTTACTTAATACCTCTGGGTTTCTATGGAGGAATTCATGGCGTCAGCCTTCTTTGGAGTACTGTTTCCTTTCGGTGTGTTCTCCATTGCATTGGTCTTTACATTTGTAACGTACTTTACAGAGACAGGAGCGATCCATCAAATCAAATTAGTGATGTATATCTCCAGACAATATTATCGTTTCAAGTAATATAGAACACCTAGATCAAATGGTGCCCTATTTCGATTATCTTCCAGCAACATCGACAGAACAGATACCTGTGGAAATAGTACCGAGAAAATGGTCGCGAACACATAAACCGAAGCAAATGGAAGATTTCGTTTCTTGCATGTCTCTCCTCCGTGAATTACGCGATAAAACAACCATCGAAGAAGCTTTGACAAAATGCAATGCAAGAATAATATGAACCTCTTATTGAAAATGATGCGTAAGAACTCAACGATCTACCACCCAACAAAAAACCTAGCAATTCGATTTTTAAAACGAAACGTAACGCTTCGGGGGGAAATACATAGATATAATGTGAGATTTGTTGTGAGTTGACTACTAAGATACCCCTAGTGTTGAGCTTTACCTCCTTAAGATATTTAAAATCACTTGCAGCAAACTAGATGCTGTTTTATTTGTCAGTTTTCAACGATTTTTTATTATTTTCAAATAACCAACAACACAAGTCATCAGTCAAAAACGAAACTAAACGAAAATTTATAAGATGAAAGATATTGGAGAAGCAAGGTATTGCCTTGGAAGAAAGATTACATGAAGGAAAGTTCAGAAGGAAAGTTATGACTCGAATTAATGTAATCCAACTCTCCAGTTCAATGTGTCCTATTTAAGTGTAGTAAGTTTAAGTGTAGTTTGACGATGTTAATTTTTAAGTGTAAAGTATAATATATAGGTATCGTTAGTATACTTTTTGGTCTCGGTCCTTGTTAAATTTTAAAGCTTGATTTTGGTACAAACAAAACGAAGGTAGCTCCTTACTTTATGAATAAACTGTGGTATGTCGGAAATATTTTGAACCTTGATTTAGATTTTAAATACATAATATTTCTTGGCTAAAGCGATACGTTCCCGCCGTCAGTAAAGGCAATAGATCGATTTTTGACAGCAAACATTAAACCAAATTGACAGAAATGTTGAGATAACACTTGAGAAAACAAACTGCTGTATGAAATATTTAAATATATAAATATTTTTAATAATACAAAACTAATTTTTTCATTATTTGTATTGCTCTGAGTTTATTTAGAGGGTTGTGAGTGCTGAAATTAGAAAACCATATGTGTCATTGAAATTATGGATTTCCAACGCAAATCAATATTTGCCTTGGTTAAATATTTATATTATAATAATTTATCTAAGGTATTGACAAATATGTGTTTCTAATACATCAGTAGCGACTGATAAATGGTTAGATTATGTTTTTTTATAGTCAACAGTTTCCGATAAATTTCGACGGCATGCTCGAATCTGCTTCTTATGATAATGATAACAGTATTTCCTTGCTAAATAAACCCGAAAATTTGCAGCCAGTATTTCCAGACATACAAAAATACATTACAAATCAATTTACTACAATATTCAAAAGTAGTTTTAATAAAATAAACTAAAATGGTATTCAATTCGTTTCGAATAAAATATATGAAATTCTCAGGCGATTTGTTTGTTTTCTTTAACACGAAAAAAATTAGCTATCGAATCGTTCTATTGGTATGTTCTATACTCTTGGACTAAAGGTCCATACATCGCTTCAAAGAAGCAGCTTCATCTTCCTCTGTTTCCTTGTTTACATATAAAATCGGTTTTAATGAGCCTCGCCACACTTAGATTCTTTCGTCGTGATTCCATCACTTCCAAAAATAAATCGACGTCCACATTTGATTTCTTTGCGCATTTCTTTGTTTATGTATGTGTGTAAAAGTATGTTTTTTGATTTATTTGTATAGTAAGAAAGTTTATTATTTGCTGCGAAAACTGCTTCCTTGATAAAAAAAAAATATTTTGCCTCGCGTAACAAAAATTAACCCAGAAACGACAAATAAACAAGTTGTCCTTGAAATATTTTTTTTTGTAGTAGTGCGAGTATCAGTTGAATCAAAAAAAAATTTTGTTGAAGAAAGAATCAAAAATGTCCATGCAACAAAATTACGAGGATAGAATCACGACGAAAGAATCAAACTGTGGGACCGCGGAATTGCGACATATTTTTCAACCAAAATTTTTTCGGTGAAGCATTAGTAACACACAAAAATGAAATAAAAAAAATCAAAGCCATTATTAGCATGTAGATTTAAAGTTTAAATTTTATTTTCGAGAGAGCGGAATAAAACAATACAAAAAACTTTTGTGTCTAAATATAAAATAAGGTTTTATGCTTGGTTCACGTATGCGATCAAAAAATAATTCGCGAATCAAGCCAATCTGTGAGTGTAATTATTTCGCATTATTATTCATAATTTGTTATTTTTTTTTTTATGTTGGGTGCTTCCGATCAAAATTTTCCCAAAGTTAAAATTATTTCATCTCGGGCGGAGAAATTTGTATATGTTTTCAAAGATTTAGTTTTCCTTTGATTCGCGAATCATTTTTTGATCGCATACGTGAACCAAGCATTAAAGTAATAAAAAATCACCGACGACCTATTTTGAAACCAGAACGATAGTGTTTCAAAGAAGTACAGTGTAAACCGGGCCAATATGGTTCGTGTTAAAATTACAGTAAAACTAAGTGTCGGATGATATTGACAGATGGCAGCACAACATTTCATATCATAGATATTGGCCTTTTAACTGCCGCCTAGTTAGAGCCACTTTGTATGCTTGCGAAATGTGTTTCTGTTTATATGAGAAAAAGCCTAATTCCATTTTATTATTATTTTAACACTTGTTACATTAATTGTAAACTATTTGGAACATTTTAAATAATATTTAGTCGAACTATGTCAACCTTGAAGTTTATATAAAGTTTTTGTGAAATGTTTATATTTTAATGCAAAATTGACGAATTATTCCGCGAGAGCACAATGTAACACGTTTCAGATCATATACCGGTTTTTATTATATGTATATAGGCAGTTTCTGAATCGCAAATAGTAATTTATCGATGATTTTTTTTTTTAAATCATTATCTCGCCACAACAGAATTTTACCGCGGGTCTGTAGTTTGTCCAAGTCGATATTTTGTCTCTGTCCAGTTTTTGTTCATGTAAAACTGTTGTTGGTGTCCATCTTGGGTCTATGATGGACTTTTGTATTGTTGGTCATTTTTATCCTTGTCGGCTTTTTGCAGTTGAAACCCTTTCGTCAATGGCTGCCTTTTATGTTGGTCCACGAGGACTGTTTGTATCTATTCATCTTTGTACATGTCGATCTGTTATTTCTGCCAGCCCTTTGTTTTTGGCGGTTTTTTATCTATTGAACTCAGTCTTTTGTTCAAGTGGGTCATTTGTCAAATGAAATATATTGGTAAATTCTGCCGAAAATTTCGATAAAAATGTTTATCAATCAACTTGGACATACTCCAAAAATACTATTAAATTATGCCTAAGTAGTTTTTACTGAACATCGATTTTGCCTTAAACCAATCAAATTATATAAAAAAAAATAATTTTCGCCTGGGATAGAAAGGACACTATCTGCATTATATTTTTTAAACTATTGCATGAAAGCTTTCATTAAAAGTAAGAAATTATTGCTCTCTATTCCTTTGGCCTGTGGTTTCGGATGCTCTACAATTGTAAATTGGAGTTTTATCAATTTTAACGGAGGTTTAATAAAACTATTATGTGCGGTTTATAAATTTTTTAGAGTTATTTCGATTTTCCGTGTACTCTTCCGCAATGTGGTGGCTGCCCACTACAGTCTCGGGTTAATGTTCGCAAGTATCTGTATCTTGCTTTGCACCAAGGAAGATTGTTGTTGTTGATTCACTATTCGAATAAATATGAAGAATCGGAACCACAAACGGCTTCTTCCCGGTTCAGACATCCAGTTACGGCTTTGAACGTATAACATAATCTGAAAATATTTTGTAACTCGGTTCAAATACAAATTTTAATTTACTAGCACTATAATTAATCAATTCTCTTTTAATTATATTCCAGTGACGTATTTGGGAATTGGGTTCAAACAAACCAACAGCAACAACAACAATCATATTCAGCTGTAAAATAAATAAACAAAAAAAAAATATATTTAAATACATAAAATTAAAAATTAAACAATTTCAATTTTAGAACATATTTAAGTTTTCGTTTGTTTTTATTTTTCATTTATTTTTTTTTTTAAATTACTATAAATAATTTTTAAATATTTAAACAAAAAAAAACGTAAATATTAAATTTAAAAATTGAGGTTTGTTATAAAGAAATAAATTCCAAACGATTTTTAAATATAAATATAATATTAAATCTATTATATAAATAATTATACAGGGTGTTGAAAAAATATGTGAACAAATATTTCATGATCTGAGCAGATCCTGAATATTTTTAACATCTGGTTTCAGTACCCTATATAGGTACATCTATATAAATATTAAATAATAATTTTAAATTACAACACATAGACACACACAAAACAACATTTTTATTTTTTAAATTATTTTAAATTACATATTATATTATAAATATTATTATAATTATAAAATAAAATATGTTCATCTATTGTTTAAAAAAAAATTAAATTAATTAAGAGGCAATCGATTTAAAAAATACACAAAACCAATTTAAAATTAATTAAATTAAAATATTTAGTTATTTGCTTATTATTTTTATGCTTTAATTATTAGCATAATTAAATTAGTTTAATTTTGTTTATTTTTTGAATTTGAATTTATTTAGGTTTCGTTGAATTTATTTTATTATTATAATATTATTATTATTATTATTATTATTTAGCCAGTGAAATTGAAGATTAATTATTTTGGAATACAATTATTAATATTTTTTTAATGTTTGTTATTTACAATTGAAAATATTAATTATTTTTTTGTTTTGTAAATAAATAAATAAATAATACATCGCATAATAATAATTGTGTAAAATATGGTTGCCATAAATTTTAAGCAATTTATATAGAGGAGTACATATTATATAAATATAATAATCTATTCCAATAATTAAATATTTCAAAAAAAAAAATTAATTAATTATTTAATTTTAGTGAATTATAAATCTTATATTATTATTATTATTATTCATATAAATAAATAAAAAAACAAATGAAATTTAGAATAAAAAAAAATAAATAATTAAAAATAATAATATAATTATTACATTGAGTTACTATTTGAAAATTTAAAAAATAAAACATAAAAAAAAAAAATTAAAAATCTATAAACATTTTGAAATTATATTGTAATTTGTAACCGGAAAAAATTATATATATAAATATATACATACTAGATATAATATTATATAAGTATATAAAAACATTTTAATAAAAGTAATGTTACATTTAAAATTATTATTATTATTATTATATTTCACAAATTAATTATTATACCAACATTGATTTTCTGTTTGTTTTGTACAAAATAAAATAAAAAATAGAAGAATACCCAACCAAATGGACATTTATTTGTGGATTCAAAACAAAATTAATTAATATTAATTAAAAATTTAACAAATTAAAAAAATCTTTAAAAATTAAATCTGAATGAAGAAAATACTAATTTCTATATAAATATATATTTATGAATATAATAATTATTAAAAAATAAAAATATATAGAAAGGAAAATAAATTTAATATTAATATTATATAATTATAAATTAATAAAACACAAAAAAAAAAATGTTATCCAAAATATATAATAAAACAAGAAAAAAATTATGTAAATATAATAATAATTATTATTAAAAATATAAAAATAAAAATAATTGAAATATTTAAGAAAAATGTTTTGTTTCTTTCTAATCAACACATTTAATCACAATCGGAAGAGAAATTATCGGAACTCATTAAAAAAAATTGCATGGACGAAGGCCTAATTTTATCATAAACAGCCTAATTCCAATTAGTTCGGTCCAAAACATCGCCGAAAATGCAGACTGCAATCCCAAAAGTATTCCTCAAATCGTATTTGATCTCAGTCTACTAAGAAATAACATATTCCTATTCAGTAAGGCCAGATTCCAGAACTTCGTCCAAAATTCACGTTACACGGTTAGTGAGATATCCGAATTTTTGTTCTGCTTAACACGTCTTAATCTATTTATTACACATCAAGTACTATTAAATTTGCTCTTTGCCATCAGCAGGTTGTACGTACATAGACGGATTTACTGTCAGTTTATCGTGAACAATTTATCGTGAGCAATTTATCGTAGAACAATTTATCGTGGCACAATTTATCGTATAGCGCAATTAGTGTCTTGGATTTGAAGTGAACACAAAAAATTTTCCAATATGTATTTCTTATGAGAATTCGGCCATTTCTTAACCATCGTGCTAATGAGATTCTTAAAAGATTTTTGGAAGAAGTTCTGGAATATGGCCACCTGGGACGGAACTCGGTAGTTTCTTAACCGATTATGATGGTATTGGGTATGTTGGATGGAAATCGGATTCTTTATTGGTTTTCGGAAGAATTTCTGGAAAAGTTGCCATCTGATTGATTGGACGAAAGTCGATGATAAATTGCTGTACTTGCTGTTGGATGAAAAAGCCAAATTCTATTTTTTTTTCTAATAAATTTTTAGTAAAATGTGTAACCATCGGTGGATCTACGTAACTCCTTGTACTATAACTAAATCCAGAGTGCAAATTTCTGCTTGGTTTGAAAAGTACTGAAGATCTCAGGTCTTAACAGGCTTAGTATGTTCCATATTTCCGGGTGTACTATGAAATCCCGGTTTTCAAAATCCCGGTTTTTTTTCTAGTTCTTATTGCACAAAATAATTAATAAAGTTATTTAATTGCAAGATTTAGTACTTGCTATTGCAACATTTTGTGATTGCAACATGTTGTAGTTGCAATATTAATAAAAAAGCAATGTTTTGTTAATGCAACATTTTGAAATGCAATAATTGTAGAAGCTTACGTCTTCGAAAACTCTCACGGGCACTGAGCCCACCATCCAAATTCCATCTCTATTAGCCATTTTCAAAAACTTTATCTCAAACTCATTTTTAAATTTTGTCAAAAAATCATTTAAGAGTCACAGGATTTTCCCACATGCCAAATTTTAAAAAATACAAACCCGGATTTCCAAAATATCGTATAACCCGATTTTTCTGAGAGCAGGTAGTAGCTTGCCGCTCAACCCACTTATTGGGTTGACACGTGTGTGGGTTACGGACTAGTGATATACATGTACATAGGAGAACATACGCTTATGTGGTATTGGAATGGTGGCGCCCATAACTCGCCCTGATATGTGGTGTCAAAGACCATAAACAAAATTCCTCTTGCATCGCTTTCTCTTGACTTTCATATTTGTTTAGAACTATCCAACCAGCACCGCTAAGAGCTAAAAACCTAGATCTCCCAAATGTTATCGTCACAATCACAAATGATATAGAAAGATTGTCGATATAGGACAGAAACTTATCTATCAATGGTTACACATTTTACTACAAAATTTATTAGAAAAAATAAAAAACAGAATTTTGCTTTTTCATCAAACAGCGAGTACAGCAATTTATCATCCATCGACTTTCTTCCAATCAAGATGCTGATAAGCAATGGCCGAGATCGATTTCAAATGGCAACTTCTAAAGAACTTTTTCCAAAAATCATTTATGAATCCCATTTCCATCCAATATATCCAATCCCATCATAATCGGTTTAGAAATTACCGAGTTCCGTCCAAGGTGGCCATATTACAGAACTTTTTCCAAAAATCATTTAAGAATCCCATTTTCATCCAACTAACAAAAACCCATCTTAATTTATCAATCAATTAAAATGGGAATGGCCGAATTCAATAAAAAAATTATAAACGACGACACTTTAAAAATTACATTTACAAATCATTTTGTTATACGGGCAAATTTACAAACTACGATAAACTGGCATACGATAAATTGTCCCACGATAAATTGTGCCCACGATAAATGGTTTACAATAAAGATACCGTCACCCACATGGACGATGGAGTTCATCTGCCTTTATATTCCGTATATTATTGCATTGCTTTCAAGACGATGATATACTAACCTGTCAGCTCATTAATAGACGAGGGATATTTCCGGCCTCCACAAAAAGTGAGTCACGCTTCGTTAGTGTAGATTAAATTGGAATCGATTGGAATTTGTTTCTGAGTCTTACACTGTCACGCCAGCGAAGAAATTTTGTCGAAATTATTAATTGGAAGCCAGGAAGCGCAATAACTCGATATGAATTTGGGTCTTTCATCAAAACTTCAAGGTTGATTAAAACAAAACGCGATAATATTTTCAACCAATGAAGCGTCGTCGTGATTAAAACTACCAAAATATTTCAATATTGAGAAAAAGTTCCTGGATTGAGCAACAAAATTATTTTGGCATTTTTGGTCAAGAAAAATGGCAAGGGTAATGCCTCAACCAGCAAACACGTAAAAGCTCTTAAGTTGTACGCTATTTGTAACAGTTTGGCTAGTGCTACCACAGATACTACCCATATATTATCCAGAAGAGTCATATTAGTTAAAAAAAATTATTTCAAATTTAAAGCTCATAAATAAAGAATTTTGGTTACCCTGCAAACAATTTTCCTACCTCATTGCAAATCAAGGTCACAAAAATGAGTCCAAATTTTTCCATAGTAAAATAGCGTTAATTCTATTCTCTGGTGCTACGATCACCAAATTTGTGTAGGCTTCTCGTTTCGAATGAACTCTTAACGCCTACAATTTTTGTAGTCGCACCTCTCCCTTGAGTGGTACAAACGGACCACAGCTTATGCTCTTAAGTGCTCGCTGGTTCAGGCTTAAGTCTTGGTAAATTTGAGAAAAACATCAAAAAATGTGTGTTCAAAATTACCAAATATTTCAATATTGAGCAAAAACTTCCTGCATTGAGCAACCAAAATATTTTGCGAGTTTTAGCCAAGAAAAACGGGAAGGGGTAATGCCTTGGTAAATTTGAGAATATTGCGGACCAGAGAAAGAGACTTAAAATAATGGAAATTGCAAACAGTGTCTCTACATTTCTCATAATCGTTCTAGCCGGAAAAATTTTTGAAGGGGCCCGACTAAATCGAACTAATTTTCTCGAAAATTGGACACATCGTAATGCAGTACTGGCTCTCGATAGACCTCCTTTTATCAAAAACATTTGAATCAAAAAGACTGATAAAGATAACTCGGGTCGCTCTCTGCTGAACCACACTACGAATTTTGCTGAAATCAGAGAAAATGGCATCTATCTGTGATTGGTATGAACTAACTTTTATGATGTTTTACACAATGATCTGGAACAGAGGTTTGCAGCAGGTACCCAGGGATGAATACGATACGAGAATGCAATACGATACGAAAATGAGATTACTATATTCTTATTTGAATTGAATCAGATTCGTACGATTCTTATTTAAAATTGAATAGGAATCTAGTACTCTCGTTTTCGTGTCGTATTCAGAAATAGGCCCCTACCATAACAAGGAAATTCGAACCCGTATCCTCTCGAGTTTAAAATACAAAGTGGGAGTTCTAAAATGGAAAATTTCCACAACGAATACTTCTGTGATTTTGCAAAATGCAACTCGTTCATATATCAGGTTGGCTCATATCTTGGCCAAATCGAGTCCAACTTAATATAAATCAGGAGATACGAAAGCACCAGATACATTTAACATTTTTATAAACAAAAAAAAAAAACAAAAAACAGCAACTTTTTTTTCAATAAAATTCCAAGAAATCTCGCACACTTTTTTTTACAAATTTTCAATTTCTAGGAATTCTGCGAAACAAAAAACTATAAACTGAGAGTGGAGTAATAAATCTGGTTGGTGATGTTCAAATAAGAGTTTTACTTGGCCCATTTGCTACCAGTTCACCCAAGATGTGCCACAATTAAAATTAACAGTCGATCGCACTCATTTTGTTTGCAAACTTTGACGATCTCCATTCATAAAATCGAAAATCGAAATCGTACTAAAATATTCTCCTCTCTTGCACTATTTTACTATACGCAGAAGAGGGGAAACTAAAAAACTTGAACACACATAGCGGGATCGCGTATTTCCAAAAAATGTTTGTCTAAAATTAAATTCGATATTCAGTATTCAGTTGGTTTGGTGATCTCGCTCGACTCGTTCTAATTTAAATTTAAACAAAATATTTTACTTGGTTTTGTCTTTTGCAGTCTGCAGAATATGTGTGTGATTTGTGGTGTTACTGTTCAATAATTTTAAAGTACTCGTGTCCTTAAGTGTATTAATCAATTCAATTTGTAATTTATTATTATTTTAACTTGTTTGAACAGTTTAAACCAACTTTTTAAAAGTAAGTACCTAAACAAAATTAAATTTTCATATGATCGAGACTGATAAGTGATAAATTTCAATGCACGAAATTACGGTAATTTTCCTTTTGTTGTTATTCGGGTGAAGGTCGTTTGCAGTCGCACAATTTTTTTTACAATTTTGTTTTCTTGTGTTTGTGTATGAAACTACATAGTAGTTAGATGTATTGTTGTTTACTGTGTACGATCAGCCGATCGGTGTTTTCAAAATTTTCAAAATTTTGGTACAAAATGAATTTTTTCCTGATCGATTGACCGACTGTTGCACAATATGAGCATTGTTGTCGCCATATATAGATCCTACCAATTTTTAACCGATCTCTTTTCAATTTCAGTGGCGTTTTTATATGCAACCGAGCGAAGTACAACGCCAGAGGACTATAATTTTAATAAGGAAAACAGTAATGAAAATAATATTTGCACATCGTTAAAAATTTTAGAAAGCCTCATTTATCGCGGCAGTGAGGCTACAAACAGTAGTGCTGGTAAGAAACAAAACTGCCCTTAAATCTTCAATTCAATATTAATCTCACGAATCTTACATTTCAGATTCCTCATATCATGATCAAGTGCGGAATGATTTTAATAAAAACGGCGTTGAGATCGAGTTAAACGAGACGGTATGCGCCGAAGAAGAAACAGCCATAGTGATATCACCTGCCACATCTATTTCACCGCAAACGGGTATCTTGCGCCCGTCACAAAAAAAATTTGCTCTACTTGGAGGTGTGTTACGAAAATTAAAAAAGGATACGAAGGGCCAAGGGGTAGAATTATAATAATTATTCAAATTTTATATATTTTTAAACGTTTCCTTTATTAAAATTCCAGCTCTGTGTATTCTGTAAAAACAATGGCCAACCTGATTACGTATACGAAACACATCGTACCCACGATGAATTTGGTCGTGTAGTCTGCCCACATTTGCGCATTTATACGTGTCCGATTTGCAAAACATCTGGTGATGATGCGCACACTGTTAAATATTGTCCACAGAAACCAATCCTTACGGTCGAGGATACACGGATACACACGGTCCGATCGTCCACGACGACTTTCAATTATAATAGGCCTTGCGCAACAACGGCTATCCCGATTCCGCATCGTAGAACGAATGCAATGGCGTATGGACGGCAACACAATAATTTCCAAAATTATCGGTTTTAAAAATTATTTTGGAATAACTAAATTCCGAATTAGTATCGGACTCGTATAAATAAATTTTTTCGATTAGTAAATTGGTTTGAAGCATTAATTATTTGAATTTAGTGGTTTCGATTATGAAATAAATTAATAGATTAATTTAATTAATTTCAAAAATAAAAATTATATTAATTTTTTATGAATTTAGAGGAGGAATATCCTCGTGCAATGTATTTATGTAATTTAAACATAAATATCGTAAAATTGGAAGCATGAAAGTGCAATGAATTGTTTTTGGGAGCAAATGAATTTAATGAAATAAAGTATTTTTTTTGTTCTATAATTGGCCTTTTATTTTATTAAATTGACCATCGTAATTACATAACCATCAGTGAGGCAAGTGACTCGTAACACTTACTGGACACTGGTAGGTATTTGCTTGCATTAAACGTGATATCGATTATTTCTAAATGTTACCACCTTTTCTGAATCAGTGACCTTAAACAAAGGTTATAGGTTGGATCCGAATTGACTTTAGTTGTTGATCATTTCGAGGATGAAAGATCGAGACACATGTATAAATAAAGTATTCAACAGATCCTCAACTCCCCACCTTCGCCAGCATCGTAGTCTGTGTGGTCACTGTAATCCTTGTATTTTTCGCTTCACTTTCGTCCCGGACTATATTATTTCCTTTTTTCGTATATTTTGTCCGCGTTCCTCTAATGGCTGGTGTCCAAGGCTCGCAAGACTCTCTTTATCTCTCTCTCTCTGGCTCTATATCCCATCAAGGGATTTGGCCGCCTCAAATGCGGTTTCATAATCATATTTTCATTTCGGATAATGAGTGATTAATTCATTGATCCTAAACCAGCCGTGAAATTTTTTTCTTGACACCACCAGGAATCGAACCCGGGACCTCCGGTCACTGGAGCAAGCATGCTTACCACTTTGCCACCGGGGCGGCCACACTTTCCCACGCTCAAAAGACGTACGAAGAAAATAGGGACTTTGACTACTAGGCCTGATCCTCAGGTCGTACCGAAAAAACGGAACAAAGGCACGAATAAGCCTGGTACCGCACATGCAATCTCTAGGGACATGAGCACAAGCAAGTTTGGTCCCCTTGTATCAACTTACTAAACCATGAAAACAGCCTGGAAAGCTCTAGCAAAGCTCAATAGGTTTCCGAAGACGGAGAGAATGGACAAGGATATGGAAACGCTCTCATAGGCTAAACAGATTACAGAAGTGAAGCAGGAGGGTGCGTCTGAAGGCTCTCTATCCAAAACATAGAAATGGGAGAAGAAGTCACAGAAGAATGCAAGAGGACTACTTAGGATCCAGGAAACGGTAACTGCTAACCACCTACTAGAGAGTGGCCAAATTGGAAGAACCAAGAACTGATTATAGGTGAGCCATATTGTCCCAGTCCAAGAAGTTTGGTTCAATGGTTCCTGTGTTCTTGCTAAAAATAATTAAATATCTTTCTGTTGTCAAATAACAGTAATTCAGATGTGGTCACAACAAGCTTTAAGATATGGTCAAAATCTCTGGCTATAATATCAGCTTATTTCCTAAAAGATGCAGAAGGTATAGCTGAGAATTGGCGCCACAAAGGCCTAGGGACAACAGAGCAGTAGGCATTTTAAGTCAGGTGCTAAGTAGGAAGAAAATTGTGGGATATAAATAGGTTTAAGACTTATAAGTCGGCAGGACCCGATTGCATTATACCGGCGGATGTTCAACAAACGACTGACTTAACCTTATCTTGGATGAAAGTTATCTTTAAAGGCAGCCTGAAGTCTGTCAAATTCCTAGTAAATGAACTGAGATAAATGTAATATTTTTACCTAAGGTGGAAAGAAGCTCTCATTGCAGTCCTAATGAATTTAGACTTATAAGTCTAGCCTCTTTCTTACTAAAACTTTTGGAAAGACAGATAGAAGCCCACCTTAGGAATTCGATTGAGCTAAATAGGCCGTTGAAATCCCAATATGCATATAGCAAGAGTAAATCTGTTTAAACTGCTCTCCACATCCATATTGCTTTTTTTTAGAAAACCCTTGAACATAAGGAACCCGCCGTGATAATTTTTCTGATAAGCACTCTCCTACGTGGATGAGTTACTCAAGGGATGGGTTGATCAAATGCTTAAAATCAGGGTGGTGACGGTCAGCCTGGCGGTGGGATATTATCCCCTCTTCTTCCGAACTTGGTTATAAATGACCTGTTATTAAAATTGGAATCTGTGACCATTGACCTTCACTGATAACGCGAAATATCTCGATCTCACTCTGGACAGCAAACTAATCTGGAAACGAAACATATTAGAACGAGTAAGGACAGCTACAACAGCACTTTACTCCTATATAAATCCTATTGAAAAAGATGAGGTTTGAAGCCCCATGTATTTCTACTATTAGGCTCATTTTATTATATGGGGTTACTGTTTGGTGGCCAGCTTTAAATGTTCCAACCAAAACCCTAAATCCTTGGAGTAAATACAGCTAACAGCTGCCTTGTGTATTAGTGGGGTGCCTATTCCAAGATGGATGAGAAGTTTTGGGTTGGGTTTTCTGTGCAGAATGCATCGTTGTTCAAGCTGAACTAATCGCCTAAAAGAGGAGCCACGTTGACTGGTTGACTTTATAATGTAATATCTGCAACTGCAAGGGATATTCGCATTTTTAAGATGCTCAAACCATATTTCCTTACGTCGAAAGTAGTCCAGAATATTTTCTCATCTCTTAACGAGGTGGTAGATCAGTTCAACCTCGAGGAATGAAGGATCAGTTACGGGGCATAAAAAGTCAAATAAAGTCATTCGACAAAGTATAACCTGCCTCATTTCACTAAGCTGGATGGATGTTGATATATCGGTCGCTACGTGCAAATTACTGCTTCGAGAGGAAGCTAGAAAAACAATTAACGGCAGATGGTCCGACTCATGCGTAATAACTAGGCAAATCTGGCCAAAATTACTCCTGTCAAGAATGGGAGGCTCACAATCCTAAAATACAAATCGAATTATAACATTATCAGGCAACATGATTGATCATCCATCTTGTCAAATTTGAGAATTTTTTAGAATCCAAGGTGCATTCAGCATTAATAAATTCCAGAGTTTTGTCAAAAATCGCATTAGAATTTCAATTAAGCATAGCAGGTCACAAAAGACTGGCTCCCGGAAATTTGCATTTGCACAATTCATTTGAGAATTACGAAGTTACCATTCAAACGGTCGAGTTCCAGTCAACACATTTCCAATTTTCATCCAAAAAGGCGGGTCGGCCGGCCGGCCAGTGGGCGCCTGAATTCAATTTTTTTTTTAAATCGGGGTTTTGAAAGTCGGGATTTTGAGCGTCGGGATTTTGTGATTCGAGATTTTGATTTCGGGATGTTTAAATTCGGGAAAACGAGCCCAACCCCATGTATTCATCATTTAGTCGGCTGCACACCAGTGTAAGTAAAGACCGATTCACGAGTTCTGCCGTGCATTACTGATACGCGGATTCAAACTCGCTTTAAAGCGCACTAAATGCCAAAGTATTTCCATTGAAGGATTTCTAACCAAATAAATAAAACTTTTAATTTATTTCTACAATTTATATTTACCGTTAAATAGTTAAAAACTAAATATAGTAACAAATTATTTTTTAACATAAAATTTATTAAACCTTATTTTCAAAAATAATAAAGCTTATTTTTGCCGGAGTCATGGGTTTTGCTCCTGCACACTTAACCAATGCAATATACTCATGTATATAATAAAATTTTATGGATTACGCATTGGTTCGTTGAAAGAGTAAACAAAAACCCACCACTCCCCAGTTCACAATTTCTGTTGATTTATTTAGTAAACAAGTCGAGTTTGAGATAAGAGATATTGGGGTCTGCACGTTCAATAAATAAATTAATAGAAATAGTTTTAATTCCAAGGGCCCTAACTTATAACGTTAAGATTTAAAAAATATAACAGGGGGATTCGGATGGATGTAAGGGAAATATTTACATAGCAAAAATATAAAAATATTATGTACATTTAACTAGACAAACTGTTCGGTACTATTTGCGGAAATGTCCATAAGTCGCCATGCCGCTTTCGGGTTGAGTTCTTCAGGATCGCGGCATAACACCCACACATAATTGACCCGCATCACTTTATCGGGGCTACCCTCGACTACAGCCTTTTTACTATCACGCACACACATTATTTGTTGGGTTTGGAAGGTTATGATGAGTACGGGGCCTTGATCCATGACTTTGCCCATTGCGATGTCTACATTTTCGATGTCTAAAATTTTCGAATCTAAATAGTAGCCCAATTTTTGGGCTTGGATGATTGGTGTCGCGATCACATTGTACGTACTCTCAAAGCACCAATCTTTTAGGATATCAACATTACCGCGCACCATTGCCTCTAGGATATTGGGGATGATATCGTTTTCACAGTCTCTCAGGAATTGTTTTTGGTCGAAGCTTGGATCAATTTTACAGATTTCGGTTAGAGTTTCGGACAGCTCGGTCTTAGAGAACATTCCGCCGAATAAACTAGTTAGTTTGTCGGTAAAAAAACGTGTCCCGCGAATCATTGGATTGTCCGATTCCTCGTATTTTATTTTCCAGTCGAGCACTTTGTTCACGTATTCGTTGTTATTTTTGAAATTTTCCCATTGTTGATAGAATTTCGAGTCTTTGTGGAGTTCAATACCGACAGCTTCTGAGTTTGGTTCATACGATTTGTCGCTAGAGGTTGCCACTACATCTACACGTTTCCGTAATTTCGCTGGACTTTGATATACGCGACCGTGTAATCCCTGATTGTCTAAATCGTTTTTAACCACATCCGAAATAGTTTGAAATGCCCCGGTTTTGCCAATCTTTGAACCTTGTTCTGCAATAGTTTCTCCTACGTTATGAGCCGTTTTCGATATATCTTCACCAATCCGACTGGCTTTTTTTGCTAAATCGGTCTTGCCCGCCTCATCTAATACTTTTTCGACTTTTTCTTTTATTGTGCCAAGTGTCTCTTTGAGTGCTTCACCACCCTTTGAGGCTTCAGATTCTACTGTGTTGAATTTCTGGCGGGCCGATTTAAGTGCGTCCGAGTGTTCCAATTTATTTGCTTCTTCTCGAAATTTCTTGATATTCTCCGACATTTCTTTATTTTTTTCCAGCTCTTGTTTGAAATTGTCAACCACACGGGATATAAAACTGGGCCGCTTAGCTGAGCCGGAGTAATAGCACTATAAAAATATATTAAAGATTAGAATGAAACTTCCAGAAAATGACAAACGGGGCACAATCAATAGGTGACACCTCGCTCATTCGATTACATCACCCGCCAACTTACCACTGGAACTCGGAAACCATCGTTGATAATCCTCGTCTGATTTAACACGGTACCAACTCGTCGTAGTAACGGAAAATTGTGAGATCTACTGAGCAGTCGTAACTACGAATGAAAAAAACAAGAGAAAACCGATTTTCCGGATGATATAACCTAAAAAATATGTGATCGAAAATATTTACCATTTTAAATATGTATCACTGTAAAATATAGAATGTGCCACTAATAAAAATTTAGTTCCATACGTATTAATTATTTAATAAAAATAATAAAAAATTTATGGAAAATTGAATTCGGAAAAATCGAAACGAAAAAAAAATCAAGAAACTCAACACTGGGAATGAACGTGAATTTGACAGCTACAAAGCGGTGTTTCCAAAACTTTTGATATATGTGCCATCTTTTAGCAAGTAGTTGACATATAAAAAACCGATTACAGATTCCCGCCTGAATGTTTTTACCGTTAAAACTGAAATGACTATATAGTTCCACACTCTTCATTTTTAATAACAAACGTTTGACATCTCGCTTCTTCTCGTGTGATTATATATTTGTTTCGTAATATTTTTGAACCGAAAAAAATTCGCCTACATTTTATTGCAACGCATGCGCAAATCGCATGAAATCAGTAAACTTCGAGTTCTTCGATTGATATGGTGGTACGTCATTTTTCAGTTCAAGTCGACATCAGCTGCTCTCGGTTAAGCTGTTTAATTGATTTTAATTTGTGTGGATAAATAAATCGAATTAATAAAGTGAATTTCATGTAAAATGTGAATAATATAAAGTTTTAGGCAAACATACCAGTTTTATTTGTGTAACCTACAGTGCAGTGAAATTTTTATGTTTTGTGTATAGTGTTTTGGTTGATGTGTTTTGTGAGTGTGCATAAAATACTTGTGTTTTGTAAATTAAATCGCAAATGTTATGAAAGAGATTACAGAGATGCAAAAGAAATCGAAAAATATGGATTAAAATTTTATAAAAATGTTTTGTTGGTAGAAAAATTGTTTAGTTTTATTCAAAGTGAAAATTTTTGTGTTCTATCTACGTAATACCACCGTGAAAATTTTTGGGGAGGAAACGGGGTAGGAAATATGGATACGTCGTCATCAACACCAGAGAATGAGGATTATCCAGGACGACTTCTTCATCAGGTATTTATTGTTCTATTAATACATTTTTGCTTCATTTATTCGTAAACTAATCGCACGACCTTCAATTATTGTGATCAATATTTGTTGTTGTTATGCAAGATAAGATAACGGTAATAAATGTACAGAAATTATAACCGATTGATTGGGTTCACTAATCTTCGGGTTTGAAAGCACCTTGTTGATACGTTGCATTACCAACATTTTTCTCTCAAATATATCGATTTGTGGGGGCGTAAGACATTCATAATTGCAAATATTAGCCAAATAAATAGTTCAGTAGATCGTTGAAAATATTAAGGTTGAAGCAGCCGTAAGTACTATGGCTGTAAAATCTGAAAATTTTAAAATGGACGAACATATATAAATGATATATGACACATTAAAAACACGAAGTCGAACTTTTTTACTGGTCACCACTAGGAATCGAACCCGGGACCCCCGAATAACAGGCGGCGACAAAACAGTTGAGTTTGAGGCTCAGTTTGAGACTCAGATGTTTAAGGAGATTTGATACATAATCTCGAATATGATACAGAAACGTCTCGGTTAACCTCCTTTGTATCATATGTGATGCATGAGTCTGGCAAAGGGTTAAGGCGGACCAGTGTTACGTTCGTTCGTACATTCATTTATTCAAACAATTTTTTGGACCAATCATATTGCTCCAAAGTGACATGACGTCCTGCACTTTTGCACAAGAGATGGTTGGTCGAAAACTGTTTGAATGAATGAATGAACGACCGAATGAAACAGTAAATCCGCCTTTATTGTTGCGTTCGTTCGTTCATTCTGACAATTTTCTCGACCCAAAACAACATAACTCGCATTGAGTTTAAACTCAAGTTATGTTGTATTGGGTTTTTGCCACAGATATAACCCACGACGAATAAAACCCACGATATATGCAACCTTGATGAATAGATAAGCCACCGAAAATTGTAACTGAAGGATAATTGTATAGGGTGATTTTTTAAGCCTTTGGTTTATAATTTTCAAAAAAAAAAAAAAAACAGTAAAATCGCAAAAATGTATGAAATTTTTATTTGAATCGATAAATCAATGTTTGCCATTTATTTTTTAAAGATTATTTCATGTAAATGTCGGCCACGCCTACGTTTTAAGTGATCCATGCTGATGCTTAATTTTTCGCCACTTTTCGAGCATTTCTTCGGATGGTATCTCGCTGATGACACGTTTACACCCCTATTCTCTTAGTCGTGTCATCTGTCGCTTCTTACGACAATCATTTTTCATATTCTCTTAGTCGATTAAAGCGAGAATCATCGATTGAAGTGACAACAATGGTCGTTTAAAAAGTTTCATGTCACCTAAGGTGAGATTTGTGGTCGTGCGAATTTTGTAGGCGATACAAGCATGGAGGGGGACAAAATGTAGGTTTAATATTATTTATTTTGATACGATTTGGTTTATTTTTGTCACGTCACATCAGTCGACTAACAGAATAAAGTTTTATAGATGAAGTGACACGATAATTGACGCGTCGTATGAAACGACACGACTAAGAGAATAGGGTTGCTAATGTTGTCTTCCAATCCAATTCTGTAATTGTGGATGGTTTATTGGCATAGACGAGAGACTTCGCGTAGCCATATAAAAATAGTCAAATCGCAAAAAAGTAAATTTCGGCACAGATTTTGGTAAAAACAGATTTCCTTCAAGATGTTAAAAAAGCCTGCCCACTCACCAAAACTTTGACACTTTAGCAACTCGTTCGGCTCTAGTTCTTGCTCGAGCTGTATTTTATACGCAGGCTAAGATCCTTGCGTAAAACGTAGTCGAATAAAACAATCCTAATTGCTTTGCCCCGCGACAGATGGACATTTTGTCGCCTTCTTCAACACTACCTGCTACAGCAGCAATATTTTCCTCTGAACGCACTCTACTCATACGATTTGGTGGATTTATGTTTAACAACGTGAAATTGGTAATTTTGGCAAAATTGCTTGCTCAGTAGGTCGATTATGACGATCATAAAATGAACCAAGTGCTTGGATGAAAACTTGGAAAATTTAAGATTCAAGCAAGTCTCCTTTAATAAAAATTTAAGTTGTGCACCGCAGATATTTTTGGGTTAATTTGGTGTCTTAGTGTGGCCGTATACTTCATAAGTAAGCACATATTGTTTACTTATTGAAACGCACAACATCCCCTATTTTTTGAATTTGAATACACAAAGGTTTTTTTTTTAAATGTGGATGCGGCCTAACACTTTCGACACACTAAGTATACTACATCTACCATCAGTGCATTGTGGTAAAGGTCGCATAGAGCCGACGTATTTAAATTATACCCAACAGGAACTTATCAGAGAAAAGTGCAAATCAATCCATGCACAAATTTTCCGCTCGAACCAACAATTTCAATAACGAATTAAGTACTTCAGCTCGATCGAGTTTAAAATCATTCGGTGTAATTGAATTGTTTTTGTTATTTATTGTAATTTACATTATAATTAGCAGTGCGTTACGATGGGTATTTCACCGTTCTCAATTTATTACTTGGCCAAAATTATGTAATTAAATTTCGATTCCGCATTATTGAGTACCGCAGTCAACCACAATTACAAGTGAATTTACGAGTAATGTAATCGCTTCCTTAATTATATCACACAGCCGCGCGATAACTTTCCAAAGAAGTATTTTGTATTGTTTCCCATAAATTATCTCATTATACCATTTCTCAAAAAATATTTACAACATCATATGACTAGAATGAGATTGTTGAAACTGAATTCGTGGTAATTTAATTATGCCGCAAGATTAGATAAATATATTCATTTTATTATTTTTTTTCACTAAACATAATTTATTCCTTAATTAATCGCGAAAAGTTCATGTAACTCTTAGGTACCGAAAGGTGGGAATTTTTTGTGTTATTGTTGCTGAATGGAATCATTGCACGCGTGAATAAACTGCAAACATTATTTTTATGTTTACCACGTACTTATGCTGCTATCTTAGTATGTTAATTATGCTAATGAAAAATCCATGTATCGGAAAAGGAACAACAATAATTAAATAATGTTGTTAGGTATTTGTGCAAAGAAAATAGACAAGACGATAATTCAGTAGTTTAAGTAACCAAAGATAATTCACGTGCAAACATTTTTTGTCGTTACATACATTGAACTACGTAACTATTTACTTATGCGCACTCTTTGCTACCCTGGTGAATGGTACTAGATTACGAATTACGTTGGCAATCAAATTGCGAGTTTATGGCGTGCAGAAAATTATTATTTTCGTCTTGTAGTATATCATAATTTTCTATCGATTTTTTTATTTATAGTACACCCGTGAAACTATAAAATTGTAATAAGTTTTAATTAAGTTTATGGTTTTTAGTTGCTGCATAGCGCTAATTTATTTCTAATTTAAATTACTTACGCGTGTATATTAAATGGAAATTAGGCATTTCGTGATTCAATGGCATTGGAAATAATTACGAATGGACATTTGTTCCCAAAAATATGCCATTAAACTAATTTAAATGAAAATTAAACAGGATATTATCAAACTGTTGGTTAGGTCATGGTATAGCTGTTCTAGAGGACGAGCATACGATGTATGGTAACATAGCTCAATTTTCATCACCAAAAACAACACTGAATATTAATATCGTGACATTTTTACTCTCAGTCTCGAAAATATATACATACTATCATGACACCTAAAACTATCATGACACAATTATTTTTCAAGGCTGAGAGTAAAAATTTAAGGATGATACATAGACATACATGAAAACTATGACGACAGAAAAATTTTCGGGGCTGCAACAAATAAACCATATATTAATTACTTCCCTATCCCCGAATTTATTGTTTACAATTTTTAGGGAATATTTATGGGCAATCTATCGGCTAGTGTCTGTCTGGTGGTAGAGGAAAAATTAAAGTAACTTCTGTGAAATTCTCAGAATGTTGTTATTAGTTGAAGTTATTCCTTAAACTCAGCATTTATTCGGTGGCCGGACTATCGGTCAATATAGATTTATTTCGATATGTATAAGAATATGTATTCTTTATTCTTATTTATTGATAAAATGTCGCAATAGTATACAAAAACTTGTATAGTGCTGCCATAAGGTACTTTTTTTTATTTTCGGCGAAGAAAATTTGGATTATCTTCACAACGGCAGCATATGCATGTTTTCATTCATAGTCGTACGACATAGTTTCTTCTACTCTTTAAAACTATCCAAAGCGTAAAATCACCAAAGCGTAAAAATCCTGACGCTCACTCTACTGAGGTTAATCAGGGCATTTAGAAGGAAAACTCCCAGATTTTTCATTCTGATTAGCGCTAAAGTAAAATACCACAATCCCAATCGTGGATATATTGTAGATCGCCTATCGTCAAAAACTCGGCAAATTCCCGCTCTCGAGAATTCGAGTAGAACTGGGGAACATTTTTAAAATAGATAAATGAAAATATGTATAATATTTTAATACTAAACTAGAACTTTATTGCTTTTTTAGAAAATAACTGTTCAAGGTAAACAAATAGTGTTTAAATTCTGATCGCTTAGTGAAAGCATTTTAGCAGGCCTGCAAAAATTCGTTCACTTTGAGTTGAGGTTGCGTGATTTGCCTTTATAGCTTCAATCATCAATTTTAAACTGTGATTTGCCAAATAGCCTCGCAGATTTGTACCTCCCGAATTACTGATTTACTTGCGTCTTCGTTGACTGTTATTTCTGTTAAACAAGATTTTATTGTAGCGTCCAATTTTTCAGAAAGCGACGCACTCGTTGTAACTGTGTTAATGGTTTCATTGTTATCGTTATCTGATGAAGATGCATCGGAGTTGGGGTCTGAATTAAACAGCCTCGTGAACTCTTTGTCCAATTTAATAAATTCCTGTTTCGAACGTGTTTTAGCCTTTGTGGATGGCGATGAAATTTAATAAATGACACCAATTTTTCGTTTCTTCTTTGCTCGATACGATATTTTATTCCGTTGATAATATCCCTACTAATACCAGAATATTCTCATATTTTTTACGGTCTTTCAACGGTAACTTTAATTGGCTTCAGTAATTTTCGTACTGAAATGTCTGAGGCAATGAAATAAATTACGGTTACATTTTTAACGGTATTCCATCTCGTTGTGCAGTTTAAATGTAATGAATATTCTTTTCCATGATCAGATAAAAGGTGAGTTTTCAAAATTGTTTTCCGCACAGGAGATTTTTTAAAAAGTCTGTTCGAATATTTGTTAAGATATTGTAGATGTCATCTCGCAAACAAATATCCACATTATCGTCATCTTCATTTCTATCATATTCACTTTCCAAATCCGAATCATTTTCACTACTACAGTCTGTGATGTCACGGTTATCACCGATTTTAGAATACATTACATTTAAAACTGCAAGATGTATTGCATGATTTTTAGCACAATTGGTGATGTACTGGAAGTAACCCTCAAATTGAAGATGAGTAGACGAGTATTTAAGAAGATGAGTATTTTTACCAAATAATCATATTTTCCGGCGAAACTCAGTTTCACATCGGCGGTTACGTGAACCCGTAAAATTGCCGTATTTGCTGTGCCGCAAATCCACACGTGACAATTGAGAAACCAATACACCCAAAACGAGCGACTGTTTGGTGTGTAATATGTTCCAAATGCATAGGAACATTTTTATTTAAAAAAATACATAAAAAAAGAAATGCGCAAAAAAATCAAATGTGGACGTCGGTTGATTTTTTGGAATCAGAGAATCACGACGAAACATTAAAGTGTGGCGAAGCCCATTAAGCGATAATTTGTTAATTCGTCGATATTAAGAGTAGTGATAATAAATATGCAGATTATAATTTTTTAATTTTAAAACTAAGGAAGAATACACGTGCCAATTTTATCTTGTCCTTACGAGTGTGTATTTTAAAATCGCATATAAACAAAATCTACCTTGAACTGGTGTATGAACTAGACATCTTTGTTTTATAAACTTATTCTCAGTCGAATACCGTCGATGACGTAAAACCTGTCCTAGCTATAAATAAATAAATTTGTTTATTTATTTATTCTTGGATTGGTTTTGATACCGAAAAAATCTGACAATGATAAAATTTCATAAAAGGTCCCCAATTTAGAACTAGTCAGGTATTTAGGAAGCAAGAATATTATTAAATTATAGGAGCCTATTATATTGTAAAATATTAATCACGTCGATTATAGAACCCGCGAGAGCGAATCGATTGCGAATTGAAAACTGCATAAAAAAAACATAAAACAAAATTTTAAATCATAGTATCATAGAAATTCCTATTGATTTTCTTACAATTAGTAAAGTAAAATTTGTTTTAGATCCGCAACTTTTTTATTGCGTTTGTACGGGGAATCATGAAAAACGATTTGTATGGAAATCAATACAAATTTTCTTGGCTACTTTGATTGAGAGCAATTGTTTTCCATTTTATTTATATGTATTTTCCAAACCACATTCGATCCGCTCCCGTGGATTCTATAATCGACATGATTATTTCGTTAAGCAAATAGCTTCAGATAATTATTTTTATTAAAGCGATGTTCGATAGGAACTAGAAAAAACTCGTGTTTATAGTTGATAAATTTGAATTTAGTTTGATTTCCCTATGTTACTGCATTTACTGTAATTCCAAAAAGTGCAATTATCCGCTGAAATATCAAATTTATTAGAAAACCCGATAGCCCCATTATGATTATTCCTACCACGTCTGGTCGCACAAAAAGTCATGAAAACCATTTGCAAGCTTCTTAAAAAATATTAATTTGAATTAAAATTTAAATTAGACAAAACAAAAATATCGTACTTAACAAAATTTTACGTTAGAAACTAGAAATCTAGTTGAAAAAAGTGACGCCAATATTTTCTCTACATTCATGTTTGCATTATAAATACACATATTATGTTTCGATAAGCACTTCTTGACTGTTAATACAAGACAAAAATATACAGCTGCTGGCTATTTTTACAGTTCATATAATATGCAATTAAGATAAATAAAACAAATATAATTTGTTTAAACAAAATGTTAGTTCAATCACGTTGAATATTCGATCATTAGGGACTAATATATACCTATATACGAGTATTCACCCAGTTCTGCAATAGATGGCCTTACTCCAGAACTTCTTCCAAAAATCATTTAAAAATCCCATTTCCATCCAACATATCCATCCAATCCCATCATAATCGGTTAAAAAATTGCAGAGTTTCGCCCCAGATGGCCATATTCTAGAATTTGTTCCAAAAATAATTTAAGAATCCCATTTCCATCCAACATATTCTATCCCATCATAATCGGTTAAGAAGTTATCAAGTTCTGCCCCAGTTGGCCATATTCCAAAACTTCTTCCAAAAATCATTTAAAAATCCCATTTCCATCCAACATATCCAATCCCAACATAATCGGTTAAGAAGTTACCGAGTTCCGCTCCAGATGGCCATATTCCTGAACTTCTTCCAAAAATCATTTAAAAATCCCATTTCCATCCAACATACCCAATCCCGTCATAATCGGTTAAGAAGTTACCGAGTTCCGACCCAGGTACCCTTATTCTAGAACTTCTTCCAAAAATCATTTAAAAATCCCATTTCCATCCAACATACCCAATCCCATCATAATTGGTTAAGAAGTTACCGAGTTACGCCCCAGTTGGCCATATTCCAAAACTTCTTCCAAAAATAATTTAAGAATCCCATTTCCATCCAACATCTCAATCGCATCAGAATCGGTTAAGAAGATACCGAGTTCCTACCCAGGTGCCCTTATTCCAGAACTTGTTCCAAAAATCATTTAAAAATCCCATTTCCATCCAACATATCCAATCCCAACATAATCGGTTAAGAAGTTACCGAGTTCCGCTCCAGATGGCCATATTCCAGAACTTCTTCTAAAAATCATTTATGAATCTCATTTCAGACCAACAGCTCATCCCCATTAGAACTCCTTTAACTTTTCCTTACAGAAGATTATGAAAAAAAACTTGAGAATTTTTTTTGTTTTCTCAAGTTGTTTTTTCATACTTTTCTGTCAGGAAAAAGTTAAAGGAATTCTATTGGGGATGCGCTGCAACATATCCAATCCCATCATAATCAGTTAAAAAATTACCGAACAACAGTTTGTACGTGAAATGGAAGGAAACGAGGAAAGAATCACGACGAAAGAATCAAAGTGGGGAACGGCGAAAGGGTTTTTTCCATGAAATTTTAGCACGGCATACTTTATGAAAATAAAAATTAACTAACAAAAATATACCCTACAACAATACCAATACAGTACTGTATTGGTATAGCCCACAAGTTTAAATTTTTTTGCTGTCAGATCCACTTAAGGACTAGGTAGCCTTCGAGCGGCGAATTTAAATATGCATTAATTTATTTATGTATTATATAGAAACGATAGTATAAAAAATATATTCCAAATACATATTTATAAAAAAAAAATTGCAATTTAGAAAATGAAAAATGACGCCATGTGTACTTTAGTACGAATATTAAAAAATATTGTCTCGTTCGACCATATTCAAATATTCACATTACTTAGACAAAAATATCTAATGTTTATTCACAATATTTCACAATATAATAGAAAATGTAGGTATATAATAAAATAACTTTAAAACAAAAAGACTTACCAAGTAAGTAAATGCATCCTTGTAAATAATAACTCACAATCACAACTAAAACTTTCACTTCACTTATGTATTTTTTCAATAATTAATTACACAAACACAAAATTCAAATAAATTGAATTAAATTTAAAAATAATAAATAATAAAATAAAAATTGTATTTAATTTTATTTAATAGTCGACTGTTCTCGTCGACGGTCAAACACCAACTGCAAACATATGACACACAGCGTGAAGTTAAAGTTTATGACAAAATAATACGCCCTACACGCTACACACGTGACATGGCCTGATTTGGTTAGGCCGTCGGGCTGATTAGATCAGATCAGATATAAAATCAGGTCGTGTGTAGGTTTGTCGTATGACAATTTTTCTGTCAGGTGATGTCAGGTGGAAAATCCATCCAACCGTCATCCAACCATCAAACCGCCTGACCAAATCAGATCGTGTGTAGCGTGTAGGGTGTAATATTTTGTCATAAACTTCATATTTTTGCAGTTGGTGTTTGACCGTCGACGAGAACAGTCGACTATCAAATTAAATTAAATAAAAATTTTATTTTATTATTTTTAAATTTAATTCAATTTATTTGAATTTTTTGTTTGTGTAATTAATTATTGAAAAAATAGATAAGTGAAGTGAAAGTTTTAGTTGTGATTGTGAGTTATTATTTACAAGGATGCATTTACCTACTTGGTAAGTCTTTTTGTTTTAAAGTTATATTATTATATACCTATATTTTTCTATTATATTGTGAATACATTAGATATTTTTGTATAAGGAATGCGAATATTTGAATATAGTCGAACGAGACAATATTTTTTAATATTCGTACTAAAGTACACATGGCGTCATTTTTCATTTTCTAAATTGCAATTTTTTTTTATAAATATGTATTTGGAATATATTTTTTATACTATCTTTATACTATCTACACACTTTGATTATTTCGTCGTGATTCTTTCCCCGTTTCCTTCTCCTTCACGTACAAACTGTTGTTCGGTAATTTCTTAACCGATTATGATGGGATTGGATATGTTGGTCGGAAATGAGATTCATAAATGATTTTTGGAAGAAGTTCTGGAATAAGGGTACCTGGGACGAGCTCGGCCATTTCTTAACAGATTATGATGGGATTGGATATGTTGGATGGAAAAAGGATTCTTAAATGATTTTTGGAAGAAGTTCTAGAATATGGCTATCTGGAGGCGGAACTCGGTAACTTTTTAATCGATTATGATGGGATTGGATATTTTGGTCTGAAATGCGATTGATAAATGATTTTTGAAAGAAGTTCTAGAATAAGGACACCTGGGATGAAACTCGGCCATTTCTTAACCGATTATGATGGGATTCGATATGTTGGATGGAAAAAGGATTCTTAAATTATTTTTGGAAGAAGTTCTGGAATATGGGCACTTGGGACGGAACTCGGTAACTTCTTAACCGATTATGATGGGATTGGGATGTTGGATGGAAAAAAGGATTCTTAAATGATTTTTGGAAGAAGTTCTAGAATATGGCTATCTGGAGGCGGAACTCGGTAACTTTTTAATCGATTATGATGGGATTGGATATTTTGGTCTGAAATGCGATTGATAAATGATTTTTGAAAGAAGTTCTAGAATAAGGACACCTGGGATGAAACTCGGCCATTTCTTAACCGATTATGATGGGATTCGATATGTTGGATGGAAAAAGGATTCTTAAATTATTTTTGGAAGAAGTTCTGGAATATGGGCACTTGGGACGGAACTCGGTAACTTCTTAACCGATTATGATGGGATTGGGATGTTGGATGGAAATAGGATTCTTAAATGATATTTAGAAAAAGTTCTGGAATAAAGACACCTGGGACGGAACTCGGCCATTTCTTAACCGATTATGATGGGATTCGATATGTTGGATGGAAATAGGATTCTTAAATGATATCTGGAAAAAGTTCTGGAATATGGCTATCTGGGGGCGGAACTCGGTAACTTCTTAACCGATTATAATGGGGTTGGATATGTTAAATAGAAATAAGATTCTTAAATTATTTTTGGAACAAGTTCTGGAATATGGCCATCTGGGGTGAAACTCAGTATCTTCTTAACTGATTATGATGGGATTGGGTATGTTAGATGGAAATGGGATTCTTAAATTATTTTTGGAGGAAGTTCTGGAATATGGCTATCTTGGGGAGGAACTCGGTAATTTCTTAACCGATTATGATGGGATTTTGCATGTTAGATAGAAATCGGATTCTGAAATGATTTTTGGAACAAGTTCTGGAATATGGCCATCTGAGGGCGGAACTCGGTAATTTCTTAACCGATTATGATGGGATTGGATATGTTGGTCGGAAATGAGACTCATAAATGATTTTTGGGAGAAGTTCTGAAATAAGGGCACTGGGAATGGAACACGGCCATTTCTTAACCGATTATGATGGTATTGGATATGTTGGATGGAAATGGAATTCATAAATTATTTTTGTAAGAAGTCCTGTAATGTGGCCATCTGGGGCGGAACTCGGTAACTTCTTAACCGATTATAATGGGGTTGGATATGTTAAATGGAAATAAGATTCTTAAATTATTTTTGGAACAAGTTCTGGAATATGGCCATCTGGGGCGAAACTGTGAAAGTTCGTAACCGATTATGATGGGATTGGGTATGTTGGATGGAAATGAGATTTTTAAATGATTTTTGGAAGAAGTTCTGGAGTAAGGCCATCTATTACGGAACTGGGTGAATACTCATATGTACATAGGTATATATTAATCCTTAATGATCGAGTAGTCAACGTGATTGAACTAACATTTGGGGAGGGGGGGGGGGGGCTGAAAAGGGGTTTACGGATCTGCCGCTTTAGTATCGTGATGTTACTATAGTTGGAGTAATACAGGGATCTCAATCGTAGGGCAAAATACGCAAAAAGTCTTGCGATGGTGATTTCATCTCACAATGACAACAATTTCAATTGAAAGAAAGAAACGTCAAATAATGTAGACGGATTTTATTGAGCTAAAACTATTAGTTAATAATTTCAGATTGTGAGTGCGGGTAAAATCTCGCAGTCGTGCAGCAGCCTTTACGCAATAGTTGATTGAAAATGTCTTATTCCATTCAAATTTGATTGTTCCTTAGTCACATCCGGAATTCTTGTAGAAATCTCATGTTTACCATACACGCATCTAGCTCAGCCACAGTGGCACTATTCTGGTAATTCCCTGGGAATAGGGAATTGGGGAAAGATTTTATATGTAATTTCTATTTAAAGTATTTTTTCCCGGACTACTGAGGAAAAAAGTTTGATGTAAATATTTATAAATTGGGAATAATTTTTCCATATCTAATTTGGTAGGGAAAATTATTCCCAATTTAACTTTGTTTTCAAAAAAATTAACACTAGCTTTTTACCTCAGTATGCCAGAAAAAAACATTTTAAATACAAATTACATATAAAATCTTTCCCCATTTCCCTATTCCCAGGAAATTACCAGAATAGTGCCACAGGAGGCTTATACCATAGACACATATCTGTGCTGACATGTTCTACCATCACATTTTCGATACTTTATCGAAGATTATGTCTCGCTTCTTTAGAATAAAATGTGACACTATTTCACATTTTATATCATTTACCAGATTGCTAGATTGAAAAATTGTGATATTCTACTCCATTACTATCACGAAATAATTTGTTTTCGATACTTGAACGAAATTAGAGAAACACCATTTGTTCGCATTTGTACTAGTAGGTTGTGATAGCAATAAAAAAGAAATAATTCATAAATGAAACAGTTGCCCATTTTAGTTTAGGAAAGCGAGACATAATCATCGATAAAGTATCGAAAATGTGATGGTAGCCAGGGCATTGGAGCCGGCGTTTAAAAACTGGCTCCGGCTCCAAGCTCCTGCTCCATTAATTTGCCGGCTCATGCTCTGGCTCCGGAGCAGCTCCGAATAAAACGAAAAAAAGAATTATGATATCTCCTTCTTTCATTTTTATAATGTAATTCTGTTAAAGGCTCAACTAGCAAAAACTTAAGAGCATAAGTTGTGCTTCGTTTGGACCTTAGGGGAGCGGTACGACCACCAAAATTTTAGACGTCAATTGTTATTTGTGACGAGAAGCCTATTAAATTTTGGGGATTGTAACACTAACCGAAATAGTACAACATGCGAACATACAACATACATCGTTATAGTATAAAGAACGTGCAACTTAAACTCTTACGTGTTCGCTAGTTGAGGCATAAGTGCAATTTTTGGTGATGGTTCTTTGTGCATGTACTGTAAACTAGAAAGGTCAGCACGCATTTAAATTTTCAAAAGAGAAATTACCCTCTTTGTGATCAATGTGCCATTTTTGCAACACTAAACGCATCGACAGGTTTCCCCGGTTTATATAAATACATTTTTGCCATATATGTTTTACAGTTATTCGAAAGGAATAAAATGAACGATACTTTTTGTATTGTGTTTTATTCTTAGACCTGTTAATACGAAACTATTGCAAAAAAAAAAAATTTGGTCACAAATGGGTTAAATTAAAGAAAAATCACATTCGTAGTAGCATAGAAGATATCCTACGGAGCTGGAGCCAAATATTTAAGTAAATATTTCGGCTCCAGCTCCGGCTCCGCTCCAAGTGAAAACACTAGCTCCGAGCAGCTCCGGCTCCTGTCCGGAGCCGGCTCCAAAGCCCTGGGTAGAACATGTCAGCACTGGTTTCGTAACTAGGATTAGGAAACTATGGTTTGCGAGATGAAAACTCAAGACACACTACAATTTCTTTTGTCTTCTCGTTTGGTTTTACATGGTAATTTAGTAGGCATTGACAAAAATGCCAAGATTGACATTTAATTGATATTTTAAATTGTCATAAATGACTTTTCTGTTGACAGGACAGAAAAAAATTTGTTCCCGCCAACCAAATATTCCAATGGCAAATAGAAAACTCAAAGGAAACTAGATTTGCTTGGTGAACTATTAGCATCCGGAATCTCCATTTTTGATGTATTCGGCGTTGGGAGCACAAAAATGCCTCGGGATGAGAAAAAATATCTCACTCCGAAACTATGTTTAAACTGAGTTGCAAACCATTGTTAGGGGTGACACATTACAACGAAACCATGGTTAACTCGAAACCATAGTTATGAAACCAGTAATGTGTCTATAGCATTAGGAGCTATGGCTTAGTTTCATTCAAATTGCTTATTATTCTAATTTATCATCACCTTTATCATAAAAACCGAGTTTCTTCGTCCCAGTCGGTTAAGAGTTAGACTATTTTCCTTACTACATTCAAATGGAGGTGATTTGTGTCACCAACATTGTTTTTAGATCTACAGACGTTTTCAAAATATTTTGTCGGTGAACTGTTGGTTTCCATGTATTATTGTTTTCGGTAAATTGTATTTTCGGAAAATATCCGTGCTCGGTGAATTGCCATTTACGGTCAATTTGTGATTTCGGTCAATTCTCGTTTTCGATGAATTCCCTGTTTTGTGAAATTGTCGTTTTCTGTTGTAGCTTTTCTTGAGTTTTTGTTTTCGATGAATTGGTTTTCGATAAATGATAGTTTTCGATGTATTTTCGTGGTACGTTAATTGCACATTGCTTGTGCATTGAGGTTGTTAAGATTTAACGGTTATTAATTTGTATGTCGCTTTCTTTAATTCGAAAATTACTTATGTAGCATTAACTCATCAACGTTTATTCTAGAAAGTGGGTCAGGGACTAAGTATGTTTAGTAAACTACTTCTATAAAATATTTTGAATACAAATTAGAGTTTTGTAGCGACATCAGTCTTGTCAGGTTTCAAACTTGTTAGGTTTCAAAACAAATTTACTCTTTGTGATATTACTGGTAAGTTCCGCTTCTCGCAATAATCTATTGATAGAGTTATAGAAAAGTTATAGGTACTCTCACCATATTTCAGATTTAATTCGTAGGTCGCCGAAGGTTCCAATCACCACCATACGATGTGGAACGTTACACAACTTGAAAGGCGTTAAAAACGGCAAATCTTCTGTTCGAATCTACAATTAAAATATTGTGTTAATCCTCAAAATATTCGTGTTGACAATTAATATTGCGATATGTAGCAAACTCTTTAAACTCTCTAAACAGGAGTACTCAATGTTTACGTTTGGATTTAGAAATTCATAAAACCGTTAAGTATGGAACCGCAACTATATTGCAACCACAAATCGCTATTGATAACTAAGTATTGATAAGATAATTGCACAGTATAGTTAGGTCAAGCAGGGTCGACAGTATATAAGCTACCAATTATAATAACACCAAGTCAGTATACAATTCGCAATGAATCGATCATTTACAATTTTTCTACTTATTTTGACATTAAATCTTATCAACTCGGAATATACGAACGTAAATGGAATTAAATATTTTATAAGTGCACCACTCGTCAAAAATTGGCATCAAGCTCAACAGTATTGTACATACAATGGCATGTATTTGATTGCCATACACACGATTGAAGATGCAATCGATATTGGGTATTTGATCAAGCATTCAAAAATAAATTCAAGCTCGGCCCATTACTGGACAAGTGGCTCTGACTTGGGTCACAGTGATAGAGAATATTTTTGGTCGTCAACCGGTTACCCGATAGTGTATTCAAATTGGATTGATGGTCATCCTCATGGCTCACTTCATCCGGTGACTAATTCAACATACGATTGTTTATTATTGAACGCTGGACATGGATATAAATGGTATAATCAGTACTGTTTGGTTGAACATTATTTTATATGTCAAGATCGGCTGAATTTCCCGCATACTCTGCAACAGGCAAATTGCCAAAGTTAAGTAATGTTAAATAAATAAGAAATGTAACAATTTGCGAGTTTACTGCATACATTTTGACTATCTCGTAGTACGAGCAAGTCTATTTACCATAAACGTGTGTTTGTGTCGATAGTTTCAGACGGCTCCTAGCGATTTGGTGAACAGGCCAAGTCCTGACTTAGAGAAAATTAATTAGTGCGGTCCTTTGTTGTGAAATTAGTAATGATTATTTTCGAGTGCATTGAAGCAATTGCGATGAGTTCCAATTAAGGAAAAATTCATTTAGCAGGTACTTTTGGTGGGGCCCAGTTCAAGTAACTTTTATATATTATGTAATAATTTTTAGTTGTTGCTTGTGGGATTTTTATGGGATTTTAAAATTAGCCAAAAGCTATTGAATAAGCCGATTTGGACAAATGGGTTCCAGAAACAGAGTCTGATTATGAAAACGAGATCCCAATATGACATCCTGTTTTAGTTCTGAAAATTTGCAATTTTGAGTGAAATTAATCACTTTCAATCTTTTGGATTGTTGTTGTTTTATTGTAAAAAAGCCAATTTGTTTGAACAAGGCGAGTTATGGAAAACTGTCATTTCGAATGAAACAGAAACTTTTCTTAACCGAGTGTGGCGAGATAAATCAACGGATTTACTAACCTATTTACTAAATATGGATTCAGATCAGAAATTTATATCTGATAATTTGACTGCGTTTTATTTTTACTGTGAATACATCAAACCTTGGGTTACAACCAATAAAAAAGTACAAAATTTTGTAACGTTATCAATTCGTGTATACAAAATACTTTATAGTAAGATGCGGCAGGTGGTCGAAAAGGATTTTGTATTTTTATTTGTATGTTCTAAAGAAAGTAAGTATATAAGAAGCCTTATATGTATGTATTAAACATGCGTATGTTCCTGCATACAAAATACAAAAAGGTTAAATAATTTAAAAGCAAAATAAATAACAAAAAGAAATTTAATCAGTTTTCTCTCGTCTAATGTAAATTTATAACGATGTAGGTCGAATTACCTTTCAGGCAGTCTTGACATGGCTTGGGTGACAAGATTAAACATAGATGCTATTGTGCTTTTTTTTACTGTCAGAATTAAAATATTGTTTTCAAAGCAGAATCGCCTCTAAAGTTGCGAATTATCTTACTGACTGGAATCCATAGAGGTGCCGCACTCAATGCCACTATAATGAAATGTCCATGATACAAACCGTTACATCATTCTTAACAAACTTCATACGCTTGAACCACGGTAAAGTGAGAAGACTTACATTAAATGACCAGGAATTATACATCTCGAATGAATGTCGATATCGTCCATACGGTGTAGATAGATGTTCTATAAAATGGTTTAGATTAGGCTCACCAACGGAAACTTAAGCTTTGTGGCAACTAGAAGTATCAATTCACTTCTGCAGAGAAGAAGAGGGAAAAGGCATAGTTCTTTTTTATTTTCCTATCTTAGTTAAGCGATAGTGGAACAGTAGGCGCAAAACCCACTTCAATCGTCAACCGGCCAGAGAATCTGCAACATATTACTTTAAATGTTTTAATGAGCAGGAACCCACCACTTCGTAATTCTGTTGTCCGTATACAGAAGATTAATATATGCGGTCCTTGTTAATTTTAGAAATGGTTGGTAGATTTTTTATAGTGAATTGAGCACGGCCTTGCTATCGGTAAAATTAAAAGCTTTAAACATACATCGAGTCACCTTAATAATGTCTGCTTGGAAGCTTTTTCAGAAGCGTGTTCTTGCCAAGGTTGTCTGTTAAAGCAGAATACGTCAATCTCACCGCTAATATTGGACACGTGCCTTTTGAAAAAATGATTATTGACCCAAAAACTTTTTACGAGTATCAATGGATGCCCATATGACATCACTGGGAATGCTGTGGGGTGTTCTTTTGTTGCGAATGAACTTTATTTAATATGTCGCTGCTATGAGAAATGTAAGAACGTTTGAATAATAAAAAATCTTTTCGCAATATTTATATTTTATTTTTTGACTAAAATAGACGCTCGAATTCGGTAATTTCCGAGCGTATCAAAAATATACTCAGCGCCATCTGTTGGTAGGTAATATTTTGTATTCACCGATGCTACATCACTCCGCCACCAGTACGATGGAACGTAACGTTGTGGTGGTTTGCTTATACGTCCATATTTTGTCATCCGATTAGGTATAATGTGTACTATTGATTTATCGTCGAAGGAGACAGTAAGCTTCCGAGTTTATAGGTTTACACGTATTGCCCGTCAAAGTTTTAGCTTGGCCAGTGTTGGTTGAATGTCCACCAAGGGTATTGTGATATGGGATACTCTTTGGCTCTGGAGACAAATTGTTGGATCCTATGAAACAAGGCCCTTAAGCCTAACAAACGGCCCTTCATATGGAGGTTGAAAAGGCGCACGATATGCATCAGTGCGCATAAAAACGTATATGAATACATTTTCTTGTTTACGTCGTGTTGGTAGGATCAGTGAAATCGCCTTGAATGTGTTGTTCAAAATTCTTGAGAAATCTGACTGCGAATAAAAGTCCACAGTTGGTTGTAAAAAGTCACCAGATATAATCGCAAATGTTCTCCGTATACTAAAAATCCCGAGATAGTTGCAAAGTCCTCGCGAAAGGCTGTACCTAGGCCCAACAAAACCGATGGGAGAGATCTTGTCCACTGTAGATTTTTCTTGCACATAATTGCCGTCTTGACTACGATGGCATCTTTCGATTATTCTGTTGCAGGCAAGATTATATGCAGTTGTTCTGTTTCGTTTGAATCCTTACAGCTTCAATAATTTGTTGAATAGGTGATACTCAAATTGCGATCCGCGATCGGTAACTATAAAAGTAGGTACACCATAACGACATCTAAAAACTGCTTCAGCATAACGGTATCAGCTCTAATATCCGGCACGGGTATAGCTTCGGGCCATCTTGTGTAGCGATCGATGAGTGTAACGCAGTATCGGTTTCCTTCTGATAGCGGGACTGGTCCTATTATATCTAAATGTACCTCAGCAAAACGGTCGCTGCTCATTGGAAAAGTTTCGATTGGATTTTTACACTGTGATCACTTCCGACAATCCGACTTTATTCCGAGCCAAAAATATTTCTGTGAGACCATGGTCACTGTAGCCTTAATAGCTGGGTGAGAAAGGTTGTGTATTGTGTCAAAAACTGCACGGTGAAATTCCTTCGAAATATATGATCTTGTACATCGAGTGGAAGTCTCGTGCAAGATATGTATATCTGTACCAAATACTGGACATTTTTCCATTTTAACTGAATTCCCGGTTGCGATGAGTGTTTTCAATTCGTTATTCGGGGGGGGTAAGCCCCAAAACTTACCAAACCCCAAAAGATGGAAATGCTTAAAGCTTGCTCTCCCTGTGATTTTTCCAAGGTAGCTATCGGTATCTCCAAATAATGGAAAATAATATATATACATAGTATTGCTCTATGTATAGATAATATTCTAATGTACGTAATACAGCATCAGTTGTCGCAACCTGATGAGAATAACTGATTGTTGTGATTCTTACAAATGTTACTTTCCGTTTGTAAGAGGTACCAGCACCATCGCACGGTTGAAGGGAATCGGGCCTACAGTAAGCTTTAATTTTCAGTTTCTTAGAGGTTGTTGTAGCCTTGTGAGGGCCGCAAAAAGATTTATAATAAAGCTTTTTATTAGTGATAAGACAGTAGGAATGTTTGAAAGCAGTTGTGGTCACACTAGCAAGAGTTTGCTAGTTGTGCTGTAGCTACTCGTAATCTTCAATAGGGCATTTCTTGTTGCACTAGCTAATGTACGCTCATGAGGTACATTGAACTTTTCCCTTCAACTTGCATATTATGTAAATGTTAGGATAGGGTCTATGATGTCTTTGTAATGCCTTGATATATTAAGCACGATTTTTTACATTATATCCTGATACAAAGATATTTCATGGTTTGCCCATTTTGATTCAGAATTGGTTTACTGTTATAGTAGCGCGTTATACGTGATCTTGTCTTGAGTTGCCGTATACTAGTGTGACCTTATCGTCGGCCTATATAAGCTGGGTTTTTTTGAAAAACAGTCGGGTTGTGTTCGCGATAGCCTTTTTCAAATTTGTCCAATTTAAAAATAGAAATTTAATATTTTATAAATTTAAAAAACTAGATTTAATGGTCATCTAAGTATAACATAAAAAATCCATTATAAACGTTCTGTAGTGTTCTTGTAATATCGTTGCTCTGTATAGTTCTACACTACTCCGATTTTATGTAGAGTTATACAGAACAACGATGTTACAAGAAAACCATTAAACTTTTAGAATGGATTTTTTCTGCTATACTTAGATTGCCTTTAAATCTAGCTTTCTTATTTTAAAAAACATTAAATTTCTATTCTTAAATTGGACAAATTTTGAAAAAGCTATCGCGAACACAACCCGACTGTTTTTCAAAAAAACGCAGCTATAGTTTCGTCAACTTCGTTCTCAAAGTTATCGACAAAAATGTTGCTTCAGATGTTTGGACCAACAATAGATACTCTTGGATATCCTATCGTAATTTATTTCCATATTTGACGGTTCGTGTCTTCGACTAAGTATGATCTTTTTGTTAATGAAATAGTCCAATATTATTGTATATAAATATTATGTTGTTGCATGTTCCTTTAGAGTCTTTCACTTTTTGCGCCAGTGCAACTATATGTATCCTCCGTAGATCTGCTCTTGCGACAGCCGAATTGCTTGTTAGAGTACATACAGCCCATTGTTACTGAACTTTGTTATTATTCTGTCAGAATTCTAATAGTTTACCTACGACTCCTTAAAACGTTATTTTGTAAAGTTATGCGGATGCTAATAAAATTTTGTCGGAATCATAAACTCGAAATTTTTGTTGATCAAAAGCCACTTCCCAAATTTGCTGATAGATGGAACATGTAAAACGTTTTAATCATGCACAATTGGCACTTTATTATTTACTGTTATAGACAACTCGCACTCTCCAGTGCCCTTGACAGATTCTAGACTATTATAACTTCTCTTTGCTCTAGGATTGACAGTGCACAATAATTGCTCTTCATACGTTATGTGAGCCGACGCTCCTGATTAATATGCCTACTACTGTCACACACTCTATCATTCATTACAAACGTACTTAATAATCCCCTATTAAAGTTAGCCGAAAGTTTCCAGCCGATAAATGGTAATGCAGATAGTGTCTGCTACGCAGCCGAAAAAATATTTTATAGAAGAAAGATATATTACTCGATATTATAATCAAACGACGTACAATACTTTTTCGTAGCTGTCAAAATCGCCATATCCATATGGGAAACTTTCTTTTTAATTTAAGTTTCGATCTAGTAAAACGGCACGAATAATCAACATAAACAATAAAAAAAATCATCTTTCGTTTTTTCGCATTTTATTCGTCTTCGCATTTTCGCTCCAACAATTACATTACCATCCACCCTATAAAATTTGCCTTAAACTCTGCCTAGGCTTACCTACGAAAATAATTTATTTGATGGCCATGGATCGATGGGCAAGTGGGTAACTCAAAAGGTACATACACATCATAGGATTAGGACCAAGCTGGTAAAATTATTTAGCTCGTGACAGAGTTTTGGGGTAGCCTGATTATTTGGAGTCACAATATCAAACTATAGGTATATCGAGTTTTCGGCTATACAATATTTTTTCGGCTGGGATACCAAATACTATATCTCCATTACCGTTTTTCGGCTGAATACTTTCGGCTAACTTTAATAGGGCATTAACAGTGACTTATCATTTTTTTTGTATTTTTTCTTGGCGTTTGTCCGGGTTTTCACATTTATTGGTATAATGGCCTAACTCATTACGCAGAGGTTTCTTAAACATTTTCTTTTTTCTTGAAAACAATTAACTATTTTCTTTGCTATCGTTTTTCGATTCTTGAAGCTATTTGGTTTTAACAAAATCACCCGTCACATCTGCTCCCAAATTCTCAAATGCTATGATCTGCGGCTTGTGTAGATCAGGCAGCTCAGCCCGCAAAAAGTCCCAATTCACTCGTCACTAACTGCGAAATCAATGATGTTGTCGTTATCATTTTGCGCGTTCAGCCAATCATCCTGGGCCATATTTTATCTACTGGTGCTTGATTCACTATCATAATTAATTTCGCTCTGGCTCGCGCGTCTCGGGTTGCTTGAACTGCTTCGTCGTTTGTATATTATCATTGCACTCATGATTACAAATCCTCGTGTTCTAGGTACGCCTTCATTGCAAACGAACAATTATTTATTAAAATTTTCACGATAAATTAGAGTGATGTAAGTTTAATACGATTAATTTTCCATGATTAAAAAATTTATCCATGGTGATTATCTCTACACGAACACATTTTATACAAATGAAACAATTAATAAAATTTTTCCAAATCTCTTTTTTGTTTATAGGCCGCGTTATGGGATAACATCGAACTGTTGCACGATCTACTCCAAGGTGACGAAAGCAAACACATAAACTCCTTAGATTCATGGGGACGATGTGCATTACACGCGGCTGCTGTTACATCTGATTCAAATTGTCTCAAACTACTTATAAGTTACGGTGCCGATATAAATATACAATGTGGACCACGGGGTGAAAACAAAACTGCGCTGCATCTGAGCGCTGAATATGGACACGTCTCAAATGTACTGTCGCTGCTGGATGCAAATGCATCATTTGCGTTGCGCGATTCAAATGGATTGACACCAATTGATTTAGCGGAACGATCGGGGCACAAAGACTGTATGGAGGCACTGCGTGAAGCAGCAGGTAGGAAATGTAAAAATATTTTCATTCAATTTTAATTCATTGTTCTTTTCGCGGTTGAACTATTTCGTCAATGAAATAGATGAACAAACAAACTGATAGTGCATGACTGCGCTGTGTTTTACATATTTTTTTTATTATTTTTTTGTAAATCTCGGGGGAGGTTAATAACTACAAAACATTTACTAAAAAGGTGTGTTGTTCTAGTTTTGTGTATATTATATGGACGTATCATTATTGTGTTTTAGGTAGATAGGTAGCTATCAACTGCATGGTGACGTAACTCAATTAGTACATCCATTAACCCCATGCTTGTGAAATTTGAGTCTAATTAGGCAATTTGATTTGTAATTATAAATGGGAAATCGGATAGAATTATTTCACCTAAATTTGAACAATCAATTAGAAATTTAATCTCATCTAACCGTATAAAAACAATGTTTTTTAGAGATCAATTAACTTCAGAATTAAATCGAAATTAATTAAACGAAATGAGAATTATTATCGGTATTTTTATGTAGTTTCGGATATCGTATAATATATGAGATGCATCACAGTGGTTTTTCTAATCTGTTATGTCTGTAATCTGTGTTTTGGGCGTTTCTATTTGGTTTTTACGGTTTATTGAAAAAAAAAACTGTATTGATTATGAAAAAATATAATACGGGCCGTTTCGTAACTTACTTATCTAATTTTTTTTAGAAATGATCCGTAAGAAATTCTTTAAGCCTTAGGACCTTTATATATGGAGTGGATTATTAAACAAATTCAATCTCGATTTACTGGTTGTTAAAATTTTTAATTTATTTGATAGACTTGCGCTCGTAACTTTTGTGCGTCTCCTATACGAGTCTTTTAGAACCAAAAGTATCATAAGATCGTTGCCAAATTGAAAATTCGTAAAAATAATGGAGGGAAAATGTTGAGCACTTTGCTGTTTGCTAAATTATTTTTCTAAATTGACCCAAATCCTGGTCCTTCTCTAGTTCGTCCTATTCCAGAACTTAAGCACAAAAACATATCAAAATTCCATTGTGATATCGATTCCAGTCGTGTTTCAAATTTTTTTCGATAAACCATTTAAGAAATCCGGAATTCGTATATGAATACGTATACGAATTTCAACACAATCAGTTAAGGTTTGATCATATATCGGCCGGTTATTCCTTTATTCATTAGGACAATGTTAACGGTACGCACTGAACTATCAGCCATTTTGAACGCGCAGTTGTTGTTTAACAATCGTTTGAGATAGTCGATGTCAGTGTTTTTTGTGGAAATAGGAAAAATTGAGTATCGAGCTGTCATTAAATATTTATTTTTGAAAGGCAATACGCCATCAAATTAAAGTTAGGGAAATAGAAGAGTCCCCAACGAACTTGACAGACAAAGGGGCCAAATGCTTTTTCAACGAACATTTGGGGCATGATTTTTGTTTTCACGAGATCGTTGATATCACTTTAGGTTCCAATTGAACAGCTCGCACCTCAAGTAGATGTTTACTCGGAAATAAAATGTCACTCAAGTTGCTTAAATAAGTCCCAGTCAAACTGAAATTCCTCTCAAATCAATGTTGAGTGAAATTTTGCTAAAAAATTACTCAAATTGACGATATTAGTTCAAACAATTTAATATTTTAGTGAATTTTTAAAACAATTTCGGTTTGATTTTTAGATTACATAAATTTTCAAGCCGAAGTTCAAACAAATTTTAATCCTTTCCAAATTAGTGTTGAGTGAAGTTTAAGTAAAAAATTACGAAAATTGAAGATTTGGTGCAGTTCTAATATTTCTAAATTTGAGTGACTCACTAGATCCGAGTACTCGTAAGTTTTTTTTTATTTACTTAAATACGGTAAAACTTAATCTCTATTGGAAGAAAAACACCCACTTAATTTAGATGTTCGAACAAATCTCACACGCTAAGTTACACTCAAACCTTATATTCTTACCAAATTAAATATAAAATTGGGTGCAAAAAAATTGCACATTGCTCAGTTTTCCATAAAAGTTCAAAAATATCATAAAAATCCAATAAGTATTTGTTTAATTTTTTTAATGCTGATTCAAAGTCTATTTCAATACCTATCCAGTGGTACCTTTTTTGTATTTATACGTGTCATCAAACTGATTTTTGGAGGTAAACATCTGAGGTACACGTTTTTGTGAATTTGTCAGCATGAAAATTAGGGTTAAAAATCGAATTAAAACATAGAAAAAAAATTATATTAATTAAACAACAAAAAAAAACAGTTTTATTAATAAGAAGTATTCCCTCCCCTGGCCCGAATGACAGCTTCCATTTGATTGATTGATTTCAACAAAGTTTTCACAAAATCTTAAGGTATCGCGTCCCATTCCTCTACAATCGCCTTTTGCAGCTCCTGGAGACTCGTTGGAGTATCGCTGGAACCCTTCTTTTCAACTCGTCCCATAAATGTTCCTGCATAAACAGAAAATTTTCACCAATAAACCCGGCAAAAGGTACGACGTACTCCTCGAGTACTTCCTCAATGTACTGTTGAGAATTCATTCCTCTTGATCGACAGCTACAATTGGCTCGTGTGATAAATACAAAATCTGTCTTCGCCTCTAATGATATGCCTCCATAGAACATGCACGATCCACCGCCATACGAGACACGTTCTTCAATGCAACATTGTGCATATCGCTCTCCTTGTCTTCTGTATACTCTTCCCCGTCCATCGGTGCCATATAAATACATCCTACACTTGTCAGAGAACAAGACTGTTCTCCATTCTTCTTCTGTCAAATTCAAATGCTCTCGAGCGAACTCATGACGGGCTCTTCGGTGTGCTGTGATCAATTTTGGCCCGTTTGCTGGTGTGTGTGCAATCAGATTAACTTCTCAAAGTCATCTTCTAACTGTCCACCGACTGACTTCGGCTTCACGAACTTCTTGGAGCTGCCGTCCCAGTTGAACCGCATTCGTACGGCGATTTCGCAACGAAGATGTCACAAAAAAGCGGTCATCACGCTGTGCTGTAGCACGAGGTCGGCCAGATCCTTGTCGCCGTCTGAAGCCACTAGTTTCCTGATATCTCCGCCACCCTCAACGAACAGAGTATCGGCATAAATTTAGTTGTGGAGCCACTTCACATTGTTGCTGCCCCGCATAAATTATTGCAACCACTTGTGCGGCTACCTCTGGTGTATCATTTCTTTGCTCCGGTTGAAGACGTAATCAATAGAGGATCTTTCAGACTAAGCGTTGATAGGCGAATGATCACAATTCCGAGCGGGATATTTCATGGCATGCTATTGTATTGATTTTGTTGAATTATTTTTAGAATTTAATCGGAAAGCCTGCTATATGCATTTGACAAAAAACACTTTGTTGGCATGGTACAAGTACAAAAAAGGTACCACTGGATAGGTATTGAAATAGACTTTGAATCTGCATTAAAAAAAATTAAACAAATATTGGATTTTTTAATATTTTTGAACTTTTGTGGAAAATTGAGCAATGTGCAATTTTTTTGCACCCAAGTGTATGTAACAGACATTTCAGTAGAAAATTACTTTTAAGATTAGTTTAATTAATTTTGAGCGAGTATGAGTATAAGGAGAGGCCAAATTTCTCAAATTAAATATTATAAATCAAATCCAGTTCAATTCAATTTTAAACCGAGTTTACACCGAAATTAAGAAATTGTATTTCAATGTTTATTTAAATAATTTTGGTTTAAATTTAGACAGTTTGCGCCCTTAAAATTACTGAAATTATTGAAAATGACATGTTTACTCTATCTAGTCTCACTAAAATCCAATTATCTCTTTGAGTGGTTTTCCAAAAGAAGTTCAACATCAATTATCTCTTAATTTAAATACTTAATTTTCTACAATAATTCCGGTTTAAATATTTTTCCGACGTTAAGTGTAAGTTTATCTTTAGTTAACAGTTTTCTATTGAAGATAACGCAAATTTAAATACACCTTTACTTCTCAATTTTTTAAGGTAAATTCCCTTCACTCTTAAATTTTTCTAAAATCAAATAAAAAATTTTAATTTTAAATTATGAGTTTAATTTAAGTTATTAGTTATTTACTCAAGTTACACTCAAATTTGACGCAATTCTTTAGTAGATGTGGACTCAAATTAAAGATGTTTTCTCTAATACCAGAGACAACCTAAAAGAGATATATCATCCTATGTAAACGTAAAAATTTAAACTGCGATTTCATTTTCTGTAAATAGCCGCATACAATCAAAAATATTTTGTTTTTTTTTGCGTATACGTATATGCAGTTTAACGAAAAATCACAGATACAACGATGACATTGGAATTATCAGAAGTTTGTTTTGGTTTCATTTTTTAGTTCAAATGAAAAATCTAATTTGATTGTCTGTGCTTATACAATCACCTTTTAATTTGAATGATAAAATATCACTCAAAGGAAAATTTTAGTTTGAGTTACACTAATCTGAAATTCCCTCCAAATCAAATTCTACTGACATCCTAGTACAAAATTAATCGAATTAAAGATATTAATTCTAATTCAATTTCTAGTTTGAGTGATTTTCTAAAAGAAATTCACTATAACTTTAAACCAAATTTTAAGTTTAGGTTTATTTTTTTTAATTAATTAAAATTAAAAACTAGTTTATTTTTTAATTTAAATATTTATTATCTTCCTTATAAGTTTTTTTAAAAATACCAAAATGTGATTTCAAATAAATGTATTCCCATTGTAAATTCGACGCTGATTCCGAATCTGTAATCAGTTGTACGCTACGTCCAAAGTGATAATGTTTTTTTATTTTTAAATATAGATTTCAGATTACTCTTTCACCAGTTTACTAACTATCCTAATATTGCATTCGCTGATAAAATTACACAAAATGACAAATTTATTCTAATTATTTATTCAAATTTCACTCAGACTTTTTTAGTTAAATTCCACTCAAATTTGAATTAGCCGAAATCAAATTTAAGTGAAGTTCTATCAATTTTAAGTGAATCGAGTTCATTTATATTGAATTTAATGCTAAGGGTGTTTTCCAAACCCCGACTTATTACAGACTTGTTTGACGCCATCTTGAATAAGTCGGTCAAATCATTCCAATTGATTGTTCCGACTTATTTGTGACGTAATAACAAAAAACAAAACACAATTTCTATTATATGGAAGAAAATACATTTCTTGACATATTGGTCGTTGCCACTAGATTTGAAAATAAAAACAGCATGTATTACATCATCGACCAATAAATATATAAGAGAAATCAAGTGGTGCAAATTTTATACGCAGGTTTTTCCGAGGTTAATCTTATGTTAGGCTTATATAAATTGCCAATAGTAAAATAGATTAACCTCGGAATCTCTACATGAGTCCTCTTATGTATATTTTGCTTTATAATTACAGACGTATACTTATTCAAATAAGTCTTCTCGCGAGGTGACTTATTTGAATAAGTCGGTGTCCACAAATATGTCGGTGTTTGAAAAACAGCCTTGCTCCGTGTGTTCAGCTGTATCATTTGGTGTCTTAATTGCTGCTGTTCATTTATCAAGTTGCTCTTCAAATGCCGTAGTAAGGTTTTAATATGTTTTAACTGCTTGAAATGTATGAAAATGTCCATAGAACGTGTCACATACTGAATCAAGATTTAGGCTTGAGAAAGCTGTTCGCGCGTTAGCTGCCGCGTTTGATCGCTTTGGACCAGAAACGTTTTTCATCACTCCGACATTTCCAAGCAGTTAGTTAACGCAGTTTATATAGGTGCAATAAATCAGAGTTTTTTCGCCAGCTAATTACTGTTGATAAAAATTGCGGATACTCCACTACACTACAGAATCAAAAATACAGTTTAAACAATGGACTGCCAAGGGAGAAGTGGCTCCAAAAAAGCAAAGGCTTTATCTTCAGGAAAGGAAAACCTTTACAGGTATCATTATTACTTGACAAGTGGAAGGCAGAAATTGCGGAAAAACGGTCACATTTTTAGAAAAAAAAATCTTGCTCCACCACAATGCACCGTTTCTCACCTCAGCGGTTGCCATTGCGAAAATCCACGAATTACGGTTTAAATTGCTTGACCACCCTGCTTCGTTACCAGATCTAGTAGTTCTGTTGTTGCTTAAATTAAAAGTTATGCTCGAAGGACAGAGACTCTCGTCGAATGAAGAGGTCATCACTTTCGTAATCATATTCGTAATCAACTGTGTTGTTAACTACAATTTTAGTAACATTTAGAAAAATAAAGAAATTGTTTCTGCAAATTTGCAGTCATTTTAAAAGTTTTATCAATTTACGACTAAAGTTAAATTTATTAAATTAAAATTACCAAATCTGCACGAAGATTACAGATCAACATTAAGCTTATATAAGAAATGTGAGGCACAATTATGAAACCAAAATCGCAGCAACGTGACATATTCCGTAACACAATACCAAATCATTCCTCTGTATGGGCAATTAGTCGTAATTGATTTGCACAATCCGGCTTAATGTTCCAATATATAAACAGCATCGTTAAATCGCACCTAATGGTGTGTCGGAATACGATATGCAATATATAAGGATTATATTACATAATCATGAATTATTTAAATTTTAAAACTATGCGAATCAATATTTCTAGGATGATGGAAACAGTTATGCAACTATTTCCCCATTATTTATTACACACAATACGGCTATTTTAAGAAATAGATTTATAGCGTTGGTGTTGAATATTTTATGTGTAAGTAGGTTAGGGTAGCAAAATCAATACTAAACAATAATAAATAAGCTTTGACTTTGAGAAACTTTGAAAACGTTTTTTTTGGATATGTAGTTATTAAGACTAACTAAACTAAATGATGCCGTGGGATGAACAGACAAAAAATTAATCAAAATCTTATAACCTTTCGAATGAAAGAAAACTCAAAAAATCAATTTTCCCAAATATGGAATCGTTCTTATAAAGTCACTCACCTTTTCCAATTGCCTACATATCCATAAGTTTAGCGAGATACGATTGAGTCATACTCCTTATGAAATTCAACAATAATTTCTATTTTTAGATCACCATGACACCATAAATTTTCTAAATTATTTATTTGGAGTATATAACAAACATATTTTATGGCAGGCTTATGTCGTTTATGTATATTTTTCCAGAATTAGCATAATAGTCTAAATAAAGATTTAACAAGAATTTGATTGATTACATCGCCAATGAAAATTATGTAATTTTGGAAATCTGTTTTTACCACAGGTGAATTTCGATCGTAAAACATGTACAACGGATTTCTAAATGAACAACCCCGATTAATTTAATTGTTATGAAAATATGAATTGACAATTTATTTTTCAATTGATAAAGCTTGATTGCTCTAGAAATTTATAATGAAATCATCGTATTCTACAAATCCAACATTGATGTTGGATTCTGATTAATTAACTAACATGCGCGCACAAACTGGATGAAATTGTATAGTTTTACGAAATAAATTTATCGAAACTTTTTTACAATAATGCGTAGTTGGCACCAATAGCAATTGCGATCTTGTGCTTGATTTCATTTTGAGCTAGGCTTCAAAATCATGTGATTTTGTAAGCAATGTCCGCTACATCCAGCTGACTCAATTTCATTTGATTTCACAGTATCGAGAACCCCGTTGCCTTTCTAATCACAAAATTAACAGAACTCAATATTTGACCGCGTTTATGGCGTATATAGTCCACACATGATTCTCCACTTGAATACCAGATACTATTATTCATACTCATACGTCAGCGCACAGTGGCCTGATTATTGCGATATCTTGATTATGTTACTTTTTTTAGCTGATAATGATATCACTTCCATGCTCGCTTTTGAACAGATGTGTTTGTATTGTAGCAAAACCGCCACTTTTGAGCTTAGGCCGCTGCTTGCTGTTCGTCTCTGCCTAACTAGTTGGTAATCAAATACCAGAAAACTTAACAATAGAGCGAAAAGATTTAACCTTCAGTTTCGGATATATTTTTAGCAGCATAAAGATAATATAAAATAAGTCTAAGGTCCGCTCCTAGGGATTCTTGAATTAGCTTCTGTTAAGAAATTAACAATCTCTCCTGCATCGCCAGAATGAATTGGTCTCTGGCTAAAAAAACACTTGCCGACTGGATATATTGCGATTTCTTGATGGCACCTATACTCGGTCGCTACTGGTAAGATACTTTGCAGTGCTTAGTCCACAATCGCTCTCGAAGTCTTATGATAAATTATTATCTCTTTTACACCATATACGGCAGGTGTTCTTAATTTGCATTTTCCTGCCGAATTACCCGGGTTTCTTCTCATTCGGGATTTCTTACTCCAACTTTTTTAACTTGATTTCTTTCGGGATTGTCCTACAATCTTGATTATTTTCATCCCTAAAGCTTGCAGGTCGGATTATACTGACCCTAAGCATTTCGACCAAATCGCAGCGTTTGTTCTCTAACTTGGGGCGGCTGAAGCGGACATCTGTCTTGCAACAAGCGGTTTTCTATATAAACGTGTTTCAGGTATGACTGGGTACCTTAACATCTATCATAAGTGTGTGAACCACACACGAAAAAGTGGGTTGAGCACAAAGTGGGATTATCACAACAATGACATCGGAATATGTACACGGACAACGCTATAAAAATGTGAACATGCGGAACGTACTAAGCCTTTTAAACTGGAAATCTCCAGAACCCATCGAGCCAGGTGGGAATTTACACATTGAACGTACTTGCACTACAAGAGCTTAGATGCAGCATATCATCGACTTCCGCCCTGTCAACAGCGGATATGCACGGTTATTCTACCGGAATTCCTTACTTCTGTTAACTGGTAGGTTAAGGCTCTTGCACCTCTCATTCCACTGATTTCTTGTAATGGCGTGAGAAATTTCTTGTTCATCATTACGTTATCTATTTGGTGCCTTGTTCTGCCATCAGTTGATGTCCACTTGTATGTGTGCATATTTTTTTGGTGTGCAAATCTACTTTCTCCTATATGAATAGCTGGTTTGTGGCGTAAAAGTCGATGATTCGTTCTCCATTATTATTACGAAGAGAGTGTAACGTTTGCTTAACCATATGATGGTCAGGACGGTGTTATATGTTCCAATGCTATTGTGACTTGTAGTTGTTCATAACTCATCCTTGGTTATTGCATCTGCGTCTTGAGTTGGGGTATAGCACTTAATTGTGATTGTATGTCCTATTTTTGAATGAAATCTTGCTTTATTCTGCTATTAACTGGTTTCCATTTCATTAGTCCAGAGAATTTGTGTTTACCGGTTTCTATTATTTCTTCTATAGTATTCGTTTCTGTAATCATTTTGATTTCGGATTAATGGTGGAGGAGGTTTTATTCCATTATTTTATTTATTGTCTTCTATGATGTTCTCAAGCGGTCACCCGAACTAACTCAAGCAATGGTTGCGAATCACGAATATCGCATTCGAATGAATCACGAGGTTAAATATCTCCTTGGAGGCTACGACATTATCAGATTCATCAAACTCAACTGAGTCAAAATCCCGTCACTGATAAAAAGAAAAGCGTTTCATCAGCAACTAAGTAGTCGGCGTACGTCGTAGGGGAAACCTAGACTACGTTGGCGTGTCGACGTCGAACAAGATCTTCGTATAATAGCATGTCAAAACTGGAGGGGGCGAGCATTGCACTGAGATAGTTATATGGTCATCGTTCAGGCGGGTATATCCCTTCATGGGATGTGAAAGCGAGAGAGAGTGTTGGAGGAAGCACTTTGGCCTATTAGTCTCTCCTCAACCTTTCTCATACCTCTGGGGAGAATTATCAACTTATCTAATTTTCCACTCGGTAGCATGCAGCATGCTTACAGAGTTGGCAAAATGTGTGAAACTGCTCTACGTGAACTTGTTGCAAGGATCGAAAGATTGCTCAACATTAGGGAGTTTCTCGTGGGATGCGCCCCTGGATATTGCAGGTGTCTTCCCGATAATACCTCGTTTTCTACCATTGTCGATGCCTGCACTAATTTTGGACTGACCAAACCATCATTGTATGGATAGGATTCATGCTCAGAGGCAGATTGCTGGACTGCCCTTCAGTCTCCGTTAAAGTCTGCAAAGGATGTCCTCAAGGAGGTATTTTGTCCCTCTTGTAGCTCTTGTGGATTATAGACCTACTTGTTCAACTACAGGAATCTGGTGGCTTTATTGCTCAAAGCTATGTTGATAACATGGTCATTACAGTTTCAGATAAACACTTGCATATTCTATCAGACTTAATTCGGCGCGCTCTACATGTGGTAAACAAAATCACTGTTGTTTTTCAGATACGGCCCATGGTTATATCCCATTTCGCTTCAGCGAAATTTAACAGTCGTCAGGGTTTGGTTATGTGTTATCGGTACTATGTCCTTAACTTCGATCCTTGCATACCAGACCTTATTCCTGCCCCCATCGCACTCTTTCAGTCTGGGATCAGTTTCTTCCGCTATGCTCAGACTTGAGTGTGTTGGGGCGTGGCACAACCTAAATTTGATTGCAGAGCATAGAATAATTTTGAATCTATCCAGTTCATCTGTACCAGAATTCATTATTCTCGGTGCTTTGGTTGGCATTCATCTGATAGAATCCCCTTTGAGCGACTATTGGTTGTCCCAAGATTTCAGTAACCGGTTGTCTGAGTCGTTAGTTGTCTTCACAGTTAATCTACGACCATACCGAAGTTAAGGTTCTATCTGCACAGTTATTGTTCGCATTTCACTAACAGTTTGGCGGTATCAAACTTTTTTTTTATATCTTCACCGGTGTACTGTTGCTAATTAAAGAGCCACTCAATTTACACATATAATTGGTTTCACTGTTTCATTAACTGTACAAATTCTAGATAAATCTGCTTTATTGTATATAAGACACACCATCACCAATTTACATTTATTAGTTAAAATTTGGTTCATCAAGGCCTACAGTATTGCAAAGTCTCCCCTCTTAATATAAAAGATTTAGTTTTACTCGTAGTTTCTGCCTGATTTATTATGAATTCAGTTTATCAATTTTTTTTTATTTTAATATAACCCATTTCTGGGTAGTGAACAAATCAAATTATCAATCAAGTTATTTATAAAAGAATTTTTAAACCTGAACCGATAAAGTTAGTCCGCCACACTCAAACCTTTATCATAAACTATATTTTCAAGTACATCGTTCACCAGTGCAGCCCTTGTTCCATTTCTTAATTGGCTCAAACGACTGATGACACGTGCTGAAAGGGTTTTCGAGTGTCAGAAATCTGTTGGAGTACACGTTCCATTTATTAAATTCTGTTCTCTTAATTTTGGCGATCAGTTGTAATTTTTGAAAAATTCGTTCGTAGACGATAAACGACACAAGAATTAAAAAAAAAATGTTACAGCAGCTCGACCCTATGGCCTAATGGCTTGCAAATTTTAATAGAAAGCATTGTTATCGAAGATTCACGACTGCCTAAGGAAATACTTGAATTATTTTGCAATGACCTGAAGCCTATTCAAAAATAATATTTTTGCTATTTCATCAACATTCTGTCAGACTCATTAGACAAGATAGAATGACCTCCGAATGTATCTAAAATTTAAACATTTAAAATGACATTGGAATATTGATAATGCCTAAAACCATAATTTTGCATCTCATGGCCACACTGGGCAGTTTCAGGCCAATCAACAGTTGACAACATGCTGAGTAAAATCACAGCCAACGTTATGGATATTTTGATTAATTCACTAACTATGATGGGAACAGTTGGCGGATCAAACTGCATGGCAAATACTTAGAATGACTTTGAAATGTACCTAAGGCCCATTCAAAACGAATATTTTTGCATCTCAAAGAACACTGTCAGACCCATTAAAAAACCATGTAACTGCCTAAAGGCACGGAATTCGCTCTAAGCGGTCCAACAACATTACTTGACGCTAAGGCCTATTGCACACTTGAGCTATGTTTTTTGACTGATGTGGGCTATGTTTTCATTTTACAGCTTCCCGTTTTTGTTTCCAAAACTCAAGCGAAACATTGTAGATAAATCTCAGAACCTGCAAAGCAATATATTTAGATATTTTATTTTCGTCTTATAGAGATAAATAATTAGCTCTCATCGAACATGGGCGATGTGAGCTATGTTCTATCCCATAGGTTTCAATATAGCATATGAATAAATCAGGGCGTACGAGTAGTTTGAGCTAAGCTCCACGAATTCGGTTTCACTTATTTCGGCTTTGTAAAATAACCCGAGAAGCAGTGATCGAAAAGATAGCTCACTTCGCTAAAAAAAACATAGCGCACGTGTGCAATGGGCCTAAATGCCTGCAAAATACTTAGAATGACTTTGGAATGTACCTAAGGCCCGTCCAAAAATTATAATTTTTCATCTCCTGGGTCAGACTCTTAGAAAATCATGTAACTGCCTAAAGGCATTTCTACTTAGATCCTTAGCAGTCCAACAATATCACTAAAGATGGTGCTAAATGCAAGGAAATGCTTAGAATGTCTTTGGAATGTACATAAGGCCCGTTCCGAAATTATATTTTTAATCTCATGGAACTCCTGGCAGAAAGAGCAACACAGAATTTGATGCTAAATGCGACCAACTGTGACGGAACTAGATCATTGGGGTGAGCTGGGGCTGCTATGAGTTCTGGCAGCTACTAGATTTAAGTGCCATAACATCGATTTTGATGAAAATTCTTTTAGGTGACACAAGCATTTTTCCAATGTTTGTTGTTGTTGGGCTGCGTGGTATCTAGTTAGGTACTTCCTTGTTTTGTGATTTTTGTGGTTTTTATAGAGGGAACTGGAAACTGGAAATGGGCCAATTTGTTAGAAGCAAAGCAACATTATCCACCAGTGCAATAAAATATTTTTGTGTTATGTTAAACGAAATTGGCTTCGGAGGGGTCAATTTGCTTCATATGGGCTTGAGATATGTAAATAAATGAGCTGTGTGCAATTTTTCGTTACCACGTAAACTCGCATCCGCTAGGTACCAACATCCGAAAAGTGCTTATTTCAACCTGTTGATGTAGTATCCACATATACATACAAAATATGTAGATGCACAAACGTTCAATAAACTTTGTAGAAGAAAATAAAACTAGTCGACCATATTTCACCTTGCATGACAAACCCATTAATAATAAATCATATCACACACATTATCTTATTCGCGTGCATACCACCGATTACACAAACATAAAATTCCATTAATATTGTGGTCTGCGGTTGGAAATTTGCAATATTCTGATTATGGTGCGGACACTGATCAATGCCACTGTATGTAAAAAAGTGCGATGATGACAGACTAACGACATGAATACTTCCAGATTAAATGGGGCACTAGACACACCAATAATATTAGCCAATTTCCACGTGTTGAAGCACTACACATAATATTCATGACCTTCCGATGTTATTGTTTATAGTAGATTATCTGCGGATAAATTAAACGGTCGAAATCACGTGTTCGGCGTTAATGACATGATTCATCAATTTCCCCTGTATTTTCCAAATGCCATTCGTACTTTGTTTGCATGTAAGTGTATATATTCTAACGATTAGACGAAAAGTCGTGTTGTTCGTACTGGCACATTTTATACGTAATATCTATGTGTGGGTTTTGTTTCTATATAAAGAGAAGAAAATATTTTTGTATCGATTTTCCGTGAGTCTATATAAATGTGAAAAATTATTAGTGAATTGCGTCGTCGGTCGAATTGGTTACATCGTCTATAAAAACTATTTTTGGTATTTAGTGTGATTAATTTCTATTTGGAACTATAACTGATTAGGAGCGGTCATCCGACTCAGTGGCTATTTATGGCGTATACAGTCGGTCGATAGGTTAGTAAACTTACTAATACTTAGCCATTGTATCGGTTACACACCACCATTAGTGAAAATTTTCTCATCGTTGCACGCTTTGTGGACTGAACTTATTTTTAGTTTTACTTGGAAAGCGTAGTACGGTTGACGCAATTTTTTAGCTCGTTGTGCATTTTTTTATATAATTTTTTTATTTTAATCAATTTTTGTGATTAACCAATTAATTTAAAACTTTAGTGTTTATAAATAATTAGCTTTTGTATCATACATTGCCTTTAAGATTACTTGATGTGTTCTCATTTATTTAATAAATTGTGATTAAAAAATGTTCAAGTGATTATTATTTAGCATAATAATATTAAACCGGAATAAGTGTTGACTGTGATCATCTATAAAATGCATTCGATATAGTTTTTGAATAAAAATTCTTGTAATCGAAGCGTACCAATCAAATGTCTTGGAATTTTCGTGACTCGCCGAAGGCGGGAGCTGAAACGGCGCTAGATGCCTGCGATTATTTTGTGGATGAGGTGCTCGAACCATGGAAAATACCAAGTAATACATCATAAATTTAAAATAGCATTTTCCACCCTTATTTTAATATACAAACCAACCATACAGCCCAATTTTTTTCACTTTGCTATGACAACACATTAATTTTCTCATTTTCCATTTTTCATTTTAGCATGATAGTTTTATGTGTTGTCTATGTTATTTGTGTGTGTGTGTGTATTATCAACAAAACAAGGTGGTGTTTTTCGAATTAAATCAGAACTTATATGACCAACTCGCGTTCGCAAATAATAAATTTGGCTTGATATTGGGGCCGCGCACGTTTTCTATTTGGCAAAGGTTGTACATTGGTGTGAGTTTAAGTGGATTATCGCTTTTTAATTGATTTTGTACATAAAATTAGATTATCGCGTTTATTTGTCCCTAACATTGTAGCTTAAGAAACACTTTTGTGCCCCAAGTTCAAAGGTGAACTAAACTCGGAGGGTTAGAGTGTTTCAATACAGTATAGAAATGTAATTGGATGTAATAATATTTTACTGTTGTTGAAAATTTATTATATTACTATTGAGGTTGATAGCGGCTTTACACCGATTGATATATTTTGTATAATTGGATTCGTTCATGAACTGTAGTGATTTGGTCATTATTCTATTTTTTATGCGAGACAATAGGTTGGTTTAAAAGGTGATTGCATGAGTTTGGTGGTCAACTCGCTATCTGATAGCCTGATAGCAGTGATTTTGTATATACTTCCGTTTTTTGATACAGCTTTATAATCCCTTACTTAAAGCTTCAGCGCTCATAGAAAGACGAATTGTTTTATAACGGCTTAACCGATTTTTGCATGACTGATATTTTTACTTTAAAATGATACTATTGTATTTTCATGAAAATTGGTTCGGTACTTTTTTTATAATGAATTTTGGATGAAAGCGCAACCCAAATTGATCATAATGAAAAAAATATTGGGGATATTTAAATTTAAATAACAACGAAAAGCAAAACAAAAATAATTTTATTGGTTAATACTTAGTATTGCCCCCCCCCCCCCCCCCCCCCCTTGCATCTACTACGGTTTGCATGCGGTTCCATATTGGCCTTATTAAGGTTTTGACAAAGACTTCGGGGTTCCCCACTCATCCAACGCAATCTTAAGATCACTGATGTTAGATGGTACCGGATTTCTGGGTCGGACCCTCCGTTTAAGTTCGTCCTTCGTGAAAGGGAACGTTTTCTTTGCATCTAGGCCGTTTTTTCCGCAACTTCTTCCTTCAAACGCACCTATAACGCCATGCAATATTCGCTATTGACGGTCTTTCCTTTCTCAAGATAGTGGACAAATAAAATATCTTGCACATCCCAAAATACGGAGGCCAAAACCTTACTGGCCGAAATTTGTTTTTTGGACGCTTCGGCCGCCTTTCACCATATCTTTAAGGTGTCACCCCTCTCACGCAACTTCACTTTACGGTCTTTCTAAACGATTTGATGCACTTTTTTACCTTTTCTGGAATAACTGGCCGTACAACTACGTTTAAAATTAGCAAACCACCGTTCAACGGCTGCTTTCGGAGGGACAGAGTCCCTATAACACTTATCAAGCCATGCTTTGCTTGAATGATATGTTTCCTCATAATAAAACAGTGTTTAACCGCCGCACGAGATACAGGTTTTTCCATTGTTTTGAAAATAACAAAAGTAGCGTTACTAAAACAACTGTAACTTATAAACTAATGGTCAGATTTTCATAAAATTTTTGACAGAAATCGTTTGAAAGTTGGTAGTTCCTTAAAATCTTATGACTTTTTCATTAGATGCGTCATCTATGTATCAGTGAGGATTTATTGACCTTCGGATAAATTATTAAAGTTCGTTTTAATTCATAAATGTGGAGTTGAAGAAGAAGTGATCAGACCTTCCAGATCAAATATTTTCCTGTTGGTTACCCTCACTCAGTCTATATTACTCTCAACCCATTCACACAGATTAGATCTGCTTAACGAGCATCTCATTGGACTGCACTTATAAATTTTTAATTTTAAAGCCCTCAATTATAGATCTAAAATATTTCTGCTTGCAAATATCACAAAAGCGTCTTCTGAACTTTGTCACAGGATTGTTGCTGAAATAGGTCATTCTGCATAGTCATAAAGATATATAAGGAACTCTATTTAATGATTAAAATGGGATTTCAGTAACAGTATGTCGGATGAATATAAAATTAATTTGTCAATCCGAAACTTAGATTTTTAAGACGCGACAGCAACCGTAGTTATATTTCGATAGATTTTCGGTGAATTGCTGTTTTCGATAAATTGTTTTTTCGGTGAATTGTCGTGTTCAGTGAATTGCCAATTTGAGTGAATTGTCGTTTTTCGATGAATTATTTTTTCGATGAATTATCGTTTTCGGTGAATTGTCGTTTTCGGTGAATTGTTGTTTTCAATAAACTGTCGTTTTCAGTAAATTGCCAACTACCTACGCAACTATCAAAAGATAAAATAAATGCCATATGGAAATCGTTCTTGGTAATATCGACCGCAATCCTCTGGTGCTGTGAATAATCCAGTTTTGCTTAGCGATTCTTCTATAGCCTCAATTGGTTACATAGCAATGCAATATTGGCTGAAATTGAAGCAGCGATGTACCAAGAAATAGTAACTTTACTAAACCTGACATTTTAGCTCGTAAAACTGACACCATTTCACTTTACTCAATAGCATTAAGAGAGTCATGAGGGTTCTGATTATATTCAACCAAATTTTGGGTGTCGCTCATCCGATGCAATAGACAGGAGAAATAAAACGCATGAGTAGTCTGTCGGGTAGAATTTTATTTTTTTCTGTCGATGCTCTGTTGAGTCGAAATTGCGCTGAATTTAATTTTGACAGAACCGTAAGATAAGATGGGCTTTCCACATTAAATATTTAGTTGTTTTTGAGAATACAAATACTGTGTGCCGCCCTGGCACCAATTTCTTTACCTAAATTTCCAACTAACTACTAAATTGATTGTTAATTCATACCAGTTATTGGTAGACATTTCTAGCGTTCATAAATAAAATGTCCTTGATATTTAGTTGTAAACCAAATTTAATTCAGATTTATCAACCTTCGATAAGAAATATTGAAGGGATTGATAAATCTTAATTTCAGACGCGGTTTGTTTTGTGCCATCTATGAATGATTGGTATGAACTAACCATTAATTTAGTCAGTCAGAAATTTTGACAAAAAAACAAACAGCTTGAGGCACATAGGTTTAACGGTTCCTCCAGGTCTTAGAAATGTATGCCTAAAGCCAATTCTTATCGCATTCTAGCCAAACACTGTCTCAAATGAAAATTTTTCCGGCAATCAATCGCAACTGGAGTTAATGATTGACGGTGTTGCAATGGGTTGGTCTTAGAATGGAATTCCGGCAGTCTATCGCATAGCTTGAAGGAGATTGAATATAGGGAGTGCAGCACAAATGGACGGACGTGGCTCTGATTGTAAAGACTTGTATGCATGTGTTCGTTTTTAGTTGTTTCCCCCCGTAAAATTAATGATGATTTAGCGTACGATCAGTCGTACGTTTCCACAATTTTTAAGAAAAAATGCTGAGCCTGCGTACGACGAGGCTAAATAAATCGTACGGCAGGTCGTATGAGAAATTATATTGTGTCAAGGTCATTCTTGTCCTGTTGTATATAATCCCCCTCTTGGCGAGGGAAGTGTATATGGGGATCATTTGAAGCAATAGTTTTCGTATCTACCGCTATTTGACAACGATATGATTTAATCTACCACAATTGTAATAATTATTGCTCGTAAAACTTCAAGTCGATAATTTAGTTAACTTGGTATACTGAGTTACTGAGTCTTCATTTGATGAATGGGTTGGTTTCGAACGATCTCTCCGAAAGAGCGAAGGTAAAATTTTGGTTTGCTAACAGCAGCCAAAAGGCTGACCAGGAGGAGCCAGGCCGCCCCGGTGGCAAAGTGGTCAGCATGCTTGCTCCAGCCACCGGAGGTCCCGGGTTCGATTCCCGGTGGTGACAAGGAAAAATTTCACGTCTGGTTTAGGATTAATGAATTAATCACTCATTATCCGAAATGAACATATGATTATGAAATCTCATTTGAGGCGGCCAAAAAATCCCTTGATGGGATATAGTGCCAGAGAGTAGAGGGAGAAACAGCAGCCAGAAAATAGAACGATGTTGATTTAGTGATATGAGCCTAAAAGTTCTAATTGAATTTGGCGGAATGATCATCCCAGGTGTCGCCCCAGGCTTCACCTTTGATGTTGCTAAATGCATGATGTACAAATGAGTAAATTGTGCCATCAAGAAGGAAGATCTATGCGCTAAAATTGATGCCTAACCGAAGGTAACTTTTTCGATGGATTCCTAGACAAGGCGTTCCAAAACCCTGGGATCTATTTTGCATTATATAATGTATATTTTACCATCGACTGTCTTTCTTTCTTAAATTTAATCGAATTTCTATAAAATACCATTCAAAACACCAACCACCACATTTAGTGATTGTCACCTCCTACCTAATCTTCTAAGACATATCCACATAGATTGCAAATTGCGACTGGTTTCATGAGAACGACACAAAATATTAAAAAACCACAAACGTATAAATTACACATTCAATCAATATAATAAGTAGAACTATCTTAAGGTGCACAAAACATGTCTTATTAAATTTATTTATAACACCAGAAATTCACGTGACGCCGGATTATTGATACACGAGTTTTGCGGTCATTCAATTAATAATCGTCTGGGAATAGTAAATTGATTTTGATTTTTAATTATTTATTCCAGATGCACGGGAACAAATACGATCCGTTAAACATCGCGATTTACGCGAGGCGGTGCTTGCAAGCGACGAGAACACGGTTAAAATATTATTGGACGCCTTAGGCCCGGAACGTGAGATTATTGTGAATATGGCACCCGCTGGAGCAAACACTTTATTATTTATGTCAGTACTTTGTGGGAATTTTCTTCTAGTGAATTAGAATAATACGATAAACAATTTTACTTTTAGGGCATGTCAAAGTGGCAATGAGGGTATTATTGATATGCTGATCGAAGCTGGATCGGATGGACGAGCACACGCAGTAACCAAATATTCGCCACTATATACAGCTGTGCATCATGGCCATATCAAAGTAGCAAAATTATTATTAGAAAAATTTCCTGAATTAGTACAACAGGTTACGGTTGAACGATGGCTTCCGCTGCACGCAGCTTGTATAAATGGGCATACAGCAGTCGTCGAGCTCTTATTAAAATATTCGTACCCAGAATATCTACTATATACATTTAAAGATCCGACGGGGGAATGGGAATGGAAATTACCGTTCGATCCGAATACACAAGATGTTACCGGGCAAACAGCACTATATGTTGCCTGTCTGTTGGGCAATAAGCCTCTCGTCGATTTATTACTTAATTGGCGGCCGAAATGTGTACAATCGTGTAAAAAAGAAAGCACATCACAACCCTCGACACCGGTTAGCCCGACGAAGCGGCGAATATCGTATGGCATCCAATCTATAATGTCACGGCTTAGCTTAGCGAGGGATTCCATAGAAGAACCCTCACTAGAGGAAATATTTAAAAATCCGCTTCAGCTGAATATTTTATGTGGTGCGGCAAGAGAAACTGCACTCTTAGCAGCGGTTCGCGGCGGTTATCAAGATGTTGTGCAGAGTCTTTTGCATAACGAAGCTGATCCAAATGTTGTGGCCAAGGCTATGGAAGATCATAACGATCCGAAGTCATGCGATGAAATTTATGGATTTTCGAATGTTCCGCTCGCGGAGGCTGCAAGACAAAAATCCCTTCCACTGGTTGAATTGTTGTTAAAATATGGTGCGAAAGATGATCACTCGAATGCTTTAAGTATAGCTTGTTTGAACGGCGACGAACAAATCGTGTGTCGGTTACTAGCGATTAAAGCACATGCCGACCCAGAATACAAAATTAATAAGAAGGCACTTTCATCAGACGAAAGCTATGCGTCGCTTACAAACGCTAAATCAACAATTAGTAATTTAACGTACAGTGCGCTATTCCCCAGCACAGCAACAATGATTAATTGGCACAATAATAATTGTCAGCTGAACACAATTCGTATAAGTTGGTTGAGTGAGGCGGTGTTGCAATGCAACCCGAAGCTAAAGGAGCATCCAAGATCAAATATTTTAGCGCTCGGTGCTCTTACCCGGATCGATATATCACATAACTGTTTGACGTCGTTACCGCCCGAATTATTTTCGTTGTGTAGTTTGCGATATTTGAACGTGGCCCAGAATAAATTGGATAAGTTACCACACCCGGAGGAAATATTATCTCCTAAGCGGGGTTCTAGTAATCGTCGAAGTTCAAAAACTTCAATTAGTTCAAAGGAATATAATTGTCCGGTGTTGGAAGAGTTGTATCTACAGGACAACCGTTTGGAAGTAATACCACCTACGATATTTCGACTACCGTCCCTGTTGACGCTGGACGTCTCAAACAATAAACTGCAGCTGCTTCCGTTCGAATTGTGGAAGGCGCCCAAATTACGCGAGCTGAATATCGCTTTTAATCTACTAAAAGATCTGCCCAGCCTGCCGAACGACATAACCTGCTTGACGGAGCCGCCGAGTCCCGTGACCGAAGCATTTTTATTTAATCAAACACTGGATGAGAATGGGCCCCTTCGAAATCGCACGGTCACTCAAGTAGACATTACACGGCATCATATCTGGTCTAAATCTTTAGAGGTGACCGATCAAGAACTTCGCCTAGCCGATTCTAAAACCGACGAGACCGTATCTCAATTAACAAGCCTAAATTTAGCCAACAATCTTTTTACAAGCATTCCAATAGCGCTTCCATGCCTCGCGGTTAATTTAACCCGCTTGAATATGTCTTACAATAGTTTACGATCGATGGGCCATGTGACGAGTTATCCGGCAAGTCTAAAACAATTAGATTTGGGACATAATGAGATAACGTGTTGGCCGAGTCTTCCCCGTATTGCCGCATCGGATCCCCATTTGGCGTGCTATAATCCGCAGGAAAGTAAAAGTGGTGTGAAAAATGGGCCGAAAGGGTCGACCAGCAGTTCGGAGAGTTTCTCTAATCTGAGTGAAATCGCGGTGGTCAAAACTCAGACCCATAATAGTATTACGTCGTTACGAAGTGCTGTACTCAAAAGTGTGTGTTGTCATAGGCGTCATCTACGGCTTGAATCTCTTCGAACATTGGTGTTGGCGGATAATTTACTCACTCGAATCCAACTATCAACCGACGATGTTACAACCTTAAGCGACACAGATGATTCTGAATGGAGTCTTGTTGGTGTTGCAAAATCTCGGCTGATATTTCCAAACCTGTCGATGCTGGACATTAGCAATAACTGTCTCAAAGACATTCCGCATTCGATTCATGAGCTTAATAATCTTAGTGTATTAAATATAAGCGGTAATGTTGACATTTCAGAACTACCACCACATATGGGACTGTTATCTCGTCTGTGGAATTTAAATACTCGAGGATGCTCACTTCAGGATCCGCTTCGCTCGATGATTGATAGTAAGAAATACAAGACGATGGACATTATAGGATACCTTAAATCGGTTTACGAAGATGCTCGGCCTTATGCCAGGATGAAATTAATGGTGGTGGGTGTGCAGGGTATCGGTAAAACCAGTTTACTAGAACAATTGCGGCAAGATGGGTCGGGACGAAATAAGAAACCAGTCGACCACTGGGCTAAGCGGATGGGTCATAAAAATATTACGTCTAAAACTAGTCGCGGGATTAACATGTCTACGGTGGGAGTCGATATTGGGGACTGGGTTTGCGAGAAAAAATTACGCGGGAATTCAGTTCACGGCCCTGTCGTATTTCGAACCTGGGATTTTGGGGGACAAAAGGAATACTATGCCACGCATCAATATTTCCTGTCGAAGCGTAGCTTATATCTAGTCCTATGGAAAATCACGGATGGAAAACGAGGATTGGCCGAAGTTTTGCAATGGCTGGGAAATATTCAGGCTCGGGCTCCAAACTCACCTGTGATCATTGTTGGAACTCATTACGATGTCGTGGGAGAATTATTTCCAGCTAAGAAGGCGGAAGAACTTCAACAAATAATTCGAGAACGTTTTATTGCTGTTACCGATGCCGAAAAAATGGGACTACCACGAGTTCTAGATTCGATCGAAGTCAGCTGTAAAACTGGACATAATATAAAATTACTATCAAATTTAATTTACGATACAGCATTCTCGCTACGATGCCCAGGATCCAAAGAACCGTTGCTACATCAACGAGTTCCTGCTAGCTATTTAGCTCTAGAAGACGTCGTAGGATCAATCGCCAGTGGATTAAAACAGGTCGGAGCCGACCCAGTCCTAGACATTGAACGCTATCGACAAATGGTCACGCAAGATATGCAAACTCGGGGTTATAAAGGATTTCGAGATAGTTCGGAACTTAATCAGGCCACAATGTTTTTGCACGATAATGGGGTTCTGTTACACTATGATGATGCGACCCTTCGAGATTTATATTTTCTCGATCCGCAATGGTTATGTGACATGCTGGCTCATGTTGTAACCGTGCGGGAAATAAACCCGTTCGCACGAACTGGTGTAATGAAATTGGATGATCTTCAACACGTATTCAAAAGTTCATGTTTGGGAGCGACTGATAATCGAGGATATATTGTGAGTTTGTTGAATAAATTTGAGGTGGCACTCACCTGGGACTCTCGTACTTTACTAATTCCATCATTATTACCGCCCGATGAAGATTGTCGACCTGGATATGCTGTCATTGTCAAGATTGCAGGAAGATCTCGTGGTTGGGCCATGCGAACCAAACGAAACCAATCACTTAATTTGGATACACCGTCTCCCTCATCCTTACCAGAAATGTTCCCGTCACCCATCATTACTACTTTCTACGATGTATGCACAATTTCGCGTCCTGAAAAATCCATTTCACGTCTCTTGTTGATGTCCTACTTTCCATCTGGATTTTGGTCCCGCCTAATTACCCGTGTTTTGGCCGATGATCAAGTTGTGGAGGCACTTCGTAATATTTATCCGATTCCAAAAGAAGTGGCATCCGATTCGGAAATCACTCAGGTCCTGAATATTTCATCGCAATGGAATGTTTGGCAAAATGGACTTGCGCTATATTATGGCACAACACTTATTTTTAAAATGCGAGAGATCCCGGCCATGTGCTCTACATCACCGTATCGCAATCCGAATAATCGCTATAAACTCAAACAGGATGGTGTTTGGTGTGATATCGATATGCAGTCGACCAGCATTTTGGAAATATATTTCCCGTTGCATGGGATTGGTGTGAGGCGTCTCGACGAAAAGGGTCACGAAACCAAAGTGGTTGAAATTGAAACAAATGTGCAGTGCTTATCACAGCTGCTTGCGTTAACTGTGGACCATGTTGATATACTGCTTGAAGATTGGTATCCAACTCTGGGAACTAGATTTGTGCATACGTCGGAGGGGAGGTTTTTAGTCACGCGACTAGTTCCATGCCCCAAGTGTTTACGTCGAACGGAGGAACGGAATCAGAGTACGAATTTTGGTATTGTAAAACCAATCGTTCAGAATCAGAAAAGTAATTCGGATAACTACAACGGGAATGGCGGGAAAGGCCTAGTGAAGCGGTTAAGCTTCGATCGGCGTGACGGGTTTGGTTTGAATGGAAGTGCAGGAGAATCTAGCGGATTAAACGAATTACCTGGAATTTTAAACGAACTAGTTGGCACTCGAAAATCCCAAGATTCTCTGGGATGGTCCGATTGTGATTCAGGTGTGGGCCCGGATTCTACTGGATCGTCTCGCAATGCTTCAATCGAGGGGCATCCCATGATTAGCAATGATGAAGTGCAAAATACGCCTCCAAATTATTCGTGGATGGTGGAGGAGTGCATTTTGGCAGCGTACGATAAAAAATCGGTAGCATGTCCGGCACACGGTGAAATCGAGTTAAAAACAATCACGCCAGATGTGGTAAGTAATACACACACTTTTGGAGTATTAATAGTGCGATTAATTTCGTTCCTTTTACAGATTTTCCTAGACCTATCGGATTGCTACTTAATTAAACCTGAGGACATAACTCGAGGTCCATTATTAGGCCGTGGTGCATTTGGGTTTGTGTTCAAGGCGACTTGTAAAACACGTGGATACCGTTCAGTGGTTGCTGTAGCTATGAAAATGCTTCAACCTGTGCCGCCGGGTTCTCGCGCTAAAGAAAGTGCAAAGATTGCGTATAAGGCGGCCCTCGGTAAATGGGAACGTGACCCACTACAACATTCTTGTAAAGCGTATTGCACAGCTCGGCAAGAACTCGCTGTGCTATTGACTTTAAAACATCCGAATATTGTGCCATTGGTTGGCGTGTGTACTCAGCCTTTGGCACTTGTGCTTGATTTGGCGCCAAAAGGGGCGTTGGACTCTGTGCTACGACATTATAGGCGGAGTGGAGCTCGAATTGGACCTTACTGTTTCCAGTCACTTGTGCTTCAAGCAGCCCGGGCAATGGAGTACCTTCATCGTCGTCACGTTATTTATCGAGATTTAAAAGCCGAAAATGTACTCGTATGGGAATTTCCAGATCCACATACCGAAGACCATCCGGCGAATCATGTGCATATTAAAGTAGCAGATTATGGAATCAGTAGAGTTACATTGCCATCGGGGGCCAAAGGGTTCGGTGGTACCGAAGGGTTCATGGCACCGGAGATTATGCGACACAATGGCGAAGAGGAGTATACGGAAAAAGTAGACTGTTTTTCGTTTGGTATGTTCTTATATGAATTAATTTCGCTCCGGCAACCATTTGAAGGCCACGAGGCAGTGAAGGAGTGTATACTGGAAGGTGGTCGGCCGGTACTGACACAGCGGGAAACGCAGTTCCCGTCCTACTGTCTCGATCTGATGGTGCTATGCTGGGATCAACAGCCAAAGGTGCGACCATCCGCCAGCCAAATCGTATCGATCGCCAGTGCTCCAGAATTTACACACCTCATCGATGTGATTTCTCTATCGCATAATGGGAACGTGCTTTCAGGGGTCGGATGTCCCGTTTCGAACTATGACGGTGAGTTGAAATTGTTTGTGCCAAATTGTAAATCATAATTTGTAGATTTGAATTTTATAGAGGATACGCTGTCTGGATACGAGCTGTGGTTGCCATGTAATAATTCTCGAATTGATTTATTGTTGGGGTCAGCCAAGGGATGGCAACAGTACCATCGAATATTATGCCCGCAGAAGATTGTATCATCGCACAGCACTAATTTTGGACAAGCACCGCAACAGCATCACGTACCAATGAAATTGACCACTGGGTGCATAGTGGAGCAGGCCGTTTGGATAGGAGATTCTGAAGGGAATATATACGCTTTTAAGTGAGTATTTTGATCGGATGTTTCCGAATCGAGTACTAATAATTTTATTTTGCAGCGCTTCTGACTGCATGCACACATTTTCCTATGCTTTGGAACCGAGCCAGCCATGCCCCGTAGTAGCGCTTGTTCATTTGGGACGTATTAATCGTGTGGCTGCTGGACTAGAAAGTGGGCGATTATTTTTATTAGACTCCACCATGGTACCAACACACTGCATGTCGGGAGAAGGAAGTTTTGTGTTGACCGAGTTGGGATCGGGTGAAAAATTACAAAGTGTTTGTGCTCTTTGGCGGGATGACGATGTTTGCGAACTCTGGTGTGGTGAAACAGACGGCGCAATTAACGTATTCTCATTAAAAGACTCGGTTGTCTCGGGGCACTACCCTCTATCACATTTTTCTTCATCGTTCACCCAAAAAGGGCTAAGCGTTTCGTTGCTCTATGCTTCGGATAATTACGTTTACTCTTACGTATCGCCACAATGCATTCTGTACCAATGGAATGCCGTCACAAAAACTATTGAAAATCGACTGGACTGTTCAAAATTAGTACCGTGCTCCGAGAGCCTAAAGTCTATTTCGATTGAGGAGCATTTAAGCCCCGGAAAGTGCCAAGTTTCAGCACTATCCGTATATGAAAATGATTTGTATATCGGGACAACCTGGGGATGTGTGATTATCGTCGAGAAACAAACTCTTCGACCAATCACCGTATTTAGACCATTCCAAGATGAGGTTAGATGTATCATTTCCCTACCAAAGGTCGGTAACTCGCAGACGCCTCTAGTTGCAACAATCGGCCGTGGATATCGATCTCTGATCGATCGGTATACTGATGTGATAACAACGCACGCAACAACTCCGGTCGGTGGTGAAAAACGTAATCTATCGAAGGAATCGCAAAAGGATCGTAGCAGCCACATTCATGCGATTATATGGCGAGCGGATCATTGGACTCCTGTGTAAAATTAACCGTCCCAACAAATAATTTTCTGGATTTTATCTCGTTTAACCCATAAAAATTTTAAAGTCTGTTTGTGTTAATTTCTTATATTTTATTCCACGGAACCTTTGGCCCGTTCACACAACTGGTCCCGAAGGTGATACCGTGACAAAGTTTTGTGATACATTTATTTTCATCCTTAGTTGTAAATTTTAAAATGAATTAAAATTATTTTATAAAAAAAATGTTAGTCTTGAATGTTTAATTTTTGTTTAATTTGGCGGCGAAGGCCTGGTTTGGCCACATCGAGTGGCGATTCTTTGTTACGGTTAAGTATTTCAATTGACGCTCCTGCGTCTATGAGCGCTAATGCAAATGGTGTGAGATCTTCCTCGCAGGCGATGTGCCTAATAAAAATAAACGATAATATTAGAATTTTAAATTTGGGGCAACGAATAACGAGCATCTTACAGAGCTGTGTTTCCGTATTTATTTTGCTGATTGATATTTGGCGATGGCTTATTGTTCAATAACAGTTTAAGTATATCAACGTTACCATTCGAAGCAAGACGATGTAATGGTGTATCTCCGATTTCATCGGTTATATTAACGTCCGCCCCGTGCTGGAGCAGGTAGTCGACAATGTTGATTTTTGCTTTGGAGCAAGCATACTGTAAAGCTGAATGTCCGCCTTTATTTTTGTGATTTATATTCGCACCACCGTCGATCAACATTTTAACTACATTTGAGTGGCCACCAAGCGAGGCCAATACCAAAGGCGTAGCGAGGGTATCATCGACCGCATTCACTTGAGTGCTGTTTGCCGATAAAAGCAATTCAACAAGACGTTCGTTACCGTGTAATGATGCCCAATGTAGTAATAATCGATCATTCTATAAATAAAATTAACCGTTATACCTGGTCCAATTAATTATGAACTTTCGTACTTACACTATCCTTTATAGTTTTTAAGAAAGGGTCTGCCAAGATTTCGGCCTCAACTTCTTCGAAACCTTTTAATATCAAATCGTATAAATTTACTGGTTTATTAGTCATTTTGGTGTATTTTAGGCACAAATTATTTATAACTATCGATGAATAAACAATTTAATTAGATGAATACTAGAAAAATTAGAATTACGGTAAAGAATCTCGATCTGATACTTTTGAAAATGCCGGTGTCATTCCGTTTTGACAGATGAGTATTTGTTTTTAGAGTATCGATGAGTGAGTCCGTTTAATACCAAGAACAGTAGTCGGTATTATAGTTTATAAATATCGTGTCGATAATATAGTCAAAAATCGTCGCCTTGCTGGTGCTTTCACAGAGCGAGATTGTACTTGAATAAATTTACACGCAATATGCTCTAAAAAATTCGACTACAACTATCATGCAAGTTATAGGTTTTCTATTTCTTTGTATTTGTTGTTGTTTATCTTCAATTTTTTATAAATAACCCAATTTATAAATATGAAGGAATTTGCAGCCTAACATTGTGACAACACAAATTTTTTTGTTTTTTCACTCGAATTATTTTACACAAATATTTGTCTCAGAAAAAAATGTCACAACTTTTTAAACTTTAAATGCTGAATTAATTTTGACAACATTTGGTCTATATTTTAGTTGCTCGTTTCCATTGTTATACTCGGCTAGACCGTTGTTAGGTAAGGCAATAAGCTCGGTATTGTTAGCCCTAGAAATAATTTAATCATGAATTGTTGACCCGTATAATAATCGACTTCTTCTTCTTCGCTGGCGGTATATCAGATGAAGAGATTTGGCCGCCCCAACAGTAGTCGTCTTAGAAAGTGTCTTTGGTATGTTTTGATTTCACTTCCTACGGGGCATGTACGTTTACAAATGAAACAGACGTTGAGGTGACGTGTGTGTAATCTGATTATGCAGATCCGGTTGTTTATGGGACTAAAATCTGTTAGGAATTGTCGAAAATGGATGCTGAACAAATTAGCGATTTGAAACAAAACATTTTTTTTCAACAAAAGTTGGGCTTCAGTACAGCCCAGGATTTGCCATACACAAGGAAGCATTCGATTATCCTTCACAAAGAATAACCAACTTATCAATTTACTTATTTTACAAGCAAATAATACAACGCTACACGGTAGTCCAAAACTGATGTTGGCTCACCTTCGAAAACATTATTGGATGCTAAGCATCAAAACCTTGGTGCGCTCGCACGTTTAGAAATGAGTTGTGTGTTTTCGCCATCGCATCGTTTTACTCCCTCGAGAACATGCTATGCCAGATCAAAGTGTCGAAGCCCCTGATAGGTGCACAATCCTTACTTCAGGACATTTTTTAATATTAGAGGCACCAATCACGACACACGCAGGATCATTTCCATCATGTTTGAGACCACAGCAAACATCTCCATGACAGTCGGAGGTGACACGTATATTGAACCCTAAATAAAACACCAACATCAGACAATACCATTACGCAGTTGTCAAAAATCGACATATCAATGTGGTTGTGGCTTCTAACTTCCATTCGAGCAGCAAGAACAGTTCAACAAAATTTAAAAATTTAGTTAAAAAGTATTTAAAATTTCGATTTTTCTATTTTTTTAGCAACATTTATTATTTTTTGGTTCATCCTAGCTCTGGCTAAAGGCTTGTCTGGCGACTTTGTTTTGCAATGTGTGCATGATTTTAACTGTAGTTTTCGTTACGTAGCCCCATAGCAGAATACCATACGTCCCGGTTTTGAGATTTGTTTATATAACAGCAGTTTGTTGTGTGTTGTCAGTTCGGAGTTTCTTAGTGCCGATAAATTAGTCGACTTAAAGGATGTTGTTTTTTGAAAGTAAACTCAAAACTCAATATAAATTTAATAAAACCCTTAACAATTTTAATACAGTTTTCATATTTAGTCCTTTATTTATGTACACATAACAATTTCTACTCTCAAATATCTAATCGTACTCCATTCAAAATTATTTTTAACAAAATTTTACAACATTTAAAATAAAGAAACAGAAATTTTAAATTAAATTTACTTATTTTTTAAATTTAAACAAAATTTATGCAAAAAATTTTGCCAATTCATCTTCCATTTTAATCATATAACGATCGTTCTATATTCTATCGACGATGATCTAATCATCGTAAAGATAAAGAACCAAGTCTGTTCAGCGTTGTTCAGACCCGCGCACATTACACATCTTCAAACTTAAAAATTAGTTTATTATTTACTAAATAGTTTATTAATTAAAAATCACCAAATTAATGTATGATATAAAGGTGTTAGTGTATAGTTATGAATGTATTTACATGTGGGTGCCTAATCAGTTTAAATGTGTGAATGATTTAGTTTTTAGTTGTCTAATGATAAAAACAATGTTAAATAATATGGTATAGCGGGCCGGGCGGAGGTGCCCGTTCTCACTATATCATGTAACTATTTCATAGTCAGTGATGGATGTATTTTTTGTCTTAATGAATGAATATCTAATTCAGAGTAGTGATTGTTGTATATGGACGAATGAGTATTTATGATGATGATGATCGATGAAAATGTTTGGTGACATTTTAATTTTCCATTCCATTACAATAATAAAAAACGTAACGTAAAATGTAATTTTTCCGTCGTACAATTTGTTCTGCTGATGATACGTAGCACTTCAGCAGCTATCATGTTCTGGAAATAAATCATAATATTTAAGCTTTTCTCATAAGTCATTCGATTCCGATCGCGTAATTTTATTTTTGTGTGGACACATGCCACAACAATCACTCTCCGAATTTGTTCTATGCTATTTAACGGCACACTTTGCTTTGATTGGTGGCAATGACTGGGGTAACGGAGTTGCCCGCCGCATTGTCAGTATTTTCTTCTGTCGCGATATATCTTTGCGCATATCCGACAGTTTCTTTTCCATTTCACGCTTCCGCTGTAAATTAAAATAAAATTTGATTTAATGGCTGTTATTTATTTGGACATTATAGAAAAACACTGTTTGATCATTCAATTTTTTTTTTTTGAAACATTATGCCACTGCTTCGATGTTGTATTACCATTAGTGGAACCTTTAAAACTAAAATACTAAATGTCTGTTAAAATTGTAGTTTGGATAGATTCAATTTTAATATTGGGGTCGGGAAAACTCGTTTGAATAGATTGCACAAACAAAATTTGAAAATTTCAAAAAATTGAACTGGAAATTAGGAGCCAGAGGAAGCGACGAGTAAGCCACATGAGAATGGGCCTGAATATATTTCCAAAGGTACCATCACTAACATCTTTCATTCGAACCATTTTTCATACCATGACATATCGATCAATGCTGGAAACAGACGTGCGAAATTTCGCATGCGGAGAATTTAGAATCAACTACTTGGGCTGCGGGCCAATATTTGGGTAAAAGTCCATTTTAAGTAAATTTTTCGGTAAATTCATTTATTTTTCAAAAACTCTATGGCAAACTGATCGAATAATCTGTTTTAAATCCGATTTTTACCATAGTAAATTATTTACCCGACTATTAGCCCACAGCCTGTGTATTGAAAACTCTACCGAATCTACGCTCATGAAAATACGCTCATGTAGTTACTTGCGTTTTCACATGCGTATTCACATGCGTAAATTTTGCACGTCTATTTCCAGCATAAACTAATTTTCCCAGGTGTTCTTAACTAGAACTACTTATTTGAACTGTTTTCCAGAACCGAACGTCCTAAAATCGGGTTTTACCGTAGTAAATGATTAATCTTAAGTTTGGCACACAGTCTTAAAATTTATTGAACGGGCTGTTTACCAAACTTAAGGTAAATTATTTACTACGGTAAAAACCGATTTTAGGACCGATTTTTCGATCAGTTTACCATAAAGTTTTTGAAAAATAATTGAATTTACCGAAAAAGTTACTTAAAATTGATTTTTACCTTAAGTTTTGCACACAGCCTAAATGTGCGATATATTTAAACGAGCATCCACGGGAGGATCATCACTACATCCTTTCGTTTGAAACTCTTTCTAGTCACGACATTTTAGACTTTTGATTTAAACGAGTTTTGTCAGGCTCTTCAAATAAAAATAGGTCTAAAATTTTTTTCAAAAGGTGCCGTCACTAATGTTGATTTCAATTGAAGGAAAAATGTTACACTGAGGGTAAAAATGGTATCCAAATGCTGTCAAAATGTTTGATTGAAAAAAAAAAAAAATACCACAAGGGTAATATTTTGCTACACCCAGGGTAATTTTCCCTAGTCCAGTGGTATTATTTTGGCTTTCCCTGGGAATAGGAAATTGGGAAAAATATTTTCTTAGCATTTTTATCTAAAGGTTAAAACAGAATAGATCCGCTCCGGTCCGCTCATTTCGTTTCCGCTCCGTCCGTTCGATTTCCTAAGCACAATACATCCGCTCCGATTGTCAAAAATAGATATTAATAATAATGTTATGTGTACTCGCCTACTCGGTTACGATTTTTTCTGATATGTCAAATAGTATTTGAGTTTATATCGTCCGCAAAAATTTGAATTTGGGTTTAGTGTCCGCTCCGTTTTTTTCTCCTCCGCTCATTGTGTTCACATTTTCGTTTTTTCATGTAAATTGACAGTTCACATAAAACGAAGCGGACGGAACGGATACATTCTGTTTGAACCTTAAATTATATTTTTCTGGCCTACTGTTGGAATTAGCTGGGTTGGGTGTAAATATTTTTGAAACAAAGTTTTATTGGGATTTTTTTTTTTCCCTATAAAAACTTTGTGGAACAAATGTTTCCCAATCAACTTTGTTTCGAAAATTTTACACCCAACTAATTCCAACAGTAGGCCAGAAAAATATAATTTCGACAAAAATGCTATGAAAATATTATTCCCAATTAATTCCCTATACCCAGGGAAAACCAGAAGAGTGCCACAGGTTTTTTGGTTGAGTAATTCATTTTTTGTTGTTGTCATACGCCTTTTCTTCTATGTTTGTCAAAACATACGTATTTAATAATCGGGAACTTTAATTCGAGTATTACGTTATGGAGGAATTTTTTAATTACATTTACTTCACATCAACACGATCATTCTCCTCAGGTTCATCTGATGAGTAATTTTTGGAATAAACAATTCTCAATCATCGACATGACATGACAGCAAAGATAAAACAAATATATTGATTTGACATTTAAAAGCGGTGTAGTTCATTCCTGTTCCATTGATTCAAAATGAGGGTTCTATTTTTAAAGTAGGAAAATAGCAATCGAAATCCATAAGGCTGTGTGCCAAACTTAAGGTAAATCGTTTACTACGATAAAAACTGGTTTTAGAACAGATTTTTCGATCAGATCTATGACAAGAGGTTTGAAAAATAATTGACTTAAAATTGACTTTTACCGTAATTTTGGCACACAGCGAAAACCCTTTCATTTAAACCTTTTTCCAACCATGATACGGTTTGCTATATAGAAATTTTCAAATTTTGAATGTGCAATATATTTAAACAAGTTTTACTGCGCTCCTCACAAGAAAATAAACCCGAAATTTATTCAAATGTTTCTGTCACTATAAAAACCATTCATTTACTTATAATTTAAACAAGTTTTCCCGGGTTATCTATCTTTAGCTTTCACCTCTCATGAAAGGATTATGCCGTCTGCACGATGGGGCTTCAACTATCTCAATTTATCGCTCGCTCCCTCTAGTTTCTATACAACCTGTAGTCTAGTTTGCAGATCTTGTTCGACTTCGCCAATGTAAGGGGAGGGGGGGGGGGGGGGGAGGGGAAACTGAACTATGTCACACTATAGACGGTTGCCTTTGTTTTGAGTGAGATCTTCCGATAATCGAGGAAGCTCCTCCAACCCACAGAACGCAACAATAGATCATAAAGTTTAGATGCATGGGTATAGCTCGTCCATATGGGTTACTAATAGCCGCGTCTACTTCCCCTCTACTTGTGATACGGGACAAGTAACTCCTCGTCCGATAGAGCAATAGCTCGAACTGAGGTCACTTTGTCGTTCCGATTTAGTAATGAGAGAAGATCAGCCACGTTGCTTCTCTAATCTCCATTCTTGTCCTTGAGCGCTGTGGATCTTGGATGGAAGTCTTTAGTAAGATTTCTGGTATTGGCAAAGTAGTTTCTTGAGTTTCCCTTTTCCGTTTAAAACTGATGTTTTCGATACAGATTGTAATTTTCCTAAAGCGGAGATACGCTGTTTGAGTGTTTCTAGTGTTGCGAATCAACCATTTTTCAGGTAGCGTTCATTTTTTTTCGTTGATTTGATGTCACTGATCGTCCAACTAATTATATCGCGCTCTTAGTGGTCTTCCTTCAATTTTATTTCTCTCTCGCTCCATCCAGTTATGATGCTGCATAAGGATTTTTGACAGCGGAAAATAAGAGATTGCGTTACTCGCCGCAAGTGGCAGCACTATCACTAAAGAGAATTAATTTTGTTATGTAATTACCAGCGGAATTTTTTATTCTTTATGTACCACTTTTTCCACTAAATAAAATATCTCAGCGGAATAAAATAATAAAAGTGATCCTTAAAATGGCAAATTGATTGATCTCCGAAGTAAAGGAACTCTATATATGAAATCTTGAAATTTAACAATAATCCGTCTATCCGCCATTTCTCCCACTAGTAACCAATTGTTTTTCTAATAGCTTAGATCATACTGAGAATATTTGGGAAATTTGGGGAAAATTCAAGGACTAGAATTTTCACTAGAATTTTTTGATTTTCTGTGGCCAAATAAGTTATTTTCAGTTTTTGGCCAATATCTCAAGAACTTCCACTAGTAATCAATACTTCCGGCTGTTTTTCTAGTAACCTAGATCATACTGAGATTATGTGGAAAATTTGGGAAAAGGCTACTAACTAAACAACCGAAAGTATTGGTTACTAGTGGGAGAAATGGCGGATAGATGGATTATTGTTAAATTTCAAGATTTCATATATCGAGTTCCTTTACTTCGGAGATCAATCAATTTGCCATTTTAAGGATCACTTTTAATATTTTATTCCGCTGAGATATTTTATTTAGTGAAATAAGTGATACATAATGAATGAAAAATTTCCGCTGGTAATTACATAACAAAAATAATTCTCTTTAGTGATAGTATTGCCACTTGCGGCGAGTAGCGCAATCTCTTATTTTCCGTTGTCAAAATTCCGCTATCTTATACAGCATCCAGTTATGCTGACTAGTTCTTATGTTGAAAGAACGTACCCGATTCGGCTAGATTATATAATATGGCCAGTTCCGTAACGCGTTGTGTTCGGTGATCATGATATTGAATTTCTTTGTGCGGAGTCTAACCGTGCATATCTGCATATTGATTGGACGGAAGTCGACTCCAAGTTCTCTTCCGTTCTAATAACCGCTGTAGTGGAGAGTGTAACCATTGGTGGTATTATGGACTCCACTCCCAGACCACCTAAGATATTGTAGTACAAGTAAGTCCAATTTGTAAATTTTCGCCTGGTTCATATAGTTCTGGAGACCTTAAGGTCTTAAAAGGCTTACCACGGTACACGTCTCCATTTTTATAGCGTTGTCCGTTTACATTAATCTTATAAATTAATCCGAGGCCTTTGTGTAGGGTTCATAACTTGATACTTTTTGTGAGAGTAGGTAGTTGGCCCGCCGGTTAATCCACTTATTGCCGGTATGGGCCGCGTACTGATCTAATATTCTTGAGGCATCCAGTCCTAGCTGAAATATGTGTATCTACGAAATAGATACACATTTCCGCCACCATTGACCCGGAGAACTTATGCTGATTTCATGTGAGTATTGGACATGACAAAACGATAAGAAAGAAGACGATAATTCGCTAAAATGATAATTCACTGAAAAGTATATAGTATATGCTTTTACACGGCCCAGTTTTCTTAATTTTCATCGAATAAGTTGGATTGTATGCAGAATTGAATTGAATTGCGAGTATGATTTGTGGATATTTAGTTATAGATAACGCCTATTTTGAATGGAATAAACCGTTTCTCAACCGGCCATGATGAAATTGGTTATGTAGGCTAGCAATGATATTCGTAAACGATTTCAGCAAGAGGTTCTGGAGTATGGCCAACGGGGACGGAACTAAGCGGTTTCTCAGCTGATCATATTGAATTTTGGTATGTTGGATAAAAATATTATTCTTAACTGGTTTTTGCTTAATCTTAGGATTTATAGTTTGTTGTAGGATTTCTACAAATCCCGTAGAATTGTGAAACCATAGAAGCTCTTTGCCCGCTATAGTGTGCGATGTCCTCAAAATGTATATTATATTATGCAATCCAAGCGAGCATTTGCTTAAGTAGATACAACTGAGTGATTGGGCTGAGTAACAATAGACCGATTAAAAATAACCGAGAGAAAAATATTTGATCTGGTAGGAGAGTTTGCAGCTTCTGTCGGACACCACATTAATGAGTTGAACTCACGTTAGCATCACATTGTAAAATTCATTTCCTTCAAAAATAGATAGTTCATCCATAAAGAAAAAACGTACTTTTGTTCACGGTATGGTCCACGTCAAGGGTTTTAACCAAAATCACTTAAATTCACCATGGAAATGTCCTAGTTCCGTTCAAGTTGGCCATATTCTAGAAATTGTCCACAAATAGTTTTAGAATCCCAACTCCATCAAACAAACCGAGTCTTACCTCGAAAAAATTTCTGGACCGAAAAAAATCAGAACTTGTGTTCAAGCCCTAAACGAATTTTTCACTAATTAGGACTCTTGGCGGTCAAACGGTTCTCTCTTAAATTTTTATCAAAATCGTTGAACAGTGCAGTAGGAGTAACTACTCATTTGACTAATGAACATTGAATTCTTTAAATTAAAAGAATCAGTCGTCTCATCAGACCGTAGTGACTGAGGAGACGACCGAATTTTTTAAAATTAAATTAAAAACCCAAAATTGCATAAGTAATTAACCAATTTGGATAAATAACTAAACAACTTTATTTACTATTAACTATTTTAATTTGCTAATCAATAATTTTAATGACCAACAAATATTTCTAATGTCCTAATTAATTACACCCTTAGATATTTTGAAAACTTCAAAGCTTGATGTTTTCATTGTGGTATACTCACCTTAATTTCATGTTCTAATTTTTGTTCTACGACATAAATTTTCTTTCGCAAATCGATTATGAGCTTGATAAGGCGTTCGGCTGCATTCCTTAAATTCGCCATGTACGATGGCCGACAAACACTTTGCGCGGTCGCTGATGATTGACAGCTAATCATTGTGGTTGATGTTGACGGTTTTTTCAAATCATGCTGTGACTGTGACAATTGATTGGCATGGCACGGTTTATGTTTTGCACAACCCTCTATATGCCACTGCAAATGTTCGATTTGATGCATAAGCCGATTGTGTTCCTTGCACAGTTCGTTTCCCTTATTCTCCAATTCCACCAAATAAACTTTCCGTGTTTGATCGTACTAAAAACCCGTTTTGGATACGTACGCGAGCGGGAATAGTAAAAAAAATTATTTATGATTTATGATTTTATCGTTTTTATATCGATATTTTTTATGGTTTCACGTGAATTTTAGATATTGTGCGCACGGGGGCCGTATGTGTGTGCCGCTGTGTAACTAAATATATAGACAACAACTATAAACTATCCAAAGCGAAATTTTGCTTGTGTGTACAAACTTAAAAGAAGCTTTTATGAATTACAACAAATTTAAATTATTCAAGTTTGTAAAAGTTTTTTTTTGTGCTCTGCATACTGTACAGTTGAACCTGAGCGGGATACAAGGAAATTGGTATGAGGATGAAGAAACCGCACTAAAAAGCTCAATTAAATTTTATAATGTTGTGTTGATTTGGTTAAACACGAAATGTTCAACATGATATCAGGCGCGAGCATTTTGTATACACAAATTAATTAGACTGCTGGGTATGTTAAGCATATGTAGAATATACCATATATGTATGTATAATGTCTGGTTACAAACATACCTCTTGCCGTCGTTCAGTTTCGTCTTTTTGCATTTTTGTGAATTTCAAACTTAAGTTCTTGTAATTGGATTCGATCTCGTGACGCTCCTTTAATACTGTGTTTATGGCTTCCAGTAAATGTATTTCTAGAAAACAAAAATCAAAATTTTAGAAATTAGGTCACAAACTATATAATATTTTAAGGTTGCTGTTGGTTTAGGTATGTGCGTTATGATTGGTTGAACAACTCCTTCGAATTTTTCATTTTTTGATAAAAAAAAACACAAAAATCAATTTTAGGGATATGTCAACGTATTTTCGGTAATGTTTTTAGTTCTATAATTTGTTTATTTATTTACATTTTGTTCTCAATGGAAATTTGGTAAAATTACCGTCGTACCAGGTGGCACGAGCATTTACCTCTACCTATTTAAGTTGAATGGAATGGTTTTGAGCTATTTTTAGCAGATTTGGTAGTATAAAATAACCAAATTTTAAAGCAAATCAAGCTTTGCAGTGGTATGTTATAGATTTTCTAATTTTTTATCACCTTAATTTTATCCTAGATGTATTGGATACATGAAACTTTTGATAGACAGTTTACATGAACACCGTTGCGTATACGCGTTCTTTAGAAGTAAAATGTCAAAGAACCTGCTCAATTTAGAAAACATTTATTTCAGTGGTGCTCCACCGTCACGCAATGGAAAATAAGTGCACTGTCATATAATCTGGGAATTTCTTTCAACTCGCTGGCCATTTATCCAGGAAACAATTTGGGAGAAAAAATAAGCAATTTTACCTTTGTAGCAACAACAAAACATCAAAATATAATTAAAAAATTGGCACAGTTGCTGCAATCCCTTTCTATATTTTAATTACCATAAGTTCAAAATCTCTCAATTTTCGACACTTTCCTTATCTAAAATTCAGAGTAATTCTTATTCCGTGGCTTTTTCAACAAACCATCTGAATGTTGCAGAAACGATGCCCAACTGTATAGTAACGAAGAGTATGGTGACATGTTGTTGGCGTATGGCAGTGCTAATTGCAATGGACGTGAAGCGAGAAGAATTGATCAGGCGCGATATCCTGTTTGACGTTTACCGTACCATGAAATATTCTCGACAACCTATCGACGTCTGATGGAAACCGGCATTTTATATTTTCACCAGCCTCCGGTGAATATGAGGCAACATGAAGTTGCAGTCGATGAAAGAATTTTACAAGCTTTTGAGGAGTATCTTACTATAAGCATCTGAGTTGTCTCTGAAAGATTAAACTTATCAGTCTGGAAAGTATATGGTCAGTTCTACAAGTAGATGGAAAGCATGCCCTCCATTACAATCCAGTTCATGGTAATTACACCTAGTTTTTTCTTCACTCAGTTTACAGAAAATGTATCATATTTGAGCAATTGTCACAAACTCACGGATTTAATTAATTGTTCCAAGTCTCGAAGAGGGTGATAATGCTAGACGGCTAGAGTTTTGTAGTTTTATACTGTATACGAATGTTGACGATAATAGATTTTCGAAACGGATTTTGTGGAGAGATGAGTCTAACTTTAATCGTGAGGGAATTATGAATTTTCACAATCTGCATCATTGGAATTCAGCGTTAATGTTTGGACTGGTGTTATTGATCGTAACCTTAACGGTCCATTTTTTTGCCAGAACGCCTTTCCGGAGATATATATCTCGATTTTTGATCAACATTAGCCAAAATGAGCTACCTGAGCTGATTATACCAGTTTTAGAAGAAGATGTGCCGATTGTTTTCTAAATGACGGCTGTTCAGCACATTACCACCGAACGGTAAAAGAGTACTTCGATCCCAAACTATAGGATTGGTAGAGGTGGTCCTATTCCTTTGCCCGCACGGTCAAAGAAATTTTAATTGAAAAGATAGCGTGCATCGAACAAATGAAAAATGAAATGAAACTTCGCACAACATCCGCGGAGATAAAAAAAGATATCGTGCATGTATACGGGAGTGGTGGAACTAATTTTGAACAAAATGTAATAAATAAAGGGTATTTTGGACCATTGGAAAGGGCATAAACTAGAGAACTTAAAAATTTATTTCTAAAATAACGTTTAGGTTTTTTTTTAAATGAATTTAGATGGTGACATTTTTCGTATTTCTACACATTTTTTAAAATTTGGAAGCCCTTAACTCATTTTTCTTAAACCAATTGTATTAAACAATAATATATAACAATATATTTACAATAATATCACATTGCAGAATATTTCGTGTCCTTACGACTAATGCCTCCTCCGTTTAATGTGAGATTTTGGGTAATTAAAGAAAAACTTAAAAATATCATATCTCAGTTACCGTGATCTTAGAACACCACTTCCATGGGATGAAAGTTTCCAAATGGCCCCCCAATGTGCCAAAACAATTTGTCGGTCCACCTGCCAAATACCCTATTTAAGTCAAAGAAGAAGAAAACGAAGAGGTCAATGTGCTGTATGTAATTTGTATACCATGGTTGGACACTAGCTAGAACGGTTGAAACAGATTAAGACATAAAGAAACGAATCAACAAAACCAGAACAACATTCAACATATTATACAAAGTTTACAACACATCAGTCCTATCCTGCAACCAACCGACCACCATATTGAGCTTCTTAGGCAAACGAATCAAGCAGTCATTGCATTCAAAATAAGAAAGTGCAAATTGGTGAATTGTGGAGTACATGGATAATAGTGGGAACATTATTGTGAGAATATTTCTGTTATTTTCGGGAATACACCAGTAGTGGTACGTTTTCAGTAAATAGAGAATTATTCAGAGATTATTTTATACGGGAATATTCCAGAAGCGTTGTAAATTACAAAGATTGGTGTTATAAAAAGTCAAATCTATGGCTGCATTCATAATCCAGCAATTCGAACCGGATTTGACAGGGCAAATTCGAAACAATACATTAGAAAGACGCAACATCAAAATCGCTTACAGCTATTCTGTGAATACATACGTTCAAAAAAGAAGAAAATACTGATGCATACAACGGATGAAAGGCTAGATTAAGGAATTCCAAATATTCCATAAATTTTAATTATGTATCTATATTTACCTTTATCCACCGCTACGGATCAATTGGGGAAGATTTTATATGAGATTATCTTGATGATTTTCCATATTCGTTTTATCGTCTTGAATGCGTGCGACGGTATATAAAAATCGGTTACTGTTTTCCGTACGAAATTCGATGGCTAATGATTCCTATCTCTCACAAGTAAAGTTTGAAGATATCGGTTATGGTTAAATTGGACACCACATAACTCAGTTGTTTGTAGATTGAAACAACGCTCTGTTAACAAATTGTTTTATGCAATCGTATTGCGGGTCCGAGATATCTTACGTATTATCGTAATGTGAAAAAAAAAAAATAAATTTGTATCGTAAAAAATATTAGCAGAGCGTAGTTTCGATCTACGGACCTCTGGGTTATGGGCCCAGCACGCTTCCACTGCGCCACTCTGCTCTTGTACACAAATGCGATAATTGTTTATTTTTTTTTGGGTAGTATACACATGTGAGTTTGTATCAAACGAAAAATGAAAGTATACACATGTGACATGATAACTATGTACATATGTATATAAATGTCTTGGCTTAGTTATATATGGATGATGCAATATTGAATAAAAATAATTTTAGTTTGATCTCAATCATAACATGTTTTGAACGACTTCTTACATCCAACTTATCCCAAAAACTTGAAAGTTGTAGTTCTTAATTCTCGATTCTATGTTCGTTCTGAATGTTGTCATGCGTTTGTCGATGGTTATTAATTGTGTAAGTATAGAAACTCCATTACAGCATCATTATTTCTTTAACAAAAGAACAAATTTTAGCAGAGTTCTTAACATTACTTCCATCAATTTCGACGGTCACCCATCATAGTTATAATATATATATTTCTTCTATAGACAACTATAAGTGGATCCTGGCGAAAAAACATTAAACTTGTTGGGTATATTTTTGTATATTAATTTTTATTTTCATAAAGTATGCCGTGCTAAAATTTCATGGAAGAAAACGCTCAATGAGCTTATTTTTAATGCACTAGATCTAGATGTCACATTCCCAACTTTAACAGTCGTCAATACATTTTCATAACGTTGGCTTTGATTTTATTCTACATGTTCCCAACTGAACAACAACTTGCTGTTCTCAGCAAAACAAATTTAAATTCTAAACATATTGAATTCGCATGGAAAATCAATCTAGTAGTCATATTTCGAGTTGCAAATATAAATATTGCGAGATTGCGATCAGTGCTGACATGTTCTACCATCACATTTTCGATACTTTATCGAAGATTATGTCTCGCTTTCCTAAACTAAAATGGACAACTGTTTCATTTATGAATTATTTCTTTTCTATTGCTATCACAACCTACTTGTACAAATGCGAACAAATTGTCCTTCTCTAATTTCGTTCAAGTATCGAAAACAAATTATTTCGTGATAGAAATGGAGTAGAATATCACAATTTTTCAATCTAGTAACCTGGTAAATGATATAAAATGTGAATTAGTGTAACATTTTATTCTAAAGAAGCGAGACATAATCTTCGATAAAGTATCGAAAATGTGATGGTAGAACATGTCAGCACAGATTGAGGGTAAATTAATTTTTTGATATGTATCATGCACTATGAAAAGTTGATGGCTAAGTGTTGTAATAGGTTTTGTATAATTGAATTACAATTCTACTGAATATTACGTATACATAATGTAAAAAATTTAGGAGGCTGTTTCACGTATTAAAATGTCAATTTCCGCCCGCATTCGGCGTCGAAAAGGCGAATAAGGGTCGATTAAAAATATACTAAATTTATAAATTTGTTTTCTACGATTGAGCACAGAAAAAAATTTAACAATTTTTCGAAACATAAGAAAAATTCAGGATTTATGTCCGAATTCTATGATAAATATATTATACTGTACAAACATTGTGAAAAAAATCGAACGCACCCGAATTATTACAGTCTTAAGGCATAATAATTTTTGACTGATAAGTGATAATTTAATCGGATGGAAGTTAGCGAATGTATTTGTTTAGGCATTGATTATGATTAGAAGCCGTTTATTATGTAAATGAGTCGGACTCAAAGATAATATTCAACAATATCATTGTATTTCGATTTTTATATAATTCAATACAAAGTCAATTAATTAAAGTCAATATTTTCAAATTAAAATTAAAACTGAGGATGGGGAAGTTTTATCAAAAAATATCACAAAATACGCCAATATCTTGAAAAAAAAAAAAATTAACGAAGAGGAAAATTTTTCACGTTATAGTGTCAAATATTTGTGGTAGAAAATATTTATCACACAATTCGGACACGGTCTAAATAAGAAAACATTTGACGTATGTAAACAAGGGGCGAGATCATAAAATCCAACCACAAAAATCAAATGTATTAATGGTAAAAATTGAATTTCGAAAATCTTCTGGCATCTCTAGACATTGTTCTTAAAACTATTATATACACTCCGCGTCACTTGAACAGGGCCAACCTAATTTTTTTTATTTTTTAAATTTATTATTTTCGTTTATGCGTTATTGGAAAGAGAAATAAATAACAAGAACAATTAATGAGATTCGTTCATCTCTGAAAGTAAAACCGCTATATTTTGGAGTTTTGTTTAAAATAAGAAATATAATTAGTGTGTTTTTAGTTGTTCACATGAATAGGGCCAGCTGATTGATTGAACTCTCTGATAATTTGTTTTTCTATCAATTTTTTGTACTGTTATAGTGAAGTGAATTAAGGGTTGTTTCAAATTTAAGTATGGTCGAGAAAGCTAAAATTGATGCTTAGAAAGAATCAAATCTTACGAGTCCGTGAGTGCAAGTAAAGTAGCAATAATGAGAATAACGGCAAGTGTAAAGAGTTAACCATAAAAAAATTATAAAATTAAATTTTTTTTTTTTGTCGACACTAATTTTTAATGACATTTCATCGTAACGAGTATGCCGTAAATATTGTTGAATATTGAATGACAGCTATTTATTGTTTGTTTGGATGCAAACTTTCGCTCCAATAATTTTTATTAAGTGACAATTCGAAGTTTCGTTCAATTTTTTAATTTAAGTTAATTTATCCATGGGCAAAAGAACAAAAACGGCATTTATCGGAAACAACATTTTTTTACAGTTTCGTTTATAATTTTTTTAAACTTTTGTAAGGTTACCCCTTAAGCTTCGACGTATTATTAACCCATATTAGCACAAATTAATTTTTTTTGTATAAAATATAAACTGCTTAGTAAATATTTCGATGTATGCATTTGGAAAACAAAAAATTGATTGTTGGAAAAATAAAAAACAACCGTTAGGTTTTCTCTCTCTCTCGGGCACTATAACCCATCAAGGGATTTGGCCGCCTCAAATGAGGTTTCATAATCTCATTTTCATTTTGGATAATGAGTGATTAATTCTTTTATCCTACACCAGCCGTGAAATTTTTTCTTTGTCACCACCCGGAATCGAACCGTCAGGTTGTTGCAGAAATTCAAAAAATAACAACTTACTTTCAAAGTCCTCGAAATTATGTAACGAAATATAATTGTAAATGTGTTAAAGTATGTGTAAATGTTTTAATCTGTAAAATTATGGCAATTTGAATAAATCATCTGTGCACCGCTGCGATTGCAAAACCATATTAAATATTTTTTCGAAAGATTATAGCGATTTATAGCGATTACATTCAACGCGATTAACGAGTCTCCAGCAGACTATGGAGAACAACGTTTTTGACATTTAGAAATGTCAGTCACGTTGACTATATCTCAGGGATTAAACAAAATATTGCAGTAACAATATTCCGTTAAAATTTCTCAAATTCTCTTTTTAAGAGATTTTTTGTATTGATCTACATATATATCACTGAGCTAATAAGGGTTGAGTGTGCTAAACATCTTAAGTTTAAAAAACTGCAAAAAAGAGCCACTGAATGCTTTGCAGAAAGAAAATTGGTTGGAATTTTGTAGAGCTCATATGACGTGGAATAATGATATTATTGTGGTGTTCAGAGAAAATAATTACAAAAAATAATTTAGACCGGCTTTATAGCTAGAATTATTATTTTCACGATTTAAGAAAGGATGAAATGTTTAAGAATCAGTATTACAGCAGAAAATGCGGTATTATGGTCTGGGGCGCTATTTCGTGGTATGGTACCACTAATTTACACCCCTATCTCTTAGTCGCATCACTTCATGCAATGTGACTGCTCATCCTCTTGGTTACTAGATCATTAAATCGAAACTTACAAAATCATGGTCCACAAAACTCGTTGTGGTTGTTTTTTAAATCTTATGGTGTTTTCTTTTACTACAAAATCCGACAGAAAATTTTGATGTACATCAAAAATTTTTGATGTAAATCAAATTTTCGCGTTCTTTTACTCAAAAATCCGGCAAAAAATTTGGTAACGAAAATTTAGATTTTTTCTTCCATTTTAACTAACACATACACATATTTGTACATATAAATGTCAATCGTACGTTGTCAAATACGTCAAACGTGTCATTTAAAATTGTTTCTTGTATTTTTTCGTGTGCTAGAAAAATTTAAATGTCAACACAACTAGTAACTAAAGTAAATTTTTTGTTTATGTGCATTCCCTCCTTTTCTCATACTCACACACTGCGCCAGAAACACATCAAAATTTTTTTCGTATTTTTTGATAGCATCGAAAAATTGATGTACATCAAAAAAGTAAAAGAATTCGCCATTAGTATGCTGCTTTATAAATTTTTCCTTCCGACTGTTATCACTTCAAACGACAATTTCCATCAGTTTTTCCAAACTAAGGCAGCCAACTAAGATTTGAAAAATTTTCACTGGGAGTTTTGTGATTAAATTTTGATTTTAAAATCTAGTAACCCGGAAGATCACTTCATGCGACGTGACTTTGGAACGTCGCATGAAGTGAGGGAATGTAGGCCAACAGGCAGGGTGACTGGAATAACATACAAAGCAATTCTGGGAAATAATTTTCCAATATTTTCTGAAATTTTTGGACCATTACAATGGACATTTCAACATGCGATAATGTCCCGATTCAAAATGTGCGTGTCGTAAAAAACTGGATTGAGAACCAAAATATTGCAATTTTACCGTGGCTCCATATTGGAAGTAAGAAACTACTAAAAATTTAATTTTAGTTTTAAACGCTGAATTTAAGTTTTCTTGATTACATTACCGCTATATTTTGTTCATTATTTTGCCTTTTTGAGTTGGCCTTATTGAAGTGAACAATAACGGGTTTACTCTCAAAAGATGAACGAATTTCATTAATTGTTTTTGTTATGGATTCGCCCAACAACGCATACGAGAGAATAACTCAAGAGAAAACTAAAATAATAAATTAAAAAAAATAAAAAATATATGTTGGCCCTATTCAAGTGACGCGGAGTGTAAATATCATTTATGCATCATTCCAAAACCACTAAAATTAAGTTTAATAGATTTAATCGAGTATGTTTGAAATTGTTTTTCAAACCGTATAAAGAGCTAAGCATAAATTTTAGTATATAAAAAATATCGATAGCCAGTAAAATTGTAGCAGGCCTTTGAATTTTCTGAATGACCGAACAAAGTATCATTTGCCAAGCAGTAGCACTATTCTGGTAATTCCCCGGGAATAGGGAATTGGAGAAAGAATTTATATGTAATTTCTTTTTAAACCTTTTTTTTCTGGCATACTGAGGTAAAAGGCTAGTGTTAACTTTTTTGAAAACAAAATTAAATTGGAAATAATTTTCCATACCAATTTAGATATGGAAAAATTATTCCCTATTTATAAATCTTTACATCAAACTTTTTTCCTCAGTAGGCCGGAAAACAAATAGAATAGTGCCAGAATAGTGCCAAAGTTCTTTAACTCGCGTTTTCTTTAAAAAAAAATTAATCTAGCATCCAGGTTAAAATTTCCGCCAATCAAATTTTGGATCGTTGATTTTCAAAATGTTATAATCGCATACAAAGGAACAGTGCCTCTATATAAACACAAATTTGTTATTCCGTACATAACCTAGGAACTGCAATGCTGCACTCATAAAAATAATATTTTCGAACACAAACCACAAACATTATGAATATTCACTTACTTTCTTCATTACGTATAATTTTTGTATTGATATCACCAAAACTTCGTGGAGACAACATTTTAAAATTTTTTCTAACAAACTTTTCTTTTTAAACAATTCAACTTGTTATTTTTTACACCGGTATGCAACATAAAAAAAGTAAAGCTACAAACTAAAAAAAATTATAAAACAATAAGGAACTTAAATAAGTTTTTATTTTAGTACGGACGGGTTAAAGTGTAAAACAGAACTAAACAGGATAACGAAATGTAACGACATCAACCCTGAACTTTTTTTTTGTTTTAAATATTTTTTTTTGTACTTTTGATTTGTTTATTTCGTTGCTGGAGCTTTGCTGCGAAAGTTTTGTGTTCGTTAACCATTAAATTGTCGTACGATGGATAAAACTGATATCGTTTTGTTGATTTCAAATTTATTTGTTAGTTTTGTTGATAAAAGTTATTTGCAGTATATAGGGTGGGGCAAAAGTTACAAAGTTTCTAATGCAAAATAATTCATTTTCATTTTCTATTTGTCAAATTCCAACCGATTTAATATTTCATGTAGAGTAGACTTTATTTTTAAATGCTAGATTGGCATTTCTGATCTTTAGATTATAACAACCATTTTTATTACGTTTAAAATCGATTATTGATTTCCTGTTTTTTTTTTATTTTTCAAAAATATGTACAAACAGCAAATATATTTTTGTAATCATAAAAATAATAAATTATCCATTCATTGAATACAAAAATAGAAAAAAGAATTATAGGAATGTATTTGCCTTTATGTTCATGTTATATGACTAAAGGAGCTACTTACCCATCAATCAATTAAAAGTTGCAAGTGTTGAACTAGCAAGAACGTATATACATTCAAAGTGGTTTATTTAGAGGAATACTTGGTTTGATTCCACTCCTGATTTCATCTACAGCTATTTACGTTTCAAATAAAATATTAGAAAAATATTAGAAATACTAGAATATATCAAATCAAAATAAATATTTTTACTGTGCCATGTTATGTCAAGAGAAAATATTATTTAAAAACATTAAATTGGTATTGCATGTTTACCAACATGAGCGACACAAAATAAAAGAGGGTTAAATATTATAGAAAATGGTTTGTTATTATCGAGGTCAATAGATATAACAATGTACTAGTCGTGGAACAAAATATGTTCAGCTAGACTTCATTGAAACGTCTAGAATTCTTGAACTACCTAACCGGATCTAGAACGGAAAAAACTCAGTGTTATTATTTAAGCAGGTGTAATTTGATTTGGTGATCAGTCTACCAAAAAGCGTAGGAATAATAAAATCTTAACCAAAGTCTAATCAAAAGTTCCCGGATAACATAGAGTCAAAGCAATGATAGAGGAACACCATCCTGTGAAAGAGCATCAAATACAATAAAAATCGAGGTTGGGGTCCTAGACTCGACGAAAAGTTCTTCAGCGTTAAGGAATTGTTCAGACATTTCAAAAACCCCGCTTCTCAATATCCCGTTTTTCAATATTCCCGCATTTCAATATGCCGCTTTTTAAAATCCTGCTTGTTAATGCTGGTTTTTAAACAATTAAAACATTTTTTTATCTAAATTTTTATCAGAAAATCCTTTTTTGATTGATCTTGGTCAAATTATGGGATGTATTTTGCATTTCAAAAAGGAAATTTCCAAGAATTTTTGGAATTTGACCGTGTTCAAAGGAACTTTCCTATTCCATAACCAATAATTGACAAATTTGGTATACAAAATTGGATTTGAATTCTTACGTCAATTTTGAAGTATTTCCGGAATTTGTCCTTACTGAATGTACATACATCTCGATTGGGATTTTAACGTGAATTTAACATAAAGTTCCTCGAATTAGACCATTATAAATAAAACTTAGCCATTTATCAATCGATCAGATTTTAGAGCTGCGGGTTGGGATTCTTACATCAATTTTGGGAGAAGTTTTGGATTTTGGGTGTATCTTAACCAATAATTGTCATATTTGATATATCGGTTTAGAAAGGAATTATAACATGGATTTCGAATGCATTTAAGGAATTTGACACTGCTTAATTGAACTAGTTCATTTCTCCTTCATATTGAATGGGATTTTAAAATTTCTTGACAGTCATGGTCAAATTTATTATGTGCAACTAGATTAGGATTCTTATGTACAAGATTTAGAAGATTTTGTGAATTGAGATGGTGCGTTGTGTTGCAAAATCCATGAGTTGTATCTTCACAAACCTGGCCATTTTCAACAAATTTGTTCTCTCAAACGCTGCATAATGCCCAGATAATATCCTTTATTTATCGTCTGATCTTCTGGCAAGAATTCCAAATGCACAACACAACGATAATCAAAGAAGCCGGTCAACATTACCTTGACTTTAGATCGACTTTGACATGTTTTTTAGGTTTCGGCTCAGTTGGAATGGGCCATTCCGAAGCTTGTTGACTGATTTGGATGTCAAACTCGTAAACCAGTTTAAAGCGCGTTTTATGAATGTGGGGTCGGAAACAACTCGTTCTAACATCTCTTCAGCGACCTTTACGCGATTAAGTTTTTGAAGAAAATTCAGGTTTTTAGGAACTAGTTGAGCGGCAACGCGTTTCATGCCCAAACAATCGTGTAAAATAGTATGAATTGATTCGTGAGCTCTCGAACCAAAATGACGATTTTCCGTCACCATTTCCTTCACTTTGTTCATGTTCTCGATCTCGACCACTTTTGAATTCACTGTGTATGAGTGGTACGTGTCTTTGATAAAGTCGGTTCACCGTAAGCCTTCTGTAACATTTTCAGCGATTTGACACACGAAATGCCATTTGCAATACAAAATTTGAGACAAATTTTTTGTTCAATATTTTTATTCATTATAAAAACCGCAAAACACACTGCAACTGGCGAAATAAAGCACTGTATACAAACAAAAGTTGTGCCTAAATGATCATTTACCGTCACTTTTTTGACAAGTTAACATCAATTTAATTTTTTGGTTCATATAACTCGACAACCGTTAAATCAAAAACGTTATTAAGAATAAAATGCGGTAATGCACTATGGCGAATATTTTATGTTGGATAATCCAAATATTATCACAAACTATCGCGAAATCGTTTGGTCATTGAGGATTGATTTATGACGATTAGTTCGTTTTTTCATTTTCTGCCATTGATGACATGTATGTGAAGTTAGCCCAGAGTTTCATTCCACAAAAAATAAAAAATTTCATCGGGTAACAATAAAACTGCAATGATAATCTAGCCCAGAATTTAATACAATAATTTCGATCAATCTTGAAATTTTATTCTAGCCCACAAACTTTTTAATTTTAAATACTAAAATCAAAAGTAAAAATTAAGCAAAAAATTTTAATTCTGGGATTTTATAAAATACCGAAGAGCTATTTTATGTGCTATAAAAACATGATGCGACTCTAAGGGAATCAAAAAGGTTAGCGTGATCTGTCTAGAGATAACGGTGCAACGGAAAGTACTAAATTCTAAACAAGGTTGCACAATTAGTTCTCAGTTCTAGTTTTAATTTCAAACTGATTTGCATATTCTGAATAGAGCTATGATGGTTTGGGTCAGTATGGTATCGAGTTCATATATAATATCCAAAGGGATTCGGCCTGGTATGCCTTAGTGTATCTCTTAGTGTTCTTATGAACTCGATAGCATATATTGACCCAAACCATCATAGCTCTGTTCACAACATGCAAATCAGTTTGAAATTAAAACTAGAACTGAGAACTAATTGTGCAACCTTGTTTAGAATATAATACTTTCCGTCGCTAGATACCGTAGTATCTAGACAGATCAGGCTAACCTTTTTGATCCCCTTAGAGTCGCATAGAATACATGCAGTCAATGGCCTTTTATTGATTATGATTTTATAGTACAACAAATAGCTCTTCGTTATTTTATAAAATCCCAGAATTGTAATTTTTTGCTAATTTTTATTTTTGATGTTAGTTTTTAAAATTTAAAAGAAAAATACTGGGCTATAATAAAATTTCAAGATTGATCGAAATTTTTATTAAATTCTGGGCTGGAATATTATTGCAGTTTTAGTGTTACCCGGTGAAATCTTTTTATTTTTCTGGAATGAAATTCTGGGCTAACTTCAAGGCGACTGTTCGAGTGCGAATTTTGTACAGATAATTAGAATCATACTTTTGATATTTATTGGATACAATGTAGCTCATAATTTCATTTTTCACTTGTTGTTTTCGTTTGGTCATCTCTACGTAACGATTTTTTGCGATATTTTGTCAGGAACTCATCTTGCGTCATGATTCGAAATATTTGGATTTTAACTTTATGTTTACCACTTTAAATACAATTCCTTGAAAAACAGTATTTTTATCCAAATGGTATATCCCATTTGGTTTTGTTGTTAATTTTGTAAAACGAAATTCCCAAGTAAGCGACGAACCTGCTTTTATTAAAAAAAAATACATCTATGATTTCATTTTTTTATTATAAAACATTACCCATTGGTGACCAAACGTCAACATTTATTGACCAATACAATTGACCAATTTGTTGTCTGACCTTACTATTACCCAACGAAATTTAATGAAAGTGGTATGATTTTCTTGCAATGATGTGCAAATGTCTTGATTGTCTTGGATAACGTCCAGTTCTATAGACTGAATTGCTGTGGTCAGAGGCCTGTGGTTGGCTTATACGGTGAAATCGCGACCTTCAGTGAAATAGCTAAAATGTTGCACAGAGAGATAAGTCGCCAAAGTCCAAAATTTTGGAACACTACACGGAAGAAAAGGTATAATATACAAAATGGATAAAACTGCTTTGATATTCTACACGGAAATTACAACTACTCTGGATATCTTAACTTTAACAATTACAAATGCCATACAACTTAACGGTACAGGAGTTTCAACGTTTAAATCAAATTTTTCCGAAGTAAAATTTTATTTTCAGTTATTAAACACAAATAATTTTTTTGAATAATCCCTAGCTTAATCAGTAGATAGTTGGCTTAGTTTCATGAACCACATTCATAATTATGCAATCCCAGTTTCAGGACTCCTAATGAAATTTGATAAAATTTGTATCTGCTGGCGCCGCTACATCCCTTAGAGGGATTTGGCCGATTTTCTGTGAATTGTATTTTCAGTGAATTGTTTTTCGATAAATAATCATTTTGGAAGAATTGTGGTGATCTTTTTTGCTAAGATCAATTGAGTATTCTTCTCAAACCGTTCACAATGTAAACTGTTTAAGTTTACAGTCCTACCATACTGTTTCTGGTGGCAAACCGAGAATGGTGACTGTGAGATAAATCGGTCAGTCGAGTGCCAGCAGTTTAATTAATTTCTAATGCAGTTGAGCTCAAAATTAAAAAAGAAGGCGTGTTAAAATTATTACCTTAAAAATTTATTTATTTTACAAATTTAAAATATTTATAGTATATTTGTATTTGTTTTTTTTGTATATAAATTATAATGTAAATACCTAAATTTAATAATTTTTACTTTTATTTTAAATTATGTTATTTTTGTTTTGTTTGGGGACTTTTCATAAAACCTATAATTATAGATTAATTAAAAAGAGTACAAAAAATTAATTTATATCCTAACATTTTTTTTGTATATAATTAAAATCATAAATTACCGAGAGTTAATTTGTATAATAACACATTATGCTAAATTTATTGTTATAAACAAATTAAGGATTAAAATTAAGGACTAGAAATTGTTTATAAAATAATACATCACATCAACATATACGAGTGTATGTATTAGAAAGGAGTTTATTACGTAAGTGTTGCATTTGGATTTGTATATGAGAATCCTTCAAATTGTTGCTGGTCCATTGATTGGAGTATGGTTTTATCGATGGGTGTTAGGCGTACACGTTCCCGCGTGAAAGCCTTATCGAAATACTGTGTATCGAGAGGATGTCGCTACGCAGATAAAATAAATAAAAGTTAATATATATATCGAATCGTAACTGTATACTATACTTACAACTTGTGGTTTGAATGGTGGTTCAAGGCCACGTGCCTCTAAACGTTCCCAACTTATTGGCCGGAAAAATGGTTGCTCTGTAATATCACCTCGTAGACAGAATGGTGCACCTAATCGTACCGTCGCATCTTTTTCTAAAAGTGCTTTCACCAAATCTAAAGCTTCTTGTGTCAAATAAACCGGAAACCATGGAATTTCATTACAAATCGACCAGAATAATTCATCCTCATCCATGCCGCTGAATGGTGATTGTCCAATCAGCATTTCATATAATAAAACACCAAATGACCACCAGTCCACGGTTTGATTATATTTTTCACCCTATTCAAATAAACATTTTATTAATTTTAATAATTACACGCACCACGATGATATCCTTACTTTAATGATTTCAGGTGCCATATAATCTGGTGTACCACAAAATGTATCAGCTGTTTTCTCCAAATATATTTGTAACTTACACATTCCGAAATCTGCTATCCGCACATGCCCATCAAAATCTAGTAGTACGTTGTCTAATTTTAAATCACTGCGAAAGAAAATTATTTAGTTCGGTATTTGTTCATTAGATGTCAGGGTAATAACCATCATACCGATATACGATGCCTTTTTTATGCAAAAATTTCAAACCAGATATAATTTCGGCGGCATAGAATCTTGCTCGTGGTTCTGGAAATCGGCCAGCCTGCTGGATGTGAAACATGAGATCGCCACCGTTCAAATATTCCATCACAAAGAAAAGATGGCTCTGGAATGAAATATAGAAAATTCATAAGTTTTAAAATACTATCAAACTTTATACCCCAAGAAACACTTGGTTGTCTAGCAGTTATTTTGTTTTCAACTATATATGTTAATGTTCAGGGGCTGCGACCTAGAGACTTTAATGTAATACTCGATATTAAAGTAGGAGCAATACAAATATAATGATAAATTTTGAACGGAAATTGTACGGAAACTAACCCCAAATCGAAGCGAAACCAATATTAGACTACCACAAAAGTCTTGCTAGTATGAAATGCGCCCTGAATGCACGAGATAGATAGAGTCCGTACTTCTTTTCTAAGTATCCGATGCACTACAACACATTATAAATATGGAACTTCAATGAATACAGAATTCAGTGTCTCTCGACTCATAAAATACCAAAGCATAATTACGCAATCGTCGCTCAGCCAGAAAATGTACACCCTATCAGCAAACACCAGTTTTTAAATAAAAGTAAAACATAACAAATAAAAGCCAGTCACAAAAGCCAAATCAAATCATATCAAATCATGTCAAATCATATCAAATCATATCAAATCATATTAAGTCATATCAAATCATATCAAATCATATCAAATCATATCAAATCATATCAAATTATATCAAATCATAACAAATCATATCAAATCATTCGAATTAGAACAAAACATATCGAATCATTTTAAATAATATCAAATCATATCAAATCATATCAAATCATATCAAATCATATCAAATCATATCAAATCATATCAAATCATATCAAATCATATCAAATCATATCAAATCATATCAAATCATATCAAATCATATCAAATCATAACAAATCATATCAAATCATATCAAATCATATCAAATCATATCAAATATATCAAATCATATCAAATCATATCAAATCATATCAAATCATAACAAATCATATCAAATCATATCAAATTATATCAAAACATATCGAATCATATCAAATCATTTTAAATAATATCAAATCATATCAAATCATATCAAATTATATCAAAACATATCGAATCATATCAAATTATTTTAAATAATATCAAATCATATCTAATCATATCAAATCATATCAAATCATATCAATACATATCAAATCATATCAAGTCATATCAAATCAAATCATATAAAATCATATCAAATCATATCAAATCATATCAAATCATATCAAATCATATCAAATCATATCAAATCATATCCAATCATATCAAATCATATCAAGTCATATCAAATCATATCAAATCATATCAAATCATATCAAATCATATCAAGTCATATCAAATCATATCAAATTATATCAAATCTTATCAAATCATATCAAATCATATCAAATCATATCAAATCACATCGAATCATATCAAATAATATCATAGGGGGATTGATTGTCATTGCAAAGGAGAGATTTTTGGAACTAAAATACAATAAATTTGCAGTTTGTTTGCAAGTTGTAAAAGGAGTTGCTTAATAATGGTCTGGAAACTGGAAAATTAAGTAGTTTATTTGAAAAATTTCTATGCGAATGAGAGTTTGAGGCATTGGTTCACGTTCAACAAATGATTTGTATATAAAATATTACATATTTTGCGTCAGCCATCATGATATATCAACGTCTCATGGCTTGATTTCCACATTTACTTAACAACTTTCGCAATACCCAGATTTGGAAGCAATACCGTGAACGATACACTTGGAAAGATGTAGTTTATCTAGAAGATCGACAATAACCAAGATCTCCACAAATTATTATTTTTAACCAAACCTCTTTCGTAACCTTTATTAACTTTGATTCAACATTTAATTATTGAATTCAATCCATTCAGGCAAAGTAGAAAGCGAAGTACTATCAAACACTTTCTCAATGTTCAGGGAGACACGATCGTTCTCTTTATTGATCTCTACGATCATTTTGGATGTTGAGTGGAATTATATACTAAATTTGGCCTGTTATAAATCTGTCAACTATGATTTCGAACTATTTCAAAAAGGTCGATGACAGGCTGTTGGGATATATATCACACTTACCGACCTTACGTATAAATACGACTCTGCTCATGCTCGGAATAAAACCCTACGCGAATTTAGAAAACATAAAAAATAGTCTCTTTAGCTGTACGTCAGCAGGAAAGGTGTTTTTAAAGCCACCAGATTTCTATACGGCTAATACCATAGACACATATCTGGTTTTGTAACTAAGATTATGAAACTATGGTTTGCAAGATGAGAACTCAAGGCACACTACTACTTCTTTTGTCTTCTCGTTTTGTTTTAAATAGTAATAGAGTAAGCATTGACAAAAATGTCACGATTGACATTTAATTGACCTATAAATTGTCAGAAACGACTTTTATATTGACAGAACAGAAAAAAATGTTCCCGCCAACTCAATGATATACATAAAATTCGTAGGAAACTATATTTTTTTGGTAAGCTATTAGTGTTCGGAATTTCCATTTTTTATGTATTCGGCGTTGTGAGCACTAAAATGCCTACGGGATGAGAAAAAATATCTCATTTCGAAACTACGTTTAAACCGAGTTGCAAACCATGGTTAGGGGTGATACATTACAACGAAATCATAGTTAACTCGAAACCATAGTTATGAAACCAGTAATGTGTCTATAGCATAAGAGAACAAACTCTAATTAAGAACAACGTATGTAATCAACCTTTAGGCTTAAATCCAATTAGCAGTTTTATAATACTTAACAAACAACATTTAGGGGACTAGTTTTGGGTTCATGTTACACGCTGCTTTAAATACTGTTATGTTAAATGTTGCGTTAAATGGTTGCGTTGATTACGTGACATTTTAACGTAAAATGGACCTCGATTTAACGGACTAATTGGGGAGTCCGTTAAATCTGATTGTCCATTAAATCCTAATTCTTTTCAATTTAATCTATTCGATCGAATTTAATCGGGAACGGAACTCAGGCATTTCTTAGCCAATTATGTTGGGATTGGGATGCTGGATAGAAATGAGATTCTTAAATGATTTTTGGAAGAATTTCTGGAATATGGTCACCTGGGACGGAACTCGATCATTTTTTTTTTAAATTTCTTAAATTCTTAATTTCTTTCGTTCTTAACTTCTTTTTTAAATTATTAGCGATTATGACGGGATTGAGTATGCTGGATGGAAATGAGATTCTTAAATGATTTTTGGAAGAAATTCTGGAATATAGCCTCGTGGGATGGAACTTCATCACTTTTTGACCGATTATGATGGGATTGAGTATGTTGGATGGCCAGTTGGAATGGAATTCTTGGTTTTCTTAACCGATTTGGCTCAAATTGAATATGGTGGATGGAAATAAGATTCTTCAATAACTTCTGGAAGAAATTTGTGGAATATGGCTACCTGAGGCCGAACTCGGTAATTTATGCTAGGAAGGATCTCGGTAACAAGCAGGCGTCCTTCTTGAAACAAGCAGCTCGTGATGTTAACATATTTCTGATAAATCTGGATGCCTTAACATCAATCACCAGTACGTGAACCACTCATGTAATTAGTGGATTGAGCGGCAGGTCAACTACCTACTATCACAAAAAATCACGTTACGAACCCTACACAAAGGGATCGGATACATTTATAGTATTCTTCTCAGTAACGACCTCGAAAATTGTTCACAGAAACATAGAACCATGCAGAAATTTATACTTTTGAGGTACTTGCAATACCAGAGCATACATAGTCTGGGAGTTAATTCCATAAAACACTCCCCACTACAGTAATAATCAGAAAAGAGGAAAATTAAGATTCGATTTCTCATCCTCTAGTGAGTATAGCAGTTTATCATTTTATAATTCTATATTTATCCAACGTACCGATTACCATCATTATCGGTTAAGTAATAGACGTGTCCCGTTCCAGGTTGCCTTATTAAATAACTTCTTCTCAAAATCATTAATGAATATCATTTCCATTAAACAAATCCAATCCCATCGTAATTGGTTAAAAACTGCCTAAATTTCGTCCAAGGTAGCCATATTCCAAAACTTCTTTCATAAATCATTTAAGAATCCCATTTCCATCCTACAAAACATAATGGGGTCCCCCACTTCCCAGAACTTTTTCCAAAAATCATTAAATAATCCCATTTCCATCCAGCGTATCCAATCAAATCATAATCGATTAAGAATTAACCGAGTTCCGTCCCGGGTCCGTTAAATCGAGGGCTTACTGTATATCACAATTTTAAATTTTTCCATCGTCTCCAAAATCACACTCCCAAAATGCAGGAACTCCGTAATTAGCGATGACACACGTGATTTTTAATTTTTGACCTTATATTTTACCAAACATTTGCGATTCAGGTGGAGTTTGAAACCTCATTGGTTTTCAGTTAAATTTTACTGTTAACTAGTTATGTGCAGGAAAGCGGCAGTAGATGCAGGAAGCGATGCCGCTTTTGGAGTTTGGGGCCAAAACCCTCAATTCATCTATATATCTATACTGAGATTGTACTTTTTGGCACTGAACCCGCAATAATATTTACAAAATGTTCGATTAGCACAAAATCATAATGAATATACCATCCACGTGACGTCATGCACCAAAATTAAATAAATTAATTAATCACAACACATTAAATAATTTCGATTGTAAATCGCGGGCGACCGCAACAACTATTTTTTTTGGCAAAATAAACAACAAAATACATTTATTTATAAATAATAAATCGTTGTACACAATAATTATAAATATTGTTATTGTTCATGTAAAGGGTATAAACCTAATTAATTAACGAGTTAATTTGATGATTTAATTTGTTTATACAAACATCAAAATTACTAAATTTCGTCTAATCACGCGCAGAATGATTGTGTGACGGTGATTATAACAGCTATTGGTAGTTTACGGTAGTCAAAATAATAATTTTCAATATCACATACCAGCACCGTACAACTTCTTTCCGTGTTTTGGTTTAGTTAATTTTAGATCGCAAGGTTTATCACGGTAGATTTCGTTTTTCAAATATGATTTATAAAAATAGCGAAACTGTATATATTTAAATACTGGCGGTAAAATACTTACATCTGTTTGGAAAGTACAAAATAAATGGCATAAATATGGATGATTTGTGCCCAATGCTAAAACTTTTCTTTCTATTAGCGTGCACTCGACATCATCGTCCTCGAGGACAACGTCTTTTTTTAGACATTTCACTGCATAGTAATAATCCGATTTTTTTAGTTCCGCTAGTAGCACCTAGATGGAAGAAGCATATGTTAGGTTTTTTGGTGTATAACGTGGTGATTTAATAATTTTTACCTTGCCGTAGCTGCCTTTACCGAGTACCGCCAAAAAATGAAAATCATCAACCCCATATTTTCGAAACCTTGGAATAACTGTGGCCGGTGCCGTAATTCGACCTGACCTCTGAAATTGTGCGTATGTGTATGAAGTCTCTGTAAATTAAAAATAAATACAAAATTTTAAATATGTACGTAATATGTAAATTCTTGAGCTGAAAATCAATCACACAATGTAGAGAAAAATTTCTTCATTCATTCGATCATGCACACCTCGGACACAATTTGCTGATTGAAAATAACAAAAGATTTTTGCTCAACACATATAGACATGAAACAGGTAGGCGTCTAGCCAGACGATTTATGTTTTTCATAATTTTCCCGTGAATAACGATTTGGACATGATTTTTAATTTAATTAGTTTTTAATTAATTGGATAAATAATTTAATAGGTAAACAAAATTTCGTAAGTGTGCGCCCATCAATCATCTTTTTTTAATGAACGTCAGCGAAATTTTAATTATTCGAAAATATATTTAAGGTGCATAGATGGAAATTATTTACGGTTTCCATTTAATATAAAAGTCACGTGTGAATGTGAATATGTATTTATTTTAAATGCGTTTATTATAATGCGCGATTAGTTTCGTCCGAACGGCTGTGTGCCAGTTAAAACGTTTAAAGTTATTAAGATGAGATTTTTATTGGTTTTCTTTGAATTTGTGACACCAAATGAAAGTTTTTTGTTCCGACGTCGACAAAGTAATTTTCACTGTACACAGTATAAGACGATTAATTTTCTTTTTATTTGCGTGATTCACCTTGAATAATTTAATTTTAATCTGGTAATTTGTGTATAAAAGATTTGTGAAAATTGATGATGGCTATTTAACGTAAATTTGTAATTTGGCTAAAGAATAAGCGGTGGTTTCCTCTCCTGTCACCAATTAAATAAGAATTATTCCGTTATTCAAGTACGACATTTATTTATATAATGGGCGGCATTTAGTTGAAAATCGTTTAAAATTTGCATTACTATTAATGGATTATATGAAAATGTAAGTTAATGGTTTTACCTGTCTTAGACGGAAAACTGAAAAAGTTACGTTTTTCCTTGAACGTATAATTATTCAGTATTTGTATCAATAGAAGCTAACTGGGATAACACCAAACGGCCTTATTTCGATTAGTTACCTAATAAATATTTAAGTTGGTTAAAATGTGAACCGTCCTCAAACGTACATCACTCATTCATTGTACAACATTGGTTTAAATGTAGTGCAACACAATGTGAATGGATTAGGTGCAAATAATTTAAGGACCCTATCGGTACCAGAGATCTTAACACAACCTCAAATACACAGACAGTTTGTGATCTTATTAGTTAGAAAACCTGAAAAGGCAACATTTTTTCAGGAGCGAAAATCAGCTAAAAATTTTCGTATTAAGGAACCAATTTATCAAGATCTTTTTAGACCAAATATAGTTATACCTAGAGGGGTGAGATTTTTCAACGCATTTCATAAAATTTTCCATGTGTGTATTTCACATTGTTAAATCAAATTCTAATAAAAAAATAATAGAAAATTTTAGGTACTTTGAAATATTAAAGCAAGAAAAATACTCAAATTTAATATGCTAGTTGGAAATTTAGAACCCAACAATGGATTTTTAGTTACACCTCCCTTCAGTTGCTCGGGTCTGGTAAACTGTCAATATATTATCGCAATTGGTTTTTAAAAAAATTGTTTACCGTCAATTTATAATACACAATGTTTTGCTTTAAGTTGATTATTCAACAGAGCTGGACGAAGTACTGGAACCAAGCAAGTATACTGCCAACGCCGGAAGAAATATTTTCGAAGCTCGGTTACCGAGTGTTCAGTAATATCGAGCAGTTCGACGCCTTCTTGCACGTTGAGATGGATGGCGAATCAAACAAACTTATGACGATCAACACCAATTTTGAGGAAATCACGAGAAAGATCATCATGACAATCTTTTTAAGGAATTGAAGCGGACGACTAATTTACGAGCTTAAAAAGAGTTCATTTCATTATTTGGCTTACGACTACTTCCCCGGAAAATAGAGATGCTGAGACTATTTCACGCACCAAGAGACGTCTGACAATTGCAACATTCTTAGGAGCATTTCCACGGTACGGCAAATTCGTAAAGCACCTGAAAGACGTTCGTGGGACATTGAACGAACTGTTGTGCCACGGTTCACACAGCTAGCTGTTTGCCACGATACACACTCATTTCGCTCCCTTACGATTTCACCATGAAATACGTGGGAGAGCCGTTCACGAGAAACTAGATGAAGGAATTTTCATTGGGAGTTTGGAAAATATAAGCTGCATCGATGAGTGCTTTACAATTGCTACAGTAAAACAGCTGCCAGTAACATTTAAGGTATGTGAAACATTGTTAAAGATCTCGGTTTTTGGTGCCTGGTGATCATTGACACGTTCAGCAAATGTCCACACGTTTTTAAATTGTAATCAAGAATGGCCGAAAACACGATTGACCGCTTTGAAGACGTTTTTTCCTGTCATTCTGGCACCCCAGGAAAAGTCTTTTGGGGAGGCCAGAGAGGATTCCGAGGATGAGATGCCATAACTACGTCGCACGGCTCGGATTAATGCCGGAAGAGCTAGTACCAAAAAATCGGAAATAAAAATAACAAATTTTGTTTACCTGTGTCCACAGGAGCCGTCGATTTGCTAAATGTGAAAATCTCCGTTTATCTCCCTCATTCCCAAATAATAGACTAGCGATTGAGAAGACTATAATTTATGTCGAGTAAGGTGGCAATAAAACCGTTGAAATCGTTGAGGTGTTGAGTTTCTATTCGTCTCTAAACTGGATGACAGAACTTTTCAAATTTGGGTCAGTTCATATTGAATAACGTGCAGGGACTAGTAGTAAAATAGGAGACATTTTACACTACTCTAACTGTTTCGTGTAGAAGTGCGAAAGGAGTAAGATTATATTGTATCACAGCATGTCAACAGACTGTCATCTTGGTAAATACCTCTTATCATCTTAGAATTAGGAATATTAATGACATCAAAGAAAAAAAAATCTCTCTGATTCGAAAAGAGTGTTATATTTATATAAACTGTTGGTACATGGTTAGTCATAAATGACAAGTTTGAAATGTTGAGGGCGTATTTAATTTAGTTACCATCGCGTACAAATTATTCATTCACATTTTCGCAATCACTGAAAACATTTTTTTACATTTTTTCAACGAATTTGCTCTCTTTGCAGATTTATTGTCTGCACATCAACAAATATAATTAAATCATTTAATCTCTTTAATTTATCTTAAAATTAATGTTAATGTTCAAATCAAAATTATGGTTATCGCACACATCGTATTTATTTATGTATATTAAGGCATCAGATCGTATAAATACCTAGATCATCATCACTACTCGAGTCTATTCGATAAGCCGGGTCATAGCTTAACGGCGTAACTGTTGGTGATTCTCGAGTATCATGAACGCCTGGAATTGTAATATTTAGTTTATTTTGTTGTCGATCGAGGAATTACGCTTTCAAATCATATTTTGGTTTGTTTGTTTGTTTAAATTATTGTTTGGTTATAAACTGTTAGTAGTCGTCCACCCGTTGCTAATTTTATTGTAAATGACTTTCGCCCAATGTTTTCATTTGTTTGATTTTCTTCTTAAATTTTTTTTCGTGTCTCAATTTATTTTTAAAATTGTGATCATTTTTAAAATTTTACCTAAAGTTTGGGTGGGCGGATATAAAAACAATAAACAGTTAATTGTTTAGTGGTGGGCCCGTCTGTGCGCACCGACTAGTTAACAATCACATGTTTAACAATTTTTATATTTACGATATTAGGAACCACTTGAATATATATCTCGAAGGAGTAAATTATTTGCCAGATGCGGAATATTTTAGATACTAACGGACGTCAAGCACCGCGTCACTCCGCGCATATAGAGAGTACAGTATTTATAGGAGATTACAATAATATTATGACGATTTTGGCAATTCAACAATAAAAGCAAAAAAAAAAAAAATTTTATTAGACACGCGAGACCACTAATCCACATTACCTATATGTCGTGCACATATACAAAAACAAGAATTTGAACATATTTTGAATTGCATAATTTGGGTCGCTAAATTAATTTGAGTTTTAATACGGTTATACATTATTATTAATTTATTGTTGAAATAAAAACAAATTAATATTTTATAATCAATTTAGAAATAGAAATATAAAAGTTATTTTAAGATGTACCTCGTACATTAGTGATGACTGAATGCTAAACTCGTATATCTTGCGCGGTATTATAAATAATGATTCGGTCAGTGATCAAGATATTAAATAAACGGTGGGTAGAAGATACATTTTGCCAACAAATATTTGTACTACCCAAACTAATTTTGTATATCATTTTAAATAATTATGGGGCAACAAAAATTTCATTTTAAAATTGCATTATTTCAGTCCCAATGTTTTTTTTATTTTTAGACAGTTTTACCTGCAATATATTACAATTTACAAATTTTTTATGACATCTAGAATAGGCAGGTGTTAAATCCGAAAATGAGTGAGTCAATATAGAGTTTTGGAGGAGGATACTGAAGGAGTTCCTAATTTTTGAAAGGATGCGGTTTAAATCATTTTAGGCTATCGAATATCAAAGATCAGTGTTGACAACGACCGCGTAAAACTAAATCAGAAAAGGATCAAATATTAAAATAAGCTTTCAAACCCTACTGCAGCTGTCACTCGTAGCTGTCACTCAACCAAGGTGGATGACAAATGGATGCACACATATTAGATTATAAAAATAAGAATTATCCTAGTTGTCCAGTTTATCGTTATGGATTTGACGGTCTTATTGTATAATTCGAGTATGCATCTCTAGAGGCGCTGTTAAATAGCAAATATTAAATAACAAATATTAAGTCAAAATATTATTGTAAATACTGAGCTACTTTTATTAGTAGTCAAAATTGGAATCAGATACACCCTTTGTTGGTCGTTAATAGAAATACAATAATAGCCAAAGTAGTGACGCCGACCTGATTTTCTGAAGTCATAGTCCTTACATGTGGCAAGCGTTTAGTTTGAAAGAACCAGTTCAAGAAATTTAGTCAACTCGCTTGTGCAACATTCCTGTCGTAGTCCCGGTACTACAATGCTAAATAATAGAAAGTCTGGTGCAGGATCAAGCTCGAAATGTCTAATAACCAAACATCATGATCGACAGCAGAATCAGCCAACAATACCAATAGGTCAGAGGTAGTTATGGCACCCCATTCTCTCAAACCATTGTCCTAGGATCCCAGAGTTTGGTTTCGTATTATCGAATATAAATTTTCCATTGGTATAATCAATACGTTAATAATCATCCGGCTGGTATAATATTCTTCTCGGTGCGTTAAATGATCGTGTAATTAACAACATAAGCGATGGATGTCATTGTAGGTAAAAAGTCCATAGATTGTTGCAGGGTCTTTAGCAATAGCGGAAATAACGTAGACGAGGAATTTTCCAGATAGATACCTTTCCAGATAGATACCTGATACCATACCTCCAGGATTATACTCATCGCAGTCACGGTAATGTACAGGGTTTGCAACCTTCGACTTAGTGCTTGTATTGTAAACCACCGAACTCTGAATGAAGAAACAGATGTTCTAAAAACCAAAATATCAACACCGTTCGGAGTATTTGAATTCATTTAAATGACGTTTGGTCTGAGAAACGCAGCCAACACATTCCAGAGGTTCATTGATTCAATCTTTGACGGCCTGGATTTCTGTTTCTCTTATCTTGCTGACTTGTTAATTGCTTCACAATCAATAATACAACATTTGCCGCATATAAAGGTCGTATTTGAGAAACTAGCAATGCAGGTTTGGAATCAACGTTAAAACTGCCTTTTCGCGAAGGAACAAATTCAATTTTGAAAAAGGGTTCTCGAGTTATCAGTTGAACAGAAAAAACTATTGCAGCATTTGATCTGGACAAGAAACAGCTAAGTGAGCTTGCAGTAATAGAAAATGCTTCCGATAAAGCTATATTGTAGCAGTTATTCAACATAAAATGAACAATGCCTGGTAACCGCTACAGTTCTATATTCATCGAAGTTAACGGCAACTCAGCATATATCACTTATGGTTGAGTGTTATTTGCTGCTTATTGTGCAATCAAACGATTCTGTTATATGATTGAAGGACTTATACACGTCATTTACTGATGACGTGTATAAGTCCTTCAATCTTCACAAACCATTGATCTATTCATTTTACCAGAACCTTGATAAGGCATCACCTCGTCAATTCCGACCCTTGGATTACATTGGTGAATTCACAACCGATTTACAAAATATATCTGGGATAGAAAATGTGAAAAATTCGTGCGAAATTCGTGAAAGTTCCGTTAGTCTTCAATTCAAATTTGAGCATTTATTGTGACATCTCAATGGGGAAAATTCGAACATATATACCAATGGATTTTCGCAGGTTGGTATTCGAATATATTCATAATCATTCCCATTCAAGTATTCAAACAACCGTTAAAGCCATGTCAAAGCAATTTATTTGAGGCGATATCAAGACCGGCTGTTATTGTAACAGATCAAGGAAAGCGGTTCGAGTCGGAGTTATTCAATGAGTTCTCAAAAGTTTTGGAATTTTGGATAAATAACAACAAGTTATAATCCCAGATGCAATCGATCAAACCAGATAATGGATGTGTATTCTGCTAGTTGTCTATTGGGTCTTCATTCTACTATATATATCGCGAAAATTTTAAAATTACTTCAGCGGACCTTAATTGTTATTTTAGAACACATCCGAATTCCTGGTCAGATCTTGAAAAGGTCAAAATTGGGACAAAAAAATTCAGAATTTGTCAATGAACTGCACCACTTGTCCGGTTCTGTTTCAATTTCAATTTCAATTTCAATTTCAATTTCAATTTCAATTTCAATTTCAATTTCAATTTCAATTTCAATTTCAATTTCAATTTCAATCTCAATTTCAATTTCAATTTCAATTTCAATTTCAATTTCAATTTCAATTTCAATTTCAATTTCAATTTCAATTTCAATTTCAATTTCAATTTCAATTTCAATTTCAATTTCAATTTCAATTTCAATTTCAATTTCAATTTCAATTTCAATTTCAATTTCAATTTCAATTTCAATTTCAATTTCAATTTCAATTTCAATTTCAATTTCAATTTCAATTTCAATTTCAATTTCAATTTCAATTTCAATTTCAATTTCAATTTCAATTTCAATTTCAATTTCAATTTCAATTTCAATTTCAATTTCAATTTCAATTTCAATTTCAATTTCAATTTCAATTTCAATTTCAATTTCAATTTCAATTTCAATTTCAATTTCAATTTCAATTTCAATTTCAATTTCAATTTCAATTTCAATTTCAATTTCAATTTCAATTTCAATTTCAATTTCAATTTCAATTTCAATTTCAATTTCAATTTCAATTTCAATTTCAATTTCAATTTCAATTTCAATTTCAATTTCAATTTCAATTTCAATTTCAATTTCAATTTCAATTTCAATTTCAATTTCAATTTCAATTTCAATTTCAATTTCAATTTCAATTTCAATTTCAATTTCAATTTCAATTTCAATTTCAATTTCAATTTCAATTTCAATTTCAATTTCAATTTCAATTTCAATTTCAATTTCAATTTCAATTTCAATTTCAATTTCAATTTCAATTTCAATTTCAATTTCAATTTCAATTTCAATTTCAATTTCAATTTCAATTTCAATTTCAATTTCAATTTCAATTTCAATTTCAATTTCAATTTCAATTTCAATTTCAATTTCAATTTCAATTTCAATTTCAATTTCAATTTCAATTTCAATTTCAATTTCAATTTCAATTTCAATTTCAATTTCAATTTCAATTTCAATTTCAATTTCAATTTCAATTTCAATTTCAATTTCAATTTCAATTTCAATTTCAATTTCAATTTCAATTTCAATTTCAATTTCAATTTCAATTTCAATTTCAATTTCATAATTTCAATTTGAATTTGAATTTGAATTTTTCTTTTTTTTTAACTACAATTATTCTTTTTTCTTTGCATAAGTCCGAATTAATGATAGTCTGAATATTGCGAATTTTTTTATGATTTATTGATAACTCCATTCTTGTCGATATTATATAGTTATATTCATGATTTAAATTTTCTATAAGTTGTTAATTTTTATTTTTATAAACAGTACAGAATTCTAGTTTTAATGAATGGTCGGCGATTGAACGTCGTAGGGAAAAGACGTGTTTTTTGTCTCTCCTCTAAATAAATAAAATTAAATAATTTAAATGTGTTTTAATTAACTAATTAATTAACTAATATATACGTAAGTGTTCATAGATAAATAAATAATAATATTAATATTTTGTGTAATTTATTAAGTAAAGTGTAAAGTTGTACGTATTGTACAGTTATATAAATTTGTGTATGGTGCGTTTGCAATGGTGTTTAGGATATGTACATAACATTTTTCGTTTATATGTATGTATGTATTTTGATGCCGTTGCTTGAATGCATCTTATGCATTTATGTAATTCTTCAATATGTAGGGCTTTTTTTTTGATGCCAAAGGATGCACAAGATAAGTGTTTTAATTTTCTTTCTTTTTCATTGTTTTAACACATATTTTAAAACATTAATACATATTACAAACAAATTTTAAGTATACATATAGCCAGAATATATTTTAACTGTACATATTTTATAACTCATAAAGGCATAGAGTATTATTATTCTTCTAGCTAGAAGGTTACCTGGGTATAGTTTGCGCGAGAAAGAGTTTTCAGTTCTGTTGTTTTGTTCTGTCTGACTCGCTAACAATTTTTGTTGTTGCTTTTGCTCGACGATTATTTTTCGTTTTTTTGCTGGTTTTGGCTTTTTGCAATTTTGAATCCTATCTTTGGCTTTGTATTTTATTTTCTACGGAGATTAGTATTAGAGGTGTATAATAAGATGTACGTTTCGGTAAACACTGAAAATGTGGGTTTTCGATGTATTATGCTTTTAGCTGTGCTTGTTGTATGCTTCTAGATGTGCTATCTGCTATGTGTATGGATAGGTATACGAAGGAACAATGTACGAGATCAGGGCAGTTTTGTTTTCATTTAATTTTTTTTACTTCATTTTGTATTACATAATTATGATATCCCTTTTTCAACCAAGAAAATAAAAAAATGGCTCAATTTTAGTCCAGCCTACACAAATGTGTGGGTAAGAAACCATAGTATGTAATGGCGTTGTTGATAAAAAATTTCGCTTGATTTGAAGTAAAACCAACACAATTGCGTGTATAGATATAGTGTTTTTTTCGGACGAAAATAAATTAAAAAGGAATTCACAAATGTGTAAGATGGTTCAAAAAACATACAAAACTAAATTTTTGACATGGTACTTTTGCCCTACCCGCACAATTGTGTTAGTTTATCACAAAAGGGATATACAGTGGAAACTGGGTAAGGTGTTCAACTTGAAAAGCCTTTAAACAAAAAATTCAAAATTAACAGCTTTACGATGTCCACGCAATAAATTTTTTTTTGAATAATAATTAAAAATGCAAGGCAAAATCGTCAAACTTAGCCAGTTGTTCAACTTAAAAAGGTGTCCAACTTAACATGTTTGACTGTACCTATATATTTTGTAATTTGACTTTTCATTAATTTCAATATTTTTTTTTTGTTTTTTCGTCTATTTTGTAAGTGTGTAAAAATATGTACGATTTAATTTAAAAGTAGATTTTGCATTGGATTTTGACGAGTGATGCTTATGTGTGATCATACACAGTGGCGGCGAGGATATGGTGGAACTATATTGCAATAAATTTTCTTTGATATTAGAGTACTTTGAATGGGCTTCGTTCATTATGAGTAGTAGGTCGGTGTCTGCGGTTTGTGATGTTGTTAATTGAACATTATGTTTCTCAACTTGTGGGAGGTTGTATTCATATATGCTCTATTGCTATCTATATTTCTAAGCTATTTTTGGCTATTTTAAATTGTTTTGTTGATGTAGTTATCAATTGTTAATGTATGTATGCAAATTTGCAGATTTGCATAGAACTCTTGCCTTTGGTTTAGATTTGTATGTCCAAATTAATCTCTTTGCTGAATATTATAGTTGTTTTTATTTTGAAGTTTGCCGTTAATTTCGCGGGAGCGGAATCATTTTTGAAAGTTTTGGGTGATCGGTCGTACGCTAAAATTTTTGAGCTATAGGATTACACGGTACGCTTTTGATTTGTCATGGAGTCATCACGGCTTTGTAAAGCATGGGTTTTGTTGATTGGTGATGTTGGTGGGGGATAGTAGAGGTATCACAGAGAGAGGATTCGAGCCGTTTATTGGGATCGTTTCTGAAATAACTGTTGTGTTGCAGTTGGTTTGGTTCTTTATTATAAAAGAACGAGTATCGAGTACCCCTGGTTAAACATAACACATTATTCTTGGTACATTTTACTATGATTATTCATAAAAATGGTTCCTTCCACAGTTTAATTCGGAGATCTGCTAGTTTTAAGTACTATTCCTTCATCCAAGTTTATCAGGCGTATATTATTATTAATTAAGCTAATTTAATAAGTTATAAGGAATATTTTTGATTACAGAATTTTTTTGAAGTTGTAGTACTTTCTAAATAAAAATAAAATTTTTAATTTAAAAGTCAGAGCAGCAGACAAGATTAGAATCATAATGACTATTGGGTTTACTAATGAATTTTTTTTTTAGCGAATATTTGATTTTTTGAAATTACAGATAGATACCTTAAAAGCTACAGAGTAAATTTGAAATGCAGTTCTTAAATATTGCTGTCTTAGATAGTTTTTTGGGAATCATGACATTAATTTAATTTAATTATCTTGTAGGTTGTTCGGGAGAGAGACGGTAAATTGGTAAAAGTTTTCGTTAGCTTGTTATAGGTTATAGGTTTTATGATTTATAATTTATTTAATACTGTCGTAAATTTATTGGTATATACATACAATAGTTGACGACCATAGATTTGTTTTCAAATACCTTATTTTAATATTTACTAAATCATTTATTTTATAAACCAAGCGTGAAAAAATCGACTGGGTTATTTGGTTATCAAGGATCCTACAGTTGTTCTAGCTACTTATAATTAATTCTATCATCTTACAGATTCCTAAATACTTTAATAGTTTTATTTAATTCTTTGTTAATTTGTTTAGGTATTGGGGATTCTAAAATTGTACCAAACATCCTTTACTGATATATTACCTTACAGATTCCAGATTAGCTGTTTTTGGAGCTAGGTTTCGTTTAGTAATTTTTTTTTATTATTTTGATAAATAAAAATATTTGTACTAACTTAGCGATGGCAAGGCAAAGTGACAAATCAACAGATTCAGAAAGATTCTATCCGTTGAAGATAGAAAAGTTGTGCGTTCCTTCCCTGCTTTAATATTACAATATTTGTGATTTTGCATGCCATTTATTTTATTCTGATTTAATTTGTTGTAAGAGAACCAAATTAATTTAGTTAATAATAATCATTACATTACATTAATTTTATTTAATTATATCGTACGGTTCTAAATAAATAATCTTTTAACTCATAATAATGACGTTTTATTTCAGAAAATTTACCATTAAGAGGGCAACTTAATTAATTATAAATCTCTTTTAGAATGCTGATTGCTGAACTAACTATTGACTACTTAGGTGTCTGTAACCGGATCAATTCGGTCATATTTAACATGCCTATCCTATCCTTCCAGCTTGTTAAATGTAATAAAAGTGTATAGCGGGCCTGGCGTCATGCGAGAGTCACGCTTAATTACCTGGTCATACATTGCAGTCAATTTCAGTTCTAATTTGAATTTGAATTTTAATTTGAATCTGAATTTGAATTTGGCTTTGAATTTGAATCTCAATTTGAATTTGAATTTCAATTTCATTCCACATTAAGACAGATCGGCACTTAAGGGACAAAATCATCAAAATCCTACACTGTTTTACAACACCGAACATAATGGTAATGGCTTCTTTAACAAATTTTGATGGACATTTTTTAAATCTCGTCTCGATACCCAGGGTTTCACCCAGATTCGTTTTTTCTATATTTCTGTTTCTAACGATATAATAATAAAAGCTGCTAATGTTGCTGCACACGCTGCTCGTTGTCGTTCCATTTTTACTGAAGTTTGAGGAAAACTTTGATAAAATCTTTTATGTAGTGTAATTTTCAAAAACTATTTGGTTAACATTCTTAGAAAAAAATGATTCAAATAATTTATGAAACAGCTTTGTCAAAGATCTTTTATTGTGTAATTCCGGCCTTAGCCAACATTGAAGTTGACCGATATTACAATTCATTACACTCAGTTATTGAGCATCCTGGCATAACGAGATTTTAATAAATCAATATAAAATATTTGGCGTAATATCACAATAGAAGAGACATCATATTTGGGGATTAAACCAACTGCAGGAACTAAAAGAACACCGTTGAATTAATCAATGGTAATAAGAAGACTAAATACTGAACACAAATTTTCATTCAATGAGAATCAATTAATTGAACCCATAAACGAAAACGCAAAATTGCTAATTAACTTCAACAGAAACTTGCTCAAACAAACACCTAGAGGGAAACTATTTGGTTCAATATAAAAATGAGACTCTGGAATTAGAGGATTGGTATCTCAAATACTACCACCAGTGCTACAGGTAAATTTTATTATTCGCCATTTGGTCGCTGTAGTCAAGTTTAATTGCAGAGAACGCCGTGAAATCGATAAACGTGGGTTCTGTGCATCACCTTCTCTCACTGTCGCAATATTTTCGATTGAAAGATCTAAAGGAGTACTTGTTGAGGTTGGTATATTTGTTACTGAACCAGTGGACTCAAATTTCTGCACACAATTTTTAAAAGCGGGCTTAGTTGGGCTACCATTTTCATAATGAATTTTAATTATTTTATTACAATTTTGAAGCGAAATTGAATTCGTTTTACTAAATGGTCAATTTTCTACTGCTAATTTGTAAACAAACCAAATAATGGAACTTTCAACATAGATACTATAATAAAAAAAATGTTCTTATTGGAAGACCTTCTACTAGTTTGGGAGTTAAAATAATTTTTGAAATTGACAAAGTAGTGTCCCATGTTAAAATCGATAAGATGCCTCGTGATGGTGTAATTTACTGCAAAATATAAAAAACGGAGCCATCATCTTTGAAGGCGTATAACATTCATATAGGAGCATGTTTTGGAATGTCATATGCAGTATTGGAATTCAGTCAATATTTTGATATCAATCGGCAAGCGTTGAGAGCAGCTCAAAATATTAAACGATAATCGATTGTAAACTTTAGGAACCCGGCACAATAATATTTCTTGAAACTGGGAAGTAGACATTTTACTATGTCTAGGTAGTCCTTTCAATGACATGTTATTGCGAAACGATTAAATTCCTTGGGCTGATGTGAAAATGTATTCTTATTTTTATTATGTACGCACGATGTTGTAGTTCAAAGTTAAAACCCACTCACAAAATTATCTAACAATGCGTATTTTTCAAAATAGACGAAAGTCATTCATAAATTAAATAAGAATCGGTCATGACATTGACCAAAACCATTACAAATTTTTTTACGTATCGCGCATGGCGCGCGTTATAAAATGAAATTGAAATTTATTTATAAAAGAAAAAAAAGAAAATTTGTTACTATTTATAAATAAATAATTTTGAGTGGAATTTCATCAACGTAAAGAATCAAATAAAATTTTTATATTTTATTAAATATGTGGATTGTGGCCTGATGTCTCGCGCGGTTTATTCATACGAATTGTAATAAAATTTATTCGGTAAGTGTGCGCGCTTACCAATATTTGTTTACTGAGCAAAATATTTGACAGTTGAAATGTTTAGTTTATATCGCCAAAATTCGCGCGTCATGCTGGATAATAAATTAATAATGGACGGAATATGCAGGCCGTACATAATATACATGGTTTACGTTAGATTTGTATAATTAGGATATCAATCACATTACGATCACGTTTTTCTTTCATCTCGGCAATTTCGGCGATGCCATCTGTTCCGCTGTCATGTTCGCCTATGTTTAATAATAAATTTTGATTGTCATAATTCGTTTTTTACTTCACAAAAATAAAATTTTATTTTATAAACATTATTTTTTATATAACCGTTTGATTTAAACAAAAAATAATAATAAACAAACCAAAATATCATCTGTTTTGCGTTCCTGCTGTCACATTTTGTAGTTTTACGTATAAAAATAATAAAATTTGTTACCTTTTCTCACCGATGATAGCGCTTCAACAATTAGTTTTTGATTAACGCCACACAAATTTGCTGTGAGTTTTTCACATTTTTTGTGACAATTCACGTCACAATCTATTTTCAAAATTATGTAAGAATACAAAAAAAAATGAAAATGTTTTTAAAAATAAGAATAAATAATATATTTTTGACGTATGTACAAAACTAAATTATAATATATTTAATCTCTTTTGATATTGTATCATCATCTCGTCGAAATGTCTAAAAATAATATTCATTTCTATTCTCAAAGTTGATGATAAGTACGTTCGAATTTATAAATTACAGCAGGTATTAGGTACATAACTCTCTCGTGTACAGCGACAAAAAAAAAATTATTTTCACTAAACTGCGAAAAAGTATTAATTTGAGTGTTTTGCCAAGAAATGACCAAATTTTAATTAAAATTTCGAGTTTTTAATGCTTTCACGGTTATGCGTTTATGGTTTATTTTGTTTGGTCGTGTATCCTTTTCGATCACGGCGATGATTTATAGATCTAGCACAGTTCTAATTAGTTCATCTTCTACTAATTAACATGTTATAAGAAATATGATTATTTTAAGGAGTGGGATAGAAAGTAAACGCCGCGTTCATTGTTTTGAAATATTTATAGTGCAATATACACTGAACGGCACGAATTTTCGATTAATTAAAATGATTCAGAGAGGAATCTGAGATAAATAATTTATTTTGGTAATTTTTTAAAATTGTAATTTGCGGAAGTAGCATTAACTTTCTTTGCTTTCCCTGAATTTATCTTACAAACGAAATGATTTATTTTGTATTTCTATAATAATAATATTATTGATTTAAACCAGAAGAGATACGTGGTTTAAATATAAACATCCTTGGCCTTGAAATAGAAAAATATTTTTATACAAATTGAATATTGCATGAATTACGCAAATAATTGCACATGCACTAAATTATATGCGATAATCTGTTTTAAATCGTTAATTTAATAAAATACGAGTATTTATTAAATTTTGGATGTCTGGTTAGGTTTTAGTTTTGGAGCACAGTGGCACATAGCCTGACAGTTAATATTTTCGTGAACCAATTGCGAGGAACATGTGAAAGGCGAAATAGTCTAACAGAATGTTTAATGTATAATTTTAATATCGAAAACCATAATATCTTAAAAATACGTGTGAATAACAAATTGCAGTGCAATGGGCGCTCTGTCACCGTCAATTTTATCCGACAGAATACAGGTGTAAAACTGAAATTTGGCCTGGTCGCACAACTTAATAATCTAAGTGAGTGTCGATTGTTAGCACCTAAAAATCATTCCAATCCTTTCTTTTAAATTTAGAAGTGGAAAAAGAGACATCTATATTGTTGAATAGTATAACCTTTCAAAACGAAAATGATTTTGTTTTTAAAGCTATTACTTGATATAAAGATTTTCCCTTTAGAAAATCAAACAAATCATGATCGTAAACTTAAATGTAGAGGTTCATTTGGGTAAAATTTGTCAGGTTTAATGTAATTGCAAAGAAAAATCAACTCTCATTATCAGTACTCTCGCGGAAAAATTAGATAACTACGAAAAAGTGTTTAGTCAGGTTTTTCTATAAATTAAATATGAAAAAAGTGTCTTGGGTGTATCTGAAGCGAGCTTAATTTTTTCTATTGGTGGCGTTTTCTATACTTTCCCTAGTCTCATCTCAATAAGATAGCAAAAACTTTCCGACAGAAAAATTTCTTTACTATTCACTGCTAGGGACAGAAAGTTTTATAAAAAATCAAAGGATTTATGAAACACCAAGAAAAATTTAAGTTTTCAGTTTTTTAACAAAAGTGTTAGAAGTCCAGAATTACCAGAATATTGCCAATGGACAACATAAAAACCGTCCACTGTGTCGGTTCCACTCAAAGAGCTATGGATTATTCCACAATAATTAATTACGGCATAATAATAAACTGTGAGACTTTGCTTAACGACGAAAATACACACTCTACGGAGTACTTTCCATCTGAATAAATCGTTCACAAGAAGGATAGTTATAATTTTGATACCGGGATACTGATTGCCATAAAAAAACTCACTACCTAATGAGTTGGTAACCTGCCACCCTTGATAAGATGTCATTGCTGTCCGTGTTAATGTGGCTAGTTCATCAATTGTGGTTGCTGCTTTGGGAGAGATACATTTACCCAAAAGTTATTTCCCCAAAACATATAAATAAACTTTCCCAAAAAATCACTTTCCCAAAAATCGTTTCCCCAAATGGAATTTTCCCAAAAAAATAATTGCTCACACTAATTACCCCAAAAGTTGAATACCCAAAATTATAATTTATTTATGTAACATAAAATAACGCAACCAACATAACATAATATAACAAAATATAACATAGCAAACATAAATTAACAAATTTAAAATAAAATACATAAGTTTATCAAAATTAAACGGTCAAATTATACGCGATTGAACGCAAGTATTCAATCTTAAAATAATTCTGTTGAAATGATTGATTTTATTTGTTTCTCCCATTTAACCAGAATATTGGAACGAATACACGTATGACCAGCTGCATGCTTGTCCACCTGATATGCAGCGTATATATACTCTTTACGGAGATGCTCAATTAGGCAATATATTCCGACGTGCGCTTTTTCCGTTATTACTTGAAGCCGTCTATGCCAAGCTTCGACGTTGTTTGTGGTTTGCGGTAAGCTTTCGCAATTTTGCTCATAAACAGACCAAAAATGCGGTGAATAGCGTGGAGGTTTGTTGGTTTGTTTGTCGTTTACAACATAATTTCTGCCAAACCATAATCTTTCGTGACCGCGGATCGGCGTGCTTCAATAATTCTTTAAAAAATTCTTGAATTTCATCAGGATGGATGAACGCCAAGGACCTGATCATTCGAATATCTAGAGCAACAGCCTCATTTGTACCGCATATAGTTGCAAGCCCTTCTTTCTGTACGCGGCGCCAGATGATTTGGCCAAGATGAAAAAAACAACCATGAAACCGCGAAGTCGGAAACACAGCCTTTAGAGCAGAGGTGGACGCTTTCTCAAAATCAGCCAATACAAAATTAGGCTTCAAATCGATGAAATGGTCAAAAGCAACTTTTAATACTTCAAAAATCATTTCGTCATAACATTTCCGCGACTTTGACGTCATCAAACAAAAAAGCGCTGGTACGGTAACGCCGTCAATTTTTGCAAAAATCGTAAATAGTTGACGAAATATGCATGGAACAATGTCAAATGTGCCATCCATCAGCCAACAGTGTGCTTTTTAAAACATTCGCAATGACTTAATTGTGCCCATAAGTAAGATATACTCACTGTCAAAACGTTTTTCTGATAAAATAAACCCTTCACCATCTACGATTCTTAGGTCTTCGGGAATATTTATATCACGGACTGTAGTTGGTTCTTTAACAACAGATTGTCGAACTCGCTTTATCTTGGATTTCTGCGCTTCTTTATTAGGTAAATATATCCTAGATGTTGTTGGGCAGTTGACAATACTGTCCCTTATTATAGCAGTTGGATGTTTGTTTGTTGTGCTGGCGGCTTCTTTTATTTTATTATTGGCGAAGCGTACTGGCAAGTCGCTCGCTATCGTACCGTGCACATGTGTTGAAGGGGCCTTAACGATAAAATGTTGTCCATTTTCAATTTTTGTTGTTAACCGTGCCTTACATTGTTTTTTGCGGCGATCCACACAACCCCAATAAAACCGATTTTTATCCATGGCTTTAACATCAATGTAGTAACTGTATCCTACATGGCACAACAAATCTTTGCCTTTGTTAAACTTCATAATATTTAAAGCCATTTAATTTTAATTTTTTTTGTAATATGTGCATATTTTTTGTAAATATGTAATATGTGTAATGGAAGATTTTTTAACTGTCACACATTCACAAAGAAATCAACGCATTCTATTATTATCATTTTGCATTGTATTATTTAACAATATTAAACACTTTAATACTTGTTGCATTTTTGTGCCAAAAAGATCACCAAAAATCCCAAAATTTTAAATTGGATTTTTCGCGCGAAACATCCAATTTAAAATTTTGGGATTTTTGGTGATCTTTTTGGCAAAAAAAAATTTGGCCAAAAAATTTTTGGGCAAAATTTTTTTGACGAAACGATGTTTGGGAAAACAGTATTTTGGTAAAAATAATTTGGGAACAAAATTTTGGGCAAACGGTTTTTGGGGAAATTTTTTTTGGCCAAACAAACCCAACCCTGCTGCTTTATATGCTGTATATGGATCCGATTTGTATTACTACAATGCGATTATCAATTTCATCGATTCCCCTGTGTCACCAGGGGTGGGGTATCGTGTAATCCGGACGGAAAAACCGGTGATTCATAAAATATCACCGATAGAAATACCGACCGGTAATGAAACCGTATTATGAAATCCGATCGGAAAAATATTGAGCAAATTTCCAGTTCAGTGGTAGTTTGCTGTAATTTCTTGTCAAACCAGAAATTTATATGGCATTATCAGGTATTTGTATTTAATTTCGTGTGACAGAAAACGAATAAAAGGTGTTTTGCTTTGGTAAAATTAAGTGAGTATCTCAATATATCTCAAAGCAACAGCTTTTGACTTTAGTTTTTCGATGCATTTTAATTTTCCTTTGTTGGTAATAAAACATTTATAGGTCAAATTTTGATCGTGTGATAATCGAATATTATGTAATTTTAAATATAAATACATTAAATTTTTTTTCAAAAATATCACAGAAATCGTTAAAATTCGCAATCATAAAATTAATTGATTCGTGTACTGAGTAATTGGAATGATGAAACTCGGTATCAATAAAGATCTTGTTCTAAGTTGTCTTATGGGAGCATAAATATTCAAACGCGAAAGTATAAATGGACAATTAATCCTTGTTTCCAAAACATCAGCCACAAATAAGGCTGCGGTAAAACAACGTCTGATTGACAAGGGTTCTAAATTTAAAAAGAAACATCTCGTATTGTAACTAGGTATATAAAGAAGATTATCCAAATACGTCAGTCATCTGTCCATGTTTAAGAGATTAAATTTCTATTCGTTCAATATGAACATTATAAAAAGGAGCCCACACGACTATAGCATATTCTAAATTTGACCGAACCATTGATGAATATAAGATTTGAATAGTCCTCTTTTTTTAAATTCTTTAGAGAGACGCTGTATAAAACCCAACAAAGATGACGATTTTGATATTATTTTATAAATGTGCGGAATAAAACTCAGTGTGGGGTCAAACGTTACTCGCTAGTCTGTGATTTGGTTAACCCGAGCTAATGTTTCGCTATTAATATTATAATCAAAATTTATAGAGTTTTTTTCCTTGAGAAAGACATAACAGCACATAGTTTAAATGATTCCTGCCACATTCGAAGAATACCGAATCCCGGTCAGATTATAATTTAGTTACACCAACCCAATTTGTGTGAGCGGAACACCGGAAAGAACGTTTATTTTATCTGATTTGACACGATTTAACTTAACATATTGTACACGGTCAGATAGGTGATATGACCCCACCCAATTAACGAATTTTTCAGATAGTCCAAATAACTTGAGTTTATGTATGATGATTTGATGTTAAACAGAGTCAAACGCTTTTGTAAGATCAACAAAATCGACATTAAGTTGAGTCTGCGACTCAAACGTATCAACAATTTCACGTTGAAACTCAACAAGATTGGTTGTTGTGAATCTACCATTGAATAACCCGTGCTGAGATGTTGAAATGCAATTCTTTATGTTAAAAAAAATGTATCATGTCAAATTAGCCTAAAATAGCTTAGGGATTGATGACAAAATAGAGATACCTCTGTAATTGGCTACATTAGAACGATCACCTGCCATATTTTCCATCTTTGTGGAGAAACTGAAGTATTTAAAGATTTCAAATAATAATTTCAAGGGATAGCAAAATTGATATTTTAACATCGTCAAAATATACGAAGAAACGAGTGTCTGGACCACAACAATTTTTGAAAGAGTTCAACGCATTAATAATTTCAGATTCGGGCACATATGGAACCTCAAATTGAACGGGACATTTAAAATTTACAATAAGTTAGAATTAAATTTAGAACAGTCAACAAATTTGTATACAGTTTGAAATTTGAAGTGCCATTAGAATTCAGCTGTTGCCAAAAATATTCCTAAAACGCTGCCCGATGTGCTAGCTTCGATAATACCTTTAATAATAATACAATTTCATTTTGTCATATGTGAATTAATTCCATCCTATACAAAAACTTATTTTTTAAGTAATTTTTTTGTTTTTTCAAAAAGTTTTAAGCAAATTTAATGTTTGCTCGACAAATACATTGCTATCGAACAATTTTTGACGATTAATTACCGGTTAAACGTCGTCCATGATACCGTTTTGATGGTAAATTATTGATTTCTGCCAAAGTTTGTGCGGTCACGGATTTCACGATACCGCCTCTGCACTGCGTATAAACGACCAGCTTACCATTGTAGGTGATTTTAATTTGTCTGATATAAGACTGGTAAACGAAATAGTTTTAATGTTTAACGACATACTCAGAAACGGTATCGAAAGATATCTTCCGTTGATTAAAAATAAAGCTGGTTTTCAGGAGCCCTGGAAATAAGGTGTTAGTGAATCTGAAGAAACGTCGTGCCAAGGCACATATATTGTTCAAACTACGCGCCATAGATTAATACCCAGATTTTTATATAGTCCAGAAAGAGTTTAAAAGCCTAAATTTGTTTTTGTATATAGTAATTATTTAGTGCGAATTGAGGACGAGTTGACATCATGTCCTAAAGAATTCTGGAACCGTTTCGATACTATCTACTGTATCGCAAGGAAGTTCTTAATTGCATGCTTCAAATTGACATCAATAAGAGTGCCGGTCCTCCGGTTCTTATTAAGTATTGCGCGGAAACTTTATGTATTCCGATTACCTTCATATTCAATGAAACTCTACGTATAGGTCTGTGAGTCCTGGAAAGTCTCTTGCACCAATTTTTAAAACAGGTAGAAGGAATGATGTAAGTAATTGTGGGGAATAGCAATTCGTTCGATCATACCAAACCTTATTAAATTAATGGTTCGTAATAAAGTATTAAGTTTCCACATTAAACCAATTATGTCTTTGGTACAACACGGTTTTTATTGAGGAAGTCTACAGTTACGAACCTTATTAACTTCTGTTGTAAGTTATTTGATAGTTTAAAATCGAGACAAAAAATCTAGTCACTTAAGCTATTTGGTATTTTCATTATTATACCAACGATATCGTTGACTGCTTTATGTTCGCAAGTTGCCTTCCTTTCGCTCGGATTAACCTCGAAACCGCCTGTTAAGAGCTCCAAGATGATTTAAATAGATTTTGTAAATAGTCAACTCACAACTCTAATTTGAGTAAATGTAGATACTTGACAATTTATCGTATCCGCTCTCCTATATTGCATCAATATCGTTTACGGTCACTATCATACCAGTGTCAACTTCCTGACCGACACAAGTGCAAATAAAAATTTTGATAAACTTAAATTAGCCAAAAAGACGATTCTCACCAATGCTAATTTTAAAATTGGTGGTAATTGTTTAAAAGCATCGGAGTAAAACAACCAAAGAATTTTTTGTTCTATCGGGACTGAAAACTTTCAACAGCATAATCGGTGATGACGCATTGAAGGAATTTGGCGCTGTTATTGATCGAAAAAACAACATCCGGATACTTGCCTCACATATTAAAATACCACTTCACGAAAAGTAAGCATCTCAGGTAAATAACCTAGAAACCTACAAACATTGCTTGGTCCAGTAAACAACGTAACACCAATATTTCAACTGTGAGGGCTGACATCAAAACAATTACAGAGGAATCAGACTACACAGAATCCTATCCGTACTTTGTATACCGTCGATCTCACCTAGGAATTCCATCAGATCAAAATGAATGAGTCCGATATACCATAGAACTCATTCTCAACAATGAATGGGAGACTTTTCTTTGTACTTAAACAGCCCTTGGCTATCTTTTAATGGATGATAGATGATGTGTTAAAGGAATTCATTTGCCAAACCTGCTATGAATATAGATGACATTATCATCTTCAGAGGAAAAAACTGAGGAAGGGCATCTACTAAACGCAGTGAAAATTTTCTCTAAGCTTGTAAGCCAATCTTTGAATCAACCCGCAAAAGACGAAAATATTGAAAACGGAAATCGATCTCCTAGGTTATATCATCACAAAATGTAAAAATGAAATAAAATCATTTCTCGGACTGGCATTATAGTACAGGCGTTTCATTAAGAAGTTCGCGTAAATGTTCATATTGAAGCAAGCCAGTCAAGGGAAGCCAAAATCAACATTGACCAAAAGCAAATTCAATCACTTATTCATTTGACTTATTAAAGACTTTACTATCGTCATCGGAAATACCACTATTTCCTGATTGCAATAAACCATTGAACCTCACTACCGACGTTTCAGATTGACGTTAAATTTGGGCTATGGATAACTTAGGAATCTATTTTATGGAGCGAAGAAAATTTAAATTGATACCAACCACCAACACACACTTCACGTTTGCAGGAAGGCGAGCTTGGATTAACACAACTATACGATCTTGTTTATAAAGCTGGTAGTACTAACAAAGTTACTAACGCCCTACCGAGGTTAAAGAGGTCACTGGAACATCAACTCAGTACCAGTGGCTCAAAAGAATATGGCATTGCACGAATTTCACGCCAATATCAACCCCATCAATTCTCTGGACCTTTTTATTACAAGACTAACCAGAAACCACAGTAGCTACTAGAAGCTTAGACACCGTGTGCTGGGAGATCCAAAACTTAAATTTTTGAAACAGCTCCAATAAATGAGATTTTGCCACGACCAAACATCAATTCGTCTGACTCTCGGTCTGACATGAACCAAACGAACGGGGTGGCTTGGTACATGTTGTATATAGTGCTCAAAACCAATATACTATGACAATAAAGAATTAGAAGCAACGGCGATTGACATATTGTAAATAAGATGGAATGATTCAATCAATGGTTGGCACACATATGACTTCATACATTCGTGTCATTAAAAATAAAGTGGCTGGATAATACGAATATAAACGAATCATCACTGCCGACACTACTAATAAAGTGACGAAGTTCTTCAAAATTTCCCGCAAGTGCCGAACTAATAACTATCTTAAGTGAACGGAATAGTGCGATATAAAAGACCGAAACTCCGAATGTACATGCCTTCTCACGGCTAGGGATGGGTAACGTCACAATTTTTTAATTGTACAATTTTTTTTCTAATAATATTGACTACGATTAATAATGAAATGTAGTACGGAAGTATCAACATTTAATGTATATGTGAAGATAGCCCAAATTCCATCCCCAAAAAATGCGATGGCAACACTAATTATGGTTATCATGACATTTTTTACTATCAGCCCCGAAAATTTTTGCTATCATGATAGTTAAAACTGTCATGATAGTTCAAATTTTCGGGGCTGAGAGTAGATATAATACTTATAAATACATGTTTGTGAAATAAGCCCAATTTTCATTGTATGTGTGAAGATAGGCTAAATTCAGTCTCAGACGAATGCTATGGCAACAAAATTACATCTATCATGACATTTTCTACTGTCAGCCCAAAAAATCATCGCAGTTTTGCTCTTAGCCCCGAAAATTCTTGCTATCACGATAGTTAAAAACTCTCATGACAATCGAAATTTACGAGGTTGAGAGTAAAAATGTAGGAATTTTTTGGTGCATGTACGATTTTTTAATCATTTTTCTTGAGATAGTCTGTGTCTTGAGATATAGTTCATAGAAGTGAGAAACTATTCGTTGGCCCAACTAGCGGTGCACTTTGTTTGATAGGTGACTGTTTAAGGAGCACGTGCGAGTTTTTATAGAATTTTTCTCTGTATAGGAGCCATATACGAGTATAAGTAAAAAATTCAAAATTTATCCGCGATTCAGCGTTAACGGAAAGAAAAGTATGGGATGGTTGGGAAGTTGATTGTGTGTAAGTATCGATTATCATAGTGGTTGTCACACAGATTGACGCTAAATGAAGGCACTTTATACGATTGTGTATATAATTCGAAAGTACCGTTAATATACCAATATACGGAATAATCACAATAACACCAATTAGTATCGAAAAAATCAAAGAAAAAAAAATAAAACTGTAGGTTCTGCTAGCTGTAGTAAAAAGTAGCAAAATCCATATCAATAAATGATTTAAAATTAAATGAAAGTTTAAAGGCTTATTTTAGGCTTAACTGAAATTACAAAAATTTGTCACAAAGTAACAGTTGTATGAATCATCATTCAATTTGATTACATTAATAGGACTGCGTATTGAGCCATTGTAAGCCCAGGAATGACATAAATAAATCGATTACTCAGACTCAGACTCAGGCTCAAACCCAGGCTCACGCTGAGGCTCAGGCTCAGGTTCAGTCTCAGGCTCGAGCTTAAGCTCAGGCTCATATCCAAACTCAGGCTCAAGCTAAGGCTCAGGCTTAGGCTCACGTTCATGTTCAGGCTCAGCCTCAGGTTCAGACTCAGGCTCAGACGGAGGCTTAGGCTTAGGCCCATCCTCAGACTGAGGCTCAGGCTTAGGCTACAATGCACTAAGGCCCAAAGTAATTAATTGGTAGAACGTTAATTTATAATTATTAATTTCTTTATGCCGTGTACAAAAATATTTGTTTAAGTTTTTTACATGATATGCGAGGTAGATAATTGTACCTGAGAAATACGAATTAAAATTGGCAATTTCAGTATACATTAGTTCATTTCTTTTTTGCTGTTTGTGTGGTGACAGAATATTTGATTCAATAGATGATGTAAATACTTTTCCGAGAATCAATTAACCCACTTCCTAGTATAATGATCAATCAGTTTTCACCACCTACTCCCTATCGCATCACATTTTAGTATATTCAGCACAAAAAAATTAAGTTATTGATTCCCGGAATCGGAAAACTTCTAAAAGAATAATATTTCATCTGTACATTGATTCGTTTTACACAAAGAATAACAATTTTTCATAAATAAACATTTTCAAACGCGTCTACCTAAATAACTCATCCATTAAATGTTGCAAATCCAAATATACAAGTCAGATGTTATCCATTAACGTTTTCTAGTAAATTATTAGTTTATAAATTTACAAAATATATTTATTTTAAAATTTTCACTGGAATAACAAACAACGTCTTCTTAACTTATATAACCGCGTAAAGCGGTCACTCACATAAACAAGGCCACCTGTGGCTCATTCTAATAACTTAGACAGTCAATAAAACTCGAAACAGCCGGAAGACATAATATTCGAATGTAGTAAAACGTTATAGTCGTCAATTTTAAAATAATAAGAAAATGGAAAATCTGGAGTCGATTTATGTGCGCGAAACATGACAAGCGCCAACGGTATCGGATATAAATAGAAAATTCGCGAATATCTCTATAGAGGATGTATGGATAATATATTCGCATCATTGCCTTAATTTATTATCCGTATTTTGTAGAACAGACGTAATATGTTCGCAAGCAAATCAAAAACGAAAAAAGTACTGACTAGCATCAAATTATAGTAATATTAGTAATTTTGGCATCAATTCGCATTTTAACTAATTTATTTTCAAAACAAAAAAAACACTTTTCAATCGAACTGAACAAAGTCACATGCGAATGAAAGGGAGAGACGTATACGACATAAGATCAATCAATGCTAAATTACGATTTCAAGATCATTGTACATAAATAAATACGATGCCGCGTATATAATTAATCGACATGATTCATCGATATAATCACAACCACTTACCTAGCATTTGTTTTGGACTAGTCGGTGCAGTCCCGCCTTCAAATCCAGAATCGACACTACACGTACTCATTCGTATATCCTTATTTATTTCGCTGAGCTCTTCATCGCCACCGCCGCCGCCGCTATCCGACGATTTTCCATCACTATCATCGTCGTCACTTGTCTCCTCGGTCGAGTCGCTCGACGACGAGGAATAAATAATTTTTTTCTTTTGTAGTGGACGTGGCCGGGCGGTAACGGGGCGCAACATTGGCTCGTCGACCGTGTAACATTTCATTTTTTTCGAATTGAATTTAACCATTTTGGTGGGATCGAATGGTTTCGCTTCCTCCTCTGTCGTTTTATCATTTTTATCACTACTAGTTTTGGTGGCATCGGCGGTATTACTACCGCCATCACCGTCACCCTTTTCACTCGTTTTTTTATCATCACTTAACACCTTTTTGTTAACAATTTTCGAATTTTTCTTTTTCGACTCGTCACTAGAGTGGGCACACTCGAGTGGCTGGATTTTAGATTTTTTACGTTTAACGACAACTTTTTTCTTTTTATTGGCCATATTGCCGTCGCCGTCCTCGTTCGTATCTATACTACTATCACTATTATCACACTCAGAATCTTCACTACCACCGTCGTTTTCTTTCGAATCGTTCGATTCAGGTATTTTATTGTTTTGGTTTGTGGTGGGCACACTTTCTGCTTTAACTACGACTTCGGTTACGGGATCATTCGATGTATTTTGATCAATTGATACATGAATACTATTTGTTTCGATTGGCAATTGATTTAAATTTGATAGAGTGGGGAATTTTGTCAGGCTGCCAGATTTTTCGGTAGTTGTTTCAGTTGAGATCAAACCATGATCATTTGATTTATTATCGCGGTGATTTTCATTAACTATTTCATTCACGATTTGATTTCCGAGATTAGGTTTGGCATCGTCCACTGTTGGTGTTTGAAGTGGGGTTTCGATTTTGGTTGGGATCTCTTCGACAGCAGTTGGTGGTGGGGGATCCTTTTGTTTAACTAATTCCAATCCGGGTTTCTTAACGCCGATTTTTTTCGGCACGATCGCCTTTTTATTTATACCTTCTACATCGACTCCCTTATTTTTAGTGTCTACTGCGATCGTTGATTCACTATTTTGTTTTTTAATTAGATCTTGTGCAGGTTGTTTTTGTTTCGTTTCGATTGGCACTTCTTTGATCGCAAATTTAGAATTTTTCGAATTATTTTCATTTACCTTCGTGAGTGCAGAGGTCGATTTTTGATTGGTAGTTGGCATTGAATTATCCGTCAACGATTGTTGTTTTGTTTCTACAGGTGGTGTTGTTGTAGGTGATTTTACTGGTGGCGGCGATTTTGGTGCAGTCTTTGGCGGCGGCGGCGGTGTAATTGGTTGTGCCTTTTTAGCAATAGTATCTGGGGACGTCAACGGTGTCGAGACCGGAGTTTTAATCAATTTTGTCTTTTTCACAGCAATACTATCGGGCGAAGTTAACGGAGTAGCCGGAGATTTTCCCGGAGTTTTAGGCGTTATACTTTTACTAAACGGCGACGTTATTGAACTTTCACTTTTCCAATCCTCTTCAATTTTACCGTCATTCTGTTTAATGTTGTCGAATTTAAAAACATTATCATCCTTTTCATCACTATATTGTATCGATTCCTTTTTTGACTGAATTAATTCCTCCTTTCGTTTATTTAGGTATAAGGATTCGCGAGTCCCTATTTCGCCCCAGAAATCAATACTGTCACTGCTCTTATCACGCACTAAATTTGTTGCTGGTTTTTTAATCATTTTTTTCGGTAATTTTAATACTGTGTTTACTGTATGATGTTCCTCCTCGACGACCGCCGTAATTTTAAGCGGACTCATCGGCGGTGTCTCTATATCACATTCACTAGTAAAATTTATATTTAACGGTTTTACCGTCGGTTTTGTTTCAATATCAACAGTTGCGGTTATTTTATGCTTAATCGGGTTTTTAGGAATATCATCTGGGGCGTCTTCAATGGGTGGTGGCATCATTTTGAACTCGGCAATATTTCCAGAAGAAAGCCGCCTAATTTTTTGAATTAAATGACTTTCATGCTCCTCCGCTGTCATTTGATGTACGCCTCGTAATTCACAAGCATTTAAATCATCGGTGATCGTGTCCTTTGAGATGTCGGCACAAATATCATGGAAACTTGGATTTTTTTTCATTGAAATCCGCTTCTTGACTAACGATCGACGACGTACTGGTTCAGGGCTGGGCACCGCAATATACTTTACCTCCTGCTCCTCCTTACCTTTGATTAAATATCTGTCCATTAGTAACTCACCTGGCGATTTGTTTGGCTTATCTTTGCTAGGGACTTTACGTAGTTCGGCCTCATCAAAATTTTCACGCCATGAACTCTTCCCAGGCTTCGTATCCACAATTTTTTTCTCTGGACTTTTATTCTCGATTCGATTGAGTCGTTTAATTATACCCTCTTTTTCTTTTTTCTCATCGGATTTCGATTTGCTGCGTGTCCGGATTGTCGAGAGCCTAACAACACTACGATTCCGATTAATTCCTCGAGCAGGGGGTTGATAATTGTTTTGCAGTGCGATTTCATTTTCATCCACATTTGAATTTGTTTCGCTAGCCGTGTCGTGGTTTGATGATGTATCAGACGCGGATGCAGATGCAGAGGCTGATGCAGATCCTGTTGGTGATCCATAAAATGAGTCGAGTTTCCTTGGGGTTCGGTTGTACCTTGTCGCAGACACATCGATATCAGCTGTGTTGATTGGAATAGGTCGTGGTGCTATATATTTTGGTGATGAGTGTAATGATAATTTTGGCGATTTTAACCTGGTTAAAGGCCTCCGTCCTATAAGCGCCGCTTCTGATATGGGGGTTAGCAGCGGGGTATATCGATTTTGTGCCACATAGTTTGATCGGCCCGATGTGTATGACGGTGCCATCGCTCGATTAAATCCACTAATCGACTGGTATAAACTGGAACTCGAGTATGGCGACGTGCCAAACGAGGTTGATGTATATCCTCCATAATTATAGGGGTCCGCCGAGTAGAGGGGCATTTCACTCTTATTTAATTCACGTACACAGAAAAAAATTATTCACAACAGTTCAGTACAGTAACGCGCACCCAAAAAATCACATAGTGTTCAAAAATATTAAATATTTTAAGATTATATAAGAACCCAGGAATCTTCACTTTTTAGCAGAAATTTCTGTTTTAAATGTTTCACTTGAGATTTTGTATATAACAATAAATTACAAAAGTTAATTAATTAATTTTCTTAAGATTTTTTTTTACCACTAATCACTAAAATAAGAATCAAAAAAATATTTTTATATCTTGGTATAATAATTTTAAGATTTCGCGAACCGTAACATTTCGTTTATATCTTGAGACTGAAAATCAGAATTGATGAATATTTTTTAACTTAATAAATTTCTTTTATGTGTTTGTTTAAAATATTTTTAATTTTAAAAAAAGTAAAATAAAACGCGAGAAAAAGTTTTTTTTAGACTGGGTGATCGCAGTCGATGAAATGTTACGCCGAGTAATTCGTACAATCACTGTAAATGATGTCGTGTAATTATATTTTACGATTACACAAGAACGTCAAGATGTGACGTCACGCTGCGTACTTTAAACTTCACAAATTGTGTCCTGTTGACGCAAACTTGTAAATTTCACATTTATGACATTTGTTACATTTGCATGGGAGGTGTAAATGCAATTCGGTTAGTGTATGTTCAAATTTAGTTTTTTAAAAATCATTGAACTCTGAAAATATGTAATTTATAAGCACAAAGTCTATTGCGATGTGACACAAATTATTATAATAATTTGTTCAGTTGTTTTGTAGCTGTGAGCTGTGACGAGTTCTACACATGTAAAAATAAGTTTTTTGTATAAAAGCCTCGTATTGTAATTTTCGCAATTGATCATTTAACGAATAGCAAATCTCCAGTGAATAGTGAAAATTACAGTGAACAAGATCGACGCCAAGCAATTGGAGGAGAATACAAAAGCAGAACGAAACGCTGAGCAGCTTTATGCTCAACCATCTAAAAAAATTACAAAACTATTGCCTAACGGGCTGGTAAAGAAATGATTTGCAGGATTTAATAAAAGTGTTAACCAAACATTTTTTGGACAGATTAGATATGTGTGGACCCCTGTGTATTGCCAATTTTTGTGAAGTAATGTGAGTCCAGCGGTAGTTCAAGCTATGAGGTAGCTCTTACCTTGACTCTGCTGTTACGTAAGTAATAAATATTTTAGTCAAAATCGTGTTCTTGGTCCATCTGAGTCGATCATCCGAAACCCGAGACATAAAGAGTAAGTCATTTTTCTGTTTGACAGTAAAGTAGACTACTACTACTAGGTACTGTTTTGTACCAAACAGTAAAAGCGAGATGTTAAAATGAATAAAACTCGCCGAATGAGTACGCCCAAATAGAAAAGAAGCAGAAAATTAGCAAAGACCTAGATTGCTTGAGTTTGATGAAAAAGTACACGCAAAAGAACTTGGATTTCATACTCGAGATTTTGGAATACAAACTGTGGAACATTATTCTAACGGCGTTCGTACATTATGTACGACGGCGTTCCTGATGAGCTGGAAATTGTGAGTGTCGTATAAAACTACAAAACAAATTATAGAGTAATGCAAAACAGCCATTATAATTATCAAAAAGTGGTTAATATCATTCGAACTTCAACTGGAGAAACATTAAACCGAAGCAGCACTCATTTCAATATTTGGGTGTCGTGCACGTAGTAATAGCTATAGCACACAGAAATGATGTCAACGTAACTATAGGCCTTCCTCTCATTATGCTCAACACTGGAAGACCAGGACAGCGTTGTACAATGCTGACATGTGGTTTCGGAATGATTCCTATCGAATTACTGCAAAGTAAAAGGTTATGTCGCACCTAAAATGTGAAGCAGGATGGCTAAGACACTGGATCAGTTCGGAAGCGGACCGGTGGATCTATCATCTCATATAATCTATCAAAAAGTGGATAAAGAAGACGCATGGCGAACTTAACTTCTACTTGACGTAGTTTGCAGCTCGGAGGGAACTTTCGGACGCCCAATCACTGAAAAACTCGAAACAGAACAAGAGCGACAACGACGAGCGTCGACGAATTAAAAAAAATATCACCGCGATATCGCTGTAGCTAATAGAACGAGAGTGTCACCGTATGGCGATAATAAAACAACCATAAACGAAATAACCGCGACATATTTTATGTATGTCAAAATGGATTCTAAAAGTTAGCCTACTCGGATAACAAAAATTTTAAAATTATAAAAATTGTTTATATTTTATGTTTTTGGTACATGACGTTGGGACGTTACCAACGTATATATATATAAAAACAGTTGACAATATTGTTTCGCCAACGATCAAAATAGAAATAGACTCTAAATTTATTTCAACGAAAAATCGTAGTCACCCGCGTCGATGGTTGTGTTTGGATTTCATGTTTTCGGTGTTTTTGTAATATGACAGGCGATTTAAAAAATCTAGTACTGTTACTGAGGTGTTTGCCATCATCCCAGCTTTGTTTACTAGAAGATTGTCTTCACTTTACTCACCTAAAGAAATGTCAATTACCTAATCTATCCATCTAAACTGTCTACTTTACTACTCTATATAACCTATCTATCTAATCTATCTAATCTATCTAATCTATCTAATCTATCTAATCTATCTAATCTATCTAATCTATCTAATCTATCTAATCTATCTAATCTATCTAATCTATCTAATCTATCTAATCTATCTAATCTATCTAATCTATCTAATCTATCTAATCTATCTAATCTATCTAATCTATCTAATCTATCTAATCTATCTAATCTATCTAATCTATCTAATCTATCTAATCTATCTAATCTATCTAATCTATCTAATCTATCTAATCTATCTAATCTATCTAATCTATCTAATCTATCTAATCTATCTAATCTATCTAATCTATCTAATCTATCTAATCTATCTAATCTATCTAATCTATCTAATCTATCTAATCTATCTAATCTATCTAATCTATCTAATCTATCTAATCTATCTAATCTATCTAATCTATCTAATCTATCTAATCTATCTAATCTATCTAATCTATCTAATCTATCTAATCTATCTAATCTATCTAATCTATCTAATCTATCTAATCTATCTAATCTATCTAATCTATCTAATCTATCTAATCTATCTAATCTATCTAATCTATCTAATCTATCTAATCTATCTAATCTATCTAATCTATCTAATCTATCTAATCTATCTAATCTATCTAATCTATCTAATCTATCTAATCTATCTAATCTATCTAATCTATCTAATCTATCTAATCTATCTAATCTATCTAATCTATCTAATCTATCTAATCTATCTAATCTATCTAATCTATCTAATCTATCTAATCTATCTAATCTATCTAATCTATCTAATCTATCTAATCTATCTAATCTATCTAATCTATCTAATCTATCTAATCTATCTAATCTATCTAATCTATCTAATCTATCTAATCTATCTAATCTATCTAATCTATCTAATCTATCTAATCTATCTAATCTATCTAATCTATCTAATCTATCTAATCTATCTAATCTATCTAATCTATCTAATCTATCTAATCTATCTAATCTATCTAATCTATCTAATCTATCTAATCTATCTAATCTATCTAATCTATCTAATCTATCTAATCTATCTAATCTATCTAATCTATCTAATCTATCTAATCTATCTAATCTATCTGTAGGTCGGTCGTATTTAGTGGCGCGAATTTTCAAAATCAAACTTGAAATCTAATTGATGCTATCAAGAAACATAGAAACTTTGGAGTATCCATTTCTTCGTTAAATTTCTCAACGATCAAACTTCATCTGGTAGGCCACTTCATATGCTTCTTCTGAAAAAGGTGTAATTATCATGCTTCTGAGAAACTTTAATCCGCAGAAAGGATTGTGTAATCGCACTTGATTAATTATCGAAAACGCCACTCGGAATTTCGTAAAGGCCGAAATAATTTCGGAGTGCAATAGAGGAGTAAGTGTACTGATCCCTCGAATTGATCTGACACCATCGGAAACGACTAATCCATTTATATTGCATCGCCGGCAATTTCCTGCCGTTCCGGGCTATGCCAGAACCACCAACAAATCGCAAGGCCAGTCCTTTGATCGCGTTTGAATTTATTTAGAGATAAGCGCTGTTCTCGCGTGGCCAACTTTACGTTGCTTTCTCAAAATCACGAATTGCGAGCCAAGTCAACGTTTACATTGAAGCAAGAACCTGGATTTTTAGATTTGATTTTGAAGTTGGATTATGCTCCAGGAATGTGCTATATACATCTAGGATTACACAAACTGTACCTAAAAACCCTGAAGGGCATCAAATTTTTCCGCAATTAATTTTAAAATTAAGTTTGGTGGATACATCACATTAAGGCACATAAGCAAATAGTCAGAATTTTATTTTACAATTTTTAGATTGGCAGCCGTAGTTAAAATTTTCGCACAGGTCTGCCTCCTCTTTTGGAACAACATAATAAAGCCAACACACAATATCTACTTATTCTCTCTCACATAAAATATCATCTACACACACACGCAGACAAAAAGTTTAAAATTATATCGAAGCAACTGAGAAAGTAATTAATTAATTTATCGTAATACAATGTTGCCATGATTTATCCTAAGTTTCGCCGTCCCGAACCCCAATACGCGTTCCATTATGATTTCTTGCGGCTGCAAAAAACCAAACCAAAAATAACGTTTGCGTTGTTTTATATTTCATCATAACGGCTTGGACGCGTTAATGATGGATTTTGATTTTTGATGGCATTTAGAGTCGCGGAAAAATCGGAAAAATTAAATTTCTTTTATGAATATTTATAGAAGTCGCATATATCGTCGTACATGATGGACGACAGTAGCAGAATTTATTATTTCATCGTTGACTCGAATGTTTAACAAACAGGTAGAAAATCTGCGGTACTCGCATTGTATATATCCAATTTTTATGAACTTTGGCTATTTTTAAATAATTACGAAAATTCATTTTCATTTTGTTGGACGTGAAAATTGTAATATTTTTTAAGAAAATTATATTTTTGTTCTCGTTGTGCGATATACTCGTATAGTGTACCTGAGTATAGAGATTTGTATTTTTAATTAGCGTGATTTGTCTACAAAATTGATTCAGCAGTCGCGCAATTTGCTTAGCAAATATTCGGGATCATATGACGATGACGCGGTGCGGTGTATTAAGGTTGCATATTTTCTAACTTAATCTCGCAATACTACTTCAAATATTTACTTTTGATTTAGAGCGGCGAGCAAAATTTTTTACAAAATTCAAATCGGTAAAATGTAAATAATTTTCACGTGCTACGTATGGCCGCGAACGGATAAAACGTCTGAAAAGTTTAATTTTAGACTGATTGTGTTGTTAACATTGGAATTTTTTTACGCTTTTTGTATATTTTGTTGACGTATTGGCTTCATAAAATAATATTATCGTTAGCGTCCAAGTTTATCGATAGGAACAGTATCATCGGTTGGTGGCAAAGTCTATAAATATTAATTTGGTGGATTTTACATTTTTTTGCGTGTGGTTGGCCACCACATCGAGCGCACGAGCGAGTTAATTAAATTTTATTACTCTGCGTATTGTTATAAATCAGTTTGCATTTCTCGCCCGCTCTACAAAGGTGCGAGATGAAAATTATTATTTTTTTGTGTGTTGTGTGCGAAATGAAAACAGAAGGCGCACGTGATTCGTGAAAATCGTGTGTGTAGGTGAGGAATTATTTATATTTTGTTGAACAACAACTTTCTGTACGAATTTATATTTTTTAGGTAAATTTTTAGATTATGTAGCAAAACAGACGTTAATTTATAGTGAAATGATTGCTGCGCGCGGTAGACTATTAATTCAGGAGATCAAACGTGGGTTAAATGCTACCTACTCCTTTTGTGCGATCTTAGACAAAATAATACCAAATCGATTTTAATGTTTTTATTATTTTATTGTAATATAAAGTCAGAAATAGTTTATTTTATAACGTTTTCGAGAAATGCTAATGCTAAGTGTTTACACAAAAAAATAGAAATTTTATTGAAAAGCCAAACTAACGAAAATTAATCTTATTATTTGTTATCTTTGTTCGGTTGCCAATTTTTAAATTATTGCATGTACTCGAGACTACAGATAAATTAAGATCATTTTAGAAAATATTAACCTGCTTTTCGGATAAAAGGTATTGTTATTGTACAAGAATTATAAATAGGCATCGTAATTTTCCGCAAATTTTTTGCACTGCTCGATACAAAACTAAGAACGTATAATTTGAACAAATTCGATTAGCAATAGCATCATCTGGTAAACAAAATATTATGATGTAGGAAAGAAAAGAGAAGTGAACAAAACTATAGGGCTTTTAACGTTAAGGTACACAAGATGCAACGAGACGCTCACGAGATACTAATCATCCTCAATCAAAGTTTACCAATTGGTTGAACAACACACGCAACACTGAGTCAAGTCAAAACTTCCAAAGGTCGAATTCCCCTCATTATGGCGATAAAAATCAGTGGGGGCGTACGAAAAGGAATATCTTTTATGGCTATAGGAGAAGTGGACAAATTTTCTCCCCTTATTTTTAACAGATCATAATTCGAGGACTATGTTTGTAAAGGCGAAAGCATTATGTTAAATTGGAAAATTATCATACCTACTCCATACTAGGCAGTACTATGTTAGCAACTACATAATTAACGTAAAACCAACAATGAGGAGCAATTAACCAAACTCTGTCGGTATTTGTCTTACGAAAAACAAATTAGTGCACTCCACTTTAGACTCATAAAAAACTAGTATACTTATTATCGCCTGAGAAAACCTTACTTCCATTCCAATATAAATTTTTAAAGCGTCTCATCGGTATCCATGTTGGAAAAAACCTTAAAGTAGACGAATAGAGTCAATGGGAACTCGGATTACTTCGAGACGTAGGAAATTCATCAATTACATAAAAACATCCTCATGGAAGTCGAGGATGAAGATCAATGTAATTTTCTCCGTACATCACTATGGGACCTTACAAGGAATTGTAAAGTGCTCACATCGAAAATAGCGTACTTAAAGTCAAATATTCATAAGGGAACCGCAAAATTGATCGATCATCTATCAATAATTAGGGAAAACTACAAGGTAGCATGGCGAATTTTACATGCAAGTTAAAACAAAAACGACTGTAGTGCTGGCATCATTTTACTTCCACGTCATAACTTCCCTGCAAAGCCTATACACATCCCTCAGCCGGTAGTATAGTTTAGAAATCTATAGGGACACGGTGGTTGAAATGCTGCTTAATATATCAACATTCTTCAGGTGGACAATCAATTTAAAGCTGTTTTGGTGCACATGTATAAGAATTTTTACTAAGAAGATTTCATTTACTGGAGGACTGAAGGACTCCACATCATCAAATTGAATAGAATAAATCGAAATGTTGCCGGCAAGAGAGTAAGTTGGTGTTGGCGGAACTTGAACGCCCAGCTCTGATCTCTTGGGATGGCTATCACTGTTAACAAACAATTTCAAAACAATGTATCAATCAATCCCTTCAGATACACGACATCGGAACACGCTTTTGGTGCGATAGTTTACAGCAAAATTTCCATCAAAGGCTAAATTACTATGCGAATAGTGGCAGCCAAAATGAATGTCTTATCAGGGCCAACCGACCATCCATTGTTTAGAACTAGAAATGAATATCAGCCAAACAAATCTCTACTCCATGATTTTTTGGTAATATTGTTTATAGATTCGAAAACCAAGCTATTTTTGAAAGCCATTTGTAGCACACAAAACTAGGCATCTCGAGAGGTGACTATCAAAAATTAAGGTTATTGGACAGCTGAAGTTACTGTCATCACTCATTCCCAAACACAAGAGAACGACTCACTAATTTATCGGTTAATCGATAAATACTCATCTTTTTAAACAGTTATTGGAATAATAAAAGAAAAAGCGATTAATAGATCAAAAAGAATAGAAGACCAGCAGGAAGCATTCTTTAAAGTGACACAGTGGAAAATTTACTTGCATACGAAGGACGGTATGATAGTTTTTCTTCGAGACGATCTGCAACCCCCAACTAGATGAAATTTAGGACGAATTATGAAAGTAAATCCCAGAACAAACCAGGAATGGAACAACTCCAGAATGCATTTTGAAAATATAGCGGGAGGCTACCAAATCGAATATGGCCATTCAATTTAATTAACCAGTTATTGACAAAAAATTCGCAACGTGGATAATGAGCTGAATTTACTAAAGTAAAATGAAAGTAAATTCAGCTCTTTGTCAACGTTGCGAATTTCTTGCAAATAACTGGTGAAATTAAATCGAACAACCTGCACAAACGTAGTAATTCACTTTAAGATAAGTCGCAAGTGATAATAATGCTCTCTAGGCTATTAGGGGTGGCCATGCAGCGTATTGAGGAAACCCATATAGAGGTACTACATGTACTAGACGGGGTTAAGGACCATCATTGACTCCTACTAAACGGCTTCTTGGAAGAGAGCCAAACAATCGCCCAAATACTAAATTGGTGTGTCTGCAAACTAAATTTCTTAAGAACATCCCACTAGTTATGCCTGAAGCTTCAGAACATGTTCCGTGAACTGCTACCAGAAGGGGAGTATTGTGTCGGCCGTTTACATACAGTGAGATAGGTTTCGCAGTTTCCATACAAAATCTCTTAGGACGATTGTACAGATATAGCCAAATGTGTGTGATATTCAATTAAGGTAATATTCTGCAACTATTCAATGATTAATCAACACATTGAGAATCATTGGCCGAATGAATATTTTTGAAATTTTCGAGAACGAGTGACTGAGATAATCTTCCATATATAACATGTAAAGGGGTTTCATAGCAATTGGTTTGTAATTCTATGTCTGAATTGTATTTACTTTTTAAAAATGAGGATTTTATTTCTAAGACTTCCGACAGTATGAAACATATGAAAGTTCCTGTATTAGAGACAGACTATTAGCATTGTCCTTAGTAATGGTCGGCTTCTTTAACACAGAAACTAACAACTCAGAATAAATACGCATCTTATCGTCTCAAAGCGTGAAAACTCGTTCTTCATCGATTTCCTTATTTTTCGAAGCAGGACTAAATGTATCATTATTAATGGCTTTAAACTTGAAGATATTCATTGACGTGGTAATTGTTTTAGTTCAACACCATCAGATTTATAAGCCTACTATCCTCACCAGGCTGTCACTACGGTTCGGAGGCGATTTGGAATTTAATATATGTAAGCCCGAAATTAGCGTTGATTCATCTAAATAGACTGATCTCCTCAAAATACAATTAGTTGATTCTTTGCTTAACTATTCACAGCTGATTGCTGAATATGGATCGATTCTAACTCGCAATTTGGAAAGCTTAAATTGTCACTAAAAGAGAACCATCAGTAGTACCAAAGCAATTTCACGGCATTTCAGAAAAAAACTCGCTCCGATAAACGCGAGGTGGGAAATAATTTTGTATCCTCCTTAGAACACAACGGAGCAATTCATTACAGTAGAGTAGAATCACGGTCACTAATCAAACATGTATAATATGTACGCACCACCTATTGCAGTCACGGTCACCACAATTTCCACTGGCAGCAAAACTAATACCAAAATAAAACCATACGACAATTTTCCATTCGTTTGGCATCGCTTCAAATACATTAATGTTTTCTTTTTTGTTTTTAATTATTTATAGTCTTCAATAAAAATGATTAATTATAATTGCAAATATAAAAAAATAATTAAATTTAATCATAAACTATAAAGTAAATCATAAAATATGTACGCCTAAATGTCGATGTACAAGATGTATACAATATCAAAAGAGAATTTGTAATGTTTTTGCACAAACAATAAATTTGATTTAGCCAAGAAACTTACCTTCACATTTCAAACCCTGCCGAAATAAACCGTACAACAGCGAACCACAGTGATCACAAAATGTTGGCGACATAAACGTATACAATTTAAAACGATGCGGCAAATTGATTTTAAATCGTTCACGTAAATACTGTAAATTAATTAGATGTACAATTTATTGGCTGCGTGCTACGTATATATAAATCGCATGGTGTTGGCTACTTACTATTGTACTTTCTGAATTAAAGCTGGATTCCGAGCACGTGCCTAGAAGATGTTCGTGGCACTTTTTATGCACCGCGGTTTGACATTCTGGAAGTAATTAGATATTTTGGTCTATTAAAATTGTAATTAATAAGTTGATTAAGCGACTTACTTATACATTGATAGCCTTGTTTGCCGAAACCCCATAGGAAGTCTTTGCAGAATGCGCAAAACGTTGGTTGGCGGAAAAATTTCGCCACAAATTTGTGTCCATTAATTTCGTGCGTACGCTGGTGTTTTATTGCGCCACGTCGCTTCGAAATGTATTTCCCCCGGAATTTACGTTGGTCGTATTGTTTCTCCTGGGATTTTAGTAACAAATTTGTGGTGCTACCCGTTCCACTACAACTATTACTGGATGTACTATTGCTATGTGATCCGGGATTCCTACTGCTACTACTACTACTATTGGCGTTATTACTATTATTATTCATACTATTACTATTACTACTACTACTGTTGTTGTTATTGTTGTTGTTGCTTTGCAGCTGGTTCAAATAATCCTGATGCATTTGATAACGATGGTAATTAGATGGTACGATGTTTGATGGTAGCGAACGCGGTGCCTGCTGGGGTGAATAGCTTATCTCGGGATCGCGATCACGATTTGTAGTACGCGGTGCAGAATATCGGACACCCCGTTGCTGTAATAAAATCAAACGACACATCATTAATTGGATGCAAAATGTGTAAAAAATAATGCGACTTACGTCATGTGAGGATCGCGGTCGATTTCGATGACTCGCCGTCTGCACATTATTGGCACGTTTACGGCCATGAGCTCCGGTGAACATCATCTTGCAATCTGTTTTGTTTTATAACACTTTTTGCCGCATATTCCAAATTGGTTTGAGATTTATGTTTCGCTGAAGTTCTAAAATTACAAAAAAATTAAACAAAAACTTGTTAATTAATGAAATTCGGTTTTTTAGTAATCTGCGCGAAAAATTTCTTAAGATAAATAAACGTTAGTAAATTGCGAGAAAATTATTTTCGTTTGTTGTTATTGTTGGATTTTTTTTTACTTTTAACCGTATTTTTGATGGTGATGAAGATTATTTTTACGTGCCTGCAGACCTCATCTCGATTTCGTACGATTGTGCAAATCATGTTGTAATGAAAAAAAAAAAAATCAATTCTAAATGCTTCGTGTATGCGCTTCGAAGAACTCGATCGAGTGTTCAGGAAAATCAATGAGACCTTGGTACAATAATATCGCGGTTGTATTAGTGATATCTCTCATCATAGATTGGTTTTTAAATCAAAATTGTCGGCAACGATGTTGACCAAAATGATATTTCATGTGGCAATCATCGGGACGAATGTGTATTGATCGATAGTTCTGGGGGTTCAGATTTCACTTCGTCTTTGCGTTTCTCAGTAGTGCATAATTGCCGCTAAATTGTAGACAGCGATAAATACCTAGAATCGCACTACAACTTCCTCGAGGCCGATCTTCATCTGTATCGCTTAGGCTAGCTTGGGACTGCCGCTTGGTTTCCATAGAGCCCAGTTCATAGCTTGCACTGTAAAATATATAGTAAATCTGTTTGCACTATTTAATTTACGAAGGATTAAAATAAATACACAAAAATCGTTCTTTTAAGGCGTACGGTGGCATGGAAATTGGTTCGAAGGCCAATGTGACCTATATACTGACAAAAAGTAAGTCGTACACTTTTCTGAACATGGCTGTACATAGATTCTCTGTTTATTTTATTTTTAGTCAAACAAATTTAACCGGTAAATGAAATTTGGTCGTAATCGGTAAGTCGATCAGTCATTTCATGTTTTCCGGCGAATATTTTTAAATTATACGGTTTCATTCTAGGGCCAACATAATATCTGCCGAGATTTTAAATCATACTACAGACGAAATCTGTCACTGACTATATCCGGCCTGAATCTGAATGGTCTATTGCTGTTCGAGATTATTCTTTTTATTGCATCTGGCGGTGTTTGTGTATTGCAATGGTAAACTACTTTTATTAATTCCCCCATTTGATTAAAGCCGTTCTTAATTCCAGTATTTTTGCATGATGATTATTGCCGCCGATCACAATTCCTTTCGTTATCTCCCTTCCACTTGAAGTGCCATTCTAAAACCCAATTCTCAATCAGTGTTGGAGCAATACTTGATCTGCGACAACATCGATCCGTGCTAATAATAATAATCGCCTTAATAAAATTATGGACTCTGACTAGGATCGAATTCGCGACTTTTGGGTTGACAACATTGGTGGTGTATACAATTACCACTCGACCACCGAGTAATACGATCGAACTGGCTCGTCGATCCGTTCGAAGAACTAACTTCCCCATACAGATATTTGTTGACATGTTTAACACTGTGCTACACATTAATTTTTCTCTGCTTTAGAGAAGGATCGGCTATAATACGCGACAACCCGCCCATTGCATTGCTCTTTGTCTTCTGTGACAACGCTGCACCTATATCCCCGAGCACTGCATAACTTCGTCTTTAATTCTTCAAATGATTTTTGATGTTCTGCGTTCTACTGAAATGGTTGACTTCTTTCAGAGAAGCGATGGAGACTTTGTGCAGCGTCTGCGAAGTTTAGTTGTCCACTCTACTGCTAAATGCCCTGTACCCTGTCATCGTGAAAGTTTCTCCTTTTAGCACACAGCTTGGATCTAGTGTTAGGATTACATCGCCTTGAATGAGAGTGGTTGTTGTTTCGATCATTCCGCTGCTACTTTCGCAAATCACGTTTTCAATAACCTCGGATTGGATTATAAAGATCCATGCGTTGTATATGCGTAACGGAATCCACAGTGTTTTCCTTGTTTGCTGGTAAAGTTGCATCTCACAGCTGCTTGTATCTAACCGATACGCATTCAGTGTTTGATGTATATAACAAAGATATTCATAATTGAGGTTGATACAAGCATTCAGTTCTTCGGAAGTGTGACGAATTTATTGGTTTTCGTGTATCGCATTCAATAAATAACTGAGGCTGTATATGTAGTCTTGCTGATGAATCGTTGGGCTGCCATTGATTGGTATATGTTATATCGAGTCCTCTGTACTAGTGGAATTTTGATCTCGATTATAACTGTGGCCTCAATTTTTATGGTTTTGACGGTGGCTATTTTATAGATAGCGGCTATATTTTCACTTCGGTATGACATAGTCTGACTTTTTTTAAATTTAGAAATGAGTTGTTTGACTTGCTCCTGTAGTTGGTGTGGAGTTAGGATCAAGGGATCAAGTGTGCCTTGATGAACTTCCGTGATGGTGCTGATTATTGCGGTTTGAAAGTTTCATAGTTTTATCATCTCCAGCATAGTGTGTATTGCAATTTCGGTAAATTTTTCATGAACAGGATGGTTATTAGAATTTGATTGTATGCCTTGAATTTCTGTGTTGTTTCCTCATGAGTGTGTTTCATGACGTTGAAAGTCGACTCTAATATGGGCATCTGGTATTGTAATAATTCATTTTGGTGCTGCTGGTGGCACAAAATGCCATTGGGTGCCATCCTTTGCAAGCTGTTCTGCAAGCTTTTCTGGTAGTTGTTTCAGTGGAGCGCTCAGATTGTTCTTCATAAGTGTTGAAGCCCCTATAAAGTTTGAGCCACAATCGCTGTAGAGGCAAGTTGCTTACTATTTCTAAGTGAAAGGCTTTTATTGTAAAGCAGACGAAGACTGCTAAATATCCTTTGTAGCTTTTGTTACCTCGTCCAGGTGAGCATCGGAGCTGATACGGTCCAGCATAATGCACTCCTGTATGAGTGAATGGTCTTATTGGAGTCAGTCTTGCTGCTGGAAGATCTCCCATCAGTTGGCTCATTTATTGATGAAAGTTTTTACTGCCAATGGACCTTTTATTATCCAATATTTCTGGCGAATGAAAGTTAGTGTGAGAGATTTGTTTCCGTGCAACGTCATCTTATGTGCGTAGTCTATCAGCAGCGTTGTGAAATGATTCTTATAAGGAATAATTATTGGATGTTTAATGTCGAATCAAACTCTGGCGTTAGACAGCCGTCCCCTACTGGCAACAACCCGCCTTTGCCTATTTCCGGATCAAGGATATGCAGTTGAGATTCGATATGTTTGCCATGGTGTTTGTCAAATGTTTCTAAGCAAAACTCTTGTGTTAACTTTAAGGCTAACCTCAAACTGTCATGAAGTTCTTTAGTTGTCAGGTAGCTTGGTGATGTGATTTAGCTGTTCTTATTGCAACTGTGTATGTATCGCCTTCATCTTGCGCATTGTTGACGTAGGATTCTTGTGGCTAGATATGTAGCCGAGGCTGTCCCGTACGTAACAGTTTCCGCAGCTTATTGGATGCGCTTTTGTCGTTTCTCCATATAGTATCAACTGATAGCTTAAATCTGGAGGAATAATTTTTATTTGTCTATACATCTTTAAGATGTAAGCTTTAAACATATACAATTAAGTTTCCTCCAGTGTAACAATATATCTACGAGTGGTTTTTATATTGTGGGGCCGGTGTGGAGCACGTCATTTAACGATATTTCTATTGACGTTTTAGCTGAAGCGAGAAAATAGTGTCTACCTGCATCATCGCGTTGGTTTATTTCTACCCTATGATCCAATTTGAAGTATTCATCAATGAAGCTTCTGTATTCATTCCTCATCTGTGGGTTTTTATTTAGTTGTTTTTCCACTTGAAGAAGGCGTGCTGTTGTTTTTTCCTGGATTCGGCTAATATGACATCGTCGCTTTTAAATGGTAATAGCTCTTTTCAAATCGCATTTCTGTTCATCAATGGTAAGTTCCCGTTCTACTTCAGCTTCAAATTTTGAACTGCTTCAATCAGGACTCTTAAAGTTGCGTGGCTTCCAATTATTTAAAAAAATTTTAATTCACCCGTGCTCGTGGTTTGTATTTTGGGCTTTGCTGCATGCAAAACGATGTATCCCATTACAGATCGAGCATTTTGTCTCTCGGCTGCAATGGTACATTTGTCTACATAGCTGGTATAGTAGCACTATTTGGTTTTTATCTGTTGCTGACAGTTGCCTGAACCGTGAACAATGGTCTCATCTGGCAATAGATGCAAATCTCGCGTAGAGTTGTTTTGGCAAACGTGGTTTTGATTGTTCTGGAGCGAACTTTTATAAATAATCGTCGTGTTTCACTGTCCAATTTCTTGGATATAGTGAAAATTAGAAAAGAGTTCCAGGACGTTTATTCCTAGGTTTCTGATTGCGTGTATGTACTCATTAGTTGTGTCGTGCAAATTCGTAATTGCGGCTGCTGATGCTGTAAGCTGATATGATTAAGCGTTAGTTGTTGTTTCTATTGTTTAAGGTACTCCGGGCCATTTTATAATTATCAGTGGTTGATTCCAAGTGGTCTATTAGTTTAGCTGCTGCTGCTCCACTAAGATGGTTTTTCAGATAGTTTATTCTATGTGTGTCTGAGAGTGTTCATGTAATCTTCATAAAACGTTTTCAATCGGTTTTAGCTTTATTTCTAATGTTGTGTGACTGATAGGTGATGTTTTTTCCATCGCAGTGGTCAATTCAATTGTCATCTTTGAAGTTGGTTTGTTGTACGATTTTTTTTTATTAGAATCGCCTGTCTCGGATGCTATGAACTCCATGCTGCACGCTGCTGATAGCGGTGTTGGATTGTTTAACCGGTGGCGCTTTTCTTCATTTATGATTTTACCTCTCGTATTCGTTGTTAAATGAACATTACTGATAACGCTTGTTAGTTCGTTCAACACTTTATGGAGTCTAAACCGCCTATGTCAAATAGGGCTTAATTCGAAATTATTATAATATAATAAGTCATATAAAAAGTCATAAGTCCAACGTTTGAAAAATAAATTGGGGTGCATTCTAAAAAATTAATTGAACACGGATACGTACAACCGAATAACGTATTGGCGCAATAATTTAAAGCATTTTGCAGTAATATATCGATGTGACACGTAATAAATTACCTCTCCGCGCAAAACACGCATCGTCATGTCGAAAACACATATAACAACTTGTCTGCATGTTCATGGCCCAACATAATATTTTATTGTCTGTATAGATCTGTACGAGTTGTATTACACATAATTATAATATTAAATTCAAAATAAATTTTAAATAATTATAAACAATGTAAATAAATTAATGAATGTATTGCTTTTGGCAGGAAAATTGAATTTTCTTCTTCCACTGTATCACGACGCGACCATACTTCAATGACCTAAACCTCTTTCATATTCTAGACGTTATACGATAGTTGTTTACTTTACGAGTGTAGTTATTGAGATCACTTAAGCTTTTTACGAGATCGAAAGGTAAGTGATATGATTAATAGTTTTCTTTAGTTTATGGGGAAAATTTTTAGTGAATCATCACCATCGAACAGCAGAATGAGCTGGGTGTAGTAACTGAGCCAAATATTATTCCACAGATCGTTAATTAATCTTAGTTTTGATTGAATTTTGGTTTATTTTGTTTTTCGAGTAGCTCATCGCACCCAATACCACCAAAGCGTTATTCGTTATTTATTATTATTATTGCAAAAAAAATTTGAAAATCCCGTGTGTTAATCAAAATAATTATAACAATTCAAGGTTTTTTGTTTCGAATTTAATTAAAATAAATAATTAAATATTTTGATCGTTTGAATTAAGATATATATATTTACATCTGAAGCACAAATATAAATCCTTCATGTGGTTGAGTCATCATATTTCGTTTGGTGCGGTACAAGATCAAATTTTATTTGATCCCGCACAAATTCTCTATTAAATTACCAGTGCAGATGTCTAGGCATCAAACCAACCATCGTATGTGGATCAATGGCATCAAAATACAAAATTTTTATAAACGATTTCAATCAAGCGCGCGGAATAAATAAATCACCGCTATAACCGTAACGATAAAAGGATTCCTAAGTTAGAACCAGTCCATGACTCATTAAACATAAATAAATCATAAAATGTATCGGTCATCGGTGAAACCACAACAGTAAACATTGGGTTTGTTTAATTTTTCGCCACAGAAATTTCTAAGATCTAGTGGAACTGACAAAGGAAGGAAATCTTTGTACGACATACGTGTGATTACGTATATGTGTTTTTGACAAAATACAAAAATAGACGTTGAAAATTTATTGTGTGTCAAATATGTCTAATTATAGTGAGTGGGTAACATGTAAAGTACTATATACCAACCAGAAGTATCTTAAAAACCAGTCCGGATGCAAATTTCGTTCAGCAGCACTGGTCCTACTTATAGAATACGTCAATAAAAATTTTCGATCGTATTTTCTACATCGTGTCGAATGTTCTACTTGTGTAGAGCAAATTCTGTGATTTCTTTGTTAACGGAATTATTTCTAGGTCGAGTGCTTCATTCTTACTGCACATCTGAAACGTACGTGTTATAAATCATCGTTGAAACACGGAATAATCCGAAAATTGAAAATTTACTTGATACTTTCGCTTTCGGTCACAACAACGAAACACAGAGCTGTGAAATTGTTAATCACAGATTTTTTTCAGACAAAGAAACATTAAATGGTCATACAAGTTCGTCGGTTCACAATCCTAATAAACGCTAAGTGAAAAAACATAGAAATGGTGAATCTCTCAGGCAAATGTAAATTTCAGAAGAAAATTGATTCGTCGGTATTAAAACATCTCTCCTTGTATACGCGTGCTTCCGGTATATCTGCCTGCCGCCCGTGTTGGGTTTTTATTTGGTTTTGATAAGGAGGTAACTCGTTTCTGAGCAGAACTGAAATTACTATTTTCAATAGTAGCAACGCTGAATACAGAAAAATTTGTTGATGTTTTACGGATGATAATTAAATCCGAAAATTTAACGGAAAAGCTGAGGTAATGTTTTTATTTTAGTACTCATTTTGAAATGAAATTTTGATTTTCCCCTTATTTTATCAATAAAAACGTTCGTTCTTCAAAATTTTGTCAGAAAGATTTTGTCACATCTTCCTTTGCCTTCCGTAGCCCACAGATCGATATCAATCTGACTATCAAAAATCGATGGCTCATGGCCGAATCAAAATTTCACCACATATGGGCTATCGAACTGGCATAGTCAGGTTGGTGTCTATCTGACAAAATCTCGAATGACAAACGATTTTATCGAGGAAAAAATCAAAATATAGGGGTAACCCTATAATCTCATCAGATCTACTCAAACCTATAATCAAAATCATGGTCTTTTGCCATCGAATTGTCATAGTCAGATTTGTATCTATCTAGCATAATCTGGAATTGCAAACTATTTTAATGGCAATTACAATCAGTTAAATGCTTGAAAATTATTACACTTCCTTATCTTCATTTCGGAAAAATCCTAAATTAAAAGAATCATTTCGTTGATAAAATATCGGTATATTTAGGACCACATTTCGTAACCATTTCAAACTCACACAGAGCGAATTTCAACCATTAGCACACAAGACCCACCCTAAACTTATTTTGAACCGCATCAAATGAGACCTTTTCCAGCCATAACATTTTAAACGTCAAGTTTCCACAAATTTTTCAAATTTGAAAACTAATCTGCATTATTGATCTTTTCACTTTCGGCTGGCAGCTTCTCGGCTAAATTTAACAATTTTTAAAAAAAATCGCACCATCACGCCTATAATTAATAAAAATTTTATTTATTGCATCAAAGAAAATCAAAAAATAGAAAGCATTTTGAAAACAGTTTCATCTGAGTGACTTCTTCAGATTTTCCATTAAAATTATTTTCCAAAGGAACTAACAACAACAAGTTGCGAATTATTATTGCTCTATTTTGATTTCCATCCCCTTCGATTGAGATGACACAGTTCTATTGCGGAACAAGACGTATATACAAATTTCCATTACAGTCATTTCATGATCTTCGAAAATATCCTCTCTCAAATTTGTTATCAAAACCACTTGACATGATTTTTTTTAAATACGAAGCCGGGCTCCATTTGGGAATCCTCTAAACAAATTTTTCCGAATATAAAACTCATCACAAACGATTCATAGCACTCGAAAACCATCTCACCCCTTTTGATTAAAATCATTCGACTTGAAATTAGCACTCATCGCAACCGATTCCTAGAAAAAACCCGTATCACAGTAATGTTTAACTAGATCGTTCGAGCCGAAAAAAAATTTAACAAAGGGTCCCTAAAGGGCCTAAAATATTACTAGCCGAAAAATATAAATAAAGTTACATAGACCGCACCAAACACATCAAAAACCAAGGGACCAAGGCAAAACAATTAATTAGTTTACGATTACTACAAATCATTATTGTTACTCATAATGCATGTTCATACAACATGATGAAACATTTAGCGACATGACTGCCCATCCGGAGGGCTCCTAAATGAATTATCCAAGAATCAGACCTCCAACCGATACCTTGAATCCGAAAACTATGTCCCACCAACATTTATAAACATCGTTCAAGAAAAATTAAATGTTAAATACGACCCCAAATCGCAACATAATGGAACATGGTGCAACATCACGCAACATTGTACAATTTGACCAAAGATGATGCAACATCACACAATGTAGTGCAACATTCCAAAAAATGATGCAACATCGTACAACATCACGAGCATGGTGCAACATGTTGCAACATGACACAACATGGTGCAACATCAAGCAACATGGTTCAGTGCAACATGACGGCCTTCCAGGAAAACCTAAATGAATTATCCCGAAATCAGAACTACTTGTAATTGTTTCCTTGCATTCGAAACTCCTGTTCCGATAAATTGTATTAAAATCATAGAAGCCATGACCATGAAAAATAAAGAAGGGACTCGGACCCCACCGGACGACTGCGAATTTTGAAGCAAGCACTTCATATGTGTTCTTTCAAGACTCAACTGGTACAAGAACTCTCTTCAGGCGAGTACCTATTGGGTACACAATACTGCCGTGGTTTCATAAATCTTGCAAAAGAAGAACTTTGTTTAAACAATTTGTGGATGAGTCACGGGACACATTTTCATCTAAGTGGTTTCGTGAATAATAAAAAAATGACTACTGGATTACTAGTAATTCATAACGGCTTCGCCAAGACCTCTGCATCCACTAAAAGTTACTGTGTGGTGTGCAATTTCTTCCTCCAAAATTATTGGGCCTTATTTTTTAGAACAGGAAGGTCATCAGGTTACAATTAATAGCGCCCGATATATTCGAACGATTCGAAATTATTTCTTGGGATAATTAGGAAAACGAGTTGAATCATGCGGTTTCAACGAGATGATGCATCTTGTTAACCAACAACAATTAAACTTTCGTGCAAAAATGTTGGAAGTAAGGAGTGAAAATTTAAGAGAAGTGATGCAGAACGCTCTTAAAAGAGCTCAGATTTGTGAGTGTGCTCAATGCCATCGTTTAAAAGATATTATTTTCAAAATGGGTTTTTATTGGTTTTAACGAATGGCTCAAATACTTCGCAGGTGTGAAGATAGGGGCCTAAACGATACTGATAATTAAAGAAAGTCTGTTATTTAGTGTTATCATTTCATCACATGTTATGTGGTGACGTGTTAAAAAACTCGATATTTCATTTAGGATAAAATTTAATTCCCGGGCTCTCGGGATGGAAGGAAATAATATGGGATCGTGTGAAATTTTGGGGTTTTTAGCCTAAAATGCTGTTTTAAAAACTGCCGCACAAAGATTGAGTCACACTCAAATGATCTGAATTGCTATAAATCAACTGAAAAACGTATTCATATCTCGACGTAATTTTTCAGCGTTGTATCACTAAACAGCACCACGTAACAGTAATTACGTTATTAAACCAATTAACTAACCTTGTATTAAATTTCATTATCTAACAAACACGCGTGACTCGTAAATACCTTACATATTTTACCCGAATTATCCCCAGATGTTGGTAATAATCTTGTTATATTAAAAAAAAAATTTCTTATGAAATTTTCTTTGTTTGTTTATAAAATAGATGTGTAGATGATCGCCAGCGGATTGAAAATCAATTCCAAGGTGAAGAAAATTCCACGTTTATAACAAGAATTGATAAACATTTATTCTTGGTTCTCTCGTTCACTAATTAAATTCGAACTTTATCGTTTTTAAACAAAAACCTACACCCCGATCGTTACAGAGCAAATAAATTAAAAAATTAATGAATGAAGAATCAAATTTACCAAAAAAATTTATACCCATCCGATTCCTCGCATGATACTTTTTCTACTACAATACATCGGTTGTCGCTTAAATATTTTAATACGAATATTCGGCGAAAGAGGCGAGTAGGATTATGTCTAAGCACATTGTTCTTTCTTCGTTAAATGTTGAGAATTTGATGACGCTATTAAAATGAGATTTCGATTGTCAGCACTCCTTTGAATGTTACAAAGTTTTGTTATTTAATATTTTAACCAGATATTTTGTTTTTTACTCATTGATATCGAGCCAATCATAAGTGCTTGATAGTCGTACATGATTATATATATCTGCCAAATAAGTGATTGCTGAAAAGTTTGTATTATTGTTCTTTCATAAAACGAGCAACAAGAGGATCCAAAATTTAGAGGCTTTTGTTGAAGCAGAAATTGGTTTTTTTTAATTTTTTAATTTTTTTTTATTTTAGATTTATTAACTTTATTTACAATAAAATAATATCACAATAAAATTATAATGTCAATTCCCCAATGGATTTACTGTCCTTTAAAGGCAAATTAACATTATAATAAACATATTTCTCATACATGTGTCAGATATAAGCATTTCCAAGTTATACAATTTACAAAATGTAATTATTTACCAATTCTCTATAGTAGATCTTTAATTGTTTCTTGAATTGATGAATATTCATTACGGTTTTCAATGACTCAGGCAATCTGTTGTAAATTGAGGGACCGGAAAATCGGATTGCTCTGCGTCCAAATTCGTTTGTAATAGATCCGCATGATATGTTATTAGCAAATCTGGTTCCATATTTATGATTACTATTACTAAATTCTAAGTTAGATAAGGTGGAAGAGACATTTAATGTCCTGTACATATATAATGAAACTTGCTAATCATACAGCGCACCCAAGGGCAAAATTCCTTTGGATTCAATTTCATATAAATACAATGATGATACTCGAAAAGGGAGCTTCAAGAAGGCTTTCACACTTTTGTTTTGCATGATTTGAAGAGGTTTTAACCTGCTTCGACTTGCCGTTCCGTAAACAATAATTCCATAAAGAATTCTGGGATGAATAAATGCAAAGTACATCAGTCTCAATACATAACTAGGCACAAAATACGAGAGTTTCCTTACCAATCCTACTAAAGGAGCCATTTTAGTACAAACGGATTTAATGTGTTCAACTCAAGACATGTGCGTATCAAAAGTCACTCCTAAGTACTTGAAATATTCAACTCTATCAACTACAATGTTATTTATATTAAGATATGGCAAATCAATTGGAGTTTTTTGTGGTGAATGAAAGATCATAAATTTTGTTTTATTTAAATTCAATGAGATCACAACCGATTTGAAGTATTCCAGTAAGATGTTCATATCATGCTCCATGCTATTCTGTATTGTAGAAGAGACTTTTGTTTCATAAAATATTGCAGTATTGTCAGCAAAAATTTGAATTTTGCCAATCAAGGGCAAATTCGAGATGTCATTGATAAATATCAGGAACAGTAATGGTCCCAACACACTGCCTTGAGGAACCCCACATTTAACAGTTAAACAGTTGGTTTTGCATGTCATAATCAAATATTCTAGTGGGTCGTAGCTACACCGCCTTCTCGCTACTATAAGTACAGTTCGTTGGAGGTTGGCTGCTTCAAAAACCAAAAAATTTTTTTACCTGAAATTTAATAAAGAAACAAACACCAAGATGGTTGTTTAATTAGGGAATAATGCACTGTCGCCGAATATAATTGATTTAAGCTCTTGATAATGTCCTTCGTACAAGCTAAAGTTGATTGAATTTTTCAAAACCGGCGATATCGGAACCATCATTAGTGACGGGTAATTTTTGTTTCAATTCCAAAAACTGACTTTCCTGTCTGTTTCGTGACTTGTTGACATGTTCAGATCGTATTTTTCGTGGTTACTATTTTGAGTCGAGCGAAGTTTGTAATGTAATAAACGATAAATGTAACCTAAATTTGAGTTTAATTTTTAATTTCGATTATTTTAACCGCTATGCGGGTAGAAATGCAGAGAGTATACAGCAGAATGTCATAGGAATTCATGTTACATTATCATTGACTAATTATGTCTTAAGATCCATAATTTATGGCTGAAATTATTTCTATTTTATGTTTTTTGAATACCTAAATTATATATTATAGTTTCAGCTTTGTATTTCTGGAACTGTATTTATCTGATAATGTTGTTATATATTCCAGGGAGTACTGGGCTGATATTTATTTTGTCAGAGGAAGTCGTTTGTCTCGGATCAAAACCAGATATTTTATTTTAGTCTCTCTATTAATAAGAAACTTCCTTCAAGTAAGATTGCCGATTTATGCAGTTTCCGATTGTTGTTGCGGTTGGTATTCATTTCCAAAATCTCTATCTCCTCTGTACGAGTTTATTCTTCCGATGAGATCTTTTCCGTCTTAACACAAAGCGTGAAATGCCGGTCGTTATTCTTTGTGTTTTATTTAAACTGGAAAACATTTGGAATTGATGAGTAAGTTTTGTTAGATTCCGCCAGTTTGACAGTACTCGTGTTTAATTGGTTTTTGTTATAACAGATTGATTTTTTTTTTAAATTTGTTTTAATAATATAAATCAAGGAGATTGATTAGAATTTGGTAATCGTTTACCATTGTAAGTTTCTAGGCTACTCCTGTATTGACACAATCTGCTGGTATGCTAGTTTGATTTGACCGTTTAATTAATGTTTTTTTTGAGCTATTCTGTTTGCGACAAACATCTAGAGCTTTTTGAATTTCGTTTTCAGCTTAGGGTTAAATTTAATAATAATTAATATTTGAATACACAGTGTTGCTCTTTCTTTTTTTCAATTTTTCGGAAAATTATTTTTTTTAGTATGACCTGGTCTAAAACAAAGAGCAAACATCAATTTCAGCCGTAGTAATCTCTCAAAAATATTTTAGTACAAATCTCTTTTAATGCGATTTCGAGCTATACAGTTTTTGAATATTATACCCTGTGTTCCCCTAGATTTGCCCAGTAGTTTCATAATTTTTAATGAGATTGAGTTTAGTACACAGTATTCCAGCCGTAGTAACCTTTTACAAATATCTTAGGACAAGCATTTTTAATGCGAGTTTGAGATATACAACTTTCCAATATTACGCCCCAGTGTTCCATTAAATTTTCCGGAAATTTCTTGTTTTTCAATTGGATTGAGTCTAGTATAAAGTGAACACACCCATCTCTTAGAAATATCTTTGAACAAAGCACTTTTAAGGCATTTTTGAGGTATACAAAATACACTGTCAAATTTTTATTATAATCGAGAAACTTTTTTGTTGGTTTTTGGACAAGTCAGAACAAATTTCAAATCTGTCATTTTTCTTTTTATACTTCCCGTGATCTTTGGTTAATATTTGTTCTAAATAGAAGTTAAAACATTTATTAAATTCAATTTCATTCGTTATTTTAGATATTATTCATTACATTAATTGCAGCACTCAATTCTACCCGAAAAAATAAGAAAAGTAAAAAATAGAGCGGTGAATATATGTTGTGGCCAACATCCGAATTTCTTTAGCAGCAAATTTACATAGATCTCGAATACACTACACATATATCTAAATCGAAAAATTGAACCTACCGGATGTTTAATAAAACCTGTCTTGTATAATAAAAAATCATTATTCCTGCTTAAATTTCAAAAAAACAACAAGGTCAACCGTATGTTCAAAATTTAATCTTCACTGCAAAAATTGAAAAAGCTCCCTAAAAGCTTCAGCTACCACTTCCGGTACACAGATGTCCATCATATAAAGCGTCCACTTTACACTATTTGCTTTCGGATAGTCAACCCGCCTGGACTGTAGAGATGCTGATATTCGGTGAAACAAAGTTTTTTTGATCAAAACCCGCCATTTCCGATAAAATTGATAAAAATGTCCTGGACAAATTTTGTTTAAAACTTTTTGTCAGATTTACAACTGTATGTAAGCTCTCAAACTGTATCCAAATTTAACTCGACTTTATAAACGCAAATTTTATTCTATAACTTTACAGCACCAAATTTGATGACACGTAAATTAGTACATCAAGATTTCGGTAGTGAATTACTCGACAAAAAATGTCATTTTGTGAAACGGTTTTTCGTAAATGCTCTACTTTTCAGAATATAGTTTTGTAAAAAAACGGAAATGCATCTATGGAAGCTGCCACTTCCGGTGAACCGATTTTGACCAACAAATATTGGGACTTTGTGGAAAAAGCTTAAGTATCAAGTTTCATCTCGATCAGTCTGCGCGACACCAAAGACGCACGTGGTCAAATTTTTCACGATTCTATACATACAAAACAGTTGTTTGTAAAAAATCGTCATTTCCGTTTAAATTTTGGGAAGATTTTTCTTGTAAATATATCCTTTCAAAAATATTTGCAAACAGCAAAAAGCTGGAATTGAGGTTGTCACTTCCGGTGGGTCAATTTCAGCTTAATTTCACTGGGCGCTAACAATTTGTCTTGGCAGTACTGGGCCGAATTTTTGTTGAAAAACAGTTTTTTTTGGTAAGAAAAGACATTTTCGCTTAAATTTTGGAAAACTGATCTACACAGGTATTGTGGCAAATTTAATTTCGAATCTTTTAATTAAAAATCAATAATGTAAAACGAGAAAGCTGCTTCCAAGTGGACCGATTTCAGCCACAATTCACTAGAATCTTCTAATTTATTAAAAATACTTAAGTCTTAAGTTTCACGCCGATTAGTCAATCCGTCTGGACTGTAGAGAACCGAAACATTTAATTTGCACGGCAATACATAGACATACACACAGATTTTTTAAATCCACCTTTTTTTTTACTTCGCCGATATAGCGTATGAAAAATCTGTAAAATTGTTCGTATTCATTTTCACGAGAGGTGTAACTGCGGCTTAACTTTAAAAGACAACCTAATTGCCAACCAACACGTTGAACACAGACCCTTCTGTTGTTCTGAGTTTAAGATGTTGAGGAAAGCTACTTCAAAAAGATAGCAACAAAATCAAATCGTCAGCTTATTAGCTAAACTTCCTATTTATATAACAACTCTTATGTCTTCCAATAATTAATAATCATGTGCAGATTTTTTTTAAGCTTGTGCGGATCTCAGTTTCATTTCAATCAGTCCTCAAACTTTCTAAAATATTTCACTGTTTTCTTGTCTCTGTAAAACTACCCAAAACTTATCAACAAGGTGGTGTTAAACTTCAAGGGTTTGATTTTCGCCCAGGGGTATTCTGATAATTTAATTATAACAATAGTGGATAAACAACTGAGTGTTGTACATGATCTTAAGCACTTTACAAGAAGTGAAGTAGTGTAGCTGTAACTAAGTAACTTGTAGGGTGAAACTAAACTTATACAATAATTTAATGTTGGCTATCATTGGTGCTTTATCCTCTACTTCACTCATTACCATTTAAGCCATTCTTTTAATATCCCAGCTGCAGCTCAATATTGCTGGTACAGCTTGCTCTGCGGTTTATATGCTAAAATGCAATAGATCTAGAAATGTATTAGAAGAACTTACAGGGCTACAGCTATCATTCTACAAGTGCGTCGAGTTAATACTACAAATTAATATGGTTAATGATAAATTGTCTGAGATTAATTTCTCTTAATTAATCTCGCTGTTTAATCCCTTGGGAACTTTATGGTAATAATGAAGTTACACTCTCGCGGGCTGAAAGTAAGAAAAATATGGGTTCTTTAGGAAACGAGGAGTCAATCTCTGCATTTATAGCACTTTAGCCATTATTCCTTAATAGTATGGTCTTCCGCATATCTGAATCTAGAATACACATGATTTTCCAACAGGTCCCACGTATTTAATTTCAATGTATTTGTGATGTGCACAGTTTATGGATTTGGATCATTATCTTAGGACGAATTATTGGTTAAATTTTCTGGAAGAATTGTTTTGGTATCACAATTTCATTAACAATTTAACAGTCGATTTGTATTATAGAAGATGCCATATTATTTGTGAGTCCATTTATTTGGAGATCGTTCCCTATTTGGAAGTAGTTGTCCTAGCCCACATGATGCAAAAGACTTACATTTTGCTTAGCTGTTTCCAACTAACTTCAACTAAGTTGAAAATTGAAATACAGAAAGGGCGGAAGGACACGGATATCAAAATCTTAGTTGTTCTTGTTTGGGATCGTCCAGGTCTTTTTCTCAAAAAATATAAAAATGTTACATACAAAACTGTGCACGATCCGAATACTTATCCCATTTAACTTCATTAGTGGGAAAAATGAAAAAAAAAAATTATTTAATAAAAATTTAGTTTTAAACAATTCATACGCTCTAAATATATTTCATTCATTAACAATGTATAAATTATAAATGAAAATTGTTTTTCCAGCGCGTCGAAATATAAATGCAAAAAAACATTTATTATTAACGCAGAATCTGCTGATCGGATGTTGTTGTCATATGAGTGGGTATAACGCGCTAATTTTATATGACTCTTATCGACTTACAATACGACGGTTGGAAAAAGTTTTGTGTGAATATTTCGTTAATCGACGAATAAATATTAGTATCTCGCAACAAATTCCTTTTTCAGACACCTCTCAGAGGTTGGAGGGGAGTAACGAAAATCATCGTCGTTCAAAGGAGCACAAAAATTAAATTGTAACTACTATGTATCTAGTAGCAGCATGCAAAACCATAGCACCAGTGACCTCCAACTGTCAACACATTCTTAAGGCTTAGTAGCAACCATTAGGCGATAATTATCGTATCATCGCAAACAGATTGGTGTAGTTTTCTAAGTTACGGATTTCATAGGCTGTACAAAGCCAAGATATTAATGTTACCATTTCTCGTTCATTCATCAATCATAATTTCTTAACGATTGTGACGCTTAACGTAAACACCGCCTCGCGCTTTATTTGTATCAAAATCAGAAAATTATGATTTTTATTTTGCAAGTTAGTTCGCGAAAAAACGCGCACACACCGACAATATTTATTGCATTTGCACATTTCTATTTATAAATCTATTCAAGCCCGGTCGATTAATTTTTAGGGGATGTACAGTGCAGGAAACGTCATCGTGTGGCACTAAATCTAAATACTGTACGTACATTTATTACGTCATTGGAAAAATATTTTCCTCTGTTGTCTGTAAAATTCTGTAGAGATAGTCACATGAACATTTTTTCAAAATTTGTATATTGGGTGTGTGTGCGCGCGCGCCTTCTACGAGTATTTATTTATCTTTTCAATTTTCAATTAACTTTTTTTTGTTTTTCATATTTTTAATTGATTACTTATGCCAAATTTCGAAACTTATGGCATTTAGCATCGCGCGCACATTCCAATCATTTGATTGGTTATTCATCTTAGAATATTACAACATAGTATAAGGTGGTTGGTTGTTCCACACGAAAAGTGGTACCCTGTCTCGTTTATTTTTAGTTGCATTAGGTATTAATAAGTTTATGACGTCATGGAGAAAGAGAAAATCAGCCGACGAATATTTGTGTGTGTATGGGAGTATACTGGGAAATAATATTAGATTTGAAGTTTTTTGCGTTTATTTGGAATTCAAAGTACTATTTAGAGATGAACTCCGGTTATGATTTCCCTATAAAATTCAAATATTTTCGGTATTACACACCTGAAAAATTCGACGATTCAAACGTATAGTCATTTCATAGTTCGTGGGGTTTATAATTACCCACCATTGCAATTTTAAAATATTTTGTGCTTGTTTAAAAAAAAGGTCCTGAGGCATACATATTTACCTTCATTTCAAAAACCAATCCGAAAGTGACACTCACCTGCAAAATTAGAAACAATTTTTATTAGGATTGGTTATTGCATACTAAAATAAAATTATGTAATAGAGGATGTGAATTGTCCATTACACATCACTATCGTGAGACAACTTGGCTTTACAGCAGTTTAGTACATATTGGGGGTACAAATAAGTTTTGAGAATTTTTTTATAATTTCAAAGCTTTATTCAGAAAAATTGGTACAATGTATTTTATTCAAAGTATTGTCCATAGTTATAGCTACGACTTTTTCCCATCTTTCAGGCAACATACGAATTCCGCGTTGAAACAATTCCTCGGCTTTTGAAGGTTTTTATGGCTTGCCAGATGCACAGCATTAGCTTCTTTCCATGAATATTGGGGTATTGATTTGGGTTATCGTAATAGATCCACTTTTCGTTCCCCGTCATGATTCGATGCAAAAACTCTTTCCGATTTTCTCTTTGGAGCAGTTGTTCGCAAAACGTTCACGAAAACCGCAGCAATGGAAAAACGGCGTTCGACGTCTCTTAGCTTGTGTTTTTATGAAACCATATTTCCTTGTTTTTGCACGGTTTGAATCGCGTATTGAGTCACTCCCATAGTATCAGCGAGTCTGGTACAGTGAATTTGATTTACTTTGGATTAAACCAGATTTTGATGCGATAAACTGATTTCTATCCGGTTTATTGCTTATACTATTAACAGTTTTTGTTTAGAGATAATTTAGGATGTTTTGATCAGTTTCATTTTCTACATATGCTTCTATTTAACTTGCTCTGTTCCTATAGATCAAAAGTTGTAATCGGTTATCATCCACTTCCCGATATTAAATTTGAGCCGAAATTTTGCATAATAATCTATCTCCGATGACAATACATGAAGACAATACATGCGACACGACCAATTATCGCATAATAGGTCAACGTGAGTTGAAGGCTTGGGTCTTCGCATGGTGGTGTCTCTTCCCCCAAGGAGCCAATGGATTGAAAGAACATCGACCCCGCAAATTGGTAAAAGGCACTCAACGAATTTTATGCCAAATAGAGTTCAAAAATGGAGGAAACCCACTAGCACATGGTGGTGTGGATTAAGAATCCGTCACCAGTTAATAAAGATGAAGAAATTCAGCAGACAGAGAGCTTGAGTTCCTGCAGAATGACTGAATAAGGCTCGGAACTATGAACTCGTCAAGTGATGTCAAGTTCACCACCGTACCGCAACATGTAAGAATCACGACACCACAACTGTAGATTGGGCGTCCCAAGATAATGAACGCGAACGCACAAATGATAACACTTCGGACGACTTCTTAAGAAATGGTGGTAGAATATGCATACTAAAGCATCCGAATGAAGTTAGATGGGTCAATATGTAAGGAAGGAAATATTGACATCCAACCATGTGGATCGAACGAAGCAATGACATACTACATAGCCAAGTGCATGACAAAGTCAGAACCAACACAACTTGACGACAGCATCGTACATGCAATACGCCGGATTTAGCGAGCAAAGAGAATGATATATCAAGAAGATTCTTTCTTGCGAATCATGAAGGAACATCAACTGTCGGCATGTCAAAGGGCATACAAGAGTAACTATATACAAAGTGCTGAAGTTTGATAGAATTGGCCGAGCTGCAGATACGAGAAGCGCCCTCAAAATGTAAATGCAACAATATGGGTATCCTAAAGTTTGGAATGCGGTACGACCCAAACTATCCCAAGCGACAAGATGACAGTGAGCCTGGTGCAGATGTTGAATAACTCAAAGATGGTAGTTCGAAGTAATCCAGGTGTACTTTATTGCCTCATCTGATCCCGAGAATATCTACAGCAATCTCTTAAATTCCATCAGAGTTACATCGGCAGCAGGCCGTGAATGTGGGTTAGTATAGGATCTTCATATAAGAATCACAAGAAATATCATATAACAGCTGCGAGATGACAGTAGAGAGCAGGAGTTACTGTTCATCACGAGACGTGCTGAAACTGGAAAGACCTTTGAGTTCAACCTCCTCAAGTACGACCGCTCCGGGGAAACCGTTTTGAGTCAATTGAAGGCATTAAACGTGAATCGCTACGCGCATTGAAGGCTATTCCGAAAATTGACTTTAACAACTGTTTCGAGGATTGGAAAAAACGTTGGCACAAGTGTATTGAGGCCGGGGGGATTACTTTGAAGAGGACAAAATAGATTTGGAGAAATAAATAAAGAATTTTAAAATTATGAACAAAGTTTTACGTTTTTTTGCCCACAGTAGTAGCTAATAGTTTGAGGGGTATGTGTTTCAAAGCTAGTCTCCCCTTGCTTAATTTTTTTTCCATGTTCTTGTTTAATTTGTCCCTCAAAATCCTACTTGCTAGATTTACTTTTACCTCGATAGACTTTATTTCTCTTCATACAGCTCTTTAATTTGGAGATCTCGGGCATCCTGAATGTGGTTGAGTTTCTGGTCTAACTTGACAAACCACCCACCTTTTTCTGCTCATAGTTCTGTCATTTGGGCGCTTTGTTCTTTATGTAGCTCAGTAAATTGTCCACCTTGATCCGCTTGCATTTCTGTCAGTTGGACGCTTTGGTGCTCGCCTTGCTGGCCTAATTTGATATTATATTTAGTGTCCATGCCTATAGCGTTGACTCATTCCTTGTCCCATATTAGGGAATCCAAGTCGGTTCTACCCGACTTCGTGTAGTTGGGCAATTACTCACCCCCCCAGAGACACCCGAAACCACCGGGCATCGCAGCAAACAACCGAAACCGACAACCCTCCTATATGCATCTGAACGAAAATGGAAAAAACATAAATGTACATATCCCATACATTGGAGGGAATCCAATTACCCGACTAGGGAGTCCAATTACCCGAATTTCGGGTACCCGACTTTCGGTTCCGTTTTTTTACCATTACCCCACCGGTTTCTACAAACATACGTTTCTATTTTTTTTTTTCATTTTCGTTGAGATGCATAGAAGGGTTGTCGGTTTCGGTTGTTTGCAGCATTTCCCGAAGGTTTCGGGTGTCTCTGGGGGGTGAGTAATTGCCCAACTACTCGAAGTCGGGTAGAACCGACTTGGATTCCCTATCCCATATCGAAGGATGGTTCCTGTTGTTCAGGTGTAGGCGGCTGTACGAAATGATTGTTTCTGTTTAGTACGTCGCTCCCGTTCCCTCATTTTTTATTTAGGGGTAACAGGCGGCATACATGAAAACAGCTGTATACTTTACGAACAGAATTAAAATTTTGAAACGGTGTATTGCCACTGGTGACGAGTAAAGTAAAGTACTATTTTCCTCGGGTAAATTTCCGCTATCGTATACAGCATTGATACAGGACAGTGAGCCTTAGAAGCATCAAAATCGAAAGTTGTCACCAAATTACCATAGTTAAGAGATGCTTCTATGTAATCAGCAAGAAGCGTTTGACCTTTCAAATATTTTTTTGCGTGTGTTTTCTGCATGTGGATAGCCATCATGGTCTAGTGTTTTGAATATTACGCCGACACTGGTTGGTTGTCTTTTTTGAGAAACACCAATATAATATTAATTATGTCAACAAACAGTTACGACAAGTTTGACATGTACAAACAAACGTCCAACGCGGATTTTTTGTTTTTGTAGCGCTGGTACCGCGACAACAGATCGAGACGACATAAATATTTTCACTTAGCAAATCTATAAATTTTGAAGATATTTCCGTTTAAATCTTAAAATTTAAATTTATTTTTAAAAATTTTGATTTATTTTCGTAGCTGCGACTTATTCGAGTGGGGGGACCTTTTGGAAATGCTAAAAATACATTTTAACACACCAATATAAATATTTATGAATTTTGAATAATTATGGACATTAATAATTCGAAATGGAAATCAATCAAATTTTCGTTTTACGATCCACACTTGAGAATTCTTGAAGCGTATGGTGAATCTAAGTGCCTGCACGTTTTATATTGTTTGTCGACGGCGACGCACACAGCCTCAAGGCTAAAGTAATTAGCTGAGTTTATGATTTAGTTATGTCAGCCGAGCGGGTGAAAATTTATTCGAATTTTCATCAAAATCTTCAATACATCATCGAATACATTAGCGAATTATTATTATCTTTCATCGACGCCCGCGCACAATTAGCACGATTGTTTAGACGAAAATAAATAAACAAATTCACTTAGCTCCACTTCACCGGAATATATAAAATGAGATGTATATTGGTGGGCACGGCCCAGTCCCAATCAATTTGACATTTTAAAATACTTTTAAATATTTGAACTTGAAGTGTGTTATGTCTTGCGGTTCATTGAAAAGCAACCGAAGCAAAGAAAAATGGCGTCGAATAGCAGTCGAAGTAGTCCGCACGCAGAGTGTTTTAAATTTTTTGGCATTCGCAACTGTATATCGAACTCACATCTCGAGTGATAAAAATAAGTTCAATTATATTTTTTGTCTGTTGGTTTTCGCATTCTGCCAGCATGTCGCGCACATTTCTACATATACACTTCATAAATTGAATTAACTTGTTATGTAGCGGATTTTTGAAACAAGTGTTCGATCACTAAATCATATCTGTAGACGAATTTGTGTTTCTTGTCTATGTATGTATTATAAAATTGTGTATATCATGCCGCAAGATGTTTGGCCTTAATATCGCTTAAATATTATTTTGTGCATGGGAAAATTTTTTATGATTCATAAAAGTGAAAATCAAAAACAATTTTATTGTGTCTGGTTTAATGCGCGATTGCTAGAAATGAGAAGGATTAAACCAGATGATTGATGGTAACGGGTGTCATCTTTTTACGCTAGTCCGGGTTATGGTTAACATATATATAAATCGTATAAAGACGTCATTAAATCGATTATACCGAGTTGAAATGATGTAAAATCGTTCTGTTCTTTTATTGAAATTGCATGAACAAAGGTTGTGTTCTCGTACCTAGGTAGATGTTCAATTATTTTGTTGTTATAGTGCAGGAAGTTACTCGGGGAACTACTATTTCCTAAAACGCTTATTCATGTATTAAAACTCCTCAAACGTAAGTCATGTTCATCTATCATTCAATTGATATACAGAGGGTTTAGAGGAGTCGATTTAGAAGGTATATACCAGCCCAAATCTCCACCTCACCAGCATGTTTTGCTCCCTAACAACCAGCAAGGCTCTGGCGAACTAGAAACGGCGAGTTAACTGAGCACTGAGAACCTAACAAATGAAGTTCTCTCCACTGACCCACTACCAAATTTACAGGTTAGGTTATGGTAGCTCCTTTAATAGAAAGTTATTTAAGCAATGAGTTCACAAAAAAACAAATGTTTACCCCAAATGGTTCTTCAACTGCTCAGTTTGCTAATATGGAGCCAACTGTTGCGACGCCCATCCTTTCGAAGTTAAAATATGCCTAGATCAACATCTAGACAAACATACTTCGCGATTCAACAGGAAAATGAGAATGCTGAAATATGCAAAAAACTTAGTGAAATAGATTAAACGGTATGCAGATGATGGGGAATTTTTTACCAGAAGTTGGGACGCATTCACAAGCGAATGTTAATGGACCTCAACAGATAAAGGCGCCATTCCAATTAGTGTGGTAGGCATTACTTTAATAAAATCGGTGTCCAAAAACGACTATTGAGTAGTGGCACTAAACAATAATGTTTGGAAGATCAAAACTAAAGCTCCCGATGCATATAGAGCTTTAACCACAAATCTCACTGAAAAAGGTGAAGAGTGGTATACCTACAAACATCACATAGCCGATAAATTTAGATTTATGGCCAGAAGTTTTGCTCCCACCCACAAGAAGAAGGATATGATAACCGCAGATGACAATAAGATGAAAGAAGCAAGCAAATTGAAGACGAAGTACACATCCTTAAACGGGAAGATTAAAAATATGAGGGTTAAAATAGAACCTTACGAATATAGAATAATAAATAGAAGAACACGATATGCTTGAGGTTTATACAAATCTTGTGCCGAAAGGTACAACGCGAAATCTGTTCAGATAGCCGAAACGAAATTGAAAGAAGTATGAAGAGCAACGTACAACTATAGAGGATGCCAAATATACCAGTACAACTGCAAAGATTAGGAAATTAAACGCGCCAATCTACTCAAAACTCTAACTTTACAAGAGAGAGAATTCCAACTACTACTGTAGTTGCGCCAACAACACAGTCCATAAGAGTTTATGTGTATAGCAAAGGAAGAACGTGGTCTAGAGTTGATATAGCGGGTTTTCCAATAAGAGGTTTCATTTTGAAAAACCTGCTATTTGGGCAGCTGTCAATTTTGAAGCTGTCGTCTTTTGATATTTGACAAGTAAAAACTACGCCATTACTAAAAATGGTACGATACACGCTAACATAACGCGTTGTGGTTTTTAGTTTGGTGCGGTTTTTAGGCTGGTGGTGAGATTGGACCTTACTTATTCGAAAATGAGGCTGATGCAACTGTTGCAGCGAATGGATTGCACAACCGAGCTATGATTAATGATTTTTTATGGCTGGAACTTGAAGATATTGATGTGGATGATGTTTATTTTCAGTGAGACGGTGCTTCGTGCACCGTCGCGATATAGAAAACGTGTAGTTTGGACTCTTATATACAGAACAATTTATTCCTTGTTCGCCAGTCGTTTTGACTGGCTTAAACAATTGGAAATATAAAGCTCATAAAAAATTCAAATTGTATCCATCTGTCGTAAATTATGAAATATTTAGTGTTCCCAGATCTCAATTTAAACTTTTGAGTCGTTTCTTGTATAATTCATATGCTGTAGAGGTTAAGTCAAATATTAGAAACAATCATAAATATTTCTGGAGCTATGTTGATTCGAAAGGGAACTGTTGACTGACATGTTTACAACATTTTTTGAGAACATGACCCTTCTTCGAGAGAGAATGGCGATTTTAATTTTAGTAAAAATCCAAACATTCAATTTCCATTTACTACCGCTGACGTTCTGCATGCTCTGTTGAATGTAAATGTGAATATGAGGCCTGAACAAAATTCACTTTCTTGTGTTAGGAAAGCGTGCTTGTGTCTTGGTTGAAGCACTGACGTACCTCTTCAGTTTGAGTTTGACGAGTGAAGAATTTCTTTCAATTTCATTATACCAATTTTCAAAAGTCGACGGCAAAAGGTTATCTAAAATTACCGCGAAAAGTTCCATCTTTGTAAAGCAGCATGGGATTTACTTCGGCCGATCAACTCTGACAAATCTTGTTTTGTTCTCAAATTTTTTTGACTTCAGCACTAGAAAGTGGTGATACTGTTTAAGTAGTGTTTTCGAATTTTAGTAAAGCGCAGGAACAGCTCAAGTGTGATGTCCTTCATTTAAAGTGGATTTTGTTAAAAAAACATTTCTTTTTTTAACCCTTACTCTGTGTATTGGGGTCACATTGACCCCAACCTTTTTTGAAACCTAAAAAATCATATTTTTTGTAATATAAACAGTACGAATAATTTAGATAGCCACAACTATAAGCTTTAACAGAGAATCCAATTCAAAGCTTTATAAATTTGACGTTATTTAAGGTAATAGGATTGATTTAAAAAAAGCAAGCAAATTTCTGTGCACTGGGGTCAAAATGACCCCATATATTTCTTGTACCATTTTGTAAATTATAACGACAAAAAATCTATTTGTTGTGCATGCATATGGAATGCAAATGTATTGTTCTTCGTATATACTTTCTTATTCTGGGAACTCTTTGATAGTGTTTCAACCCCAGAACCATCTATCAAAGACGAGATAGCCGACGAGAATTTTGATATGGATTTTTCTGATTGCGATGGCGATGTTGACGATATAAATCCAAATAAATCCGATGAAGATTTGATAGCAGACGATGAAAAGAATGAACTCCAAATCCGTCTGATGTGACGAAGACGCGTGATTTTCTGATACTAAGAGAAAGAGAAGATCTAACTACTCATACCGCTCAAATTTTAACTACACCATTTTTGGCATTTCAACAATGTATACCAGGCACATTGGTTAACGTAATAGTGGCTGAAACCAATAGAACACCACGGTTGTGAAGTTTGTCCCAAAAAAAATCCCGTGTGCATATACAAATCCAACTAGAAATTTGTAATGCAAAACAGTATTAGTATTTACACTGTTAAAATAAAATGTTTGCGAAATAACTATATTATACTAGAAAGAGAGGGAAATAGGTGCCACATTTTTTCATATTCGATTTATGTATTTTGCAAAGATGAAAGAAAGAGTGAGAACAATTTGAGAAAAAATAAAACACATTAAGCTCTCGCAAATCTAATCGATGTTATAGCTTTGAGCAGTTTAAATTTAGATAAATTCTGAATATCCTAGAGTTTGTCGGAAAATTTCACTATGTCCAAATGTTAGCTTCAAGTTGACACAATTAAATAAATTTAGAGCCATTTCCATATCTAGGGGATAGATGTCATTTTTCGCTCTCTGACTAATCAAATCAATTTCGAGATGAATTCATAATGTCGTAGAGTTGGTCGAAAAATTCCATTAGTTGAAAATGATAGCTTTAGGATAACAGACAACAGCCGTATCCAAATTGAGAACAGTATTATCTGATTTGATTTCCTTTATCAAAATCATGTCATCCAATCATGTGTCAACCTGAAGCTAACATTTGGATATAATGAAATTTTCCGACAAACTCTGGAATATTCAGAATTTATCTAAATTCAAACTACTCAAACCAATAAAATCGATTAGATTTGCAAGATCGAAAAATGACACCAGTCCCCTAGATATGGAAATGGCTCTAGATTTATTTAATTGTGTCAACTTGAAGCTAACATTTGGACATAGTGAAATTTTCCGACAAACTCCAGGATATTCAGAATTTATCGAAACAAATTTTATTCAATCCAATAAACTCGTCTTCATTTTCCACAACTAAATATAATATCTTATTCTCGGTATCGTTTGGAAATTGCACCTAATTAATTTATTTCTGTCAACAAATAAGGCTCTTATTTTTACATATGTGATTTTTCCGACAAAGTTTACGATAACCATAATTTATTTTAACAAGAATTACGCAAGCTAATAAAATCGACTAAATTTAGAACAGAACTAAAAAAGACATTTGGAAACTAGGTTCATTTCATTGTGTTATCTTATAGTCATTTTCCGACAAACTCCTCGATTTTAGTAATATATTTAAACTAAAACTACTTATACCTAACGAAACGACTCCATTTACCAGAACAAAATTCAGAAATATCCTGGTTTTTGGAAATGTCCTTTAGCTCACTTGATTTTCATCTCTGTCTGGATATCCTCTTATCGTGTAAATTCCACATAGTGGCTTTCTACACAATTTTTTTTGACCAGAAATTTGGAGAGTACTACGGTTTTTATACCCGGCATTAAGATATATTGAAATAAATTATCTTCTGCAACCTACTTACAAATGAAGAAAAATGAAAATGATTTTCCGGGGTATTATGAAGAATGTCAAGTAATTTTTTTGAGTTTATTTTCTAGTTTTCACTCAAAATTCTTATAAGAATTTTTTAACAGTGTATATACTAATACAGTATAGGAACCAAGCGCACATTTTAGTGGAAAAAAATATTCGATATAAATTTTTCCGTTTAAATCAAAATGAATGTATGCAACCAAACTGCTATACAAATTTTGTGCATGCAACCCGCATAAAAACTATCTAAATTTAGACAAAATTTTATCAGTACATATGGGGGTACAGATATAAAATTTGTTGTTATTTTCAAAGCATTTTTTTATTTATTTAGAAAGACACAACCAAATTCTTTTATACATATTTATACTTTTATTGAAAAAATGAATGGATGCTTTGACCTATATAATTTGACTATACATATTTATTTTATAATATACATATGTATACATGTTCCAATTATTTAAGTACTTTTATTTGGAATGAAATAAGTCAGTATTCGGAACCAGCAATAATTATGAACATACATATATGTAGATTTTTCATCATCTTTAAAATAAAAATGTTTGTTTGTTGAACTCAAAATTAATATTTCATTCAAATTTAAAACATAAACGGTGACAAATTAACACAAATCGAAACGTCAAATACCAATGCGAAATGTTCAGTTGTTTGTAAACATAACAAAAAAAATCAAAGTTGCACATACGTCTGCTATGATTAAAAAAATATTAAAAGTTGAACGTACGTTTTTCTAGCATTTACAAGAAATTATATCGAATATTTTTTTCCACTAAAATGTGCGCTTGGTTCCTATACAGGTTTATTTTTGTTATTTGGGACATACTTCACTGCCATCAGAAAACCACGTATGTTCTATACGATGAACAAAATAAAACAACGAAAGGACATCGGGTGTGGTAAGATTCTAATTCTGTAGAGATTTATGCTCTATTCGAAATTTTAATATACCGGGTGTTCCTCTAATGACTGTAGATTATTATCTACCTTCGAAAGAAAGGTCATCCGTTCAATTTTTGGTCCTATTAAAGTTGCGAACAATGAATACCGGATTCGCATGAACCACGAAATAAAGCAACTTCTCGGAGGTAGCGATATTATCGGCTTCATCAAATCTAATCGAGTGAGATGGCTCGGCCACGTTGCAAGGTCTCCACAACAACGAATGATTTACAAAGTGTTCCATCAATAACCAGCCGGAGTACGTCGTAGAGGAAGACCCCGACTGCGCTGGCGTGACGACGTCGAACAAGACCTACTCGTATTAGGATGTCGAAATTGGAGGACGAGAGCGATGGACCGAGAAGGGTGGAGGACCATAGTGCGGGCGGCAAAATCCCTTCATGGGATGTAAATGCTAGAGAGAGAGAGAGAGAGGGTGTTTCTTTTAAACTGAGACGATAAAATATCTCGAAAAATAGCCACTCTACGGAAAAAATGTCCATAATCAAAATTTAATCATACCGTGGGGGAAATACAGTAGTGCAAAAAAAATAGTCCCCCACCCAACGCTTTGTAGGTGGGGTGGGGTAAGTTTTAAACTAAGATAGGAAGCCATATTTTTTATTGCAGATACGGATTCTACGACTAAAAGTACGTATGATTTGAATGAAATATTTTGTTCGGTTCATGATAGATGGCGTTGTAATCGACGAAATTCAATTTTTTCAATTTCTTCTTCTTAGAACACACGCATTCGATTCTGCAATACGTTTAAAATAAAAAACATCACGTTTTCATTGGAAATACTCGAAATTCGTCATCAAAACAATTTATTAATGTAAATGGCAGGTGAATAAAATAATTTTAGCTTAAAATAAGTGTTCAAAATGATGGCCTGCGACTTCAATGCACTTATTAATACGCATTTCAAATGATTGTACACAAATGAGAAGTGTGTTTGGTTGAATTTCAGCACACGCATTTCTGATTCGCTCAATCATGTTCTCACGTGTTGTTGGTTCTTGTTTGTAAACTTTGTCTTTGAGATAGCCCCACAAAAAGAAATCTGGCAAAGTAAGATCTGGTGATCTGGCGGGCCAATTTATCGGACCAGCTCTACCGATCCAGCGACCATTGAAATCACGATCTAGTATTTCATATGCCACCACCGAATAGTGTGCAGGACAACCATCATGTTGAAACCACATGTTCCGTCTCACTTCTAAGCTCAAATTTTCAAGTAATATTGGCAGTTCATTTTCCAAAAAGTTTCGGTACATTTGACCATTCAAGTTGCCTTCAATAATGTGGGGGCCTATGAGTTTGTTGCCAATTATTCCACACCACACGTTGACAGTCTAAGGACGCTGATGTTCAACTTGACAAAGCCAGTGCGGATTTGTAACACTCCAATAATGCATGTTGTGTCGATTAACCGTTCCATGGTTTGTAAAAGACGATTCGTCAGAGAACATTACGCAACGAAAAAAATTGGGGTTTTGTTGTATTTGTTCACGTGCCCATTGACAAAATGTTACCCGATTTTGGAAATCAGTGCCATGACGATCTTGGTGTACAGACACATGATATGGATGATACTTGTGCCGTTTTAAAATTCTCCAAACACTGGTGAGGGACAATCCGGAATCGCAAACTATTTCTCGTGTACTCAGTGACTGTTGCTCTACGGGTCCTCTTTTTCGGTTGAACATTTCCATCAGTAATAAATTGTTTGATAGTACGGCCAAATGAAGCACGTGAACGAATCCTATCCGGAAAACGTTGAGCGTAAATAGCAACAGCATTTTCAAGATTTCTGCCAGCTTCTCCATAAACCAGAACCATTTCAATTTTCTCTGGCACATTTAAACGCTCCATTCTAAAGTATTTTATCGTTTATTTTGCAATTACGAAAAACATGAAGATAAGAAATAACACAAACGTTAAATGTGATTTACAAAACTGCATAAATTGTTTTGATGACGAATTTCGAGTATTTCCAATGAAAACGTGATATTTTTTATTTCAAACGTATTGCAGAATCGAATGCGTGTGTTCTAAGAAGAAGAAATTGAAAAAATTGAATTTCGTCGATTACAACGCCATCTATCATGAACCGAACAAAATATTTCATTCAAATCATACGTACTTTTAGTCGTAGAATCCGTATCTGCAATAAAAAATATGGCTTCCTATCTTAGTTTAAAAGTTACCCCACCCCACCTACAAAGCGTTGGGTGGGGGACTATTTTTTTTGCACTACTGTATTTTTTTGCACTACTGTATAAATTTTGATTATGGACAATTTTTCCGTAGAGTGGCTATTTTTCGAGATATTTGATCGTCTCAGTTTAAAAGAAACACCCGGTATACCGGGGGTCATTAAAATTGGAACGAATACAGTAATTATTGAGATATTTACGGTTTGATAACTATGAAACCAGAGAAGAGCGATTACAAACTAGCGGCGTTCCGTGATGTGTGGAATGATCACCTTATAAGTCATCAGACAACTTAACAATCGACGAGCAGCTAGTGTTAGCCCGTGGCAGATGTTCGTTCATACGATCACAAGTATAGGGAAATATGGCATACAAATTTTCTGGATATGCGATGCCAAAAATTCCTAAAATTTGAATGTCGGAAGTATACGTGGGGAAACAACCAAATGAGCCTCGTTCTGTTATTTATTCACTAAATTTAGTTCATCGAATTTCGGCACCATTCTTGAACAAAGGCCGAACTATTACCACAAGGCCGAAGAAAAGTGAACTCCTTGCAATTTTGATTCGACAAGAATTTAACTTTGGTAAGCTCATTCAAAAAAAAATAAATAAATAAACGTTCTATTCTTATCAACTTTACACAGCGATACAGGAGTTCTTCAAATAAACCAATTATTATCTTACATTAAAATGCCACGAAGAGTGTGGGGTTGATAATCTCGATCCTGTAAGGACCTATACTAACGAAAAACAAACCAATGGCGAATGGTGTTATATTTAACATGGTTGATCTTGCTGGTTGTAGCAGTCTACAACTTGCACACAAGTGCTAATCCTCAGCTTAATGTGAATCGAAAGTTATCGGAGAGAATATTTTTTTTGGAAAGAATTAGCTATGCAGTTGGTTCAGGAAAATGTACTGCAGCGACTATCCAATCCACGAGTTTAAAATAAAAATGTGAAAACCACGATCAATCTAATTCTCGACGTTCACGATGCTACCTGTGTCCTCGATCAGCCCAAGTTAAAACTAGATCTCAATGCCATTTTTCTAATCAGCCATCATGTCCCAGTCAAGCCAAAATCGTGTGTACAGAATGCTTGAAAGAAGATGAACATGATTCGACCGAAGAAAGTAATTCATCAAATGGTGCATCCATTTATGAATTGTTTGTTTGAATTAATTTTAATTTTGCAATATTATAAATAACAATATCTAATTATGCACCATAACGTATGTGGGGTCAGGTTGACACATGTGCACAGAAAATGTCTTGGTAAGCTATGCACAGAGTCAGGGTTAAATAACATTTTTTTCTAGAGATTTAAATGTTATAGCCATCTTGGACCTCTGTTATTTGTTGCATTCATAGATGATGTAAAACGGCCTTTTAAACTTTGTAAATTTTGATGTATGCTAGTGATGTTAAAATCTTTTGCAAGATTCGAAATGATGACGATCTGGGGCGATAGTTTGTAACATCACATTTTCGATACTTTATCCAAATTTATGTCTCGTTTTCTTAAACTGAAATTGGCGTCTGTTTCGTTTGTAAATTATTTCTTTTCTGTTGCTATCACAACCTACTAGAATAAATACTTTTTACGCTATTGGCCGTAGGCACTTGGCGAAACACACTAATACTTAATAAAGACATTTTTATTAATCACTTGTTTTTTGTTACGCAGTTATTTTGAATAATTTTCAAAAAGTTTAAAAAATCACTCGATCGATTTCGACTTGTTAGGTCATCATCGAGTAGATACTCCTGATGATGACCTAACAAGTCGAAATCGATCGAGTGATTTTTTAAACTTTTTGAAAATTATTCAATATAACTGCGAAACAAAAAACAAGTGATTAATAAAAATGTCTTTATTAAGTACTAGAATAAATGTGACAATTGCCTCTTTCTCTAATTTCGTTGAAGTATCGTAAACAAATTATTTAATGGTAGAAATCGAGTAGATATATCACAACTTTTTAATCTAGTAGGCTTGAAAATGATATAAAATATGAAATAGTGTTACATTTTATTCTTTATAATTTATCGAAAATTGTGATGTTACAAAATCCCGCCCCTGTTCAATCCACAACAGGGATAAAATATTTCGTTGAATTTAAAGTTATGGACTTTTCGAAAGACGTTCGTTCGCATTTGGAATACGCCTCAATTTTCTGGAATCCGTACTTTAATAATTACTCTAGCCGTATAGAATCAATTTAGAAGCGATTCCTGTTGTTTACCTTAAGGCGATTCCCTCGAAACTTAAACACTTCTAATTATGTGCTACCGCTGTATTTAAGCTTTGGTATATCGGACCAGATTTATGTTCGATATTAATTTGTCTAGAGACGAATTTAAAAGGGTTATACAAAATTTTACTATACAAATTTGAAATTTCAAACCAATTCGCTATAAATTGTACGAGTTTAACAACTTTTCAGAATATTTCATCAGATAATCGATCATTAATCTATAACCTAAATATTTTCAAAAAAACTTGTTGAACTCCAAAAAATTCCATCCAATCATAAACATAATAATTTACCTACCCACCACAATCCAAAAAAAAACACGAACAGTTTCTTGTTTACAATTATTTTCATTTCGACACGCACTAAAAATGTTATGACGTGGATTAAACGTCTAATGCGGCCAAGAATTCACATGACAGTTTAATATTTTTTATTATCTGAAACCCATTTGTGTATGCGACAATAACCTTAAACCCATAAATGCGCCTAATTAAATGTTGTGATGTCACACGTAGCCATTTTAAACGGTATAAATGTGCCGCATTTTCTTACCAAAAGATGAAAGTGAGACCGCCTTTGTAACAAATTTAGCTTTTATTCAATTATTTATTGATTTTATGTATTATTAATTAATACAAATTTTGACAACAACAACAACAACAACACAAAAATTAAAATGTAAATTACATCACCAATTGCTGTTTACATTAACCGCCACGATCTATACTCGTACATACATAAAATATTGACAGCAATACAGAATACCGGATAATTTTTCACAAACGAAAATTGTATCTATCATTTTGCAAAAAAAAAAAAAAAATAAAGAAAATCTTAAGAGAGATAAGACAATAAAATAGGAAAAACAAAAGAAAATTTTTTTAATTAATAATTTTCATAGGCAAAAATACATCAAGATCAAACGGAAGGCAAATTATGATATATTCGCGCGGGGGCTTTTGTGTAATCGAGATATGTTATGATTATTAATAATTATGATATAGGCCTTGTGGGTGGCAAGCACCTGCGCAGTACTACCAATTGTTCAAAAGTATCATAATGTTTATTTGAATAGCGGCCAAAGATGATTTATGATCACAACTTTGGAATTTGCAAATCGATAAAGATATGGTCTTGTCTTTAATTTCATCTTTCAAAATAGATTTGTCTAATCTTACACGCACATGTATACGAAACATAAAATCTCGAATTTATGTATAAACAGCAGATCATCGCACCATTCATAAAAAAGTGATAATGTCACCTGTTTCACTAAATAAAACGATGTACCAAAATATTTTGTGAAATTTTTGCAATGTTTATGAAAAGCCAAATGATGTATTACTTTGTCCGAAAAACGCGAACTACTCTAATAGAGCGAGTAGATGTATGCGTAATGTATATGTTACAGTTAAAGTCCGAAATCGGTAAATATTCGTATACAAAATTAAAACCCGGTTGTCCAGAGGTGCGATGTTAGCAAAATGTTTGTTGAGCCGTCCCACTTTCTCCCTGTAATTTCATTTATTTCCGTGAGAATTAGTAAAGCCGTTAGAAACCTATTATTCTAAATGACTTTGCTCTAATACCATAAAAGAAGTCCTTGGGGTGAAGAGTGAATATTTTCGGGAATATTTAACCCTCACTTTATAGATTTCGGTGCAATAAAACAGTTTTTCCTTATTTTTATTCGGATATTTTCCGATTTCGGGCTTTCACCGTAACATATACATGAACAAGTTAGCAAAATAATAAATGAGCAGCGTGTGTTCAATAAAAGTTAATATATATTTTCTCAGCCAACCTGTTACCAAGAATTTTATTTCATAATTTGTACATAAACTTTAGATATATTTCTCTTAAAACGAGGTTCCTGCCGAACAGCAGAGATTAGTTTCATGACTAGCTAAACCTGAATCTCGTTCACCAGGAATGACTAATAATGGCCATTCAAATTTGAGATAAACATCAATAATACGCGTAGAAGTCACCTAACGAAACTATTTCTAATTTGACTAGAACCCGCATAGGTTCCACATTCAATGCCACACTGGACACGTGATGCAAACCGACGTGTACAAACGCACGAGTGTAGAAGCGCCTTTTGTTATAAAGTGAGATTAAAACAGTCAGGCAGTAAGGTTTACAGATGAAGTAATTTACCTTTCGGTAGGTAGAGGAAACAAATGTTACGTTGACACTATTACTGAAGCAAAGATGGCAAATAAAACGTGGTCAGTCCTTAACCAGTTTGAAAGTGGCCATGGGACTCCGTACAAAATTGAACACAGATTTGCGTACAGAATAATATCTTCACCTGAAACAACGAGATTAGAACCACCAGTCGTACAACGGGTGAGTGATGACAGTAGGTTCCAAAACCCGCACCAAATTCAGAATTGGAGCCGTCGGTGAAAAACTCTAGCGTCTCAAATACCTAATTTGAGATAATTTTTTACAGAAATCAAAAAATCATAATTGTTATGAAGGAGTTATACAAATACAGTCAACCAAAATTTAAAAAAATTTAAAGCCAACTAGGGCAAAAAATGCATGACTTCAGGTTTGCTTGTTACAAATTTTATCTTCTGGATGTACTGATGTTATTTTAACTCAAATTTAGATGGTCTAACCGAGCGCTCTTTATTTTATGTAATTTCGTACGGAACTCAATTATGTATTATATTTGAACTATTTTAAATTCATATTAGAAATTAGCAAGAAAACCCAATATGCAACGCCGACGGAATGCCGTTTACATTTGCGTGCAAAAACCACACTCTTTCTATGGCAAGAACCATGTTGAGCACACGGAAATCCGTACTACTCGCCAAAGAAAAATGTCACAAAAATTCCGGTGTCGGTGTGAATCCCAACTAAAAAGAGAAAACATCAAATAGGAAAGAAGGTGGAATTTAGTTGGAAACTCGGGTTTTTCTATACACTTTTCCATACTAATTTTAAACACTTTTCTAGTATATGGGGACACCACATTAAAATAGATTTTTATTACCTTTCTAGTACAGTACATCGTTGATGAACCACTTATAAAGCATTATTATTATTTATTATTATTAAAACAATAAGAAATTATATTGTTAAAAAATTTGCTCACACAGCTGTGGGCGTAGTTATTCACCAACTTGTCAAATGCAACTGGAGAGGAGAGGTGATATAAAATAAAAACTTATAAAAATAAAAACCAATATTTTTCAAGGTAATTTCTCTCCAACTGAATTTTAAAATCAATATTTTTGTGTCTTTAATATTTTGTAGAATGGATATGGGTAGAAACAATTAAATTGTTTGAGATGCACATTATTTGGTTTGTATCTTGGCTATTTCAGTGAAAATTTTGAATTACTAATTTAAGGTTCCCAGTATGCAGTTTTACCACTGTGTGGAAAAAGACACAAACATATTGATTTTGGACAAGAAATATTTTTTTTCTCTTTCTATTTCACGTTTTTGTTTGATTTTAATAAATTTTTATTTTGTATCTCCAGCTTCTTGTGGCAAGTTGGCGGAGAACCACGCACACAGCTGTGCGTGCAAATTTTTTCATTTTAATTTCTTATTGCTTTTGTCAATAATGTTTTTGATTATTAAAAGATTTTTTTTAAATTATAGTGCTTTATATTAATAATAGTGTAATTATCGTGCTTTATAAGTGATATAAACGTTGTACTAAATGTAATAAAAATCTATTTTATTATGGCTTCGCCATATACTAGAAAAGTGTTTAAAGTTGTTATGGAAAAGTGTATAGAAAAAACCCGGTTTCCAACCAAATTTCACCTTCTTTCCTATTTGATTTTTTCTCTTTTTAGTTGGGATGCACACCGACACCGGAATTTTTGTGACACTTTTCTTTGGCGAGTAAGTAGTACACATTTTCGTGTGCTCAACATGGTTGTTTCAACATGGGTCAAATTTAAATTTTTTACTCTACACCATACGAAAAGTCGCCGGTTCGAGTTTAACCTGAAGGAAAATTTTTATTGAAGAATTTTATAGAGTGGCATTCCATGTGGAGGGGAATATGGAAATAACGAAAGCAACTATAAACGAAGTTACACGTATCGCCATCATGGAAAATACTGGAACTTACAATGAGCGTGTATAATGAAGACAGGGGAATTAATGAGGTTGGAGGTTGGCAATAGACGCATACAGTGACAGATACAATAAATGGAATAATCTCGAACAGCGATGCACAAGTATATGTAATGCAATTTAACAGTACAAGTGATAAGAAGTAAAAAGTGAACAGAACAAAAATTAAAAGTGAAATAGTGAAAAAGGGATACATTGTGAAATGGTAAATTGAAGAAGTGATAAGCGTTGGTGTAAATACAATCAAATAAAAAACCTCTTAACGAGGTAAATGTTCGAGTGACGAAAGCCGAATTCAATTCACAAAATTTCTGATATCAAATTTGTGCCGAAAAAAACAATTGCATTCGATTTGTCACGATTTTTTGGAATGTTAGTGCATTCAGCGCGTTGTTGTTGAACATTTTGAAAAATCGTTGGCAAGTTGTTGTTTTTGACAGCTAGAAAGAAAAATGTAAACAAACGCGCCGAATGCACTAACATTCCGAAAAATCGTTGACAAATCGAATGCAATTGTTTTTTTCGGCACAAATTTGATATCAGAAATTTTGTGAATTGAATTCGGCTTTCGTCACTCGAACATTTACCTCGTTAAGAGGTTTTTTATTTGATATCAATGATTTTGGCACGGCAAATTGAAAATGAATTGAATTGCGATTCGTTTTATTGTTGTCAGTCAAAACAGTTCACACACACTCGATAGCACACAATTGGCCGCTACGTGTTATTGTGGCTTAATTCGTATTCATACGACAGATAAAAATCCGGGAGTTTTCTATTCCATCGTTTTAACCAATTACATCACGTAAATTATACAACAGACACGCTTTTTTCATACAAAAAGTTGAAAAAAAATCTGGGATAGAAAAATCTGAGATTTTTATCCGTCGTATGAATACGACTTCATACACAGACGCGCGGCATTGAAATTACGAATAGCCAGAGGCGAAGAACGAATTACGCATACTTTCACACAGCTGTCGGCTGTATGTTACGGAGTGTGCATGATTCGTTCTTCTTCTCTCGATATTCGTCACTCCAGTGGCGTGCGTCTGTGTATGAGGTACAATGCTCTATTCCACACTTGATCTCACAGAAATTATAACTTTCTTCTATTCTTTCCCCGTGTACCTATGATACTGGTTTTAATTGCGACTGAAACAAATTTTCAGTGAAATTACACTAACACAAAAATAAATGAAATAAAAAAGACGGGAAAGGTTCGGAACCGAACTTTATAAGCATTTTTGTTGCCTATATAGTATTAACAGTATTATTATTCCGTGTCTAAGAAAAAGATGTTCTATGCAGTGTGGTTTGTGTATTTCAAATATCACAAACACCCACATCCACCCACACCCACCTAGCTCCATCTACACCCAGCCCAACCGACCCCAATCAATCGCAAACCACGCCTCCTAAACATTACTACCTTCCCGACCCACTATCTAATTTAAACACTCAAATCCCATCTCACCCGCATCACCCTACACCGCACTACCCATGTTGGAAAGTAGGAGGGTCAGGTCTCATCATTAGGTTCAGATAGGTAGCTTTTTCATTATGTTCAGGAGGATAGCCTACGTTCTGGTGTACTGTTTCTGGTGTGTGGTTGACGATTCTATTTCTTTATTTTGCATGCATTTTCTCAATCTTCATTTTGTAGTATTTTAGTAGATTTTATTTCAGAATCCTTTACCACATGCCACAAACAGGTTATGCCGGGTGTGATCATATTACACACCGGTTCTCGTAGGCTATCGGCTGAATATTTGTAGTTTAGTTTTTAGTGCATGTTACAGAGTAGTAAAAATTTAGATCAGATGCATGTGTTTTTGGTAGAAATTCGATTGAGTAATTCAACAATTTTTTTTGCATGTTTCTTGCTGTTTTGTCACTAACCGCATGCAGCTACCATTCATTTTTGATTCCTTAAACAATACAATAAAAAATTCTTATTTTAATGTGTTAGTTGGAAACAAAAATTAATGGTAGCTACCCTCTCGCTGATATTCCATCTTCATGCGATGGGAGGGGAGATAAGATCTGTTTTTTAAAGAAATCATCTTAAAGATTAAAAAAGTATCGATTTAATGCAACGAGACTGTGAAATGTTCAATGTTTTTAGTGATTTTTTCGATCACATCAATTTTTTAATTTTTTTTGTTATGAAAACAGGGTCACTGGTAAAAATTCTCTTAGCAATGATAATAATATGATGTATTTATATTTGTTTCATTGTAATACGTTGATTCACTGTCATTATGAACCGCAACGGACTGATATTAGGGTGTATTTGAGCCAAAAAATGAAATTTTGCAAAAAATTAGGCTGGCTTTTAAGTTATGGAGGCCAATATCTAAAATATACGAGTTTTCTGGGACAAACGGTTGATGTCATATTGTAGGTGAGGTTTGTGGCTAATAATCCTGAAAATATGAACCAAAAGTCTTGGGCTCATTTTTAAACAATTTGGCCGAATGTGGCCGGCCGATTTCGCATTTTTCAGTTCTTTGGCCAAAATGACCCTCCACCCTAATTTTTTGAATTTTTTTTATGCTATTTGATAGTTGGCGTCAATACCTTTCCAACGATATGCATATGTCCGGGGTATGTCGAATAGGTTCAGCGCTGTGGTCGTGACAAAATGGCCAAAAATGGCCGTTCAGAGGCTGGCCGCGGCCAACATAGCGGTCAAATCAAAAAGTTGTAGAACAAAAGTTGCTTATTTTTTCAAGTACTACAAACCCTGAAAATATGAGATCATATGAAAGAGGTACGGACAAACAAACAAACAAACAAACAAACATATATACCAAAGCAAGATTAAATGGTGACGTCATAGAAAAATTTAAAAATGTCATAACTTTGGTTAAAATCATCCGTTTACGACGTTTGAGGTGTCGTTGAATTGGTATTGAGGTCTACAATCATAATTTGCTAGTTAAAAAATAATTGGGGCACTTTTTGGTCCAGTTATACCCGAAAAACTGATTTTTTGGGGCAGTTTTCGGAAGGTCATATCTCCACTCAATGTTGAAAGAAATTTATGTTTTTATACACTATTTGGGTTTATTTTTCAAGACCTTTCCAATGGTATATAACATGACCCTGGCGGCTTCAAAGGGAAAAAGTTCGAAACTTGCTGTATATATACTTCGTTCGACTTCCAGCACAGTAGGTGCTTTCGTCACTCGTTTGGACTGCCGTCTAAAGTGATTTGTAACTTAAATGCTAAGGGTTTTATTTGCAAAATTCAGTACTTTGAAATACGTGGCAGCCAGAGCCAATTTATCAACTGATCCAGTGAAGTGATGAGCAAACAACGGCAAGTTTTTCGAGCAAACAGGCGAAAACGATCGCGTTGCCCATCTCGATGTTACCGATGCCAACAACCCGGCCATTACATGAGAGACTGCAAGCAGCCAAATACACAGCGCGAAATTAAAACTAGTTGGGAAGGAGCTTATAAAATCATCAAACGAATTAACGATGTTCTATATCGCATTCAACTTGGCCCCAGAAGTAAGATCAAAGTTGTCCACATTGATAGATTACGGAGTTACAATATGAGTAATGTTAACGGGTGTGTTCGAGATAAACAGATTTAAGGTGAAGGTAGTGTTACGAATTCTACTATACTTGTTTTGTTTGTGCACACACTCGGTGGTCGAGTGGATACGATATACACCAATAAGCTTAACCATACCAAAGCTCGCAATAATTTCGTTGTGGGTTCAAGTGTTTTTCCAACACTGATTGGAAATTCGATCTTAGAATGGCATTCCATGTGGAAGGAAATATGAAAATAACAAACTGTAAACGACCGCGATAGTGTTATCATAGAAAATACTGGAATTAAAACCCGCGATAATCATCAAAACAGGGAAATTATACGTTAATCGATAAAGGAGAAACGATAATAAACGATAAAAAAAATCTAAATCTTTAGTGATTACTATACCGAGGTGCTGAGTGTCATCGTCAGTCGAGATGCTTTGTGTCATCGGTCATAAACAAGTGGTAGGAAGGAGACTAGATATCACTCAAATTTGATTCGCATCCAAATATTTTGATATTTAGAGACGCCCTTTAAGGTGTATTCTACTCCAAAACGGGGAGAATTAATTGGCGATGCTGATTGATAAATATACAGCCCTTAATTGTCTAAAACGAAAACTCAAGCAAAATTTCCGGGTAATAAAAGTGTTCCGGTTATATCAGGTTGATGCTCGTATGTGTATGTTCCACTTCGTCCAGTTAGACTGTAAACAGGTAATTGCGAGGATTTCGAAATTCAACGGTCAACATAAGATTTTTCTGGATTTTTTAATTGGTTAACTTTCCGTTTATTAGGAGTTTCACCAAAATTTAATCTCAGGAGTTAAGTGTGTAAGCGAAATAAAAGTACCAATTTTAATAAGTTTAGTCCCAACTGGCCCATAGTTGTAGAACATTCCATTTCAAAATTTACTTCTTTGTGGGTTTCACTGTATAAACAATTCTTAAACCTCATTTCTGTATAGGATAAAAATTAATTCATGTAGCGAAAGTTATTAGTGTAGACATAAAAAATATTCAATGCCGAGGGTCCTTCACCTTTACGTGAAATAACCGAAATATGAAAATATTTAAATAAACTGAAATTCTTTCTTGTCTGGGCCCACCAAGTCTATAATTAAAATTCGCGCCAAAATGTAAAACAAAAAATTTAACGAGATTATGAATCAAGCCAACCCCCGCACATACCGTGCACTCGCATATAAATTATGAAATTTTCAAAATATGAAGACACGCTTGTATAGAATGAATCTTGAAATAAACCACTGGTGAAATTTGAAAGCAGAAAATTAATAAAATATCATTCATTAAAAAAAAAAATAATTTCTAAAAATATTCGGGACCAAAAAATTATTTTTCATATTTTTGTTTGAATTTATATAAAATGAATGTCGATGACATAAATGGAATTTTTTATTGCATTTCCAAAAAATTAATGATTAGTTGTTGTAGTAACAGAAAAAATTTAGAACAAATTTAAAATTTAAAAATAATTTTGAAGCCAATTAAAATAAAATTTATATTATGTCTTTTAAATATTTTATGTGCGTGCTAAAAATATTTTAATTTTATTAACTGTCCAAATCGTATTTGATCGAAGAGTACACAGAGACGTTTAGATGAATTGGCTATCCGGTAATATAAATTTGTATCGCGTATTGAACCCCGGCCACGCCATGCACATGTATAACCTTCACACGATCAATATCAATTTTAACGTTTTGTGAGCGAGACTTTGATCTTATATTTAATTCTTTTTATTATAAACACTAAAATTATTTTAATGTGGTTGTGTAATTTGGGAAAATATTTTGATTAACCGGAATTGGTTTTTATGCCGCAAAAATTCTCCGCGTCTATACTACCGGATATATGGATTTAGTATACAGTGAGACGTCACTGGCCAGACGAATAAATCGCGCCGTTATAAATTATATACCCCCACCCAAACCAACTGTGCATACAGATGTTGAGACGATAAATTGTAACGAAATGAATTATTCGAAAATACTTAATATGATTGAAGCGTGAACATTTTATTTTTAATAATATTTTAATAATTTATAACCCTCGAATAACGTGTGTTGAATAAAAAGAAAATCACATATTTCTTTCAATTTATTCGATTAACACACACCCCGACCAAATTTTTATGATTTTTTAGATCAAAATTTTGAAATAATTTTGAGTCTGCACACATTTCAAACTTTCTTTGTATACGAGTATGTTCGATACCAAAAAATTAAAACTTACGCGTAAAATTACAGATAAATAATCTAATAGTGCGCAGCACCCGCACAAAAATATGTAATTATTTATTTACATTTTTGAAATGGAATAGCAAAATGTTTGTTTACACGCTGGAATAAATTTATCGCGGTTTAAATAAATTAAAATTCTATTACGCTACACACAAAATACACATATTTTTATCCGTTTGGTTGAAAAATGTTTGAGTAAAGCGTTTCATGATTTGAATATTACTCACTGTGATGGAGCACAAACAGCAGGTCGAATTACTGTTCGATGACAAATGTGTTTGTTATCACGTTTTGTGTTTGTTCCTTTATAGTAAAAATTAATTATTTAGTACTTGCTAGTAGAGAATTTGTTTTTAGATGTGGAAATTTTTCAGACTGGTATGAACAAATGCAGAGGTTAACGAAGCCAGTCGTGGAGTTTGCTCCGTTCATCATATTACCAATATGCTCCCTAAAGTTTAATTCGGGATATAGGGGGCTGGGCTACTCTGGAGCACGTTGAAGGATGCGATAAAAGGGACGGGTCGGGATCATCTGAATGATAATTGATATGGACGATTTTTTATGTAATACTCCACGTAGTTAGTTGTTTAGGCATAATGCTGCCGTGCGAAACCCTCAAAGGTTTAACCGAAATCTATTGTAACGACATCGACCTCTTTTCCCGCTTCCTTGGTGTTAAGAGCGAATGATGTGAATTCGACTAGGTTTGTAGTGGTGGATCGACCTCTTAAAAAGCCGTGATGAATATCTGAGAACAGAGGTCGGCAGTGAAAGCTTAGTGTATCATAATACGATACTCTCAAAAGAATTGGTAATTATGAAAGAATGAAAATTCCATAAGGGAATGATTTTAGAAAGGTGTTGTAAGCCAACTGTCCAGCACATCTTTATACAACAACTGCCGGCCAAACTGACTGAACCGAATGAAAAATCGTCAATCAGATTGTTCATTTTCTTTATTATAACTGTGTTAGAATCGACGTCAATGGATAATAGGGATGTCAGATGAGTGCAACCTTCCAAATATGTAACATAATTTACATCAGACTCAAAGTCACTGCTAGAAAAAGAAAATTTGCAAAATTGTGAAAACATATTCGTAATATTTTTTGGGTCGTTTTGTTGCATAAAATTTGAATATAAAATTTCTCAACCTGTGTTATTCTGTGTCTTTACTAAGTAATGTTACTAGTTTGTGTACGGGACGTTTTAATTCTCCGTTCACTGTTTTTAAGGTTACTACTCTTGTGGCTTAGAGAAATAATTTTGAGTCTGCACATATTTCAAAATTTCTTCGTATACGAGTATGTTCGATACCAAAAATTAAAACTTTGCGTAAATTTATAGATGAATAATTTAATAGTTACATTTACATTTTTGAAATGGAATAGCAAAATGTTTGTTTACACGCTGGAATAAATTTATCGCGGTAAAAAATAAAATATAAATTCATCAGGGTTCACAAGAATTGAGAAAAATTTCACTTACATGTCCTAGCGTCCCTAGTTTTATTTTTAAACACTGGACATCTAAATAGTTGGTGATGATGGTTACATGCCTGGCACTGAACTGTGGTAATGAAGATTCGTACGGTATCTTTTTGATGATTGAACTCCTTTGGTCAGGATTGGTCACTAGTTTTTATCTTCTAGTCACTTACGATTAGGTAAATAAACAATGAAAAAATCATACCGTTTTTATCATATTTCGTTAGGTAATCGTTAGGTCAGGATTGGTCCCCACATTTTGGTGTTTCGTCACCAATGCGTCAGTATTTATTGCGAAAAAACAAAATCAAAATTGCATTAATTCAATAAAATCAGGTTCGTCGCTTACTTGGGAATTTCATTTCATTAAATTAATAAAAAATTCAATTAGAATATGCCATTTAGGCCAAATTATTACGATTTCCTAACGACATTAGATAAAAACGGTATGATTGCTTGCAATGAGGTGCTACAAGAGAAATTTTTTTACCAAACGATGACCAAACGAATTCAATCATCACTTTTGTCAAAATCTTTCGATGGGGTGCTTAAACATCGGAGTCAAACAAAACACTTGAAAATGAACTATAATACCTTAAATTATTTTAACCAAATACTAATCGCACAAATTTCTACTGTAAAATTAAACTATAACTTTCGCTACATTGAACTGGAAAACTGTGCAACCTCGTACTGGTTTCGCCATTTTCTACGCTAAAAAAAATGCAATTGAGCTTTATTCCAAAACCACACTTTGCAAAAATATTAAAATTTCATTTTACAAATTACCATAACATAAAAATTTAAATTCAAAATTAGAATAGTGTAAAATTCCCAAATTTATTTGTTTTAGAAGAATTTGAAATTTACAAAATTTCATTAATTCATCAGTAATTTTAATTACATATTTAATTTAATTGTTCTAACAAATTAGTACTGACACATGATTCCAGTTTTATTATCAGACTAAGAATACCGTTTGTCGTGATTCTATAAATATGGTTTACCGGAAAAGTGCGGTGCAATGGTTAAAGCTTCGGCACTTGGACCTTGAGCGGTGTTGGGTTTGAATTCCACCAAAGACAGGATGCAAAGCGGAATTTTCGTCATAGATTACGATAGGAGATGTTGCAGAATTCAGCGCCGACCATGGTACAGGTTGACATGGAGCTTTCAATGTGCATGTGGTATACTGTAAATGTGTGCGTAGGTGAATGTGTGGTGTGTGCATGAAGGGGAATATTCATTGGATAGGTAATACTTTTTTTTTTTTTTTTTTAAAAAAAGGTTGGGTTTTTTTAAATTGAAATACCGAACCGCTCCCCTACAAACACACTTGCACATACTTACAATCTTGTTTTTGGTACAGTCATAAATAAATAGTTACTGAAACGGTTTTAAAAAATTACAATAAATCGTGATTAAGTTTTAACCTTTTTTTAACTATAAATTATAACCAAATTCCAAAATAAATTCCTTGGGCATAAAATGGAATTTATTTTGGAATTTAGGAATTTTAAAATTTGGTATTTTGATTTTTGGAATTTTTTTATTGGAATTTTTGATACTGGAATTTTGTTTTTTAGAACTTTGATTTTGGAATTATTATGTCGGAATTGGGTTGGGTACGATTAACCTAATTCAAAACTCCAAAAACAATTTCTAAAAATAAAATTCCAAAAAAACAAAATTCCTGGACAAAATGCCAAATTTCAAAATTTTATTATACAAAATTCCATTTTATGGCCATGTAATGATTACTAAGGCTAAAGAATTTGTGTAATGTAATGATTCCGTTGAAAAGAAGAAAAAATTCTTTAGCCTTAGGGTTTAAAAGGTCCGCCAATTTATTGATTTATATAAGTTCTGGACTCCTACGGCTATCTACCGAGAGAATATGTAATGATTCCATTGCTCGGTAGATAGACGTAGGAGTTCAGAACTTATATTAATCAACAAATTGGCGGACCTTTCAAACCCTAAGGCTAAAGAATTTTTCTTCTTTTCAACGGAATCATTATTTTACCCGTGTCACATATATTCGAATAGCGGAAATTCCCACGATCAGCGGGTTATCATATTCGCTCGGTAGATAAACGTAGGAGTCCAGAACTTATATAAATCAATAAATTGGCGGATCAACCCTAAGGCTGGAGATTTTTTCTACTTTCTACTTCTAATTTATTATTAAAACAGTTCTTGTGCTTAAAAATTTCAACTGAAATTTTTTACCAATGTATAGTATATAAAGCAGGTCGATAATACAGTTTTTTTTCTGCTGAATTTTTCTGCTATTTTCAGTAGCATCCTTTTTTTTGACTATAGCATAAATATGCACTTATAAAACAGATAAAAATATTTCTAATGTAAGAATTTGAATACCTTATTGCAATAAAATTCACGAGATATGCGTTTATGCTATTTGAGAAATACTTTTTATTGAACTTGGTTTATTTTAATACGCATGCTTCTATATTTATTTCCAAATCTGTCAAATGTTGTAGATAAATCAATATATCTATGTGGAAAATAATTTTTTTTTTCGGTGTACCCAATCCATTGCTATGTTTACAGGGGAACAGTTTGGTATTCCATAAAAAACCAACCCTGTTTTCAAAAACCACAAGAAGTGTTAATCAATCTGGTAAACAATGGGAATCATGTTTGAGTAATAATTTTTAAGAATAATTAAATTGAATTTAATTAATTGAAATAATTAAATAATAAAAATGAATTTAAATGAAATAAACAAATTAGAGTTTTTGCGAAATAATGGAATTATGTATTTGGATTTTTTTTTTCTAAAATAAACAAATTTTGGAATTTTTTCAATTAGAATTTTGAATTTTGATTTTTATGTTATGGTATTTTGTAAAATGGAATTTTAAATATTTGTTAATTAGGATTTTAGAAATTTAGGTCAGTTGGAATTTTTTTTTGGATAAGCGACCCGTTCCCGTCAGAATTCTGGATTTAGGGAATCGTGTCCAACCCGTTCTAGAATTGTAACTAGACCATATCTGACAGATTGTAACTAGGTCATGTCTTAACAAATTACGATTTAATTTATTGAACTAGATTAGGATTTTAATGTGAATTTTAAATGAAGCTATAGCATTTGACCATTCTGTATGGAATTTGGCCAATTCTTGAAAAATTATTGTCAAATTTGTATTTCGTTTCCTCTTCTGGTATTCAGAAGCGGATTTGGATTGTAAAATGATTTTTCAATGATGTTCTAAAATTCAATGTTGAATAGAACTAGGCAATAGATTTCTTTAGTAATCATGTTCAAATTTGATTTGTATGCCAGGATTGGCAATCTTACATCAATTAAGAATGATGCTCCGTCTTTTTCAACACGACAATACCAAAATACCTTTTATTAAAAGAATGTATTTATGTATTTGTATCAAACTAAAAAATTCTATAATAAAGATTGATTAATCAACGAGATATCGGGCATATATGGCTTAAAAAGCCGGTGGAAACTACCCGGTTTAGTATGGGCGAACTCTATAGAATTTGAAAATTACCGGTTGATAAGTTACTAAGCAACATCTGCTACAGCTGAGTGCTTTACAAATAAAATTTGATCTTAATTAATTAAGAAATTTTTTAAGTTCATGTTGGAATTCTAATTTACCTTGATTCAAATCCATACATTTTTTATGCATTTTCTAAATTGTACTGTTTTGAACAGACTATTAAAATCTCGATATTTTGTAAAGCTGGATTATGAAAAACGGGATTAAAGTGAAATTTTGAATAACTCGGGTTTTCTTCAAAAATGTCGGTGTAAGCCATGGTAAAACTAATTTTTGAAGTTGAATAACTTTTACAGGAGGAGTCGTAGGGAAAAACTGATTGAAGACATCTTCAGAGCCCATTGCTGGTATTCTAAAAATGTAATAATGCAATGATTATGCGATAAGTAGCACGCAATGAGCGAAATATTTTATATGTACGTACTAACCTCACAAATTTGTTTTTGTAATTGAAGGTAAAAATTTTATAAAACGCCAATTTGAACTAGAAAACTATGAGACAGCAACCTCTTACTAAATGTCTACATACTCTACCAATTATGAAGAAGTTTCTCGCCATGGTCCTCTCCTATTGACTACAGAAAGCGTAATGGAAAAAAAATATCCGATAGATACCCTTTACCGAACATAAATTGAAGTCAAAGATATCGCAAAAACAGCGTTTTAAAAATTTCCTTCCGGTTTAGTTATGGCCTGTTCATGAGAACAACTCGATTCTTCCTCGGTTATTCAGGGATCCCGAGTTTGACTTACGGTACTGACCAGGCCAAAAAATCAAATCTCCCAAACCATAGTTGTTGGATTTTCTCTAAAATAATTAAAATCAACCATTCGAAAGCAAAACTACTAAAGCCTCCCAATTATGTATGTTACACCACTGTACAAAAATATACACAAATATTATGCTGTCCACTTTATATTGAGGATTAAGTAACTTGCCAAAAAATTTCTATTGTATTAATAATAATAATCATTATAATTTAGACGAGTACCAGATACAAATAAAATTAAAAATATGTGTATTAACAAATCAGATCACAAGAATTCTACTTGATGACTTAATCTTCCGTTTTGTAGGAAGCGCATTAACATTCCAGATACAACCAAATGACATAAAATGGTTTAGCCTTCACAACCAAATAAATTCCGAAGTGGTCGCTAATATTATAAGAGTATTAAAAAGTAATCTGATCCATTTTCACTCAAGACTGGGAACATAAAAGAAAAATGTTGCCACACCACAAAACAATACATTACTGGCATAATATAAACACTTGGTCGAGTAATATACTGAATAGTGTACGGAGGCGCCAAGTCCGATGATTTATTAAAACATTTTATTATACAAATATATCATTTTCCGCGCGTATGACAAAACCACGGTGCCCGTGAAATTTTTATAAAATTTTTTTTATAAATTTTTTATTCATTTTATTTCTCCGAAGGACCTACTCATAATATTAAAATATTTTTTTTAAAAGGCGCGCTAAAACAATAAAAAATTATTGGGAAAAACTCTTCACGTACTCAAACAAAACTAAAAATATTTTGTTGTGGTTTTGGTGAAATTTGTCACCGTGCATTTTGGTTTAATAAATAATTTTTAAAAAATTTTAAACTTACATTTTACAGTAAAAAATTATAAAAAATTAATAATTTTTTTCAAAAAAAAAAAAAACACTTGCACGATCATATAACTATATATAACAAAATAAATTTCCTTTCAACAAGAAAATTAGTCTCACTTAATTTTTTTGTTTTGTCTTAACCTTACAAAAATTTTAAATTTTATTTTTTTATTTATTTTAAAAACTTTTCTTTTCCACTTTTTTTTTGAAATTTTTATAAATTTTTCTTTATATACAAACTTATATACAGATTCACCACCAACCAACTCAAAGTAGAATAAAAAAAACACTAAGACAATAGAAATAAACTATTTTTGTAACAAAACAATAATTAATTATTTTATTCACCAAATTAATTTAAAAATTATTAATTCAAATAATTTTATATTAAAACAAACACTAAACACGAATTATTCTAATTTTTAAGTTTAAACTAAATTTACAAAATTCTAAGCATTTTAAAAGAAACCCGTAGCTGTGAAATTTATTTAGAACACTAATCCGATGATCATCTACATTATATTAAAAAAAAAGAAAATAATGTAAAAAAAATTGAGAAAATAAAAAGAAAATTTTTTAAAATATGGAAATGTGTGCGTGCCTTATGTACACAATACACATAGAGTAGAGCTGCTGAATAAATATGAAAAATTTATTTTAGTGTCTTGTAAACAAATTAACAAACAGAACAAACAAAAAATTTTGAATGTTTTGTCTAGCGCATTTTTAAATACCACCCCCATTTCCCTTCAAATATTGATAATTCATAAAAATATGTGTAGGTCACGACCGTGGTGGCCCTGTATCTCCACATTCTATGTAATTATTGTATTTTAGATAAACGAAAATTACTTTAGGTAGTCTACTTTTTGGCTGTCGGAATGACGTATATAATTCCAAATGGATTTACGTCAATTGAATTAATTGTGGGTCAAAAGACATTATTTCAGTTGACTGAAAATAAATTATTTGGTTTAGTGGCTCCAGGAATACCAGACAAAAACACTCAAGTCAAAAAATGAAGAAAAAATTTCAGTCATAAAATTTTTGTATGAATATTTTACGATTAAAACTAAGTACGCATTTCTAACAACAAAAACTCAATCACAACGGATAGTAGTGGAAAGAGAGGGACCGAATAATAATTTCACGAGCTTTAATCAAATATTCAGAACTAGTGGCAAGTTCCACCAGTCAGCCTTAACAGCCGCAGCGGAAAACACAATTCGAGAAGACCGCCAAGGTCACGTAATCATTGGTTCGATGATCAGTGCCTTCAACACATCAAAAATAAGCGAAGGATGCGTGACAGTTATTGACCCGTAACACTAGGAGTATCTCTGTGCCAAAAAAGCCAACAACCAAATTCCGTCGACACCAGAAGCGCAAAGAAGGAACGGCAAGCTGAGAACAAATTTTGCTGATGTTCTCGCTGATTTCCAAAGTCTACTAAATCGGACTGAAGAAGTGCGCTCATCCGGGCTATTACACCACCAGTGACACTATTTCCTTGGGCTTTCCTTGGGAAAAGGGAATTGGTAAAAATATGTTCATAGCATTTTTGTCCAAATTGTATTTTTCTGGCCTACTGAAGTAATAAGTTTAGTGCAAAAACTTTCTAAACAAAGTAAATTGGCAAACTTTTGTTCCACAAAGTTTTTATAATGAAAAATAATTACACCAAACTTATTCCCTCAGTAGGCCAGAAATATATACAAATTGAGCAAAAATGCTATGAAACTATTTTTCCGACTTCCCAATTTCCAGGGAAAGCCAGAATAGTGCCACAGGTGAGAAGATATTTATCCCATATCCCAAGTATAGACAAAAGTAGAAAAGCGCCTGGCCTATAGATTAAAAAGTAGAAAAGCGCCTGGCCTTGACGAAATCTCTACAGAACAATTAAAACACGGTGCAGCTACTCTTAAACACCTTCTTTGATTATATATTCAACCATTTTCGTAGCGTAAACGAAATAGCCGTTTTGAGAGAAGTTCTCCCCTCTGGTTTATTTGTTATTGTGGATTTTTTTTATAAGATTCGTAATTTCATCTTTTTCGAATGTCTCTTAAAAACTATAATTCTTTTAAAATTTGGGATATATCCGCCAAAATCATCATATCCAGATGTAAAACCTTGAAAATTAATTGATTCCTGTATATTTTATAAGAAGGTCTGAAAAGTGTATAAAATGGTCGCCAGATGTCTCCGTCGCATGGACTGTTATCAGTGGTGAAAAACCAAAGCTAGCGATGCTTTCTTGAAAGGACAGAAAGATCCAGTTTGGTTAGGCGAATTTAAATCACTTGGATTTCCAAATACGTACTCGTCTTTCAAATCCTCAAAGTTTCCTTGGAAGTTACTTGCGATACGAAACTTTAAGTATTACGGACTTGAAAATGTAAATAAATCACGCAGCCGAATTTAATAATTGGATGTGGTTTGATTAGTAGAAATAATCTTCCTGAGGCGGGAGTTCTCGGAAATCCCTATTATTCTCCATTTTATCACATAAAACTCTCCAAGACTTGCTTGTGTATGCCGTAGAACACTTCAATTTAACCACGAAACTTCATTTAACCTTCCTCAGTTCCATTTTAATAATTTTAAGGGTCTTCTTGTACGATTTCCAAACCAGAGCCTTTCTACTAATTAGTTTTATATACGCCTATATCAGCCAGATCTTGTAGTAACGATGCTAATTTCTAGACAAGTCGCCATTATGTTGCTGTCAGTATATCGAGTAGAAGGTAGGAGAAAAAAGTTTTTATATTTTCACAAGAATACTGATGATAATTTCTGTTAATATTTAGAGACGGAGAACTACCTAAACGGCTTTGGTGTAATGCAGAATGATCTAAATTAATTGTAGTCTGTTTCAGCCAAAAATTCCCAACTCTGCATACTACCCACTACCGCAGGCTAATTAGCCGCACTACCATCTGGTTGGTTGGTTTACAATTTCTTCAGTTTGGTCTCCTGTGTCATTTTCAGCTTCATTCTTTCAATGTACTCCATTTTATCCAAATTTTGATAAGCTTCGCACTTGCTGCGCATGAAGCCAGTGAAGCACGCCCTTGACCCCGTGTGGGTTTTGATCCTGGTATTTCTGTATTTTTGGTGCAATTCCCATATCCGAGTTCTTTTATCCGCTGTCACAGTTTCCCAGCTCATTTTACGAACTCATTGTGCCTATGGCTTAGTTGTGCCAACATTCAAACATTAAACCTGCAACGGTTTCTAAAGGCTGATTGCTGATTTCCGTATTATCGTTTAAGCGAAGGAGCTACTTGCAATCTGTACTTCCCAGCATTGCTCCCGCCTTCGATCAGTGCCGATGATTTCGGCTTTATTAAGTTTAAATATTTATTTCCCATGATAGTTCCACGAGTATCGGTCCACCTATGCAGAGATCCTTATACCGTTATGACATTTAGGCTTTGTCAAATAACCCCAACCTGAAAGAATGTTGGCTCGAATCTATCACCTAGCTATTCAGAATTGCAATAAAAATACTTATGTGAATGTTTACTGCGATTATACGACTTTTACGGCTTATAAAGAAAATGGTCATTTGCTTGGGAAATATTTTGATTCAGATTTTCAAACTAAACTCGAATCTATTCTACTAAAATATTTACAAAAAATTTGCTACTGAAGAAATTGTATATTGTCCCATAGTCTACTAATTATTTGCAAGTTTTTTAATGTTTGCACATTTTTTTCAACATGATCATCAATCATTATGATTCTCGTGGGATTTGAAATCAAAACTCACGTATTGACGGAAATAAAATTTTTTAAATAATTTTTATGGAAGGAATGATATTAGATCATCCCTTAAGTTTAGTATTTGGGGCCAACCACTTGCACCATAACTTCCCGAAATGTTTGAATTATTATAACAATTCAGTTTGATTCCAATAAGTTATGAACCTCATCACAAAAAGCCGGTTCAAAATCTACTCAATATCGATATAATTGTATTTCGATGAATTGTAAAATCTCCATAGTAAGTTTCTTTGGGACCCAAAAATATGTGCGAGAATGAATTGTACGAAGATACAATTCATCGAAAAAATTCATAATAACTAAAATGCCCTAACTGTTATCTTAGATTTGGACCGTTTCCCATAATTTTTAAGCAAAAACGAAGTTCTGTGTAATTGCTCAGCATAGCCTAGAGATGTGAATTTTCATGATGATTGGAGAATTTTTAGAACATGGTCCCTTGTAAAGAATCGTCGATTTTGGAGCATTGCTTGACGAAAATATTCATATCTCAGCTCCTACTCAACAAATCCTCAAGCGGCTTACTGTTCTAGATAGAAGAAAAACTATAGCATTGATAGAGGAAGAACTGTTTGTTAATTGACATATTTATGTGAATTACCTGAAATTTACACCATAATTCAGTTTACATGAATTCTAAAATTTCGGTAGGAAATTTTTACCTGTAAATACTGATGTTCAAAAGAAACTTTTAGATGAAAAATTTTGTTTCAATGAATTGTGTGTTCGATGAATTGTTATTTGCAAAATTGTTTTCACGCACATTTGGTTATTGTAAAATTGTATTTTTTATTTTTGTTTTTCGATGAATTGTTTTTCGGTGAATTGTGTGTCGCAGAATTTTCGGAGAACATTTCTTCAGTATGATAAGGAATTGCGGTTTGATTAGTATTGGTGCATTATTTTCAAGATTATTTCTTCAAGAAATCTTCACGTTGATACGTCAATGAACAAGGTGGGAATATCCGATTTTTTTAATCTCGATCACCTATGATTGTTTGTTTGTGGCATGAAATAGTGCTTTTCAAAATGTACTTAGCAAATAATTGCATTTCTACTAATTACATCTTGCTCAAATGTTTACCCTAAAATTTTTGTAAAAAGTTATTATGAAAAGCAAAGCACATAGCACATGAAATATCCGCTGTTTAATTAAACTAAAATAAAAAGTACGGCCCTGGTAATAAAACTTATAAACACAATATAAGAATCACTTTCTTCTTAACATAATTTAAATTTTATTTTATATAAACACTTAATAAACTTAATGATGGTAAGATATTCCTTCTGAATTTTTTTAGGCGTAGTTTTGTAACTTTTCACAATACACTTCATTTTACTTAAAAGTTTGTAATTTTTATTATAAAATTATGCACTACTACATAATGGTTTATGTAGTATAATGTACATAATGGTTTATGTAGTAGTGCATAATTTTATAATGGTACTATTTTATAATGTTTTACTTAATAATTGTAAAAGCACAAAATTAAGTTGTCACTTTGTGCCGTCATGCACAAGTAAAATTGCCCTCATATTCGTTACGATGGTTTTTCTTTCGACCACCACAGTCATCGTGTTAACACTGATGCTCCTCGGTGCAGTATAATACTAACTCATTGTTTTGGTTTGGCGCGTAAATATACAATTTTATGATGTTGTTTATCAAGATAAATGATGATATTTAATTTATGATGTTTTTAGGAAATTACGGCAAGAATAGATAATGAGGAGATTGAATTGAGAGTTCGATGAGTAAGGTCATATTTAGCATGGCAAGTGTCTCGTGATTTGGTTTTAAATTAAAAAGAAATTTTTTAGTTAAATAATTAAAATCGGTCGCGAAAATTTTAAGTTTTGAAATTGATTAAAAATCAAATAAGATAATAAAGTATTTAAAAGTATAGTGTTTATAATTAATAACATATACTAGAAAAATTAAGTTTAATAATTTAACTGTAACTATACATTAAATGGTATAAGCACAGAAAAGTGATGGACTATAAACTGATAACTAAATATACTGTATAAAAACTAATTCTAAGTGTATAATTGGACTACTTAAAAATACTAGAAATAAGTAAAGTGAATAATATAAAAGTGACTAGAATATTGTGTAAATCTAATATAATGCCTAATTAGTGACTAGAAAAACTGTGTGAAATGGCTACTATATTAAGTCTCATAAATGCCTATAGTATACTTTCAAGTGACTAGAATATAGTGTAAAACAGCTAATATATTTAAAGCTAAGAAAAAACTATAAGTAACGAAGTACTAAGTGTGTGTGGGTACTCTCATTAACGAAATAAAAAACCGTCAGTACAACGGCTGTGAAAGTGGTTACTGTAATCAATTCAAACAGTATACCAGTCTTATAAAATATTGTTAAGTGGTGTTTATCATATTAAAGTTATAAAACGATGAACTATCAATATAATTAAATAATTGTTAAAATTAGTAATCCAAAATTAATTGTGAATGCCATAATAAACTAATGTTAAAAATAAAAAAATATTCAGTGCTATGAATAATCAATATACTGTAACCGTTGCGATATGGTTTTATATACGAAGCAACGCGGTATAATATGACGTGTACACTACGTAGAGCATCATTCAACATTTGTCTGACGAAACATGCAACATTCAACGTTAACATCATCCAACATTGAGTAAGATCTTCTAAATATTACCATTTTTCATTCTATATGTCATTTACTCTAATTTAATTAGTTATTTCTACTTTTGATTAAATTTCATAATATTTTCACCATTATTATAACTAATTTTCATAATTTTAGTATGTACTAGTTTAAGATATTATAGCTAGTAGGGGGTTTAGGTAGATGATAGTTATTTTTACGGTTAATCTTTTTATTTGATTCGTATATTCTTTCGATAAATAAAAGATGCCTTTTATAAGTATCAAATTAATTATTTCGTTATTAGTTATTAAACAAATCATGAGAAGCTAAATAAAGTTGAAGCTGAGGATGGGCGAGAGCTAGAGTAGGTATTTTAGAATGGTAGGTTGATGGTTGATGTCTGCATTTCTTATTTATTATTATTATTGTTTATTTGTTAGAATAATTAGCGGTCTAATACAGGTTTCTGCATGTTTCGAAAACCCCACCCCAACACGATGAGTCCTAGCCGGGATCAAAATGACCGCTCGAAACCTCTACGGAAACATTCTGTTAACGTACATCAGTTTCTATAACCGGTGTGTCGTTACAGTGGCGCCCAATTCAAAAAGCTACCATCCGGCCTTCAGCCTAATATAACAATGTAAGGAAAATTTACGGCACTGTCTTTAAAGTGTTGCCCAATCATCATCGGAAATCCGGTAAACGATTATGAATTAAAATTAAATTGTCTAATTAAATTTTTTATCAGTATGCGTTACTGATTTTACAGTAAATTCGACATACTCGGTGGTGTTTAATTTATAATATTTTTTTTGTTTTATTTTTTTTAATCAATTTAGTATATAGAAAATTTTTTCAAGTAGAATGCGCGTACTTTTCCATATTTAACGTTTTGATTTAGATACTGCACTTCTACTTGTTCAATAGTTGTAGGTTAATTTTTCGGTCTTGTTTATCGCGTTATTTCTCCATTTTGGATTTTGATATGAATAGTCGAACATAACATGACTGTTAAATTTCAATTTTATTTTTTTCATTAATATTAAGAACAATGCTTCAAATCCAAACAAGCTTCCGATCTCAGCTTTTTTTGAATTCTTGCAAATTTTTGAAGGATTGTTCTTCTTTTGTAATTTAAATAGTGTTTATGTAATTCATGGTAATTGGTGCGAAAAAAAAGAAAATCTCACAATTTCTAGAATATTTTGGCTATTCTATTTTACCGTGAATTTCGTGCAGATTTTTTTTTTGTAGCGTTCCGTTAACCATTGAAGCAGCCTAATTGTGTCCACGTTTGCTATTTCCATTAATTATATAATTATGTTTTGAGAGCAATTCGTTGTATTGGATACAATGTGGTTTGTTTCATAGTCAATATTAGTAATGATTCGGAATCATGAGTGTGTCTTATTATATTGTTTTATAGTAATTATGATCATCATCCGATATTCCGTTTTATTATTAAATTTAGATTTGCTTAATTTTATTCAATTATATTATAATCAGACATCAACGATCAATCTATCCAATAGCAATAATTTTAAATCAAGAAATCTATAATTTTGAAGTAAGTACGTTCTGGCTCTGGACCATCCTCTAGCTTTCATTAATACCCGAATATTTTAATATAAACGAATCTTTAATTAATTAAATTCAAATTTACCTATACGTTTTTATCATCCTTAATTACCAATATTTTGGTTTATTAGTTAATTGGTTCTTGCCTTAATTTCAAATACTACTAAACACATCATAAGTTTTTCTTGAGATTTTATAAATTTTTATATTAATTTTTTTTTTGTTATAACATATTTATTTGGTTATATAATATATTATTTTGTTATAAAGCATACTGCATTGATAAGCTTGGCGTTTTCGGTTCGGAAATAATATTCTTACAATAAATAAAAATGAATCCCGATCATTTAACACATGACGAGTTCGAGCTTGAATGTGCGGTAAGAGACATTAAGGGAAATGACCCACTAACAAATCTAACCGAACTGGTAAAACGTTTGGAAGATGAAAAAGCCCATCCAGTATTAAGGCCGAATAGACCTGGGCGCTTAGCTCAAAAGAACACTAGACGCGAGTGCCACAACATTACCATTAAATTTCGTGAGATTTATACGGAAATACAAAATGTAATCGAGGCGAAAAAAACGACAGAAAATTTAAAACTCGACATTGACATATTTTATTCCCGCCTACTACATGTTAGCAGTAGATTATACCGGATTGAATACTCAAAAGTTGTAGCACCCTTAGTAACCGAGCTAAAAGATAAACTGAATCATTTAATTGAATTTATTCAAAACATAGATCAAGATAATGACGACCTGAATGAGTCAACCACAAAATTAGAGGCTATCGATTTAGGACCAGAGGAAGATTTGCCAACTAGTGATGATGACAGGCAATCACAAGGTGTATCAACCGATGATTCTGAAGTTCAGTTTGATGCTAAATTGTCCAGTCAGAAAACATTTAAATCAGTGGAGAATATACCTCAACTTGGTTTACCCATTTTCTCAAGGATGGCAAAATCAAATTTTGGTGACGCAGCTACAAGATCTGATAATCCACCGGATCCATCTCATTTATATCAGCCACCACAACCTCCTATAACAAACGACTCAAATCGTAGGCCAGAACCAGGTACTGGTAGAAGCAAACAAGTAGGACTATTTCCAACATTTAATTGGGATTATCTGAAAACTACAGCACCACCAAAGCCGCCTATTGACAATTTTGCAACGAATGCTTATAATGATTACCACCTATTTCAAAATCAGCCTAACATGTATCGTCCTTTCATTCGTGACCCGAGAAAATGGGCTATTTCATTCGATGGTACACAACAAGGTACCCCCGTTAAAAGGTTTGTTCGCATGGTGGAACACCAGGCAATGACAAATGGTATCCATTTGCAACAAGTTACTAATGACATGAGCTATTTTCTCAAAGGTGTCGCCGCAGACTGGTATTGGGATTTTGTCCAAAGGTACGGTAATGTGGAGTGGCCCTTTCTCAAATCTGAATTAATCAAACGATTTTCTGACAGACGCACAGATTTAGAAATACGTCGTGGAATTGATTCTAGGAAACAACGTCCCAATGAGAAATTTATTGATTTCTATAATACCATCCTATCCATGTCTCTTCAAATGGAATTTCGAATACCTGATTCCGAACTGATTTTTATATTAACCCAAAATATGAGACCGGGATTACAGGATAGACTAGCTGTCACACAGTTTAGAACACTTGACGAACTTGTTCGGCAATGTGTCGCTTACGAAGATGCCTGGGCTAGAAACCGAATAATTCCAGAATCGTACTGTGAGACTCGAAGGCATGTTCGTGAGATCAATGCATTGCAGGATTTAAAAATAAATCCCGACGCGTCCTTTACGAATGCAACTGCGAATGGTAGCAATATGACACAACCTATGCCTTATAGTGTCAACACCTGTGTGGAAACTCCCATAACGAATGACAATCAATTGTCTCGCTTCATGGCTCCAGCACATTTTCATAATAATCCTGGTAATACTCATTCAGATATTAACGATCGCATGGACTATTTGCCCCAATATCTGTGTACTAATAATAATCCGTCATACCAACCGGTGGTTAACGCCATTTCATCCAATAGGCAAACTTCTAATCCGGGTTCAACAAGAAGTGCCTCTCAAATCATCAAATATTGCTGGAACTGCAAGAAAAATGGTCATTACTTCAAAAATTGTAATTATCAAATGATGCATACCTTTTGTTTCGGTTGTGGCACACCCGAAGTAATTAAACCCAATTGTCCTAATTGTCAAACGATTTGGGGAAACTTGAAGAAGGGGGCGAACGTTTCAACGGCGATTCCCCCCATCACACAGACATCACAAATAAATCAAAATCCAAACGGCGGGTATCGTTCAATCTTGAAACATGCCTAGATAACAAATTTACCATATCAAAATATTCACCAACCCAAACGCAGTATCCTAAACAAAACAATCATACTTTAAGAAAAAGTCAAACTCCTCGGTTTCTCAGATACTTTCGTCTAAGAAAATCTTTTAAATCACAAATTCTTGAATCCCTTATCGCTGATGATTCGGATGGGCGGCCTTATGCCGATATTCAAATATTGGGTAATAAAATGCGTGGACTTCTAGATAGTGGAGCTAACGTGTCTATACTTGGTAAAAACTGTGAAAACATTCTTAAAGATCCCACGGTACATTTCCGACACCTTCCAGCTACAATTAAAACCGCAAACGGGAACTGTGAGCGAATAATAGGACATATAAAAGTTCCGGTTACGTTTGCTGGTCAAACTAATTACGTAACGTTACACCTCGCTCCTAACCTAAATCAAGAACTGTATCTTGGAATTGACTTTTGGCGTTTGTTCGATTTAAAAATAACTTGTAAGTCTGCTCTTGTTAATATATCACCTTCTAACCGGATTTGCTCCTTTCCACGTATTATAACTGAAGCAATTACTTGTGATACTGACCCGCCATTACATCAACTCACATCGGATCAGCAGGAAAGGTTGGATATAGTGAAGTGTCAATTTCCGTCGTCTGTTCTGCTTGGTTTGGGAGGCACACATCTAGTAAAGCACACAATTGATGTCGGCGATGCCAGACCCATCAAGCAGCGATATTATGCCGTGTCTCCAGCTGTTGAAGCTGAAATGGGATATGAGATCGAACGAATGCTTTCATTGGGCGTTATAAAGGAGAGTAGCAGCTCGTGGAGTTCTCCGATCGCCATAGTCCGCAAAGGCAATGGTAAAGTCCGATTGTGCCTTGACGCAAGAAAAGTAAACTCGGTGACAGTGAAGGATGCTTACCCGTTGCCTCTCATCGACGGTTTGCTAGGGCGTCTTAACAAGACAAGGTTCATTTCTAGCCTTGACTTGAAAGATGCTTTTTGGCAGATACCATTAGATGAGGGGTCGAGGGATAAGACTGCCTTCACTGTCCCAGGCCGACCATTATATCAGTTTACCGTCATGCCTTTCGGGCTCTGCAATGCGCCGCAGACTATGTGCAGATTGATGCACCGGGTGATACCTCACGAGCTGCACACACAGGTTTTTGTCTATCTCGACGATCTCCTTATAACAGCGGAGACATTCGATGAGCACATGGAGATATTGAATAGAGTCGCCAAACTGTTGAAAGAAGCCGGATTGACAATTAACGTGGAGAAAAGTAAATTTCTTCTCAAAGAAATTCGCTATCTCGGATACATTGTCGGCGATGGTGTACTCAAGCTGGACCCGTCTAAAATCTCTGCCATTACTTCATACCCCATTCCAAAAACCGTTCGACAACTTAGGAGATTTTTGGGCATGTCAGGATGGTATAGACGGTTTATCCATCGATACGCAGACTTGGCTACCCCTCTTACTAACTTACTAAAAAAGAATCATAAATTCGAGTGGAATGACATGGCTCAGGAGTCTTTTGAGAAATTGAAGATAGCTCTTTCCTCCGCTCCTGTTCTTTGTAATCCGGATTGGAATCGAAGATTTTTTATTCAGTGCGATGCCTCTTCGACAGGTGTGGGAGCGGTGTTGTTTCAAAGGTCTTCCAGCGGCGATGAACGCCCTATTGCCTTCATTTCTCAAAAACTTAATGCAGCGCAGCGTAACTATAGCGTTACCGAACTCGAATGTTACGCCGCTGTATTAAGTGTTGAGAAGTTTAGACAATATGTAGAAGGCTACCCGTTTACCATCATTACGGATCACGCAAGTCTGAAGTGGTTGATGGGACAACGGGAACTTTCTGGGCGTCTCGCTCGCTGGAGCCTGAAATTACAAGGATTCAACTTCACAATTGAGTACCGCAAGGGGAAAGAAAATTTGGTGCCAGACGCGCTCTCACGTCAGGTAGAAGCATTCTTACTGAATGAATGTAGTATTAACCTTCCTGTAGAACTCGATCTTGATGCTGTACATTTCCAAGATCCAGATTACCTAACTCAAATTTCTAAGATCCAATCCAACCCACAGATAAAATCCAATTTCCGAATTAGCGATGGCAAGATACTTATCCTTCCTAATTCTTTTGCTGACCTATCCACCGATATCCCTTCCTGGAAGATTTACGTTCCAAATCCGCTCATTCCCATCCTATTAGAAAGAGCACATTCACCTCCTAATGCTGCACATTTAGGAGTACGGAAAACTCTCGAGGTTTTACGAAGGCATTACCATTGGGTGAAAATGGCTGCCGATGTTCACAACTTTGTAGCCAACTGTCCAATTTGTAAGTCTACTAAAGCATCAAATATAATAACTCGTCCACCAATGGGTAAATATTCTGAAGTTTCTAGACCTTTTCAGCGACTTTATGTCGATTTCATGGGACCGTATCCGAGATCCAAATCTGGAAATAAATACCTGTTCGTTATTTTAGACCAATTTAGTCGATTTGTACTGCTCGAACCTATGCGAGACGCCAACAGTGCTAATGTCATTAAATTTTTAGATAACCGAGTGTTTAATGTTTATTCTGTCCCTGAATATATCCTGAGTGATAATGGTAAACAGTTTACCTCACGACTGTTTCACGATTTCTTACAAAAACATAATGTTAAACATATATTGACACCGAAATACTCACCACAGGCAAATGCCTCAGAACGAGTTAACAGAAGCATATTGGCAGCCGTTCGATCGTACATACAGGATGATCATACTACCTGGGACCTTCATGCTCATTCGATAGCTTGTGCATTACGAAATGTAGTTCACGAAAGCACAGATCGGTCACCCTATTTCTTAGTTTATGGTCAACATTATCTACCCGACGGACGTTATTATGATATGTTACGACAATTAAATAGCCTAGAGGACAAGGAAGTTCAGTTATCTAATGCAGATAAATTAACAGTTTCGCAGAAAACCGTACTGGCTAACTTACGTAAAGCTCACTCACAGCATTCAGTCAGGTATAACTTACGAAGCCGTCAGCGAACATTTTTTGCAGGCCAACAAGTATTTGTAAGGAACTTTTGCCAAAGTGATGCAGCTCAAAAATTTTCGGCCAAATTGGCACCAAAATTCAAAAAAGCTTTCATTAAAGAGCCGGTGGGGAACGTTGCTTTTAAAGTTGTTGATGAAAACGGTACTGTACTTGGAACCTATCATATCAAAGATTTAAAAACGTGAAGTGTCCTAGTATATTTTAACCTTTTACAAAAATAATTCTGGCATAGTTTTGACATTGGTAAATTAAATTTTTTTTTGGTTTAAAACAAAACTCTACAATTAAATGAATGCCCGGCTTTGAGACATCTCTCATGGGATGTGGGACGTCCCCACGATTTGTGCCGTCATGCACAAGTAAAATTGCCCTCATATTCGTTACGATGGTTTTTCTTTCGACCACCACAGTCATCGTGTTAACACTGATGCTCCTCGGTGCAGTATAATACTAACTCATTGTTTTGGTTTGGCGCGTAAATATACAATTTTATGATGTTGTTTATCAAGATAAATGATGATATTTAATTTATGATGTTTTTAGGAAATTACGGCAAGAATAGATAATGAGGAGATTGAATTGAGAGTTCGATGAGTAAGGTCATATTTAGCATGGCAAGTGTCTCGTGATTTGGTTTTAAATTAAAAAGAAATTTTTTAGTTAAATAATTAAAATCGGTCGCGAAAATTTTAAGTTTTGAAATTGATTAAAAATCAAATAAGATAATAAAGTATTTAAAAGTATAGTGTTTATAATTAATAACATATACTAGAAAAATTAAGTTTAATAATTTAACTGTAACTATACATTAAATGGTATAAGCACAGAAAAGTGATGGACTATAAACTGATAACTAAATATACTGTATAAAAACTAATTCTAAGTGTATAATTGGACTACTTAAAAATACTAGAAATAAGTAAAGTGAATAATATAAAAGTGACTAGAATATTGTGTAAATCTAATATAATGCCTAATTAGTGACTAGAAAAACTGTGTGAAATGGCTACTATATTAAGTCTCATAAATGCCTATAGTATACTTTCAAGTGACTAGAATATAGTGTAAAACAGCTAATATATTTAAAGCTAAGAAAAAACTATAAGTAACGAAGTACTAAGTGTGTGTGGGTACTCTCATTAACGAAATAAAAAACCGTCAGTACAACGGCTGTGAAAGTGGTTACTGTAATCAATTCAAACAGTATACCAGTCTTATAAAATATTGTTAAGTGGTGTTTATCATATTAAAGTTATAAAACGATGAACTATCAATATAATTAAATAATTGTTAAAATTAGTAATCCAAAATTAATTGTGAATGCCATAATAAACTAATGTTAAAAATAAAAAAATATTCAGTGCTATGAATAATCAATATACTGTAACCGTTGCGATATGGTTTTATATACGAAGCAACGCGGTATAATATGACGTGTACACTACGTAGAGCATCATTCAACATTTGTCTGACGAAACATGCAACATTCAACGTTAACATCATCCAACATTGAGTAAGATCTTCTAAATATTACCATTTTTCATTCTATATGTCATTTACTCTAATTTAATTAGTTATTTCTACTTTTGATTAAATTTCATAATATTTTCACCATTATTATAACTAATTTTCATAATTTTAGTATGTACTAGTTTAAGATATTATAGCTAGTAGGGGGTTTAGGTAGATGATAGTTATTTTTACGGTTAATCTTTTTATTTGATTCGTATATTCTTTCGATAAATAAAAGATGCCTTTTATAAGTATCAAATTAATTATTTCGTTATTAGTTATTAAACAAATCATGAGAAGCTAAATAAAGTTGAAGCTGAGGATGGGCGAGAGCTAGAGTAGGTATTTTAGAATGGTAGGTTGATGGTTGATGTCTGCATTTCTTATTTATTATTATTATTGTTTATTTGTTAGAATAATTAGCGGTCTAATACAGGTTTCTGCATGTTTCGAAAACCCCACCCCAACACGATGAGTCCTAGCCGGGATCAAAATGACCGCTCGAAACCTCTACGGAAACATTCTGTTAACGTACATCAGTTTCTATAACCGGTGTGTCGTTACAACTTCGTAAAAAAACAAAAATGGTTTGGTGGGCTCTTATTTTGAGATATGAGTAAGCTATATGCATTTTTTATATAGCCATCCTGCTCTGACTTGTGACTCATGAAATAGCAAATTTTATATGGATGAAATCCTTACACACAATGTGGGAAGATGTTGCGATACACTACTGTATTTTTGTGAAGGATACCATTGTATTCTATGAACTTTTAAGTCAAGCAGCAGCCTCATGTATTGCAATACGCTTGTCAATTAAACCACTACAAATTGTCGAATGGGACATTGGAGCATGTGGCATTAAAAGCATGTATGTGAAGATAGCCCAAATTCCATCCCCGAAAAATGCGATGGCAACACTAATTGTTGCTATCATGACATTTTTTTACTCTCAGCCCAAAAAATTTCCACATATCATGACATTTTTGACTATCAGCCCCGAAAAGTTCGACATTTTTACTCTCAGCCCAGAAAATATTTACTGTCATGACATCGAAAACTATCACGACACAAACTGTTTCGGGGCTGAGAATAAAAATGTTGTTTTTTCATGATAATATGGAAACAGAAAAATTTTCAGGGCCAAGACAAAAAAATTATATTAATCATTTACCAATCCCCGATTATGTTTATAAGAAATTTTACGTGATTTATTTTATGATCGAACTAACAGCTTTAGTCTGGTGATTCAAAGTAATTTTGAGATTATGTTAGAATTTTTCTATGGAATGGAGCTGAGATATAGTCCATCAAAAACACCAGATATTAGATGGCCGGACTAGGATGTTACATCAGGTGAAAGAAGAACATTTAACGTATTTGAAATAATTTTTTGAGAATTTTTGTATGTTTAGTATTCGAGATATAGTCCATTGAGAATTAGAGAATACTTCTCCAAACTCAGAAAATATTCATTGGTGGGACTAGGGGCTTATGTCTGGTGATGATGGAAGTTTTAAAGTAATTTCGTTTTCGTAAATGTTCCTCTTTCACCCGATGTAACCCACAGGTCCGGCCAACGAATAGTTTCTGAGTTCAATGGAGTATATCTCGAATACTCAACATGCAAAAATATTGCATTTTGGTGAAGGAGGAATATTTAAAGTAATTTTTGATTTTCGCTGTCAGTATATTTTTTGGATAATAGAGTTTAGTTGTTTTTTGTTTATGTACGCGTTTTATAACTTTTTATTGTCTTTATTAAACTCTTAACATTTTTTTTTTTTTTTATTTTTTTTTTTATTGGTAACTATGCGATCTGTTTTGGGGCTCAAGGCTCACCCTGCTCTTCTGCGGTTATGCTTTTTTTTTACGTCCTTACTTTACGCCTTCCGGCCAACTCGAGGACGTACGGCTATAGGACCGATTTAAGACCATCTGCACATTGCAAGCTCCATGCCAGCCTATACCGGCATGTAAGATGGGTCGGCCCATGGGTTTTGCACACCAACAGGGGGTCATAGAACAATTTTATTTATTATTTAGCTGTTAATCAGAAATATTTATACCCGAATTTACATTTACCGGTATAGTTGTTAATTAAATGTTGCAATAGTATACATACACATGTATAGTATTGCCTTAAGCAACTTTTTTGATTTTCGGGGATAGAAATTTGGGCTATCTTCACAGAGGTATTAAAAGCTATCTTTATATATATAATTCTTATGTAAGTGTGTTTGTAATTTATCTCCTCCTAAACGGCTGAACCGATTTTAATGAAACATTGTGTGTGTGTTTGAGTGGATTCCTGGATGGTTTAGATTTACAATTGGACCTGGCAGGTGGCACTGCGATTGCGTTCCTGGATTTTACTTTTTTATTTTATGACAAAATTTTATTTTTTTAATTGCTTAAGATTTTTATAACCCCACCTAATTTCACGACCCCCCACCACCCCAAAATTTCCTGTACGTGTGTATGGGACTGAACTCCTCCTAAACTGCTGGACCTATTTTAATGGAGTTTTGTGTGTGTATTTGAGTGGGTCCCTGGATGGTTTAGATTTACAATTGGACTCAGTAGGTGGTACTGTAATCGGATTATAGGATTTTTTATTTGTTTTTGACGAAATATTTTTTTAATTTAATTTTGTTTATTTCACATATCAGAAAAAAATCCCCCCAAAATTTCACCCCTCACCGCCCCAATATTTTATTAAATGAAAAAAAAACGTAGTGAATAATTGACTTTCTGAGAATAATTCATAGTTATGTTTGTGTACCATAGGCGGCGCTGATGTCGAATTCTTTGGTGTTCGACGTACCCATCAATACATGCGCAAGCCACTTGCGTCGTCGCTTGGCGTTGTTTTGATATTTATTTTTGATTTTTTTTTTTTAAATCACTCTTCGACTTTGACAAAATATTCCTCATCACACTAATACTTGCGCACATTCAACCACAAAACCATATTGCGTTGGTAATTGCTTCATCTGGCATTTGCTTGATGGTGGAAGGACTGCACGTTCAGCACTCAAGTTGCCATTGATCGTTCACACATATCCAGACGCAATGTACAACACATAGAAGGATTTCGGTATGGCTAAAATTTTTCAAAAATGCACTGTGACTCACAAGCATTCACTTGAACCTCTTGATAAACCGATGAAAGATCTCAACGGTAATAGCAGACTTTTCGGTAGTGCAGGATATTGCCGGTCATTCTAAACGTTACATGTGTGAACTGAAATTTTCGCAGTTTATGATTTTGAAACAATCATACCTATGGTGAAATTAAAATACATTACACTTTAACATGAATATGCATGTCCAACTGCAAAACGATCCATCGGCACTGTTGAGTTTTTTCTTTGTTTGCTATTTTTTAATCAAAATGAAAATCGTGCAAATTTGTACATATGTGTACATATGGGTCAAAGGATGCACAGCGTAGAAAGGTCCATTTTCAGGAGTCGACACATCTTCAGTCATTTGTAGATCCATTATGAGCTCACCGACCAACTGAGTTTCACACACTCTTTTCCACATAGCTAATACATATATGAAAAACACAACCATCAGACATTTACACACATGCAACAACATCAATCGCACGAAAAGTACTGCTTTTTTCGTCCGGCCGTGACACGAGAATTGAACGGCGCAGAATAATGAAAAATTGCACTCATTTTTTTATTGTACTTTCAGCAACAGCAAATCACACAATGACGAGACGAAAAGGTTAAAATGTCTAACTCAATGTCAAATGTCACTTAGTATATAGTTTATGGAAAATTCGAATATCGAAGAAACGTTTGCTGAACCCGCTTGTAACAGGCAAACCAAAGTTCGGCCAGGTCTGTCCTCTAGTTTAGGTCTCGGGTTCGATTCCCGGTGCGGTGACAAGGAAAAAATTTCACGGCTGGTTTAGGATCACTCAGTTAATCACTCATTATCCAAAATGAAATTATGATTATGAAGCTTCATTTGAGGCGGCCAAATCCCTTGATGGAATATAGTGCCAGAGAGAGAGGCGATAAAATTGGCTTCAACGAAACTCATGTGGAGAGGAATTTTTATGCACATACAATTCAATGTAGTGCCAACTACAGACCAAGAAGATACTAAGCCAGTAAATGTTCGATGTTTTGCTTACAGAATTCTGTTTTTAAAAATTTGTTTACGATATTTGCCATGTAGCTAGTAGGAAATGGATTGACACCTCCTTCTAGAAACCTCCTTATCTCTTCAACCTCGTCTGAAGGCAGTCTCGTAGTTTTAATATTATAAATTTGATCACACTTAATCAATTTCTGTTACTGTACACTTCAGATGTTTATTACAGCGTTGAAAAGAACTAGGTATATGACTAATACCATTATTGTATATAAACAAAAGATTGAAAGAGTGAAAATTTCGCGCACAGCAGCATCCGACGGGCATGTATTCGCACACATAAAAAAACAAAAAAATTATTCACAAATCATCAAGACACATCTGCTTTATATACTTTCATTTCCGATGATGAAACGCGGTAGCAAAATCAATTGCGCGCCCCCCGATCAGTCATCTCCTCATCTCCACCACTGCATCAGCGTTAACTTTATGTATACACAAACAAAACAATCGATTTTGAAGTGCTCGCACAGTACATACAACATCATGGTGTTGTTGTGTATTTGGAGGATGTGAAATCTTTGTGTGTGTGGTGGAATACGCGATCGTTACCCGCAGGTTTTATTTTTAATGGACCGCGCATAATTTGGTACTCGTATTCATATACATTTTTCTCTTTTAAATAATTTTCATACAAGAAAATTCCTAAATTTTCTCAACCAGTGTATTCTGTATATATTTTGCTTTCTTATTATTAATTTTAAATAAAAGAATATTTTTATTCTTATAATAATTATATTTTTAGAAAATAAAAATTGTTAAAGAAAATTTTCTTAAGATACAGTCATTCAATTGTTTGCTTTTTCTTCTTCGTATTGATGCAATAATTTTCCACAATATTAATGCCAAATATTTGAACCGAGTTTTAGGAAATTCATAATGAGTCGTCTCTCTATATATACGAAATCCGAAATTTTTAAAATTCTTATCAAAATATTTTTTAAAAACAGTAAAACTCTGAATTTCCCAAAAATCGTTAATTGCGCACCCAATCGCGGTACTGTAGAAATGAAAATTTGTATTTTTGCGTGTGCTGAATGGAATTGAGAACAGTTTTTGTGAGCGGGAGATAAATTCGGAATGAATGTGTTCGGAATTGTTTTCATAAATATTTCGTCTGTCGATGTGTTGAGGTTTTAATTTTTTTCATTGAATTTTTCTTTAATAAAATTATTTTTATGGATGTGTTGAAATAATATATACATGGTTTAATGAGATAATCGTAGATTGGGTTTGTTTTTAGTATTCTCCAAAATAATTTCTGCCATAATAATGAATTTGTCAACATTTGGTTTTCAGAACATAAAAGCACAATACTACTTCAAATGTTTTAGTGGTTCCCATTTTGATTTACTCTAAAAAGATAACCAAACAGAAGTACGGAATACAATTATCAAAGAATCGATTTTCTTAGCCCACTTCCGCCTTAGTTCCTAAAGCTTATTTTAAAGATAATTTTTCCACTTCACTTAAACTGATTTTGTTCAACTCATATTATTAATAAAAAATTTTTTTTTTTGGGAAAAATCCCTTTGGCATCTTGCCCCTATATAAGTATTCCAAACTGGTACCTCTTTACAGGTCTCAACCAAAAAAAAAAATTGTGGATCTTAATCTGACTGTACCCCTTTATGTGAAAGATAATCGAATTGGTGCAAAATTAATAGTAACCATGTCAAATATTATAGGTTCATTGACACTTTATACTCATGTGAAACCTAAATTCCATTATCGCGCCCAATTTCATTTGATCATTTGATTTGAATTTCCACCAAAAGAATCTTACGTATTTTTCTGAAAAAAATATTTTTATGTAAGATTTCAATGATATATAAAATTATTCAATTACGATAGACTGAGAAGTTAGAAATGCAAATGTTAGTACAGTGCGTCGTAAACTCATGCTTATAAATCTATATAATATATATTGGCAATCTCAAAACAACATACATATAACTTACAAAAATAATTTAAATTTTATACAAACTGCAGACTCCGCCAAGAAGAAGAAGAAGAATAAAACGAAAATGTATCAATATGTAAGATTTTCTAAAAATTTGATACTTGGAATTTAATTATTTGCCGATCTCTATTTACAGATCAAAAATACCTTACATCCGTTACACTTATATAAAAATACATGAGCAAAAATAAAATGTCTGTTGACCCAAATTGTTTGGTTAAATGTTTGCCGCATATTTTATCCCCGTCGAATTGGATTGCCATCCTTATCGCATATCAACGGTTTGTACCCGGCTCGGTCGTTGTTCATCAATTTTTTGAGTTTGATATTTAAGGGGGTGTCTTTGGGAGCTGGCTCAAATTCATCAACCATAATCTCTTGAGATTTTGAGCGCGTCGGTTGCGCTTTCTTTTTATATTCGATGCGGGCGTCAGGATCCGGATCGGGTCGTTTACTCCGCACAGGTTTATCACCGGGTTTACTAAACTGGGCAAAATATTCGGTATGCTTCCGTACCTCTTTTAAATGTCGCGCCAATTTCATGTCCACGTCGTCGTTTTCTAAACGTTTTATCGACGTCTTCATTTTATCATAAAATCCTTTATACTCCTCGGGATTTTCTTTAAAAAATTCATGTTCCTCTTTGACACATGGTTTTTTGGGCAACTCATCGATATATAAATTTTGCGTTAATTTCCAGTTTACGACTAAACCAGCTTCGTTCACACGTTTCACAAACTTAAATTGTTTTAGCGGCTTTGGCGGTTTGTACGCGAGATCATTTGTTGTTATGGTTAAATAGTCTTTCTCATACTCTTGCAGTTTAAACATTTTTTGCAGGGATAAAATAAAGCGGCGTCTAAATTACTTCAAAAAATATAAAACAAAATGGAATGTTTACAACAAATTCGCGTGTTCTCTAGATTCTCGAAATAAAACTTGATTCGAATTTATTTTATGTCAGTGTTTTATTTTATTCGGCGGAATCACCCTTCCACAAACACATGTCTCCTGAGGTGGGATATTATATAAAGGTTTTTCTTTAAGTTTAACATTTAATTCTGTTAAATATAACTCGTTGGTAGTGACGAATGTTCCAAATCGCCCAAACAAAATCAGCATAATTAGGTTCAGTCACTGTTAAATTTGTATACGAAGAATATTTATACCCAATGCGGAAAATCCAAATCCAATCGCGATGTATAAAATCCAAAACAAAATTTATATATCTCGATAGTTCGATACATCACTCGAGCAAAAAAATATAAGAAGGATTAGCAAGCTTAATATCGCCATTGAAACCATGGTCAACATCACGATAAATAACATCCCTTAAGCTAGTAGAACCCATAGAGCAGAACATTACATGACAGTATGGATAATTATAGGGTATTAATAGGCTAATTAAATGCTCTATTAAAAAATTTTGGGCTTCATTCCTTCCAACTAAAACGCGGGATCTGCAAGCGTTAGAAAAAGCTAGCAGAACCCTATCGAAAAACGATTTAAAATCAATTGGAAAATTAAAGTTTAATTTTAGGCTAATTAAATGCCTTATTTAATTTTATTTATTCTGCTCGTTCTAGGAAAAGCAAAAGGCTTTATTACTTAAAAGCTAGCAGAACCCAAATTGAAAATCGGACTAAAAATCAAGTTAGAATGCAAAACAAGATCAATTAGCATACAAACAATTTTAGGCTCTTTCTGGCCTAATCCAATGCCTCATTAACAAGGTTTAGGCTCTACTCGTTCTTAACCAAACTTCAGGTCATTTCATCTAAAGCTGGCATAGCAAAAATCGAAAGTCGGACCAAAACCGAAATTAGAACACAAAACAAGATCCATGGACATACTAACAATTTTAGGCTCTTTATGGTCTAATCAAATGCCCGATCAAAACCAAGCTTCAGGTCATTTAATCTAAAGCTAGCAGAACCCAAATCGAAAATCAAACCAAAACCGAAATTAGAACGCAAAACAAGATCCATGGACATGCAAACAATTTTAGGCTCATTATGGTCTTATCAAATGCCCGAATTAAAATCAAGCGTCAGGTCATTTAATCTAAAGCTATCAGAACCCAAATCGAAAATCAAACCAAAACCGAAGTTAGAACGCAAAACAAGATCAATTGACCTACAAATAATGCGACTTGTTTTGCGTTCTAATTTCGGCTTTGGTCCGATTTTCGATTTGGGTTCTGCTAGCTTTTAATTGATAACCCTTTATCAACCAAAAAAACAAAAAAATTCGATCAGTTTTAGTCCAACCCACACAAATGTGTGAGTAAAAAACCATAATATGTAATGGTGTTGTTGATAAAATATTTCGATTTATTTGAAGTAAAATCAACACAATTGTGTGTATAGGTATAGTGTCGGACGAAAATAAGTTAAGAAGGAATTCACAAATAAGTAAGTTGGTTCAAAAAACATACAAAACTAAATTTTTGAGATGGTACTTTTTCCCTACCCGCACAATTGTGTTAGTAAATCACTAAAGGGATAAAACCTTATGCTTTTCTTAGAACGAGCAGAATAAAAAAATTTAAATAGGGCATTTAATTAGCCTAGAATTAACCTTAAATTTTCCAATTGTTTTTCGATATGAATTCTGCAAACTTTTTCTAAAGATACAAGAACCCGCGTTTTACTTGGAAGGGATGGAGCGCAAAATTTTTTAATAGAGGATTTATTTAGCCTATTAATACCCTATAATTATCCATACTGTCATGTAATGTTCTGCTCTATGGGTTCTACTAGCTTAAGGGATGTTATTTATCGTGATGTTGACCATGGTTTCAATGGCGATATTAAGCTTGCTAATCCTTCTTATATTTTTCTGCTCGAGTGATGTTATCGAGATAATAATTGTGTTTTGGATTTTATACATCGCGATTGGATTTGGATTTTCTGCTCTGGATATAAATATTCTTTCGTATACAAATTTAACAGTGACTGAACCTAATTATGAAGACTGAACCTAATTATGAAGAACTGCAGAACTATTGGTCGATCGAAGAACATAACGGTTAATGGTTTAGTGGCAGTACAATACGTCGTCCCAAAAATAATTTTGTAGACGTTTGATTTTGCATTACCCCTTAATGTTGATCCGGCACCAAATATATTTTCATTTTCAAAATTTAGATCCAAACTACTTTTATAATTATAAAGTAGGGTTGCTTGCATAATCTCGTTAATTATAATCGAACCAGGTGATCGCAAGTATCATACCGAAACTGTCGCCACGTAATCGTGACCTCGGCATTTACTACCATCAAATGAAATATATGAGGCATTTATAATTTTATAAATCGGTACTTTGAACCATAAGTTTGTATATTGATGAATGTTAAGCTTGATATACAACAAACCCCGGGACCAGCGGTTGCAATTTATAACGGCACCTAAAATAGAAAATGGTTAACTAAAATTCTGAATATTATATCTATATATGCAACACACCTGATGGCTAAATAAATATATCAGCTACCTCACTAGCACCAAGCAACGTTAGACCCACCATTATGAATAATAGAAATTTTTGTATTTATAACGTTTGTGTATAAATTTGATGGACACATAGAAAATTTAGGTGATTACTGGAACAGTTTTATCGCACAGAAATGGTCCGAATTTTATAATTTTGATTATGGCGAGAGTATGATGATTCAATTGGTAGAAATACATTTGGTATCCCCTAAATATTCAACAGGACAACAACGTTAGCAAGGCAAGTAGTTCCGGTATTATTTCTAAAATTGTTATGGTGCACTCACGTCATTAAACGCGTATTTAATGGATTTAATTTTGTACGATAAGCCCATTATTTAAACGTAGAATGAAATTAAATGAACTTTATGAATGTAAATTAAATTTTGTCCTGATTCGCAGAATAAATGAGTTTGAATCTGAAGATATGGGATAATGATCGTGCGATCTAGATATCGTTCCTTAATGTTAGAGCTACCTCAGGTTTGGCTCAGCAATAGAGTACAGCCGCCGGTTTACGAATTTTGCTTCTCATGTCATAAATCGGGGCACCATATAGCCGTACGCTTTGATGAAATAAAGATGAATGATAAAAAGTTGTACCATAAAACCAACTGGAGATGGCCTAAGGATTATTTAATGGATTGAGAATAGCTGTACTATCTACTTCAGTTGTTATAATAAAATATAATCATCGTAAATTAAGATCATCGTGTTTTATTTATATCTAAATATATAACATTAACGACGAGAATGAAAATTGAAAAGTGCGTGTAAGGTACTGGTGTATGCAAATCCAAAAGAATTGTATAATTTCGATAAAAATTCAAGATGAGTGAAAAATACATGACAATGTCGATGCCGCAATTAATTAAATGTGGTGGCTAAAAAATTTAATTGCAAGATGCATCGGATGCGTCTAGAGCAATTCTTTCATTAAAGTACATGAGGATGCAGGCAAAAAAAATGTATTCTGCTAAGTTTGTGTGATCTTGTACAACCTAACGAAAAAACCTACGTAGACTTACACCTCCGGTTATCATTTTTCACGAAAAAAATTTATGAGGCTGAGAAGGATGAAGAGGAAAATGTAACAGGATGCATGACAGGAAAAATTTACGAAAGGCTGTGTGAGGATAACGAATGGACAATTGAGAAAGCTCTTGAGAATGCAAGAAAATATGAGTTACGCGCTGCAGCTGGTGCGGAATTAGTAAATTATGTTAAAAGAAATTCTTGGGTGCCAAGCAACAATAATGGCAATAAGTATAGGAGACCAATTAAGAATAATTCCCGTGACATTTCATCAGCTTGTAATCATTGCGAGTTTACTAATCATCAGTCAGATAAATGCAAATACAAAAATATACCTGTCGCAAATGTGACCAGGTCGGCTTCCATCTGTAAAAAAGAAGTCTTCGTCGTCATCATCGAGATCGATTAAGGCTATCAATTGTATTGGCAATGGTAAGTGTGAGTACAGCAATGATAATTTGGAGGTTTTTAATAAAAGATTAAACTTTCAAGTGGATCTCCAGTTTCTGTAATTCCCGGAGAGGTTTTTGACAAGTGATTTCGTGATCTACATGTTAGTGTTAAGAAAGAAAGTATCGTACCTAAGGTCTAAGGTGATCACAGACTAAATGTGAGAGTATCAGTATGCTCAAGTATATATTGATCATAATGATTTAAGTCGTGATTTTAAATGTTTAATTATTGAAAATGGAGGCGTTCCTATAATCTGTCACGATTTCTTAAGAAAGTTAAAAGTTTCGATTAATGCCATGCTCACTGGATATGACAATCTCGATGATATTTTGGAGAGGTGTGTATAGGGTCTTATTTGACAATAAAATCTGTAAATCAAAGGATGTGAAAATTCATTTGGATATGTATTTAGAAAGGACATTGAATGACTAGTTGAAAGTAAAATTATAACGAGAGCTGAAACAACTGAGTGGGGCACACCACTCGTATCGGTACTTAAGAGTGACAGATATATACGAGTTTGTGCAGACTATAAGGTCACGATAAACCCATATTTAAAGTACACAGATTATCCGCTTCCGAGGATACAAGATCTATTGACAAAATTAGCAGGGGCGATTTTTTCTAAAATAGACTTAGATGTATAACCAATTCGAGTTAGACGATGGTTCAAAAAAGCTTGTGGTCTGGAGTACGCATATGGGAAATTTTTGTATGAATAGGTTACTATTTGGAGTAAAACCGGCAACGGGAATTTTTCAATAAGAAATTGCGAACGTATTAGGTGAGATTCCGGGCTTTATACAATTTTTGGATGATATAATAATTTCTACCAAAGATTTGGAATCGTTTTTGATTGATTGAAGAGCACAGGTTTTCGTTTAAATAGAAAGAAGTTGTTTTTTGCTGCGAACAAAATAAGTTATTTAGGGCATATACATAGTATCTCATAATGGAATTTATAAAATGAGTGAAAATGGGAAAGTTGTAGATTTTCCAGTTCCGAAGACGATTACAGAAGTACATATGTAGCTTTTGTGATTTCGTAAATTTTTATGGGAAATTCATAAACAATTTGTCAATAAAAATGTGTCCCATTTATAACCTTTTGAAAAATAAAGAAAACAAATTAGTTTGGAACGAAGGATGTGACCATGCATTTAAATTAATTAAGTCTGAATTGATTTCGGAGAAAGTACTTCCGCATTTCAACCCGAAATTAATATTGGTTCTTACATGTGATGCTTCTGATGTGAGTATTGATGCGGTTCTCGAGCATAAACTGCCTGATGCATCCAATGTCCCATTGAGTTTGCCAGTCGTGTGTTTTCAGCAGCGGAAACAAAATATGGAACCATCGAGAAAGAAGCTTTGGCTCTAATATTCGCCACAACAAAAATCTACCAATACTAGATAAGTCATTATTTTAATTTGGTCACGGATCATAAGCCATTGGTGAGAACAGAGGAATTCCACAAATGTCGGCCAATCGCTGTGGGGGCTGCTTTCATTATGCATTCTACCAGTAGTTTCATGCTCAACATGTCATATACATTACCTTTAATCATTTTGAACCAGAATTTCAACAATAAAAAGTTTTCAAATTTTCGCGAAAATCCCTGATTAATCCCTACTTATTTTGAACGTATACAATTTATTGTCACAGATTCGGTAAGTATCGGTTATTTTGGATTAATTACGGAATTTTGAGTAGACCTACGTTTAATTTGCTGCAATATGTCGCCTCATTCGTCTGCAATCCAGGTTCGAAGCACAATGTGGCCGAATTTGAAAATACGGAGCTTCCAATAACCAAGCTTTCTTTATGCATTCTACCGGTAGTTTCATGCTCAACATGTCATATACATTACCTATAATCATTTTGAACCAGAATTTCAACAATAAAAAGTTTTCAAATTTTCGCGAAAATGTTAGCCTTACTTATTTTGAACGGATAAAATTTATTGTCACAGATTCAGTAAGTATCGGTTATTTTGGATTAATTACGGAATTTTGAGTAGACCTACGTTTAATTTGCTGCAATATGTCGCCTCATTCGTCTGCAATCCAGGTTCGAAGCACAATGTGGCCGAATTTGAAAATACGGAACTTCCAATAACCAAGCTTTCCTTATGCATTCTACCGGTAGTTTCATGCTCAACATGTCATATACATTACCTATAACCATTTTGAACCAGAATTTCAACAATAAAAAGTTTTCAAATTTTCGCGAAAATCCCTGATGGTTAGCCTTACTTATTTTGAACGGATAAAATTTATTGTCACAGATTCGGTAAGTATCCGGTTGTAATTCCAATGGCATTAAGACATAAACTGCTTCAACAGATTCATACAACGCATATGGGCATAGTTAAAACAAAATCTATTTTACGGTCTTACGTATAGAGGCAAGGTATCGAAAGTGATAAGCTTGTTTATCTGTTTAACCGTCACCCGCCAAGCTGCTTATTATGAGCTGGTCGACTCCCGAATGTCCTCCGAACGTTGGCTTGCCTGATATTAGTCTTTCATAGGGTTTAGGGTTATATTCCCATCATGTGGGTGGGCTATGTGAAGCAGCTGTTATAAATCTTAAAGAGATTCACTTCTTCGCAAATGGGAGGTTTCGGTTAAGTATTCTGGTAAGGAATACTCGCATTTTTACATTTTTGTCAAATTATCAACAAAATTTTCAATGCGTTTAAAACAGTTCTGAAAAAATACCTATATTGAATCCATTTGGGTCACTTAACAAAATGAAACAAATTTCTGCAATCTTAAAATAAAATTTATTTAACCCTCTGCTATCATATTCAACGAACCGTATTTTTACGAGGAGGAGCATTTGAGCTCCCGCTTGCCACTGGCGAATTCGATAAATAAGGCGGAGGTTGATCTTCAGGAATTTCACTAGTATACGATGGTGGCCTCCGCACATTATCTTGATAGGGCACAGGACTAAACAGTTGCATTGGCCCACGTAGACTGTAAGACGGAGGTTCCGGCGCTGCTGTAATCACATTTCTATCTGAATTATTAATTGGGTCTCGCTCATTTATCTGTTCCGCATCATCGCTACCGCTATTACTTCCCAAGCCAAACGTATTTATATAATTTTGTAGTTCAAGCAACGATTTAAAATCACGATTCGGCATAATAATCATTCCAAAGACGTTCAACGCAATCAGAATAAAGAAAAATGCGAGCGCGTGCTGAAACATAAGTTGAAATGTTGAACTATCATCTATGATTTGATTTGGTGTTTGTATCGTAATGTACTGTATTACACCAACGATCATGCTCATCACCATATAGCCAGCGGTTAATACAACATCGGTGTATTTAAGATTTGTATACGATAAAATATTTATATCACAGTTCGGATACGCGAACCCGAGAGTCATAAACAAAAACCACAGCACGACGGTAAGTTGCCGCGTGTACCAACTATCGAAGGAAAATAGAATCATCAGTAGGGCCATGTAAATCAGTTTCGTTGTCAAACCAATAAAATATTGTAGTTTATATGTCATCGGAATCAAGCACAATGTTGAAATGATGACACCGGCCAGTCCAAACCAATTTATCGAAAATAAATCAAAATTTTTTGATGAGATCGACATGAAGTGGTGAATATAAATAAACGGCCAGTAGAAATACATGATCGATGTAATTTTTGAGATTATGACAAACGAAATAAATAATAAAGCGTTTAATGGTTTATGGGGGGCACTAGATCGCGCCGCCGGGATTTCTACGTTTCCGTGCTGCGACGTGATCACAAAATATTTTGGTTCGAATATCGAGAAATTTTTATTTTCCCGATTGATATCTTCGTCCAAACTCGATTTGTAATTTAATCTTCCATAATACACGTTATATTCTAGCGTTAGTATACAGGCGATGGTAAATATCGACGAAATGAGCAATAATATACCAACGGTTTCATTAACAGGGGCCGCTGGTGCATTCACAACGCGAACATTCAAATTCCTGTACACCACAGTTGCACCAATCGCAATTGAAAACATATAAACCACAAGTGGTATGGATAAACGTAGCGATCGAAATCGAGTTTTTCCCATTCGAATGTTTATGTAGCTGAGTGCCGTGATATAGCTTATTCCATGCGCAATAAAACTCATGTATATTGGTACATACGGAACTAGAACCAAATAAAAATATTAAATTATAAACTCGCTATGAAATTTTGATACTTTATACTCACTGCCGGTGGCCATAAACAATATGCCAGCCGTAAAAAATAGCAGCATCCCTACATTCAGCAACTGAAAATGTTCATAACGATACTGTTGGTATTTAAGTTTGATTCCAAATAACACCCCGCCTGTTGTTAAGGCTGCACAACATCCAGCAAACCAAGGCCACCATTGTTGCGTTCTTAAAATTATTTCAATACTGCGATTTTGGCTTAGCGAGCCGGCAAAGTAATATTGCATTATGTAGCCCATGAATACGCCCATTGGGAAGAAGGCAGATATAGCTGTAGATCAAATTTAGCCATAAAATCACTTATCTAGATAAAAAGAAGCACATTCACACACCTGTAACTTCCGGAAAATATTTTGAAACTTTCATTTTGTCACCTCAAAATTTTCACTTAAGCTAATGTTGTATAATTGAATTTGGTCGAGTAACTGAATCAAAAATGTATGTAACGAGTCCACTCACACCTTAAATAAAAAATTGATAAAGTTGGATTGTGCTAAGACAGCGTTAAACCGAATCCGATTGATAATAAGAATCGATGAAATGTTTGTTGTTATGAATGCGCAGAATCAGTTGTGACATCGGGCACGAGTGAACTGATATATAATTGTCATGGTTATTTGATTGATTTAATCCAATACACGTGATAGTCAACGGTGCTATAAATTTTCGATGTCATTAAAATTGCGTTGAAATTTCTTATCAAAACGTCACTGATAAGATTTAAGTTGTTTTTATTTATTTCATCACCAATATACAGTGTAAGAAATTTTTTTTTAATTATGTACAATGCGCGAAAAATTATGCAAAACGAGATACTCAATGTATTGTGACAATGTATTGGTGAGCTCTTTTAAGCACATTAGTTCGTAACATTTTCCCAGACTTCTGGTGTTATTCCATCAAATGCTGTCCTTACGTATCGAGGATGTGGTTTGTTTATTGATGTACAACGTTTTCTTCAAGTACTCCCATCGGAAGAAATCGAAGGCGTCAAATCAGGATCGTGGGAGGGTGTAGTGGTTCTTGGTCTATCAATTGAGGGTTTACAGGGCCCCATCAATTGAGGGTTTACAGTGTTCCGTCATTGAAATTTTTTAACAAATATGACGGAGACATTCTCAATTCTTGTGTACGGTGTCAATAAGTGTTACCTAGACATTTAACAACACTCTGCCTCCCTGTATCAATCTTTACTGCTGTACTTTGGCTTAATTGTTGCCCAGACTTTACTTTGTCCTTCATGCTGAGTTCACAGAACGGGATTATTTTTTATCCAACTCGTTAGCCAATCAAATCTTTTATATACAACTAAACCCCGCCCAATTTAATCCAGCTTTAGTTGAAATATTTCCATCTTTTGAGCAAATAATCTAAGTCGTACCAACATAGTAACAAAAATAACCGGAAGTATGAGCAACATTTTTGCTCAAATATTTGTTGTTGTTGTTTATTTATGACATTTTTGAAATGAATTTCGCATTAAATAATTTAATTTAAAGTTAATATGTATATAAAATAAATGGAATAAATATGCGAGATTCATTTGCTGCAACTGTTGGATATGCAACTCTTTGATACGAAATTATTTGTTAATTTGTAAATTGTGATGTGTGTATAAAACCGAATATTGTGTATTTGTAATCCCCAGACATAGGTTTATTCGATTAAATTAAAATAAAGTCCCAACTATTTGAAAACAAAGCAGAAATTGTGAACAAAAAATACAAAACATCAGAAAACATATCGCACATCCTCTTAAAACCTGTCAACACAAAAAAAAACAGTTTCGAGATAAATGCATTTTAATTTTTTTTTAATTGCTTACGCTACTGTGATGCTGAAATTATTCATTATTAGCTTTATAAAATAAATAATATCAGCATCACAGTAGCGTTAGTAATTTAAAATGCATTTATCTCAAAACTGTTTTTTTGTGTTATGACATTTTTTTACAGGATGTGCGATATGACTTACATGACAACCGTAGACAAATTGTTTGAGCAAAAGTTGGTAGAAAAAAGCCAGCTTTTTTTTATCTCGTTCCGTGAACCCACACTCAATGTACACAAATTTTCAAAATTATTCATTACATGTTGAATGGCTGATTTGCTCAACTTTTTTACCTGACTACCACAATAAAACAAAAAATTATAAAATAAACAAAAAAAGATTAAAAGGAAAGAGACAAAATTTATATATATATAAGGGTTGGGTAAACCGTCAACATTTCGGGCACCTTTAATTATTAAATCAACACATTCCAAGTATTAAGAACCTTCTATAGGTAATCGGCTAAGCTTCGTCACAGCACTCTGGATTATTCCTCCCTTTCTCCTTAAGGTAAATACTCGAATATAGTGATCAGCTTCGGGATGTACTTTTAAGACTCGACCTAAGGGCTGCATCAAAAGCTCTGTGAAACGATGCTTAACTGGTACCAAGATTTGCTTTTTGTTATCGTTTGAAAGGATACTGTTGGTTAATCGTCCTCCTAACTCGCATAATTCCGTCAGCATCCAGGAAAGGATGCAAGTGGTTTATACAGCTTGCTTTAGAAATTGACTTGTTGGATTTTAAAGAGTTGATTTCAGAAGAAAATGTCTCGCTTTGAACTACCTTTACGAGTTTCCGCAAAGCGATGTGAAGTTTGTCGTAGATTAATCTCTCTCCATTTCAATGCATAAATTTTTTATCTCGTTCAAAAATACTGCAGAAATTGTTGCAAAATCCGCTACTAGCCAACGACATTTAATAGCTCTCGAAATGAACTAAATTTTTGGATCAGTTCATAAAGAATGACATCATTATTTTCCGATTCTCTACAATGCAAGATGGTGGAATCGTATTTGATTTCCTGCCATTCAGACATATCCGATTGAACACTGAATTTTGAAGGCTATCTTGCTTCGGTATTTGAAAGGAACTCAGGTCCGTTCCACCACAACATGAAAAAAAAAATAAAAAAACCATTTGACCGGAACTGGGATTTCTTGAATTTCACACACTCGTTTGGACACATAAGTCTTTAACCGACGTGGTGCTGGTGATACTTGCAACCAAGACAATACAATTCATGAATCGCTCCACAATATGATGCTTCTTGGTTGTAATTTCGTGGCCTCAAGTCTTTTTAACAATAATCGACCGAGCAATACTGCAACATGAATTTGCACCGATAGTCCGCAAATATAAGCATGCCCCATAAGCACACTGGTTGGCGTCAGCAAATCCGTGTATTTCGAGGTATTGCTCATCTTTTGAAGATACACATCTTGGAATCCGTATTGTCTGAATTGATGGTATACATTTTCGGAAAGCCAAAAGTCATATTCATTTATAGGCAACGGATCGACCCAATTTAATTGCATCGACCACAATCCTTGCAAGAAGATCTTAGCCAATGCGATTATTGGGATACCATGAAGTCCAATAGGGTCTACGTTGATATTGAACAAGAAATGATCGCTTTCGGGATTCCAAGTGTTGACCGTCGTTGATGGTGGTGATGTAGTTTGATCTTTATCTTCTTCAGGATCTATTGATAAAACTGCCTTAGAATTGGATGCAAATTTTCGTAACTTCATGCCTCCCTTTTCCAAAATCTGACGCATTTCAGATAATAATCGATAAGCATCAGCTTCATTCGATGCACCCGTCAAAAGATCGATCGTCCATATAAAAATCATCTATATGCTCAGAAACACTCCGAAATTGTGCACATTCATCTAGACTGATTTGTTTCAGAACTTTTGTTGCGAGATATGAGGCTAACGTGGTACCATATGTGGATTATACTCATTTTCACGCCATACGATTAGTTGTAAAGTATGTTGATCTTCAACCACTCTTATTTGGTGATGCATCTTCGCAATTTCTCCAGTAAAACCAATAAGATGTTTTCCAAATGTCAGCACGAGCGTAAATAAATCATCCTGTATAGCTGGACCGGTAAGTAAAATGTCATTCATGGTAAACTTTGATGATGCATCAATCGTCTTTCAAGTACTTGAAATCGTTTAATGCAGCTTGATCTAGTTTGACCAATACAATTTGAGTTGCAGAGGTAGGCGCACTATATATCTTACATTATTATCACGCATCGTCGTTTGTGCGAACAATTCTTCACATTGTTTCTCCTCTGATGTTAACCCTGGCTTGGATTCAATTTGTTACTGCTTGAAAAACTCTGCCACCATTGAGTGCAAGTCATCGTTTGTGACCAACTCTGGCACTACACTAATATGCATTTTAGTTCATGTAGTTATCTTTCCGCCCATTGATCTGAGTCTCGTTTCGATACATGCTGGAAGTTCGTTCGATACTTTCAGCTGACTGGACAACAATATATTATAATAACAATGAGCTCCCAGCAGCAAATCAACTGGAGCAGGATTATGGAATTCGGGATCCGATATGTATTTAGGAAGAGGAGAGGGTGGGACCGGAACAACATGAAACTCAAACGTATCCTTGTAAGGAACTCTACCATTCTTCGCATGGATAGTTGTACTAACGTGGTATTTAGATTTAGAGAAAGATTTATTTATATACCCGATATTGAAAGAGTGCTGAGAATTTTGGGTAATCCAAGAAGACCTGCCGAAATGCCGACCTGTAATAAATTTAAACGGCGATGCGGAGTCTATAACAGTGCACGGCATTAATGCAAATTTCCATCTGCGTCTTCGATTGAAACGATTGCTGTGGCCAGCAAAACTTCATTGGGCCTTGTCGAATGACTCACGACCGCTGAACCCTCACTGAGAGCACATGTATCCGGACTCATTCCAGTGAGGCTACCCTTATTTTGAGTCACATAAAGGGTATTACATGATTGCACCTGAACTGAACTGGAGCTTGGAAATTTCTCCGAAGCGTTGGGATCTTGAACCAGAGCCGAGTTATGAAGCAAAGAATGATGGGTTTGGTTACACACAGAACACTTACGCGAGAAATAATTTTCAATATTATGAGTGCTCTAAACCTGCACCGACCAAATTAGCCCGCCTCAATGAAACCTGTACTATAATTTGTTACACATTTATTACAATTTATTACAACAACTCCCGATTTTATTACAGTTGCCGTTTTCGAGGAACGAGTGGTCGGTTTAGCTTGTATTTAAACCTACACCGCCAAAATTGTAACTTTTGATGTAGCTGTGATATCGGGATGGTTCCTAAACCAGAATTTATTACAAATTAATTACATTGATTAAATAGTTCAATATCAACACTATATCTTGACTAAGGGTAAATTTCACCCCAAACGGTTATTTATGACAAAAACATCGATTTTACCAATATTAATAAATTATTACACCAGACCGCCACCGGGCAAATCAACCTTATACAGGTGTGTAATAAATTCACCAAACGGTGAAGGGTTCAAACGTCTAATTTAAAGTTCGATTTTATCACCTTCAACAATTTATTACACCAGACCGCCACCAGATATTGAGTCAAATATTACACCTTGGGCCTTGTGGAGGGCAGATCAACCTTATAAAACTGTTTAATAAATTATCTTCGTGAAAGGTTACGCGGATTTGGTTCCAGACGGTAAACGCTGTATAGAGCAGGTCAATCCAGGTGTGTATTAAATGATTTTTGGGTCCGGTTAAAATGAATCGGATTCAAACGGTAATAGTTTTAAATAAGTAATTTGAATGTCGATTTCATCACATTTGATAGTTTGTTATACTGGACCTTTTTCAGATTTTAATTTAAATGTTGCTTTATTGGCCTTGTTAGTCCTTTGAGGACAGATGAATTGTTTTCAAGTGTTTATTGTATTATTTTTATGTCAGGTTAGGTTAGACGGAAATAGCTTCAGAATATATGGGGTTCGTAATTTAATGGTCGGTTTTACTATTTTTATTGAGTTATTATTTCAGTGCTTCATCAGATCAGGGGTCGGGTTGAATTCGAATTTTAGCTTTTGTAAAGGGCAACTTAATTACTTATTAATAGATGATTATCAAGATTACTCTTGAAATGACGAAGAAAATGTAAAATTTAGTTTAAATATATTAAAAATTTCGATTTCTATCGATCGAAAAATTTCGTCAAATGATGTTTATTTATATTTTCGCCGCAATGATGATTAATTTAGAACAATTTTTCAATCGCTAGATTGCAAATTACGAAATAAAAGAGTCTTAAAGATGTGGTTATTAATTTGTTATAATATGGAATGATTAGATCTGGATCAGCAATAATTCAAAATAATAAATTTATTTATTAATTTTACACATATAAACAATATAAGTAAAGTTTAGTAAGCAAATTATACGAAATTATGGTAATTAAACATGCTATAGAAACAAACTGTTGCAGACATTTAGGGGCATTTAAATATCCATATTAAAAAAATTTGTTTTGACAGTCTTATACCATGGACAGACACAAAAATTATCGCGATTTCGTCCAATCGCGATTACATGTCAGACAAATGAAATCGCGATTTTATAATTACGGTGACAGACACAAACCCGATTTTGTTATTCTGCAAACGTTCAATTTCATATTTAATTTATGAAATAAAACAATTTTAATACGTATTTGATGATTTTGAATTACATCGAATCAGTTACAATACGTTAATATCAACTAAATGTATAAATAATTTCTGTAACAGGTAACCATTTTAAAATTTAATTTACAATCTAACAATTTTTCTGTATACATTCAATGAAAATGACATATATTCCCCAGCCCCATACAATCCTACTGATTTTTCCTTATATGTATTTCACATTTATCTTCGTCCTACAACCCGATTGTAGTAATCTTGTTCTATAAACGCAATAATCCTGTTTTGCCAAAATCGTGTGCTGACAGACTGAAAAAATAGCTACGTAATCTCGAATTCGCGATTAGCTAGTTTGTGTCTGTCTAGGGTATTAATTTAAAATGATGTTTTACGACTCGAAGTAGAAACAGAAATAGATTTTGCTTCGTTTAATAAATATAATAATAAAATGTTAATGTTTTGCATTCATACGGTGTAAAATATCCACGCAATATATTGTCGCATATTTTTTTCGTCTTATTTGGTAAAAATAATCCACATGCATTTTTATTATACACGAGTGCATTTCTAACTAATCCAATATTGTTGACAATTTAAAAACCGATTTAAAATCATACATTTAATCGAACAAATTTTGAATACATACAAAGGCCGGTTCCCAATTACTAAATGCTGGCCTAAATGTATGCAAATATAAAGCAATCATTTTTATAGAGGGTGAATTTGGTACGGTAAAGAAAGTAAATAAATGTTTCATATTTTAGTATCTAAAAACATTTAAAATTTTTTTGATAATCTCAAAAAGCATTTTTATAAGTATGTAATAATATGTAACAACTATTTCTTATTTCTGTATCATTTTTGCACTAGGTAACACCTACTGTTTATACTGTTATGGCTATTTGACTGTGATACTGTATAGCAAGTTGCAAAATATTCTAATACAATTTTTCATTATTAATAAATTAACTAGAAAATCTCAAAACGAGTTGTTACAATATTGCATTTAATAAAGTATGGTACTTGACTGTTGCTATGTTCGTAAAATCCCTATTGGAAGAAACGGCCTAAAAATCACGATTATTTCACGAACAAAATGATCGTGATTTCTATGCACAGTTTTAAATTAGACGTTTGAAGCCTTTACGGTTTGGAGACAATTCCGTCTAACCTGATACAAAGATACTTTATTACACACCTGTATAAGGTTGATCTGCCCTCCACAAGGTTCCAGGAGTAACATTTGACTCAATATCTGGTGGCGGTCTGGTGTAATAATTTATTAATATTGGTATAATCGATGTTTTTGTCATAAATAACCATTTGGGGTGAAATTTACCCTTAGTCAAGATATAGGGTTGATATTGAACTATTTAATCAATGTAATTAATTTGTAATAAATTCTGGTTTAGGAACCATCCCGATATCACAGCTACATCAAAAGTTACAATTTTGGCGGTGTAGGTTTAAATACAAGCTAAACCGACCACTCGTTCCTCGAAAACGGCAACTGTAATAAAATCGGGAGTTGTTGTAATAAATTGTAATAAATGTGTAACAAATTATAGTACAGGTTTCATTGAGGCGGGCTAATTTGGTCGGTGCAGGTTTAGAGCACTAATATTATGACCCGAGCACAAACAATTTATACACAACTTCAGCTCGATCACCTTACGAAATCTCTGATCAGGTGACAATTGAAGAAATAGTCCGCATTGACTTACAAAAAGACTTTCCGATCAGCAAATGTTACAAAATACATTAACGCATGAATTATTAGAATTTTTATTTGACGAGACAATAAACGTCCCGTCGCCTTCAGATATCGTTTTCATTCTTCAACTTGTATCTTGTGAGGCAGATACTTCAAATCTACTTGACATGTTAATCCTCAATGTAAGGGATTATAAGATATTCAGCCTGCGGTCAGAATGAACCTATTACCTAATAATTAATCATAATATTGGTTTCTGCAATAATTAGTGGTGTATCAATAATTCCTGTGGAATACCTCGTTCGAAGATATATGACTATTTGAAGCTTACGGGCTTGCTCTATGCTTGCATTGTGTCACCGAGGAAGTGAAATAGATTGGAGGTGGAGAAATTATATTCTAATCTGTAGTCATCTGGTTAATTGGTGGCTGAGACGGAATCATCGGAAAGGGTATAGGGAAGAACTTGTCTGCCGATAAGAATGCCAATATAGCTGGCGCTATGAAACTGAATATCTGCTGGTTGTAACTAATTGTTAATTGTAATGGATTTGATCGGTATTGAGAAGAATTTTAAAAAATTGATACTGCGTCCATAATCTTCTTTTACTCGAAGTGACGTCGAAGGCAAAATTGCGTTCCGGGTTTTGAATAATTTTAGCCGATGATGGTTTAGTTGATCGAGCATGAAGCGCATTTGAAGGAAGAAATTGTGAAACTTAGTGAGGAGTGCCTTTAGAAGAAGTGAAAGTGTGGGATTTTCCTTTATAGTCTGTTCAGAACGTCGAGGTAATTCGCATAGGTTTTGGGGCATGTTTCACGAGATTGGTTGTCACGCGTTCTAACAAGACATTAACGAACCGTCGCACATAAGGGTTTTAAGTAGTGTTTAGTCCCAAAAATGTCTAGAGCCTAGAAAAATGCACCAAATTGAGTATTTTTTTTAAATACTCTTTATGAGATTCTTAAAAGATCCCTCATGAGTATTTTGTCTGAAATTTTTTTGTATGCATAGAATTCAGTACATACTCAGACCCAAGAAACGTGCTAAATGAGAATAAATTCAAAATTTATAACAAGTGAAAGTGATTTGACTGCTAATTGACAGCTGTCAACTGTCAATATCGAAAATCTAACTCCATATTTGAACGTAGCGACCGCAAAAAACAATGTGTACCAAATTTTAGAAAAAAATAAGGGTTAAGAAAAAAAGGGATGTTTTTAAACAAATATCTAAGTATGTACTGATTTCTATGCATACAAATAATTTTCAGACAAAATACTCATGAGGGATCTTTTAAGAATCTCATAAAGAGTATTTAAAAAAAATACTCAATTTGGTGCATTTTTCTAGGCTCTAGATATTTTTGGGACTAAACACTACTTAAAACCCTTAAGTGCGTCGTGTGTCATTCGATTCAAAATCCCTGTGAAATTCCGAAGTGCTGAATGCCCTGTGCTAGTTTTTCGGTATTGCTTTCAGCGATCGAGGTCTTTTCTTATATGCTAAAGCCTACTGGAACGCTGTCTTCATCCATTGTATGTAGTCGGCAAAATATGATTTCAAATTTTATGTCACAGCACTCCAAAGGTAAACCAAATCGTGAAGTGAGGATAAAAATCAAACTTAGCTGGCTTCCATGCGACGGAATATACCAGAGTGAAATTCCAAATTGAGGTCGTTCATTCTTAAGGGCTCCCTTATGATTTATGAATAGCTAAGTGTTGTTTTATAACTTCTCGGAATATTAAAATGGATCTGCGAACGATTATTTTTGGTGGCACACAACAGAAGAAAATCAAGAAAGTAAATATTTAGGATTGGTGGTTACCTAGGGTTACACCAAACTTAATTTTCGGGGCGATAACAGTAGGTGACATCTAAAGGCTTGCTTCTTTCGCTACCAAACAAGATTGTAAAGCAGGACTTTGTGGATGACCCCTACTGTACGATTTGACGACGAAAAGAGAATCTGGAGCCCTCTTGTCGCAATTCGAGTTCCCTGAAGAAATATTGCTAATTTTTACTGAAAAGGGTAACACAAAAATAATTAAGCCGAAGAATTTTATAAACTAAAAATAATTAGCATAACATAAATTTTATTAAACCGAATAATTCAACACTATTTTACAGGAATTCCACTGTAGGCCGTGTATAGAATTGATGATTTTGGTTGTAGATGATGTGCTGCGCGCTCGATTGCAATGGGCTATCTATAATAAGCCGGTGGCTCAGTCGACATGTGACTATCCTTCTGATGTTCAAAACTGGGGAACGCCGGTGTCTTTAGACTATCTGTCTGTAGATTGTCATTAGGCCGAATGTTCCCTTCCTCATTATCATTGCTCAGTTGAAACGTATTTATATAATTTTGCAGTTCCAGAAGTGATTTATAATCGTATCGCGGCATAACAAACAACCCGATTAATGCAAGTATGAAAAGAATCACTGTAAAAGTTAAAGCATGTGCAAACACCATTTGAAATATTGAAGTAAAATTTATAATCCGGTGTGGGGTTTGTAACGTTATGTACTGGATAATACCAACGGTGATGTGCACCACCACATAACCAATTGCTAACATGATTTCCGTATACTTTAGATTCGTAAATGATAAAATATTTATATCACAGTTCGGATACGTAATTCCGAGGGTCAAAAACAAAAACCACATGATTACGGTGATTTCCATTGTGTCCCAATGATCGTACGAGAACAAAACCACCAGTATCGTCATGTAGGCGAGTTTTAGTTTTGTTCCAAGAGTTTGTTGCACTTTATAGGTCAACGGTATTAATAATGCCGTTGAAATGACCACGCCACCAAATCCAAACCAATTTATCAAAAACAAATCAAAATTTTGTGATGCGACCGATGCAGTATGGTGGATCAATATAAACGGCCAGTAGAAATACATGATCGAAGTGATTTTCGAGATAATGACAAATACAAAAAATATGAAACCGTTTATTGGTTTATTCAGCTTATGCGGTTCTGCCGTTTGGGTAATAAGTCCATTTTTCGAAGTGATCATAAAATATTTCCGCTCGAATATCGATAGATTGGTATTTTCTCGATTTGTATCCTCATCCAAACTAGATTTATAGTTTTGACCACCACAAATCTTAAGAGTTAGTATGCAAACGATTGTCCACGTAGAAAAAACGATCAGCAGTACCCCAATGATATTATTAATTGGAGTGGTTGTCACGTTCGCGATGAATAAATTTAGTTGGGTATAAACCACAGTTGCGCCGATTGCCACCGATAACATGTAGAACATAAGAGGTAAGGATAAACGTAAAAATCGTAGTTTTGTTTTGCCCATGCGAACGTTAAGGTAGGTGAGGGCTGGTACGTAGCATATCCCGTGCGCTATAAAACTCATGTATATCGCGGCGTAGGGCACTAAAAATAAATAGAATAAAAATATATAAAATTGTATAGACATATAAATCTTATAAACTCACCATCCGTGGTTATGAATAATATTCCGGCGATAAGAAATACCAGCATTCCGAAATTCAGGAAGTAAAGATGTTCATATTTATACTGACGAAATTTTAGTTTTATACAAAACAGCATAATGCTCGTCAGTATTGCTGCACCAGATGCTGCAACCCATGGCCACCATTCTAACACATTAAAAAGTATGCGTATATTTTGGTTCACTGTGGCAGCAAAATGATACTGCATTATATAGCCCATGAATATGCCCATTGGGATGAAGGCCGACGTCACTGTGTAGTGGAAAAATATTCCAATATGTTATCAACTTTTCACCGACTAAATTAATTTTTATAATTCGCTATTATTATTATGAAACATGAACGCACCTGTAACTTCTGGAAGATGTTTAAAAAATTTCATTTTGTTCTCTCTAATTCGCGCCTATATGTTGTATAATTGACATCGTACACCGTACACTAAATTAAATGTAACCCGGTCACCCACACGAAAAATTCGTTCGATATTGATAAGCAAAGGATTGTGTTAAACCTGAGGTAAATATAATCGCAAAGATAATATAGATCGACATTTTGATTTTATTGATAAGATTGTTTTTGCTTTTATTCAATTCGCTGATAAGATTTCATTTTAGCTATACGATGTTCTTGCTGAGAGTTCAAATAAACGATATGGTTTTGTTGTATCATTTTCCAAATACGCGTCGGTCGAATGAAATGCAAAGTAAATAACGCACGATTACCTTTTTTCGACCTCTCGCATCATAAACAAATAAGTTAGCTACTCGTAGACCATTTGTTTGACCATTGACCAGTTGTCATCGTTTTGAAAAATAATGCACTTCTAGATTCGAGATAATTGCTGTGTTTTAATATTGGAGCACTATGCGGAGCCAAATGGCAATTTTCTATTGAAGCTGCAGCTATTATTCACTGGTGTCGCTGTACTATAAAAATTAAAACTAAATTCATCAATAAAACAAACATTTATCACCTGAAATATATTAATTGGCATTTATTTTGGCATGGCGTTATAAACAAGAATTCCTTTTGCTGCGTTTTAAATTTTTATTGTAAGATTTAGTTTCTAATGGTTTCAGGGGTTTACAAAATAAAAGCCTTTTCAAATTTCCCATTGAAATGGATAGCGCTCCCGATAGCGGCTCCCGATAAATAAGTGAGCCAAGATATTTTTTTTATCGATTTTTAATTAAAAAGTTGAATGAAAAATCTTATTTTAGAGTTAAATAAATTAATTAAATGCAATAATAGCGAGCTAAATGTAAGTTTTCACATAGAAAATTGGTTGCTCCAGATAAAGCTATCGGGCGCTAATAAAAAAACACAGCAAATGTCTGGATCTTTTGTTGCGACGTGACCAATCCCGTCTTTATTGCACTGCACATAACCTAGCGCCCCTTATATATTTTCTCTCCTCTACTTCTTCTTAAATGAAATGATATCGAATAGGGGTAGTCAATGCCTACTTGAAGAGGCCTACTCGAGCCAACTAAGTACCAACTTCATTGGTTTCTAGAAAATTTTTTGTCAGAAAATTGTTCATTCAACGGTCTTTGTTGTTCAATGAAATTGGGCAAATTCTGGATTAGCACAAATTCAGCCACTATAATTTTCGGATGGCAATGGACATACAGGAATATGCTATCTGAATTGCTTATTCTTGGATTTTATAATAAGTTATTTCTATTTTTTAATTTGCTGTTATTTTGCTTGTTTTATTTAGTATCTTTTAGGGGCTAGTCGGGTTTTCCTCAATTTATAAATGAAAATTTATGAAATTCATATTTATATGATAAGCACATATTTCGTCAGTATAGCCGCCTTTGGAAAATTTTAAAATTAAGTTTCAATTATTTCTGTTTTTTTTTTCTAGAAAACGGGTTTAATTTGTTTCGTGTTTCAGGCGAAAGTAGAAATTTTCTTTTTCCCGTTTTTTCGGCTCCTGGACCAGCCCTGATTTTTTCCCGTCCACACTAATTAGCACAAATTGGGTTTAATCGGTATGCAAAGTCTCGGTTTGAAATCCGACAGTTTCCCTGCTGCAGTTACCCATACCCATTAAGCATAGAAATGTTTAGTATGTATGTGCAAATCCGTTGAAACTTTCGAATGAGATAAATCAATGAATGTATTCGCCATTGAGTTTGGTACAAGCATAGACAATCAAATTAGATTTTTCATTTGAACTAAAAAATGAAAATAAAATATATATCTGATTATTTCAATGTCATCGTTGTATCTGTGATTTTTCGGTAAACTGCGTATGCGTATACGCAAAAGAACAAAATATTTTTGATTGTATGCGGTCATTTACAGAAAATGAAATAGCAGTTTAAATTTTACATAGGATAAAATATCTCTTTTAGGTTGTCTCTGGTACAGGTATTTAGTTCCTCATGTATTCTTGCTCATGAATAGTTGACGCTACCATTGAAATACAACAGGAATTTTGACCGTCGCCTCAGTTTTTATAGTTTTAACGGTGTCTGTTTTATAGATGGCGGCTTTGTCCTCACTTCGGTATGGCATAGCCTGATTTAGTTTTAAATAAGGGATGCCTTGATAGTTTAGCTCTGTCCAATAGGAAGTGAGATTATTTTAGGTTATAATCTTCCACTCTCTGGTGATTAGACCTGCTTACCGAATTCTATCAAAATTAATCCCGGGATATTATAGGCGAATCTCGATATATTGGATTTTGTTGGATGTTCTGCTGCTACTACTCATAACGCGCAGATTATTGCAAGAGTGTGAAGTAGCAGTTTGGACTTGAGCTATTCTTGGCTCCTGCTGCATCTGTTTGGGTTTCTTCCGGCAAGTGTATCTTCTCGCATTATTCATTGGTCTTTATACTACTTACCAATTGACCATATATTAGAATACCCATCTTTGGGCTATAAGAGTATATTTCATCCTTGGCTATATTCAGTTGTATAATTGTTTCCAATGTAGCAAGAATTATCCTTCTATAAGCTGCGAACTTAGTCCGGACAAAAGAGAAAAGAACATTCTAATCGAAACCATTTTCAAAAATCAAACAGTATTATTGAGAGAGAATTAGAAACTGTCATTAACCACAATTACTAAGCATAAAATTATCACGAAAGATGGAAACCCTGTATTTATTAAAGCATGCAGATATCCACATCATTTTAAAAAAGATGTTGATTAACAAAGACAGGAAAAGTTGGATTGCGAAACAATCCGTAATATAAAGAGTCCCTACTTTTCTCCAAACTGGGTGAATTTAAAAAAAATCATTAATCATCAAACATTAGAGTCGTGGAAAACTCGATATATTTTTCAACGTTGGATTTAAAATCTGGCTTTCACCAGATTCCAATTGACGAAAAATCTAATGGAAAACTACATTTTCAACCAGCAATGACGATTTTGAAATCCTCGAATGCCTTTCGGCTTAACAACGGTCCTAACCCCGTTCCAGCGTCGATGAACAACGTAGTGCAGGATTTCCTCCGTAACATTGGTCACATACAGCTGGATGACATCGTTACTGTCGGACACAAGTTAGTAAAACATATTCAACATCTTAGGTTAGGTTTCAGTGGTTGACATTTAGACCCTTTTTGGCCAAATGTGATACCACGCATTCACGCCACATCATTAACCCATTTATTCAACTACTCACACAACTACAGTATATCACCTGCACATTGCAAGCTCCATTCTGCGCTGAATTCTGCACTCCATCAAAGAGTCTTAGCTGTGTTTATTAACATCACCGATTGTAATCGATGATGAAAATTCGATTTGCATCTAGCCTCTGATCGGAATCGAACCTAGTACCTCCCAGTCAAAATGCCGAAGCTTTAACCACTGCACCACTTGTCCGATCAATTCAACATCTTAGTATGGTACTCAAAAAACTGTCACAAAACACTATTCAGAAAAAGAAAACCGAAATTTATGCGATGAATGAAAAAAAAGGCGTTGGCAATAATATGGGCCGTTAAAAAGTAACAATCATACTTATGCGGTAACAAATAGCAGAATGCCCACCATAAATAGTGAACTGCATTGTAATGAAGAAAAAGATAATACTTTTCGTGAATCTGGAGGAAGGTCAGAAAAAAATTGCGAAAGAAGAATTCGTCACCCCAAAAATAGCAGTAAATGAATAAACTCTTCTGTACATGCTTCAGGTACCAAAATTAGAGGAAGAAGATGCAAAGGTAATGATGGTATTACCATTAATCATAAACGACATTATCATTAAGAGTCATCCTCAGCACCTCATCAAACGCGACAAAAAATTGTTCACAAGTTTGAACCACAACACTTTTGTGCAAAGACATTCGGACATCCGAGAGTCTGATGATAATTGTATTAAACCACTAGTTAAGGGAACCAAAAGCTACTCAACTGCACAATCGAAATGTACAAACCGTTATCTTCCGCTTGGTGATCTAAAAGCCGAATATTGCCCGGAAACTTCCTGATAACATTTTGGAATTATACCAGAAATTCTAACAGAAAATTTCAGTCATACGAAATTAAAAGCGAATTGTAGGAAATACAAGGAGCACTTCACAACATTCAAGCAACCTGTAGTAATTTAGTAAAAATGCTCGATATTGAAATAATATACAGAGAAAATATCCGGAGAAATCACAACAGAAATGTGCATCTTGCACCAGAATTGAATATAGATTGTAGGTGTATACCTCTTATCAATCGGCTTATTTGTATAATCAGCTACATTGTCATCAATAAGAGAAATCCAACAGCTGAAGCAAAGAAACACAGAAGACCAACCAATCCGCACCATATACGGACCTGTTAGCAAAATCTGGCATCAAACTGACTTAACTTTGACTTCCTGATGCGAGAACTTTAAAACATCTGTTGAGCTGATCGAATTTGAACGAAGCCTTTTCATCCGTAATCAAACGGGCTAATAGAAAGACGGCCCATAACGCCCAAATCATCAATCATGGAATTGTGACATGAAACATGGGTTGATCACTTCCCAAACATAATGTTGGGAATATGCGTATCGTTTAAGGAAAACCTGTTTACAAAGCTGAATTAGTCTGTGGTACGAAATTACGTATTCTAGATGAATTCTTCGAATTACACAAATCAAGCGAGGAACAAATGCTTCGTGATTAGTTAACTTACGCAAATCAATGATAAATCTGAGTTCAAACAATACATCGTTCTTCGTTCGCACAGATGTAATCGACTATTCGTATCGCCACCATATGAAGGACCCTTCCTGGTACTTAAAAGAACACTGAAAGTTTATACAATCAACTGAGTAAAATTAGCATTTACCTGGAATGGTGAACCCAGTATAAATTATAGTCTACAAAAACGAATCAGCAAATGAGTAACAAGCAACAGTTGACAGAAACATCACCAGCCACGAATCGATCCAAGAGGAAAGTTCAACTATCCCAACGCTACCGCTAAAAATGGGAGTAATGTGGTGTCCAAGTCCACATCATTTACCAAATAGAGAATTTAGTTTTTTTATGGTGGCACTACAAATAGCCAGATAGTATTTATACATCAAGGTGAGATTATCAAGACGATGGAAGTTGGGTTTCGAACTAATAAAACATTGAATTGTTTGTATTAAAAACTTCGGTCGCCTTATCAGACGGTAGTGACCAAACTACAAAAAAATTGAAAATACTTTGAACTTTCATACAAAGTATACTCACAATGCCTTAGTGAATTTTATTGATTCGGTACGCAATTGCCAACCCCTTGATATGAACTAAAGAATTCAATGTTTCATTAGTTCGAAACCCAACTTCCATATCGTCTTGATAAACTCACCTTAATTAACATAGAAGTTCATTTTATTATTTTTGTTCGTCCATTGTATTCATTTTACTGGTCGGCGATTGAACGTCGTAGAGGAAAGACGTGTTTTTGTCTCTCCTCTATATAAACAAGTAATTAATTTAAATGTGTTAAAATTAAATAATTAATTAATAATATGTGCATATTTAAATAATAATAATAATAATATTAATAATAATTTGTGTGTTTTAAAAGTAGTGAAAGTGTAAAGTTTATATGTATTTTGATACCGTTGTTGAATGCATCATACGCATTGTGTGTAATTTTTCAATATGTATAGGACTTTTTTGATTCCAATGGATGCTCAAGATAAGTGTTTTTCCATTTTTAACCTATATTATATTCTTACATATTAAAACATAATTTTTATAAGAAAAATTTAAATACATATATAAACGCTAGGTAACTGTATTTTATAACACGTAAAGGTGTAAAATACTAGTATTTTCATGTAGTGGGTTATTGTGAGAATTTTTTTGGGCGCAAAAGGGTTATTTAAATTCTGTTTTGTTATTCTCGTTAAAAATTCTTGTTGTTGTTTTTGCGAATAAACAGGTTTGATGACCGACGATTTTCGTTTTTTCTGGGTATCGTATAATTTTGTAACCTACTCGTACGTTGTGTTTTATTTACATATTTACTTGCAAATTTAATGTAAAAATGTGTTTCAATGTGTATGTTTGTGTAATGAACGTGCATGAATGAAGAGTATATCCCTTTATCAACCAAGAAAATAAAAAAATTGGCTCAATTTTAGTCCAGCCTACACAAATGTGTGAGTAAAAAACCATAGTATGTAATGGCGTTGTTGATAAAAAATTTCGCTTTATTTGAAGTAAAACCAACACAATTGTGTGTATAGATATAGTGTTTTTTTCGGACGAAAATAAGTTAAAAAGGAATTCACAAATGTGTAAGTTGGCTCAAAAAACATACAAAACTAAATTTTTAGCCTGGTACTTTTGCCCTACCCGCACAATTGTGTTAGTAAATCACTAAAGGGATATAACAAATCAGATAACTGTTTAATCAGTGTCTATGCATGTGTATGTGGCCGTCTCGAAATGTAGGGACTTTATTTGTACATATGTGGAACGTAAACACGGAGAGAAACTTTCGTGCAAATGCTATGGATTTTTTTGGAAAGTTTTTTGGCTTTATTAGTTTGTGCGGCGTTTTTCTTCTCTATTGTACGGTAGTTATCGGATTAGGGACGTCGTAGCGGAGAATGGTGAAGTTCGAAGTGAAGATTTGCTTGAGGGTAAGGGGTAATTTATTAGAATTGGGGATGGATGGACGGAGTTTGTGCTCGGGTGACTGGGGGGGTTTGTTTCTCCGTCACGTGTGCGAGATGTGGATGGGTGGGATCTGCATTCGTGCAATTTGGGCCTGCGTACGTGCAAGCCGTGTATTTTGTCATGCTTCTACTTGGTCGTATTTTGACTTACTAATAATAATACATTTTAAAGTGTTAAAATTTCTAAATATTGTAAGATTCTTAAGCCGTCTGAGATAATGAACATTAATACTATATTTTATTTATAGTTTCCTGATTGGACAACTATCAATACTGAGTTTTATTATTAGAAATTAATAAATTATAATTTGTATATAAACGTTTTAATCCAGGGTTAAGTTGGTTTACATATATATTTTGTAATTAAGAATTTCCTTCCTTATAAGCTCTTTCAATAGGTTTTAGTGGGTATAAAGCTTCCAAATTGATCGTGTTTGTTAACCGCTATTTATGGTTTCAGATCGAAGTTAGTTTGCTTCAAGAACTGCATTGAAGTGACAATTGCCGTCACTAGGAATATAATAGATTTCCACTATTAACCAGGTAATACATTTTTAATTATAGGTCGCATTGTAATTACAATTTAATTGTAATTTTTCTTATTTTAATTTAATTTAATTGTATATTTAAGACTTAATTTGTCTCACGACAATTGGTTTACTAATATTATTTTAATAGATTAAATGACTATGGTTATATGTAACATTGTAGTGTCGGTGGAGGGAAACTTTATGGGTTGACTTATTTTTTGACTTGGAGGCTACACAATAAAATTTATAATCAGACAAATATTGATACATAGATGTTTTTTTGTATTTTTGGGATCATGGCACTTCTTTAATTAGATTATTTTCTAATAGCTACTTATTACTAATTCTGTCATCTTACAGATTCCTGATTAGTTTAATAGTTTTATTTAATTCTGATTGGGAATCAATTGTAATGGGTTAATTTGTTTAGGCATTGGAGATTCTTAACCTGTGACACATTCATTATTGATATATTACCTTATAGATTCCAGATTAGCTAGAATGATGTCTTTGTTTCATTTTTATTGTTATTAATAAACATATTGGTTTATTAGGGATGGTATAAGGTTATCCGTTGAAGAGGGGATCCATCCGTTTGATACTACAATATTTGGATTCGATTTATTTTATTTTATTTGTTTTACGACAATCAAATTATAATTAATTTAGTTATAATAATCATTACATTACATTTATTCTATTCAAGAATAGTTTAATTATATCGTACAAAATAATGATTCTCTAACGCATAATAATGAAATTTTATTTCAGGACATTTACTAATTAATCAATTACTTTGACTACTTAGGTGTCTGTAACCGGGTCAAATCTATCGTACCTAACAACCTTTCCTATCCCTCCATCTTGTTATATGTAAAAGTGGTGTACGGTTGGCCCGGCGTATCCGGAATCCTTGCTTAGTCTTGGCCGTACATTCTAATCAATCAATCAATCAATCAAATCCATTGTATTCATTTTACTATTTTTAGAGCACGTTAGATTAGTTGAGAACCCGAGAGAATAAAGTCGTGAAGTTCGATCGCAAACTTTTGTTTTCTTATTCACTGGGTAATTAATTTGTATTAATTAATAATTTATCAAATATATGTTAACAAAGGCTAAACATATGTCTTTGTTGGCAAAAAGATTGTTAAAAATAAACTTAACTATACGCAAGAGACGAAAAAATCCTTTTATCTGTGAAAATGTGTCTCTAACGTTCCCTAAAAGATAATCAACATATGTATCAAGTTATGTTTGTTTTAAAAGATACGTCCAGGTAATAAATAAAATAAAGTTTGCTATTTGCGTATATTATCACTTTTATTAGCTCAATAAGGATCCTGCATTGATATTTCCATCGCAGACCGCATATCCGATGCAGTTTAAGCTGCATACCCATCTCCTGGTGTTGACGACTTTGGTGGTAGATGATATTCTGTGTCTGCTTGTGGTAAACTGTACTGCAATGGTTGCTGAACTGTAGTGTGAAATCCATACGGTTGCTGGTAATTCTGCTGAATCGGCATCTGCTGCATATTGTGCTGTTGTCCATAAACCAGAAATGTTTGTGGTGTTGTATTCACTGTATGTTGATTCATATTCACCAGAACCATTCCTCCCCCGTTACTATTCCCCAGACGAAATGTATTTATATAATTCTGTAATTCCAAAAGTGATTTATAATCACGTGCCGGCATAATAAACAATCCGGCAAATGCCAATGCGAACAGGATTACTAAAAACGTAATAGCATGCACAAACACTAGTTGAAATGTTGAAGTTAAATTTATAATCAGTTCCGGGGTTTGTATCGTAATATACTGGATAACACCAACGGTTATGTGCAACGCCACATAACCGCATGTTAAAACAATTTCGGTGTACTTTAGATTCGTAAATGATAAAATATTTATATCACAGTTCGGATAAGTAAGGCCGAGGGTCAAAAACAGGAACCACATGACTACAGTAATTTCTCGCGTGTACCAATTATCGAACGCGAATATTATAAGTATTATCGTCATATACACGACTTTGAGTTTTGTACCGAGCGAGTGTTGCACCTTATAGGTCAACGGTATCAATAGTATTGTTGAAATGACCACGCCGGCCAATCCGAACCAATTTATCAAAAATAAATCGTTGTTTAGTGACGCAATCGACATGATATGGTGAATGAACATAAAGGGCCAGTAGAAATACATAATCGCTGCGATCTGCGACATAATCACAAATGCAAAAAATAATAAACCGGTGGTGGGTTTATTCAGAACGGTCGATTGTGCTGTTCTGGTTACATGGCCATGCTTCGAGGTGATCTCAAAATATTTTCGCTCGAATATTGTTAAATTTTTATTTTCTCGATTAAAGTCCTCATCCAGACTCGATTTATAGCTGTGTGTCCCGTAATGCACGTTGTACTCGAGGATTAATATAAACCCGATTGTCCATACTGAAGAAACTATTAATAATATACCAATGACGTCATTAATCGGAGCAGTTGGTGCATTTATGACGGACAAATTTAATTGGGCATAGACCACAGTTGCCCCAATTGCCACGGACAACATATAGACAAGCAGCGGTATGGATAAACGTAAAAATCGGAATTTTGTTTTGCCCATGCGAATATTAAGATAGGTAAGGGCTGTGATGTAACATATTCCATGCGCTATCGAACTCATGTATATTGCGGCGTACGGAACTAAAAATATAAATTTGATGAAATTTTATGAAGCTCTAAATTTTATTTATAGTACTCACTTTCTGTGCTTAAAAATAAAATCCCGGCGATAAAAAAGATCAGCATCCCGAAACTCAGCACGTACAGATGTTCATATCGATACTGGCGAAATTTAAGTTTGATGCCAAATTGTATAAGGCCCGTTAATATCGCGGCGCCAGATCCTGCTACCCATGGCCACCATTCCGAATTATTTAAAATTATGCGTATATTTTGGTTGAGATTTATTGTGCCAGCGAAATAGTATTGCATTATGTAGCCCATAAATACGCCCATTGGTATGAACGCTGATGTCACTGTGTATTCGAACAAAATAAAATTAAATTCGTTGAAATTTTTATATTCCAGTTTTTGATAACAACAAATGTATGAATCATGGCACCAAATTCTTAAAATTTTTCACAAAACTATTTGAACTTGCACTTGAAATTAATAAGAAATGCGAACACACACCTGTTATTTCTGGAAGATGTTTTAATGCCATTTTTAACTCTCTAAACCACGTCTATGTTGTACAATTGAGATCACACGTTACACTAAATTAATGTGGGGAGTCCACCTATATTATATACGAAATTGATAAGGAAGGGATTATGTTAAGCTTCTGATAAAGCACATCGCTAAGATAGTGTGGTAAATGTTTTTATTGATATGAGCCAACAGAAACAATGGCGCTATTTAAGTGCATTTATGGGGGTGAGTGTATACCAAAATAAAATTTGATAAGGTTTTTAGAAATGTATTTTGGATTGAACCATCAAATATGTCAGAACGTCAACCCTTTGAATTTTTATCAGGTACGATTCCATTACGTAAAATAATTGTTCAAAATATTGGTATTTTTGATAAAATGTTGATTGTTGCACTGGAATTCTTTAAAAAAATGCATTGAATATCCTGCAATCAAAAGCAGTCCAATTGTAAATAATATCTGTACTTGTATAACGCAGATTGGGTCCTTCAACTCAAAATAATTTCTTTAATAAAGGCAAAGTACTATTTCCATATCAGCAGCAGAAATTTTATTGGCCTGAAACTCCTGGTTAACCGCGTTTGCATTGAATGCACTCCAGTAAGGGTTGAATGCATCTTGTACTAAGATTATCTATCGAATGATCATTTATTAGGAATTGGAACGATCTATCGCTTCTGACTATCATATTAGATTTTCTTTCATATTCAACCAGAAGTTGACTGATATAACTTATTAGAAGATCGGAGATCAGACCATTCAATTAATTTCGAAAAGTTGTATATATCAAAATGTTAACTTGAAAAATCCAAGTGAAATACTAGAAAAGCACGAATTTCCACTTAAAAATTCTCCACTAAACAACTGGGAAACATGTGTTGATATTTATTGCAGAAATTTGTAAAATTTGGTTTTTAAACAATTGGATAGTTAAAGGAATTCTTGGAAATAAATTTTAACGAAAACTAATTTTGGTAAAATCAGACCGGCTTAAATGTTTTGTTGTCTTCACCATAAACTAATAAACCGCCACCAATACCGAAACGATGGATTTTTGAACTAAACTACTTATTACAAAATTATTAGGTAGTTCACAACTGTTGGAGATAACACCTAACGTCTCTACGACAGTCGGAGGTGACATTTGTCGGTGGGCACCCTATAACGAACATCAGAAGTAATGTCGGGCAACTCTATCAAACAAACAGCATCGGACAACAGCACTACTCAGAGATGTCAAAATTAATGTTTCCACAATATTGACTTGTAAAGCTTGAAGAGAGTTTGGTTTATTGCTAAAGACCAATGACTTCAAATAACCTCACAAGAAATAGTCTAATGGTGTTAAATCACAACTTCTTGGAGGCCATTCAATATCACAATTTCTTGAAATAATCGAATCTTCAAACTTTTCTCGCAATAATTCAATTGTTGCACTTGCTGTGTGGCACGTCTTGTTGGAACCAAATGTTATCAAGATCAACTCCTTCCAATTTCGGTCATAAAAAGTTGATTATCATCGATCTATACCGATCTACATTGACAGTAACGGTGTTACCAGCTTCATTTCGAAATAAAATTCGGACTGATGATTCCACCCGACCAAAAACCACAGCAAACTGTCAATTTAGGTGAATGTAATGGTTTTTCATGAATAATTTGTGGATTTTCTTCGCACCAGAATCGACAGTTTTGTTTATTTACCGCACCACTCAAGTTGTTCCAAGTCAAAATCAGCAAATTCACGACGTTTACGGTGGTCCAATGGCTTCAGTTCTTGAGTGAGAACAATTTTATACGGATGCAAACCCAAATCCTTTCTCAAAATCCACCAGGTTGTGGTTTGAGACAGTCCCAATTCTTGAGAACGTCTTGGAATCGACAAATTGCGGTCTTCAGCAACACTTGCCTGAACGGCAGCAATATTTGTATTACTTCGAGCGTTTCTTTGTCTTATTGGTACTTAAACATTATGTAAAGAAAATGTACGCTCAAAATTTTCAACAATTCGACGAATAGCGAGCACACTTGGACGATTATTACGACTATAAAATGGCAAAAGTACACGAAAAGTTGCAAATGCAGAACGATTATTTTGATAATAAAACCGAAAAGTTTGTAAACGTTGTTCTTGCGTTAACAAAAAATGACAGATCATGACATATTACAAATGGCCGAAACGTCACTTAAAAATCATATCATTCCTATTGGAAAACCCTATATAATTCAAATTAAATTATAAACAATAATTGGGAACTAACATAATAATCAGGAATTAAGGCGAGAACAAAATTCCGAGTTATACGCAAAAAATCCCTTTAAAATATTTTCATTTGAAACCGACCTGTCACACGAAATTTTGACACCAAACTAAGATTTTATCTTGTCTCTTTACAATTTCTGTCTTTGTTAAGCGAACTTTAAAATATCAATCAGTGCGGCCATTCTTAGAAAAATTCTTCACTACTGTGTGTGAGTGTTTGCTGAACTTGGTTGAGATTTGCAATGTTTTTTTTTATTCCAAATTGAAATAAACATGAAAAATTTTACAAACAAAATGACGTACCAAATAAAAATAATAGTAACTAATATTTTGAGCGATATTTTGATATTATGTTTATTGTGACTAACTTCAACTGAATACTGCAGTCATTGTGCCGCACTTACTACCGCAGGTATGTATTTAGCTTAAATCCGGCTTCGTATTTTATTGTTCTTTCGCACTCGAAGATCTTTCGAAATCCCTCCCTGTCGATTAACGGAATTTTTAACTCAAAAATTCCTTTGAGTCTATTAAGGACGCTTTAAGTTTGAGCAGCTTGTGCAGTTGTGTTAATTGGCTTGTTGGTATATCCAAGTGTTTCGTAGTTAGATAGTAAATTGGTTCGTCCTGTGATGTACATCAAAGATGACATGTATAATTGCTTGTGGCATCCATGAATTCTTCAGGAAACATGATAGTTGCTATAGTTCACCTTGCATCACGTAATAATGATTAGTGGTTCGCGTTTTCATCGCGTTTAATGATATTGGTATAGTTACTACTGTGATACATAGCTGAGGTTTCACCAGATCTGTCATATAGGCCTGATTTTAGCTAGGGATTCAATTTTCCTGTTATCCAAAAGTCAAATGGAGCTCTTCTGTCTCGTGCTGTCATTTTCTTGGATTATAATATTTTATTCGGATTTTCCGCTTCGTTGAACGTAAGTAACACAACAGCTATAGAATATAACATGTTTCTTGGTTTTTCATAAATGTGGCATAGCAGCTCGGTAGTAGTTCATTGTTGGCATTATTTGATTTAATTCAAAAAACTAATTGATTACTATGACTTAAATATTATTAAATTCCATTCACTCCGACGTACTTTATCTCTCGAAATATCATCCAAAAATATAGTAGTCAATTTTTCATCAATCACTGTTAATCACTGCTAATTCTACATGAGTTTTTTTGTAGCAGCAATTTGAATATGGGCACATTCAAGTTTGTCTTGTCTGACCTTTATATCCCAATCATATCAGCTCCAATTAAGATGTCTATCTTGTTGGGAAGATAGTAATGAGAATCGGCAAGCTTCAACTACTCCAAGTGTGACCATATTGGTGCTGATCATTGACGCTCTGTGCCCACGTCACGTTCAATTTTCGAATTTATAGGCTCGACAGTCACGCTGTCAGAAGTTGGAGCTTGCCGATTCTTATTACTATCCTTCCAACAAGAAACACACCTTACTCGGATCTGATGGCAATGGGATGCTTCAAAAGGATGGTTGCATCAGCGGTGTTAGCGGTTCATCACTCAGTTCATTTTGGAAAATCGAGGTTGTTTGTTTATCTCGAAAATAAATGCACGGATGGAAGATACACAGTCTTCCTGTTATTTAAGGGCAGCTTATCAACCATTGGAAGGTCACGAAATGATCCAGTTCTTCGGTTTCAATATATGGAACGTCAGTTTTCTAGGAAAAATCAATTCCGCTTTGAATACAACAAGTTCATGCAAGACTACACGGAATCGGATCATATGGTGGAAGTGCTAAAAGACCACGACAGCTCGCCGAACCAATCATGCTATTTTGCTCATCAGTGTGTATCGTTAAACAAGAAGCTTCGCATTGGTCTCAAGCCTCTACGCAACATATTCGACATACTAACCGAAATGTCAAGCAGACGTATCGACAGTCTCAGATGGCACTCGAACACAGAAACTATATCAGTAAATCGAGATGAACCAGTTTGAGATTATGGTTCGTGCACTGTCGCTTACGGTACTGTCAGAACTTCGAATACCTTAATTTGTATCATCCATCAGCTAGCAAGAGACGAACTGGAGAACGACATCGCGAATTTAGTCGAAATCAAGAGTTAAATGATGAAACTGCGTCAATGTGGTGACTTTGAACTGTGGAAATGGCCTTTGAACAGCCAACTCAATGAGATACCGATCGAATTCCGCAGGCATCACAGTCAACTTGTGCTAAATTGGGGTGATTCAGTAAAAACACTTGGACTACATTGGCCTTTTTCGGCCGGTTGTTTCGGATTCAACATCGGATATTCGTGCATCAACCAAACGACCGTCAATATTGACTCTTCTAGATTGGTAAAGACAATTTCGTAAGGCTCATAATGTTTTGATAAAATTTTCTTCGGTTTCGTTATAGTTCTAGATAGGAATAGGTTTTTTCTGTTTAGATAATATGGCACCCAGGGCAAAGTTTGAAGCATCGGTAGGCAATTTAAACTCTTTTTGAAAATCTGGGAATGTTAACAAGATGTCGTTAGAAATTATAGAGTTCTTGTTAAAGGCCATGACTTTGTTATCCTTCAGGTTGATAATTTTTTGTTTCTGAGAGATATTTGGACTCTTGTACATCTTCCTTTCTTAAAAATGAAGGCAGCGGTTTTGCAAGGTTTGATTGTTTTGGGTATGGGCTATAGCTATAGCTTTCACCATTTTTGGGTTGGTTGTTATTCCATCCTTTGTTATTCTAAATCCCAAAAATTCCACTTGATCTTGAAAAAATTCCAAGGATCAAATTTCCAGCTTCTCCAAATGTTCCGAGTAGTTCGGAATCAGGGAAGACGTTTTAAAATTTGAAAATTTTTCCATTCAATTTTTCTTTTAGCACGGAATTGAAATGGGAGTTCCTAATGTTTATATTGTTGACGGAGTCAGAAGTATGTTATTCCAAAGGGATTTTTATATTTGCGTGTATTGTCATAAAATCGTTGTTAGTGTATATTGTATAGCCTGTAGTTGTTGGAGGCTGTCGTTTCCTGTGATTGCATCGAATGAATTTAGTTAAGGTAAAATAAAAAAATTTACCTTTCGTTCTGGCCCAAAGAAGTCTATTCGAGCATGGTGCAAGCAATTTATAGACTATCCGCTACAGAATTGGATATAAAGGGTGTTTGGTTTAAAATCGGATTTTAGATGTATATTTCGTATACGTCATTCTTGTTAGAACCGGTATCTAGAAGGAATTTGAAAATCCTTATTCTAAAATTTTTCAGTAACCGTGGGCGTTATGGAAAATCATGGAGTCTGTGTATTCTACTAGGGTTTGATCATACTGAGAGTTGTACTCATTCATTTGGTCCTATGATAGGCTCCAATATATGGGTGTTCGCCCAGCTGCTCGAAATGCTATATTATTTGTTCCTTTGCCGGTTGATGTACCTGATTTGAATGTGTTCTTTTATTTGCAAAATAATTCATGCAAGGTCGTTCTGATAATTGACTTGACCTTAGTGGACGAATTAATCTATCGGCATGTGGATTAAAATTACGCATCTGCGTGTTGGGTTGCTGAACGTTAGAGGTGCTTCTATAGGTGGTACTTGTGGAAGTAATGTAACTTGAGGTGCTCGAACGTTATAACTTCCATGACTGTGTTGTATGCGATAATTATTTGTGTCATTTCCATGGGAGACTGTTTATTCGGGATTAGCGAGGAATATTGATATACTTGCTGATAGAATCCTGGAATAAATTTCTGTCTTTGTACTAGTGATTTCGTCTAGCACTCGAGAGTACCGAGTCTTATAGTGTGTGACCTGTGATTTTGTTTCTGATGACGCTTAGTATTTCAAAGTATTTCGGAGTACTTTTTAGACTTTCGTGCAGACTTAATATCTACGGGTTTTTCGATGAAGCAAACTTCCTCGGTTCACCCAAAAATTCCCTTAGGTTTTTCACCACGCGGGAGCTCGGTCTATATCATTAAGGTTATCTAAATATTTAGTGTTTATCTTTTGGTCGAAATCAGAAAACCAATAGGGATAAAATTTGTTACGTAGTAAAAGTAAGTAAAGTAATCAAACAAATTTTTGACCTTGAGACAGACCTCTGAACAATTCGATATATCACCGAAGCCAAAAGAGTACTTTTTAGAAAATTTCTGTGTATGTGTGTGTATGTGCAGACTAAATTTCTGCGTCCTCTCTACAGCGGAGACGGTTCGTCTGATCGGGGTGGATCAAATTAAGCTCATAAATTGAGTTGAGATTCACCAGAAGTGACAGCTTTAAAACGATTGTAAAAATTTTACCGGAAACGACGAGTTTTGATAAAAATAAACTTAATTTCGCCAAAATTAAATATCTCTCGACCAGTCGGATTAACTATTCCGAATAAAACTTCATAACAAAGCTTTTTTCATAAATTGGGGGATTCATGCGAAATGTGGTGGACATCTGTATACCAGAAGTGATAGCTTTCGTATGAGCTTTTTCAGTTTTTGGAATGCAAATCAAATTTTCAACAAGAGTTGACCTTGTTGGTTTTCTGAAATTAAAGCAAGCAAAACAGTGGTGTATTTGAGATCTATGTAAATTTATCGTAAAAGAATGTCGGGTGTTGGCCACAACTATTACACTCATTAGAACATCAAAGCACCTCATAATAATATCAAGTTTTAAGAATGCATCCACGGACTAATTTATTAGCTCGTCAATATTATCAATAATTACATTATGTCATGAGACAATCGCAAAATTCCTATAAACAAACGATCGATATAATTTATTGTGGTGGCGTATCTTTCGTTATCTGAAAATTCGATTGAATCGTGGTGATAAGATTAGACCTACCTAAACACATGGAGTAATAAAACTAAAAGTATCAAATTCCAAAATGTCAAAATAAATCTTTAAAATGTTTTGTATTTCAAAATTGTATGACTCAATGATACAAAAATAGAATTAAAAATTAATCTTATAAAAATCAACTTCCGTAAAAATAAAAAAAAAAATTTCCCACAACTGCGTATGGTAAGATAAGATAAAGGTGAAATTTCTTTTTAAAACATCATCAATAATTACGAAACACCAACCAATCATTTATTTCTTATTGGTTAGCGGAATTACTGGTCGGGCGATATTTTGTTCGTATTGCGATGGTTGGGTGTACGCATTATGCATAATCGGGGCGATGTTCGGTGGTAAATTTGGAACATTTTGTTGTGGCATCGTGGCCATCGGCGGAAGAGATGAAGTGTTCTCGGTCTGCAAATAATTTGGTGGTAAATTGTGATTAATGTAAGGTCCCGGTGCATAACCCATCTGACTTGGATACGTTGTATTAATGTATGGCGTTTGTTGGTATTGCGGCTGAGGTTGATGTTGGTATTGCTGCTGAACAGAATATTGCTGGTCTTGCGCGCGCCCATATTGGAACAAATTTTGCGAATGCGGCGGTGGTCGATACGCGCTAGTATTTGGATCGTATGGCATTGGCTGTACTTGTGGCGGAATTTGTGCAATTTGTGGGTAGTTCTGTTGCAAGAATATTTGTTGCTGCAAATATAGTTGCGGATTTTGCTGTCCATCATAATTTCCGGTATTCACCAACTGATTTATGTTGGCACAATTATTTAAAACATTTTTAATTTCGAGGAGCGAAGTGTGTTTTCCGTTTGGCAACACGAATACACCAATTACTCCTAAGCCAACCAAAATCAATATAAACGTTATGGCATGTGCGAAAATTAAACTAAAGAAGGACGAGTCGTCGAATATATTATATGGGTGGAACGACGTTTCGTATTGAATCACACCGATTATTAAATGCCCGATAAAATAGCTAACACCCAAAGTAATTTCATTCAATTTTAGATTCGTAAACGATAAAATATTAATGTCAGGATGTGAAAAACCGAAACCGAGTCCAATATACAAAAACCATAATAGAATTTTCATGTCCTGCCAATAAAAGTAGTCGTATGAAAAGTATATCAGTAACACGACCATAAACATGACTTTAACTGTAATCGATAGGAAATAGTTGATTTTAAAGCTTAGCAAGGCCATAAATATTAAAGAAATCACTATGCCGGCCGTGCCGAACCATTGCAGTTGGAATATATTCATATCGAATGAGTTGACCGAGGCACTTGTATGTAAAATAATAAATGGAAAGTAGAAGTACATCAATGTTAACACTTTCGATGCCAACGCATACACAATAAATCCAGTTTGCTTAATTCCAGATGATTCCGCTTTTAACGGTATATGCGGCAACTGCGCATTTTCCGGGAAATTCCAGTGAGGCGGTGTAATATGGAAATATTTATTTTCAAATATTTGCTTATTCGTATTTTCCCGATTGATATCATTATCCAAACTTTCTTTGTAGTTGTAACTTCTCATACTATACTGAAGCACTTCGTTGATTAAGAAACATCCTATTATCATACACGTAGTGATCATTAGAACGGTTCCGGTCGACATTCCATAATACGAGTACCTCCACCATTCAATATAGTTATCTGATATCCACAAGGGAAAATCATGCGCTGTCCAAACCATCGTGGACCCAAGACTTACACCGATCAAATAAATGAAATGCGGCATCGTTAATTTTAAGTGGCGGTATTTTGATTTACTCGTCCGAATATTTATGTAACTGAGCGCTGACACATATATAATGCCGTGACCAACAAAGCCGAGGTATGCCACCGCATGTACTGTAAATATAGAAAGACAATAGGTTCCGTTAAAAAACACACAAAATTAATTAAAATACAATTAAGTACGCAGTGTATCAAGATTTGAACATCTGATCTGTTCCTCAAAATTAAAATAATTTACATTTTTATCGCTTATCGCGAGCACCAAAAAAAAAATTTTGATAACAATTTTTTTTTTCTATTCTAATATACGTACATTCTTCGGTCATCAATAGTATGCCCGTGATGAGTAAGAAACCCAGCCCCACCATTTGGAAGTACATATGCTCGTATTTGTATTGCTTGTGTTTTAGTTTAATAGCCAGATGGACACCACCAGTTAGCATTGCAATTATGCCACCAACAATGTATGGCCAAAATTTAATATCACCGAAAACATCCCTGGCGTACTCGGTCGTCTGTACAAAACTCATCATATGTCCCATGAATACTCCCGCCGGTAGGAATGTTAGCATAGCTATTCGAAAAATTAATATAATTTTTAGATTATTCAATCATGTCATATGAATTCACAAAAAAACTTGTTCACCTAATATTTCCGGGAATTCTTTATAATTTGCGTTCGACATTTTTATTGTGCACCCACTTTTCCACTGCACATTCAAATTTATATTTTTTGTTGATTTATTGGTATTCCGAATGTTTTGCGGCCACCTTTACGAAGTATTTAAGTTAAACTGCACAGACTGATTAATAATTACCTATTCGACTTATATGTAAAATATTTGATAAGAGCTTTAAATTAATGTCTGATAACATAACAATACATTGTTCTCTGATAATGGTATAAATTAATTGCGCAAGTGAAGTTTTTCATACCTGTTCGTTTTTTAGTTTGCGAGAAGTTTTTTTTATTTTTGTTTATGACTGCTGATAAAATGCGGTTATCTATCACATTCGGATGATTTTAATATGTGCTCAAGAATACGAGTATTAGAGAGCGATGTTGTTATAATTAAACGTGAGAAATACAGTACGACACTGTTAGTCACATTTTTATAGTGCAGATCATTAAATAGTAAAAATATTTTTCGCCTATTAAATAATAGATAGCACGGTAGAGTGCTAAACAAGAAAACTACAATAAATTTATCAAAAAAAATTTGTAAGGAACACAAACTGGCGTCACAAAAAAAGGCGTCTATTTTGCAACTTTGAGCACTCAAGCTAGTCGAGAATTTGTCGAAATTACAAACAAACTAACACGAAACCACTTTAAATACGTCGTAAATTACATCAAAAAAAATTTTCGAAATTTTTAAAGTTTTGAAAACAAAAGACATCAATTGCTACAAATAAAGTGAAAAAGTGACGAACCCGAATTTCATACATAATGTAAAAATAATTTATTAAAAATGCCGACAAATATTGCTCACAGCTATAAATGTTTGAATATTGCATTATCATCGAGCCCTATAAGATGTTCTGTAAGTTTGAGCCCTCTAGCGTCAAGAAGTTCGTGAAAATTCGGTTTCAAAATAAACGAATATTTATGTTATTTTTAAATAAATGTTATTTTTATTATTCACGATGACATCTATTGTTAAATAGAAAAGTTAATTTTGAATAAATCTCATGGATGCACCGCAGGGTTGATATTGGCAAATAATTTAAAGTACTGATTTTTTGTGAAACGTAGTAAATCTAGATTGAAAGTACAGGAAACCCTCCAAGAAGACGATTAATTCGGTCCGTGTTCTTTAAACCCGTGTTGTTCGAGACTACAAAAAAGAATATAAAAAATATACAAAAATGATGTACAACAAACAAAATAACAGAGGATAACGAAAATCGTGTTGTTTGAAACCGTGTAATTTGAGGAAACGGGCATCCGTGTTCTTCGAAACCCTGTTCTTCGAAAACCGTGTTCTTGGAAGGTTACTTGTATTTTTTGTACGTTTACCGACTACCAAGATTTCAATAATTAAAGAAGAAAATTTTAAGGAGCTGGTGGAGATTGGTTTGAGGATGAATGCAGACTGGTATGTTCGCAATATTCTTGGCAATCACGTTTTGCCATATGTGGGCTTGATAGGTTATATCAGTTTTGTGTTAACGCCTAAGTACACGTAGCTGCAACGGTACACCCATATCACCCACATCGGCATTCATCCACTTAAGTGGCCACCAATGAGTCCGGATCTTAATCCAATTGAACACGTGTGGAACATTCTATGCCGTAGAAATCGCCGTATGAGAGTTAGAAATCCCGCACCAGATTCGATAGCAAAGCTGAGTATTGCTAGTATACTCATTACTAAATTAATCAAACTAAATTGTAATAAAGCTAATTTTACCTAATGTTTATAAACCGCTTTTGAAAATTAAACAAAAAAATGTTCGACACATTTTCACATTTTGCAATGAAAAATAGCCACTATACTTTCATAACGCCACATTTGTGCCTCTTTTAAGAAAAATATAAATTTGGGATCATTTGATACCAGTTCCACTGAAATCGGCCAGCGGGATTTTTTTTTTAATGTAATGAAAACTGGGTATTTTCCCGAAACTTGGAAAATTTCACAGATCATAATGATCCATAAACCAGGTAAAGATGAAACAAAAATAGTCCCGTATCGTCCAGTCAGTTTGCTGCCAACTCTATCAAAACTCTTTGAAAAAATGCTTCTTAAAAAGCTTAAACCAATTCTGCAAGAGCAAAGAATTATACCCGATCACCAGTGTGGATTTAAAGAAGATCATGGAACCATAGAACAAGTGCGATAGGATCGTATCAGAAATCAAAAACTCATTTGAACAAACGAAGTACTGCTCTGCAGCATTTTCAGACATCACCCAAGCTTTCGAGTATGGCAAAGTATGGCATGCCCTGTACATAAAATAGAGGTCCATCTACCATCAAACTATCATGCGAACATTAAAAATTACCTGCTAAACCGGGAATTCTTGGTGAATTACAATAGCGCATCTTCCAATTTAAATGAAATACACGCAGGGGTTCCACAAGGCAGTGTACTGGGTCCAGTGTTATAATTAATTTATACAGCGAACCTTCCTACTACAAATTATGTAACAGTTTCAACATTTGCAGATGATACAGCATTATTAGCGACACATGAAAACCCTCAAATAGCATCAAAATTCTTCCAAGAACACTTAGAAGAAATAGCTAAGTGGCTTTCAAAATGGAGAATAAAAGCAAAAGAACAGAAATCGACACGCATTACATTCACTCTCCGTAAACAAACCTGCCCTCCGCGGTGAAGTTAAATAACATTAATCTATCCCAATGCAAAACCATTAAATACTTAGGTCCTACATCTAGGTAGAAGATTGACGTGGAAGAAACATATCGAATCAAAACGACAACTAATCGACATCAAAAGTGGGAAAATAAATTGGTTAATCGGAAAACATTCTAAACTAGCCCTAGACTGTAAAGTCTGTTGTATAAAATGGTACTAAAACCAATCTGGACTTACGGAATACAATTGTGGGGCTCAGCCTGTCATCAAAAATACTATGTAGGATGGTAAACGCAACTTGGTACATACGTAACACAAACGTACACCGGAGCTCAATAACGAACAGTGGCAGATACAATACAGCAGTACAGCAGAAAATACCAAACTAAATTAGAAAGCTTACAATTTTAATTTGTATATTTGCACAGCAGAAATTAGGCAATGTAACAAGGCGGTTGCACAGACCTCGCAAATGTAGGAATTATTTGCGATTTGCATTCCAACCGTTGATTAAGTATTTTATTTAAATATTTAAAGTACCAGCGATGTGTCCAAACTACCATACGTTAAATATTGCATACACATTTTTGACAAACGCTCAAAAAAAGACACGTGTTAATTGGTCGAAAGAATTTCACAAAAAATATAATTGCGGTCCTTCAAAACATGACCATAACATCGTGACAGCTGACAAATCTATGGATATATGCATATGAGCCCGAAACCAAACAGCAGTCGACACAGTATGGGTGTTCCAATTTGAGCCAAATCCAACAAAAGTTGTTCGCACAAAAACTTCGAAGCAAATGGTCGCCTGTTTTTCTGAAAACGGTGCAATGAAGAACGGGTAATTCTGATTGTTTGCCAGAAGTTTTCGGCAAAATATGGAAAACCAACCGCCGACGACGGATTATTCTCCAGCACGACAATGCGAGCTCTCACACATCGACACAAACAACTGAATATTTACGGTCAAAACATTGAATTCAGTCAAAAATAAATTGCGAGGTCAACGTTTTTTGACAACTGAATAAGCAGTCGATACATTCAAAATGCATGTTTTGCAGGTCAATCGAAGTGAAAAAAGTGCTTCGAAAGTTGGTTCAAACGCATGCACAACAATTGTTGCGTGGTTAAAATTAAAATAATGGAGCGATATGTTGTGGCCGACATCCGAGTTTTTTTAATTGCACTACACTTGATTTCTAAAACGAAAATTTAAACTTGGACTTTTGATAAAATTTAAACTTGGACTTTTTGATTTAATTTTTAACTTTATTTGAAACTTTTAATCCTCATGTGAGTGAAGACAAAATATCTTAATTTGAGTGATTAGTACCGACATGCATTTTGTACGGAAACTTATTTTTCCACGTTCGACCAAGTTGTAACATTTCTAATTTTTAAGTATGATCGTAATCTACCAGTTGAACTAGAATTTAAATAAATTTAAAACTTTTAATGGGAGTAAAACATACAAGAAAAGACGTCTAAAAGTGCAAAAGGTACCCGGGTACCCATGTCACTCACATTAGGGTTAATTCTTTGACGTTTTTAGTAAATGCTAAACTTTTCAACATCATTGCAAAAATTAAACAGCTCTCGTCCGGTACATAGATTTCCATTAAATTTCTACCAAGGATCTACCAATTAATGGAACAAGTTCAAGTATGATGTTTTGAAAAATGATCTAAACTAATTTTGTTTCAATTTACAATCTTTCTTACAATAGCGTCGCTTCCTAAACCAATCTAATCCTCTGGGCCATAGATGTACACCATCCTCCCATTTTAGGCAGATTTTTTCTCGAACGAGGTAGTCTTAATGTCGACTCTGGAACTCCACCACGATTCAATTTTCTTAAAGCCGACTTTCTGAACCTTAGTGATTTATTGGCAACCATCGACAATGATAACAATGGCGCATACAAACTCAAACTGTTAACTTTTACTCTGTTGTTTTTGACTATTTTGAACAGTCCAGTATAACAGCGAATTACGAGCGGTGCTTAATCGTAGACACAAACGTTGGCAAATATCCCAAAGAACTAAATCGGAATCTGATTATTGTAACTATTTAAACAGTTATTATGATTTCAGTAGTTTGTCTGACGAACTTTACATGAATAATATCAGACTCATGCAATCCCAATCTTATTGCTGATACTAAGAGTTTCTGGTGATTTATAATTTATAAGAGTAAAATCCGACGGATACCCTTCCACTCTGAAGTATAAAAATCATTCTTCCAAAAATCGTAAAGTCATAAAAAATTATTTTGCTTACTTTTTCGGTTTGGCTTTTACCAGCAGCGATTTTGAACCCGATGAGGATTACTAAAATATGAAAAAATTTGCATTTAAACACCTTTTACTCTGAGGGTCTATCATGTATCATCTGAAAAAAATTACAGTGAAATTCTTGCTCAGCCGCTGACGGCGCTTTTCAAAAAGTTGATTTGCTTGAATGTTTTCTTCCATTTGGGAAAGATTCTTTATAGTTCCGATTCATAAGAATGGCTGCACACCGCAGACATTTGTAATTACAGACCGATTGCAAAATTGTGTTCTATTGCTAAGCTGTTTCAAAAATCAGCATGGTTTTCTCAAAACAAGATCCACGACCACAAACCTTATTGAATTCACTTCACAAGAATTGAATACCATGGAGGCAGAGAATGGGGTTTATATTATTTACATATACCGATTTTAGTAAAGCATTTGACAGGATTTCTCAAAAGTTATTTTGTTTAAGCTTACGGTCCTTCGCTTCCTACCCAAAATCCACTGTTTGGTGAGCTCTTATCTAAAAGGCCGCATATATTATGCACCGTTCAGGTCATCAGTGTCAACTCATTTCTTATTATCATCTGGAGTGCTCAAAGGCAGTCAGTTGGCCCGATTCTTTTCATTTTATCTATCACCCTGCTCGAGTATGCTATAGTCTGGTGTGATTACCATGAGTTCAGTAAGCACTGAGTTTTTGCAGATATGGTTTTCATTCACCAATCACCAGTTATTGATCGGCGGTATCGATTATCTGCTCTATTAAAAAAGGTTAATCTAAATGTAAACTCAAGAGATTTGAGAACGGGAACAACTTTCGAATCGGCCAACATTGAACTGATTACTTTACTCATTGATTTTAATATGACGAAACGCACGTTAAAACAATTTTTTTATTTAACTTAACTGGTTTGACAACGGCCACGTTGCAAGGTCTCCACAACAACGAATGGTTAATATAAAGTTCCATCAATAACCAGCCGATGTGCGTCGTAGAGGAAACCCCCGACTGCGCTGATGTGCCGACATCGAACAAGACCTACATATATTAGGATCTCGAAACTGGCGGACGAGTGCGATGGATCGGGACGGATGTAGGACCATAGTGCTAGAAAACTAGAGTTAATTGATATTTTTTACAATTTAAATCTGTGTTTACTAAGCAGACTCAACTTTCGTTGTTCCCGCTGTCCGTAACGGGTATCATTTTGCTTAGCCATCAACCTAGTTTCTTTTTCTATAATCTAATTTGGTTTCTATGCTTGCTGTGTTTCATGACACCCGTTAGGCGTTTTCAGGTCCTCTGTCATGATTAGTGCAATCAACACCAATTTTATTTGTTAATTTCATAGTGCTAAACATTTTCATAATGCGTCCTGAAAGCGCCCATTGTTATGGATCGGTCCAAATTTTTTGTTGGAAGACCTGATCTATTTTTTGTTTTGTTGAACTGAACCGGATCACGTCAAGCATCAAGAACCACAGCTAATAATACATGTTTTGCCGCTTGTTAATTTGAAAATTTTTATCTTATTTCACTGGCAGTTCGATATCCTTATTTATAATTCACATGATTTATATTCAAAAAAATAATAATAACACAGAAGGAGACTCCCCCGTACTCGGTTAGGAGTTTGTTCCTAAATGCTATATAATTTTAAAAACATTGCAAAAAACCTTTTATGAAAGCTGCCATTTCGGCGGAGGCCACCGAGATTTAGTCTGCACTCCAAAAATTCAAATAATTAAAAGTTCAAAGAAATTTAAAAATTAAATTTTCAACCAACAACGGGTGACTGTTGGTTTTCTGAAATTTAAGCAGGAACAATGTTTTTTGATTTTACAAGACCGATAAGTTTAAATTTTCTCGTTAGAAATCAAGTGTAGTGTATTCTATGTAAATATTCGTGGACAAAGAAAATCGGGTGTTGACAATATTCACCCCAAAAGCCACTATATTTTCGATCGAAAATCTAACAATCCTAGGTCTCACTGTACAAATCGCTCTAAAAACAATTGATTGATTGTCTTAATTTGAACAATGAACTCTGAAGCAGAACAATTTCGTCAAAACTGAACTTGCTCTTACAATGTTATATTTCGTAGGTAGAACTGTAAATTAATCATTAAAAATCAAAGTTAAAAATTTGAAAAATATTTTGATTCGCCCAACCGAGCCGGCGGCTACACGGTATTCGAAACGTAATTTTAAGGCATTAATAACTCTAATCGATTATAAAACCAGGTATATAAAAATATTTAAATGGCGTTCTATCATAAAATTAGAGATTAGCAATCGGAAGAACTCGATTGATTTACAAATTCATACGGTTTAAAATACACTCGAAATTATTAGATAAAACCGAAAATTATGCAGCCGTTTGTGTGGGTGTACTGTAGGGGTAATCGTCAATTCCGCGAATATACATTTTTTTTGCAATACAAATCGTCATATTATCGCTGATAATAAGACGCAAAATACACCTTAATCAATTAATGAAAATCTATTATCAATATTAGAATTATGGCGAACTGGTTATCAGTGCACAACAAGCAATTATTTGTATTATTCATTGTTAATTAATTCCAAAAATGCCCCAGTTTAAATTTTGGTGCTCACGCGAAATGATCATACTAAAATAAAATGGTCTCGAAGCGCTTAGATTTATTACCGGAACTGTTAGGTAATTACTATTATTTTGTGGTAAATTTACGTCCGATTTGATAATCATTAATTTCTAGCTACGCTAACCTTTCTACCCCTTGGAGTTTATATGGGATTCTTCACACATTTTTATTTTGTTAATGAAGAGGCAAAATATACATTAAATTTTACCGAGCAATGGCCGCACGTAGTTAGTTCGGTTTGTGCACTCGTAACTGGTCTCTTATTTATAATGAGACGGGTTAATGGATCGCCCCGCTACCACTTTGAACACTTTTATGTATTATCGGTCGGAATGCTTATTGTATTGATTGGCGGCATAATATTCTCAAGGGTCCAACGTAAGTAGTTATTGATTTAAGTGTCACGCATAGTTTATATATTTTGAGTCAGGAAGTAGTCAACGAAATTTTTTTTTATTTGTTAAATCGTGTAATTAGTGAAAATTAAAATTAACTATTGAAAAATGAGAGCAAGGAAAGTGAGAAAAACTAAAAACACTAGAAGTCCACCTTCAACACCATCACCACCACCATTGCGGTATCATTGTACGAAACGTACGGGGCCGCATCATATGCATCAAAATTTTGACCATCAACCTGTATTCACAATTTCGATACCACAACCACCCTGTACCTGCCAAGAGCCAGCTTGTTGCGAGGAATGTTGTCAGGAGGTGGGGAACCAAGAATTTTACGACACAATAGAAAATGATGCTTGCTTTGTAGATGAAGAGGGTGTAGTTCTTCCGACCACTACACGAAATGACTCATTGTACTTGGAACATTTATCTATGTTGTCCTATATGATGCCAATGGTTAATAATGCGGCGCCCGGTTTACCGTTGGATACGTATCTAAGGTCGCCAAAGCTTGTATTTGATTTAATGCGGCTGAAAGATATTTATGAGGCGAACATGCATCTCGTTAAGGCTATCATACATATAAAACAGTGGCATGGTCGGGTTGACATGTTCAATCCGTCGGCCGGTGACCAACCATCAAAGTTGCATGCGGGCTACCTTCGAGCAGTTGAAATTGAAAAGGAAAATTTAGAGATTTACCATCGCATATTACACCGAGGATCAAACTATAAAAATTCCGATTTTGCAAAGTTTTGGGTTGAGCAGATGAAAAATATTAAGCGTAAAGCGAAATTTCCCATTGTGGTACCTGGTTTTGTGCACAATAATCTCGACCTTATGGAATCTCCTAAATCATTAACGAGCTTCTTGGCACTGTCAAAGCCACGCATATTTATCGATTTAAAAATTCAAGGACTTCGAAAAATTGGCCGTCTCGTTGTAATCCTATACTACGATATAGTCCCAGAAACGTGCCACAAATTTTTTGAGCTCTGTGCCAATTATAAAAAATCGATGGACGAAACGAACAAAAAAAATCCGAAACTGTACCCGAATTATGTAAATAATTCAGTTCCGTATATATTCCCGGGTTTGTATGCCGAATTTGGTGAGGTTACGTCAGGGGCAGTCGATTTCGAGACAGGGTCCGATGATGCGATACAAAAGAATGAAAATTTTAAAGTGATGCATCGGCACTCCGGTATGCTGTCGGTCTCAAAAGGTTTTAACGATAAAATAACTACACGGTTTACGATTACTTTTAAACCATTACCGGTAATGGATGGGATTCGGGTGGCCTTTGGGCGGGTGGTTCATGGTGCGAATGCATTAAAAAATCTTGAAGGTTATGGATCTAGGAATGGTCAACCACTAGAAAATATTGTTGTTTCGAATATGGGAATTTTAAAGAGTTCTAGGCCTTAAAAAAGTGTTATGTTTTTAGAAAATAAATCGATTTAAATTTTGTTTCAACCCTAATTTTGTGAATATTTTTCGTTTTTTACAGTACCATACGGCGGACTTTACACCATATTTGCAGGGAAAGGGATATGCTATATTGCAGCCCTTTCATATCTAAATATTCGGATCGGTAAATCACGGTACCGAATGATAAAACTGTTAGCACCCCATTGGATTTATCTATTTGGGGTTGCAATTGGGGCGACAGTGACCAGTACATCAAACGGAGGCCAATACCATTATAACGATGCTGTGGGGCTCATGTCTGCGTTAATCATAGTATTTTCGGTTGTATTGCTTAGCGGATATCTGGCCAATGAAATGCTGCACATTCAGAAACGAATTGATTATAAACGGAGTCTGGATGACGATATAAATCGTGAAAATCAGCAAGCGGAAATATTTTCACATAAATATTTTTTAATTTCGGAACCACGGTCAAATGCTCAACCAGCGAACATGATCAATATGAAATTGGACATGAACTGTAATAGAGAAGTGGGTACTATCATTTTTTCGGGGATCGGTAAAATCGGTGAAGTCGCCTATTTTTATGCCCCATTCTTATATATGTATATTAATGGAGCCCGTGTCAGCGACCAGACTACAGTATCATTTTTTGAGATCAACTGGTACGGTTTGATCGGGATCACCATTTCTTTGGTTATGTTGTGCTGCGGTTCGTATAAACTGCACTTTTTACTATCGTATGGAATAAAATTTGTTGTATTGATGGTCACATTCGTATTAACTATTCTAGATGATAATATGGAAGCGGGTAAGGTTGTCATGTCTATTGTATTTGCAATTTTTGGGTTTGGTTATGGCTTTTCTGACATTAACATATTGTCGTACACTAGTCTGAAATATAATGAATTAATTTTGGCAATTGGTTATAGTGTCCAGTATATAACCATTGGAGTTATTAATTATTACTCTATACATTTGCCTAGTTACATTATCGATTTCTCGAGCGGCTTTACCTCTACTTATTTTCACTTGGTTACTTTCGCCACGTTTTTCTTATTTGTGGCCATTACAGCGAAACCTATCGTTCCAAATCGTACCCAAATATCACTTCTTGAGATTAAAAATGCTAAATATGGAGAACGGAATGTTCTGTTTGGTGCTCAAATAACGATTACGCAATCAAATAACAATTTTCCACCACCATTCATTCCGGAACAAACTATACATTCCAACCCAAATATACCACCAGGATCACAAGTCGCACCTTCCGGAGTTATACCAGGCACAATTTATCCACACTCTTATCAAGTACCATCGCTTTATTACCAACAACAAATGCAACCACAATGGCATCAACAACAACAACAACAGTCGCCGCATTTAGCTTATGGCTCCGTTCCTGAACCGACTCGTCCTGTGACACCACCGCCAGAATATACCGCGATCTCGTTCGATCCGTCACAAACACAGGCACGAAGCCATAAAATCACAGAATTATAATTTTACGTGTATTTGTAAAATAAAAAATATTTATAGCGGATTAGTTTTTTTTAATTATCCTTAATGGACGTCCTCCCTTGCTCCTCGACGTTTATCGGCGTTGCCCCCGTATCATTCTCCAAAACTTCGTGAACAATTTTCGAAATGTATCAAATAATTGGCAATTTATCTGTGATGTTCCAACCAAACTTTAATTCTTCTGATTTCCGAATCAAAGGTGGTTGTGATACGTCAGAAAGTACAAAAACAAAACGCAATATTTTAAAAAATGATATTTCAAAACCGCAATATTTCAAAACGTGATTTTTAAAATCGATAGGAGCGGGAGTTTAGGATCGGGTTATATCAGGCGGGTGAAAAGAAGATTTAATTTCAGTTTATAGGACTTTAGAAATCGATAGGATCGGGTTATATCGGTATCGGGTTTCGGGAGTATAGAACCGGTTTTGAAATATTACGTTTTGTACCATATCTCAATTTGTCATGTTTCGTTTCGAAATATCGCGTTTCAAGCGGATCCCTAAAAAATCAAATCATGCACCCTATAATGACGAACCCTAAAGTTTGAGTACCAAAATCTTAGGTAAGATTAGGTTCTGTTTAGATGGGGAAGGCTTCTAGAACATTAAAGTGTTAAATTAAAGTGGAAGGTTATCTTTCGAATCTTTCGATTACCTTGGAAAATAACGATTCTGTCCTTAGAAAATCAAATATAAGAATAGTACTGGTATCAAGATCTACAAGAGAATCTACGCTGGGTAATTTTAATGCCACAACAAATCTTATCTATTATCTATTACAAATGTATCCTCATTACAAATGGAACCAGAATCTCGATATCCTCATCATTGTGGATTTACTCATCATTGTCGATCATAATTCAAAGACTGTTCTACTTCCAACTTCGTATTCTCGGTATCTAAGCCCAACAATTTATGTATCGATAAATTATTAAAGGATTATGACGTTATTCATATTCGAACTCCAAACTAGGGGAATTAGTCCAATGAATTGGGAAGCGTCAACAGGATAATCTCAGGAGCCATTAATCATTTCTACACTCAAGGTTGATTGACTATTAGGAATCAAACTTAAATTTTTTATTAATTGGCAGTTCCTTGCGAAGTCTGGTGAAAATCTGTGTACCGGAAGTGGCAGCTTACATGGTAGCTTTTCCAATTTTGCTACTATTGATTTGTTGATTTTCTGGCATTTAAGCAGCAATAACTATTTTTGATCATACAAGACAGTTTTAGCATACGAATTCTGGTTGGTCTCGTTTATTTTTGTTTTCTTCCTACATATCACTAGGAATACGTAATGGCTGCAGCTACAGTCTCGGTTTTGGTATCTGCAGAACTGGTGCTGCTTCTGTCCAACGAGTAAATCGATCTATTAATGTGACGCAATAACGTTGTTCTTCAGATGCTGGAAGTGGACCAATAATGTCAAGATGGATTTCAGCAAATCTTTTTACTTGCGGAGTGTAACTTTCCGACGATGTACTTTGGCTTTTTAACATGCCAAACAACATTGAGTGATTTTTTTAACGTTTTTTTTAATATTGACCCAAATGAATTTATTTGTCATGGCTTTGACAGTAGCTTGGGTACCTGGATGACAGATTGTGTGCTGCTTCAAATGCCAATCTGCGAAAATCTATTGGGATGTTTGGACGATTTTTCCATTTTTCCCTGTTGAAGTTTCAGAATATCAAGTTATTGGGGAACTAAATGCTAACGGATTTTTTTTCGAATTTTAGTGATTTATTATGTTTGCTTAGTTGGGCTTGGGTTAATTCGTCGTTTTGTTGAACATTTGCTCTTGATAATCGATGAATTCTGGCAATGATATGACTTCAATTCTCAAAGTGCGTTTGCGCTACTACATTCTCAATACCGGAAATATGCTGTATATCTGTGGTGAATTGGCTCATTCGACCAATAAGCCAATATTGAAGGTTAAGCTATTACGACTATACATCTCATTGCAATGAATTTGCATACTGGTATTCAGTATCAAATTCAATTTTTAAATATTTATTGCCTATGACAAAGTACTTCCCATGACTGTTTAATTTTCAAAATCGCCCCTCTCGTATTTGGATAAACACAATGGGTACGCTGGGAAACATGACTTCTCGAGATAGATTGTTAACACTAATTGACTGATTTCCTTGATTTCGATTTGCTAAAGTGTTCCAGAATAATATGACACCAATCACATATATTTTCGTGGAAACTATAATCAATTAAAATAATTTGTACCTTCAGTACGAATATTTTTGTGAACCACTGTTCTGCTCCATTAACGTGGTTATCTTAATTTGATTTAATCACCATGTTCTGATAAGGGCATCGATAATTATAACGATTACTTGATAGTCACGTCAATCGTCCCAATCACAAAATTATCCAGTAGTCAATGACTTGTACTATATATAGTATACGATGAGATACTATCCGAAAAATTTATACGCTGTACCGCAATATATTGCGGGGCTTACATTCTATCCGATGGGCCTATTTTTTGGTTACTATCTAAATTTATTTTACTTAAATCAGGGCACACAAGAATTACTTGGTCAGGTTTCTGTGTGGCCAATTTTTGCGGGAGTCCTCGCCGCTGGAATCACCGCATTTATCCAGATTGCAATTAAAATTATACGTAAAAAATATAGCTACGAGCACTTTTATTTACTTATGATTGGATTGTTTTGCATTTTTGTTGGCGGGATCATCATATCGAATAACGAAACTCGTAAGTATCTTCCCAGTACAGTGCAAAAAATTATATCTCGATAAAAAAAATTATTTTTATTTTACAGACGTGGGTTCATCTCTATTCGCATGCTTCGTTGGCCACGGCATTTGCTATGTATCAACACTGAGCTACATAAATATACGGACCGCAAAATCGGAAAAACGTTTTGTAAAAATTTCCCTTTATGGTTTGTTATACTTAATCGGGATTGCAATTGGGGCGCATAGTGCTGTAACGAAAGTGAAACTAGAAATAGACCCAATTAACGAGTATGAAGAAGTGAACGATATAATCGGCTCGTTATTAACGCTTTCATCCAGTTTAATACTAGTGTGCTATTTTGTGAACGAAGTGTTACACTGGATTAATACCTACGATTATAAATCATCGCTCGATCCCGATATAAATCGTGAAAATAAGGCTGGCACCCTGTTGACCGATAAGTATTTTTGCGTAACGCGCAATACCGAGGGAACTCCGATCAATTGTCGGTATGAGGCAAAGTATCCGGTAAACCGAATGCTTGCATTCTTTTTCATCTATTCGAACGTCATACCGATCGCGTACTTTTATTTTCCGTTTATCTACTTCAACAAGCACACGCTCGACATTATGGGGAATTGTGATTCTTACATCATATTCTGGTTTGGTGTGTTAGGCTGTGGATTTTCGTTGGTCGTGCAATATTTCTTCACCAATCGTGCCATGTATTTCATAACGATCGTCATAAAAATAATCGGGTTAGGATTATTCTCAGCATTGCTACTGATTTTGGAACCGGAATCACATCACATTGTATTGTATGTCCTATTTTGTGCCCTTGGATTTCACTATCAGGCCAATGACGTGAATATTCTTTCGTACGGTAACATGAAGTACATTGAAATCGAGATATTTGTCTCGTACATGTTCCAATATTTAACGATTGGTATAATTCAGTACATAACCCTAATGAAGCCGAACCAATTTATTGATTTTGATATACCCATTGTGCTACCATATCATCACGGATTATTTCTCATGGGAGCGCTCAGTGTCGCAATATTTTTGGGTGCATGTGTATTACCAAAAGGGAAGCAAATTTCGTTACTAGAAATTCGTAATATTATTAATTTGCGGCAACCGCCAGTGATGATTGCCCATGTTCTTGCAGTGCCACAACCTTCAGCACCATATTTGTCTGGAGTAAATTTGGATGCGCGAGCTAATCAACAATATTTCCAACCACAAGTGCCGCAATATCAAATGATGGGATGTAGTCAAATAAATTCGCAGTCGAATAGATATCACAGTAATCCAGTTGTACTTACACCAGCTTGTGCTGGAAGCAAATGGTAAAATATTACAAATTGTGTAAATGTTTTAAATAAATTTGTGTCTAAAAAGTATTTTATTCATTTTAAAAACTCTCTGAAAGTGAATATGTTTACTAGACGGTGTTCACCAGGCTTAACAAAATTTTGGTAAAAACTTGCGTTCAACGGCGATTCATGAATTCAAAACGCATCTGGAGATGAACAAAATTGAGATAGCAGAGTAGTGACACTTATAAGAAGGCCAACGAAAACGCTGACGTGACATAATCTGAAGATGAGAGATCCTTCAGCCTAGTGGTTAAGTTTACATCGATTCGAACAATGCCAGTCGCTGGCGGCATCAACACGAATGAGATTGGAGCAGTTTGACATAAAGACAGCTTGTGATTTGGAGGAGTAGGTTTATATGACCGATTAGATATGACGATTTCAGCGGAGGAGTGTGTAAATTCGACTTCGTGGCTAGTGAATCGGACTCATGTATTTGTGTATAATGGAAAGATCGGAATGATGACACTTCCGCAGCGAATTCGAGGTGAAATGTTTCAAGTGGATCGATTCATGTTGGCTAGATGGATTCATGTTCACTGTTTTGGCATGGCGTAATGCAAAGCAATGGCAACTCCATCGGACAGTGTACAAAATCTTGGCGGTTTTGAAGCGGATGGATAAATTAATTTTCCGTATCGCGAGGTGATCGGCATAGTTAAATGTATTTGGGCATGGTAACGCGACCAGTCATCAGTTTTGCTATTGGCAATACAAATGGACACTTGGAGAAACTGGTGGCAGTGCAAGTGAATGAGGTAAAACGCATTATGAAATATTGGATGGATATGGACATTATGATATATCGGAGGATGTGGTGTGAATGAGCCGAATCATATAAGGAAAATCTTTTTTTTCTTGAGGACCAAGCACATAGACGTACAATATCATGTCATCCGACAAAGGTATGAGGATAATGATATGATATAATGATCAAAGCATTAGTAAAAGGTAAACATCAATATTTTTGCAAATTGATGGGCTCTATGCCAAAAAAGATCTTATGTGATTTTAAATAAGTTTTTTTTAATTATTTTATTAACGTAGTTTCTTGGCATTTTTAAAAAGTAACTCGTAAGTAAATGTGGAAGTATTGAAATTAGTGAACGCCCTGCCCTCTCTGGTATAATTTACTTACAGTTGTGACAGGTTTGACCGTGGTTTTAGTCTCGGCCGGTGTATTCAATTGTGAGAGTCTTGTTGTATTTGTGACAGCGAACAAAACACACGTTGAAATAGTTTTTAAAATTAAACTTTTTTTTACACACGCCAGCATTTATTTTATCCATTCCACTGCGTATTGGACTGAAGTTTTGAAAGTTAACAGGATTAACACCGCGATTCTGAAGCACAGTCACCTGACTGAAATATTATGACACTTTTCGTATTCTGCGCGTATTTGTGACCAATAAGACCACCAAATTTGTATGTCTTACGCAAGACTTACAAATTTAGTGGTCCAAGACTATGCGCAGAATACGAAAAGTCTCCTAATTAAGACTAAACTCAAAACAAAAACAAAAAGTTTTACCTTAGACCATTTTTAGTCAGTGACTGTGCTTCAGAATGGGAGTGTAAGGTTAATTCAATAATTAAATAAAACAAGTTGTTCTAAACCAGCCCAATATCTTCTTGCAAAGTGTTTGTGGATCTTGACGCAAACAAATACAGGTGGGTTTTTTAATAAGTGCCAAGTGTTTATCACGGAAATGGTACAAGATATTGTACCAAATATGAAAGATTATTTAATTTTGAATAATAATTCGTTTAAATTTGGCCGAAACAACTTCCAGTTTTCACGTAATCGTCGATTGAATAATCATATTTTTCTTACCAGGACAAATGCACAAAAAAATTTTTAATGTCGTACCAATTCACTGTGCTTGAATTGCAAACTTTTTTTTCGTGACAAGCTGGGCACCTGGGGGGTAAACCTAATTCGAGTATGCTGAATTCAATGGTGTTAGTCCCATTTTAAAGTTAGTCCCCATTTTTGAGATATCGCATTCGACATGTTTTGGCTCTGAGTCAAAATATACCCTCATTTTCACTTTGATAGCTCTTGAACCATTAAGATTTTTGTTATGCTCTCTTCAGCAAAGTTGTTGCGCAGGTCGAGACCAACAACTTTGCCGAACATATCAAGACCGAAAAATCACATCAAATTTTTTTTTGCTTTTCGTTTCGACGAAAAACACTGTTTTTATCATTTTTTATCATATTTTGTTGAATTTAAATCGAGTAGAATCGTTCGAATAAACATCGCATCGACAAATATAGATACAATAGAAACTATTTAAAAGAAATTTAAATCGATTCAATTGATTTTATCTAAAAAAAAAAAAAATTCTAAAAAATTAACATTTTTCTTCTCTTTGACAATACAATGGCGTGCCGTTGTGATAGTGGATAAAAATCCTGGATTTTTCCATCCCATCGTTTTAACCAATTACATCACGTAAATTATACAGGTAAATTAAGAAACATCTGCATCAATATATCAACCATCAAATGTCACTGCGCCATTCAATCACAGAAACATACGACGGATAAAAATCTCGGATTTTTCTATCCCACATTATTTTTCAATTTTTTTCAACTTTTTTGTATGCAAAGTGGCGTGTCTGTTGTACGAGGTAAATGTTCGAGTGATGAAAGCCGAATTCAATTCACAAAATTTCTGATATCAAATTTGTGCCGAAAAAACAATTGCATTCGATTTGTCAACGATTTTTCGGAATGTTAGTGCATTCAGCGCCTTGTTGTTGAACATTCCGAAAAATCGTTGACAAATTGTTGTTTTTGACAGCTAGAAAGAAAAATGTAAAATTTCGGCACAAATTTGATATCAGAAATTTTGTGAATTGAATTCGGCTTCGTCACTCGAACATTTACCTCGTTAAGAGGTTTTTTTATTTATATCAATGATTTTGGCACGGCAAATTGAAAATGAATTGAATTGCGATTCGTTGTTGTCAGTCAAAACAGTTCACACACACTCGATAGCAATTCATTTTTGATTCCTTAAACAATACAATAAAATATACATATTTTAGTGTGTTAGTTGGAAACAAAAATTAATGGTAGCTACCCTCTCGCTGATATTCCATCTTCATGCGATGGGAGTGGAGAAGATCTATTTTTTAAAGAAATCATCATAAAGATTAAAAAAATATCGATGTTATGAAAGGAGACTATCAAATGTTCAATGTTTTTGGTGATTTTTTCAATCACATCAATTTGTCAGTTATTTAATTTTTTTTTTTTATGAAAAAAGGGTCATTGGTAAAAATTCTCTTAGCAACGATAATAATATGATGTATTTATATTTGTTTCATTGTAATACGTTGATTCACTATCATTATGAACCACAAGGGACCGATATTAGGGTGCATTTGAGCCAAAAAATGAAATTTTGCAAAAAATTAGGGTGGCTTTTAAGTATGGAGGTCAATATCTAAAATATACGAGTTTTCTGGGACAAACGGTTGATGTCATATTGTAGGTGAGGTTTGTGGCTAATAATCCTAAAAATATGAACCAAAAGTTTTGGGCTATTTTATAGCAATTTGGCCGAATGTGGCCAGCCGATTTGGCATTTTTCAGTTTTTTGGCCAAAATGACCCTAATTTTTGAAATTTTTTTATATGCTATTTGATAGCTGTCAATACCGGGGTATGTCAATATCCGGGGTACGTCAAATAAGTTCAGCGCTGTGGGCGTAGCTAAAATGGCCAAAAATGACCTTTCAGAGGCTGGCCGCGGCCAACATGGCGGCCAAATCAAAAAGTTGAAGAACAAAAGTTGTTTAGTTTTTCAAGTACTACAAACCCTGAAAAAATGGGATCAAGTGAAAGAAGTACGGACAAACAAACAAAAAAACAAATAAATAAACATATATACCAAAGCAAGATTATATGATGACGTCATAGAAAAATTTCCAAATGTCATAACTTTGGTCAAAATCGTCCGTTTTGGACATTTGAGGTGTCGCTGAATTGGTATTGACGTCTACATTCATAATTTGCCTTCTACAATCATAATAAAATAATTGGGGCACTTTTTGGAGCAGTTATACCTGAAAAACTAATTTTTTGGGGCAATTTTCGGAAGGTCATATCTTCACTCAATGTTGGTAGAAATTCCAGCTTTTATACATTATTTCGGTCTACTTTTCAAGACCTTTCCAATGGTATATAACATAATCCTGGCGGCCTCAAAGGGATAAAGTTCGAAACTAGCTGAATATATACGAGTTTGACTTCCAGCACAGTAGGTGCTTTCGTCACTCGTTTGGACTGCCGTCCAAAGTGATAATTTACGTGATGTAATTGGTTAAAACGATTGGATGGAAAAATTCAGGATTTTTATCCACTATCACAACGGCACGCTATTGTTCTGTCAAAGAGAAAAAAAATTTTAATTTTTAAGGGATTTTTTTTTTTTAGGAAAAATCACCATAAAATCAATTGAATCGATTTAACTTTCTTTTAAATAGTTTCTATTGTATCTATATTTGTCGATGCGATATTTATTCAATCGATTCTACTCGATTTAAATTCAACAAAATGATAAAAAATGATAAAAACAGTGTTTTTCGTCGAAATGAAAAGACAAAAAAATCAAATGTGGTTTTTCGGTCTTGATATGTTCGGCAAAGTTGTTGGTCTTAACCTGCGCAACAACTTTGCTGAAGAAAGCATAACGAAAATCGTAATGGTTCAAGAGGTATCAACGTGAAAATGAGGGTATATTTTGACTCAGAGCCAAAATATGTCGAATGCGATATCTCAAAAATGGGGACTAACTTTAAAATGGGACTAACACCATTGAATTCAGCGTACTCGAATTAGGTTTACCCCCTGGGTGCCCAGCTTGTCACATTTTTCAACTAGCACAGTGTTATTAAAGGTTGTAAGATGGTGTTAAAGTCAACGGAGGCCAATAAATGTTTAAGCTTCACAATGTCGGCCTTACGAAAATCTAAACGTGGGGGAGTTTTAGAGTTGAAATTGAGACTGACTTGTACAAGACAAAAAGGTAATCAAAATTGGAGGGCGGTATACAATTATGGCACAGAGGATTAGGTTGGTTTCAGAAGCTTCTCCTTTGTTGATAACAGAGGAGAACACCAAATCCAGCTGCCTGTTCAGAATGTTCTTAACATTGCTGATCTGAAATAGTCCAGAGCTCAACATATTGTCAATGAATAAAGTTTCTTTGGCAGTTAGTGCATTCGAAGCAACATACAATGAGTCTTATCATCTGAACAATCCCAATTAAGCCCGCAGTGATTGAAATCACCCACAACGAAGATGTCATCTTCAGTATTCATCAGGTCAATGACGAAGTCAACAGCATTAGTAAGAAGCTGGTAGCTTACAATCTGACTTAGTGGGCGAATGTAGCAACATAAAATTAAAATATTTTTATTATTAAATTTGTGTCTGGACAATATAAGAACCATCTTTCCGGAAGACGTTAAAATCCGAGGTAAATAACTCGTTTCTGTTGAAATCACTGTTCAAATTGGTCTCAGTGAGGGCAAAAACATCAAATGGAAGTCTTTGAATTGCTAAAAAGACGTTGTGAAATTTAGTTCTCAGTCCGTTTACGTTCTGGTAGTAGAGGGACAAGCGTTTAAGTTTTTGAACTGCCATGTTATTATTATTATTTCGAAAATCGATAAATTCTTTGAGATAAATTGTTTCGAGCCATTTTCTCTCTCTCTCTGGCCTTCACATCCCATGAAGGGATTTCGCCGCCTGCACTAAGGCCCTCCATCCATCTCGATCCACCCCTCTCGTCCTCCAGTTTCGACATCCTAATGTTCGTAGATCTTGTTCGATGTCGTCGCACCAGCGTAGTCGGGGTCTTCCTCTACGACGTACTCCGGCTGGTTGTTGGTGGAACACTTTATTTATCATCCGTTGTTGGGGAGACCTTGTAACGTGGCCGAGCCATCTCACTCAATTGGATTTGATGAATCCGATAATATCGCTGCCTCCGAGGAGTTGCTTATTGCTTTATTTCGTGATTCATACGAATCCGATATTCGTTGTTCGCAACTTTAATTGGACCAAATATTGAACGAGCAACCCTCCTTTCGAAGGTAGATAATAATCTACAATCGTTAGTGGTCATGGTCCAGCTCTCGCTTCCGAAAGCCAGCACAGGTCTTATAAGTGCTTTATAAAGTGCGAGCTTGCACGACTGCGATAGATGTCTAAATCGCAATAATTTTGATTGGGCGTAGAAAACTCGTTGTCCGGCAGCGATTCGGGCTTTTATTTCTGCCTGCATATCATTCGACGATGTTATAACTGACCCGAGGTATTTAAAGTTTTCGACGCTATCAAAGTTGTGGTCGCCAATTCCGAGATTTGCCGTAGAGATGTTCCTAGGTGTTACTAAATATTTGGTTTTACTGCTGTTCACCTCCAAACCAAGTCTTCTTGCGCAGCGATCGAGCGGTATGAGACTGTCTTTGATATCGCTAGGTCTTCGGCCAAGAAGCACATTATCATCTGCATATCCAAGAATTTGGCCTGACTTATTAAATATACAGCGCGAGGTTTCGATGTTGCTTTTCCTCACTACGTACTCAAGCGCCAGATTGAACAGCACAGGCGCGAGTGCATCACCCTGTCGAACACCAGATGTTATTTCAAAGGGGTCTGACACAGATCCTTCAATTACGATTCTACATACAGATCCGGATGTTGTTAATTTACACAGAGAAACGAGTTTCTCTGGGATTCCCAGGCATATGAGCGCGGCAAAAAGGTTGTCGCGGTTTATACTGTCATACGCCTGTCTGAAGTCTATATATAGCTGATGTATGGTTATGTTGTACTCCCAACATTTTTCCAAGATCATCCTCATGGTGAAACACTGGTCAGTGGTCGATCGGTTGGGACGAAAACCACACTGATAGTCGCCAATGATGTTTTCGGCGAAAGGGATGAGTCTGGCAAGTACAACATTAGCCAACACTTTGTAAGCAGTGTTCAATAGAGCTATACTACGATAGTTTTCACATTTAAGACGGTCGCCTTTTTTATGCAACGGACATATGAGTGCAGTCTTCCAGTTCTCCGGCAACTCTTCTTGGTCCCAAATACAAACGACAAGATCGTATAAACTTGTTGCAAGAGTAGCGCCTCCGAGTTTAATTAGTTCTGCGGGGATTCCATCGAGACTGGGTGCCTTGCCGTTTTTCAATCGACTAATAGCTGCGTCTTCTTCCTCTACTGTGGGATATTCGACAAAGAACTCTTCACCTGGCGGAGCTATTGCTCTAATGGGGGTAACTTCGTCATTCCGATATAGCAGATTTTGAAAGTAGGTTTGCCATACTGAGAGAACATCAGCCACGTTTGTTCTCAGCTCTCCATTCCCGTCTTTGATGGCTGTACTTCTTGGATATGTTTTCGATGCATAATCTCATATGTTCGCGCTTCTTTTGTCGAAGGAATTTAATCGTGGCTTTCCTAGCGCGGAGATATTCTGCTAGAGTGCTTCTGGTATTGCGAGCCAACCATTTTTCACGAAGCGTTCGTTTATTTTCGACGACCCTTCGGCATTGATCATCGAACCAATCGTTGCGGGGCCTCGGAGGTCTTCTTCCGATGGTGTTTTGCGCCGCGGTTGTTATGGCTGACTGTATAGCGTGCCACTGCTCCTGGATGTTAGGAGGAGCTTCTTCATTGTTATGGGTCCGGTCTAAATAATTAGTGACAGCTGATTGGTAACTCTGCAGTGACGCTTGGTCTTTTAGAGCATCGATATTCCATCGAACGGTCTTTTGTGCTTGTCTGTTAAACGTAGATGACAGTTTGCACTTATACTTAAATATGACAAGCATGTGATCGCTGTCCATGTCTGCACCTCTGTAGGGTCTAACATCAGATATGCTGGTGGAGTGTCTCTTGGACACCATGACGTGATCGATTTGGTTTTCAGTTCTTCCATCATTCGATCTCCACGTTACTTTGTGGATTCTCTTATGTGGGAAAAACGTACTTGATACAACTAAGTTGTACGTTATTGCCAGGTCGGTGACACGTTGGCCGTTGTTGTTACTAGTTAGACGCAGGCTGTTGGGACCGATGTGCAATGTATTTTCTGCACTCCTACCGATTTTTGCATTAAAGTCGCCCACGATGATTTTAATGTCGTGGTGCGGTATGTTGTTGATGACTTCCTCGAGCTCGACAAAGAAGAGATCTTTGATGTCATCTGATTTATCTTCGGTGGGTGCATGCACATTAACGATCGTGATGTTAAATTTCTTAGTGCGAAGTCTGACCGTGCATATCCGCATGCTAATAGGGCGGAAATCGATGATATGGTGCTTCACGCGCCGACGAATGAGGAAGCCAACTCCAAATTCTCCTCCGTTCTGATGGCCGCTGTAGTGAAGAGTGTAACCATTGGTGGTGTCATGGATCCCACTCCCAGACCATCTAAGCTCTTGTAATGCAAGTACGTCTAATGTGTAACTCTTTGCTTGGTTCGAAAGGTTCCGGAGATCTCCAGGTCTTAAGAGGCTAAGCACGTTCCGAGCCATGACTCTGAGGGAAAGTAATACGTCAAATATAGCTTCAGGAGTGGTTAATTTAAATGACGCAACTTGTTATACAACATCGGCGTTAGTTGTATTGTAATACACAATCGGGGTACAAATATAATTTTCGGTTTAGAGACAGCCCTAAGGATGCGTGTAATTGCTGCTGGTCTGTGATTTAAAAGGGAGTTCGTTAGATCATGGCAAGCATCACTGGTAGTTCTCAATTCCTTCTCAAGTCGCACGATTAGCGAGTCATCAATGGTTTTACTCGAGCTGGTATCTGCAGTAGTACATGCTGATATACGAGTACAGGTAACCTCCGCTTTACAAGGTACTCGCATTACACGCTTTCGCCATAGCAGTTATGCAAATGTGCAAACCCTCGGATAACACGATACGTTTAACACGGTCGTGAAAGTGACTCGTTTAACACGATTTCAATTTTAACATAAAATCCTCAATCAATTACCGTTAACGTACATATGTATGTATACTAACAAAATTTCGGTGAATAACCGAGTTTTATTTAATTCTGCTGTCTAGTTTACGAATGTAATGTAATGTGTTGGTGATAAAAAGTAAAAAAAAAACTTGAATGCACAATGCCAAAACCAATGTGTAAAACTATAACTACATATGTATACAGTTTCACATTAAACTAACACAAACTGCATTTTTAATTTATTTTTAGTTCTAAACGTACACAAACTGTATTTCTATTTAGTTGGAATATGTATAAAATTTAAACTGGTGAGAATTTAGTTTAGAATTTGTTCGTAAATAAAGTTTAATATTTTTTAATGGACGTTTTGTTCCTTAGATATTTGAATTGTCGATTTTTTTTATAATTGTGGCAAACGATACAAACCATACAAACTCGAATCAATGGATAAAAAAACTAAGTGCAACGTGTTCAAGAGAAAGACAATTTCTTTAGGCGAGAAAGTGGTTATTTTAGATCGGCTACAAAAAGGAGAGGGTACAACCGCTTTTACTAAAGCGTTAGGTTACAATGAAGCAACTATAAGGACAATTAAAAAATAATTAAAAATGATCCGAAAAAGCGTTAAAACTACATCATCAATCAGTTAAAAAAAAACTCTCGTACGCGAGACGCAAATATGGAAATCATGGAAAAGGCGTTAATGATTTGGATCGAGGACAACACACAAAAGAGGATGCCATATTAGATGGTAATGTTATACGACAGAAAGCGGTGAAAATATAGAATGAGTTAAAGAATCAAGCTTCAAGTCAACGGTCCACCTCTACAGCAGACGTTCCAGAATTTTTAGGCAGTAAAGGGTGGTTAGAGCGATTTAAAAAGCGTTTCTCTTTGCATAACGTTAAACTTCAAGGAGATGTTGCTTTGGCAGATAAGGTTGCCACTGAAAAATTTCCCGCAGAGCTAGCGCAATTTTTCTAAGAAAATGGCTATACTGCAGACCAAGTTTTTAACGCGGATGATACAGGTCTTTGCTGGAAAAAAAATGCCAAACTCATGGATTCAAAGCAGCTAAAGACATTCCCACACTGTTATTTTGTAGTAATGCGTCGGGTGATTTAATGACAAAGCCATTGCTTATTTATAGATCATTGAACCCTAGAGCCTTGAAAAAAATTTACAAAACCAAACTACCTGTTTATTGGCGAGCCAACAAAAGAGCTTGGGACGGTATTTAAGAGGTGGAACGATATTTAAAAAATAAAAATCTTACTTTTAAGATGTTACTTCTTTTAGATAACGCTTTTGGACACCCTCAAGATTTAAAGCATCCAAATATTCAGGTAGTTTATCTACCACCAAACACTACGTCGTTCATTCAGCCGTTGGATCAGTGGGCAATTTCAACCTTCAAGGCCTACTATATCAGAAGAACATTTCAGCATATTTTGGATTTAATGGATACTGATACTGACCTTACAGTTTCTCAGGTATGGAAGCAATATGGCCGGAAATTGCTTCTAAAGACGTTGAAATCCCAGCAGTAAATGAAGAATATCAACAAATTGTTGACCTGTCACATGCTGTAGGAGGAGAAGGATTTGAGGACTTAATAATTCACGATATTCACGAGCTGGTAACTCAAGAAAATGATTTGACAGAACAAGATCTATTGGGTATAGTTAATGAAAAAACACTTGATGCATCAACTGATTCCGAAAGCGAACCGCCAATTCCAAATTTAACATTGACAGCAATTCAAACAATATTCTTGCTGAAAAATTAAAAAATCAAATTTTAGAGAATGACCCATCAACAGAGCGAAATTTAAAGTTTGAATGGGAATTGGAAAATTCTTTGGCACCATACAAGGAAATTCAGAAAGAACTGGACAGCAAAAAAGGCAGCCTCTGATTACGAAATTTATAAAAATCGTTAAAACAAAACAAAATGACAACCTCCAAAGTTGCTCCAGTGAAGAAAACCTTTATTTTAAAAGGACACATACTCAGGCTATCATCACACAGTTCCTTCGCAGAGATAGGATTGAAAACGAAAATGACGAAAGTAGCAGTTTGGGCTATTGGGGTGAAATGTGCTAATTTTTAACAATACTACATAACAAATGAATTTTATATGTAGATTTTGTATTTTAATGAAATTTATGATTCCTAAAACATTTTTATAAGAAATTTGAATTCTTTAAAGTTTTTTATTTTAGTTTTTAATAAATTTAATTTAATTTTTATGAATTAAGCGGTTTATGTACTTTCTAAAAAATAAAAAACTTACAGTATAAAATCAATGTTTTAATATTTTATGAAGAATTAAGCTAAATTTGAGAACCAACCCACATTAATTGTATGGATTCTGAGGATCGCTTAACACGATTTCACATTTATACGGAACCAAACCACCGTGTTAAGCGGAGGTTAGCTGTATTAATATCGTTGGATAACCTCAAAATTCAGCATTCGATGCAAGGTGATTATTGATGAGCATATTGTTATTAATGTTGTCAGTTGTAAGTTGATTGTTTTGTTGGTTGTTGGTCAGGTTAATCATTAATGATCGAGCTAAAATTGTCGATAGTAAAAACGATATTTATATTCTTCCTATTGGTGTAATTTTTATTTATTTTATTTTGATCATTTTATGAAACAAATTTAAAATAATTATTAATTTATAATTATTTTTATGATAATTTATAGTTGTTGTTTTTTTTTTTTTATAAAAGTAAAACAAGATGTACTCGTATCATTTTTATAATATTATTAATCATTACAAGTGGCTCTCAGTTTAATTGACCATAATTTATTAATAAACTATATATAGATTAAATTAAACCAAATTTTTAGAAAATTTATTTGAGCAAATTTTTTTGGTTTGGTATTGAGCAATTGTTCTGTGCAATTTTTATACTACATTTACTTTTGTGCAATATAAATTAATAATACTTATATTTATTGTATGTATTTACTAAAACGCAACTAAATTTTATATAATAAAAATTTGAACTAAATATATATATAAATCAAAAATGATTAAACATAACACAGAATATAAAGAGGAAACCAGGTACAATAAGTTTTGTAATTAATTACCAATTAATTGTTTTTACTTTTAAATAAAAATCTTCATTATGAAGTAGATTTTAAATTTTAATATTTACAAGTTTCTAACAAGCTTAGAATCCACAAAATAAAATCCAAAAAATTTGCTATCGACCCACCATTTAAAATGGTACGCTATTAGCAAAACTTTTATTTTTTACTATAAGTTTGTAAAAAATAAATATCATTTATTATTAGTATTTTATTATAAACTTACAAATTAACAGTACTTTGACAGTAAAACCTGTCCATAAACATTTTATTTTATTATGCTTTCTATATCATTTAAAGATTGGTTTGAGATACAAAACAGAACAAAGATTTCAACCAATCAAATGTGAGATAAATGCTAGATAGCGAGAGACAAGGATCTAACCAAAAATGTGTGTATGAAAGAGATGGAAAGTAATATTTTTGATTTCGGTTTCCTTGTCATTCGTATCCACTGTGATTGGCGGGAGGACTAAATTATAAAATGTGATACTAGAGCTAAATTAAAAATTATCCAAAAAAACTAATTTATTAGTAGAGATATGTTACTGGTAGTTTATTACTCTAAATTTATAGTTTTGTTTGGCAATATATTTGTGAATTTCTTAATGTTTCGTTGATTTCGTTTTATTTTAACTACATAGACCAAGTAGACCACTTTAGTACATTTTGTTCTACTTGGCGGAGAAGAGCATTTCTGATCTACAAGCAAAAGCTTAAAGATTTGGTGTGTACCCCAAATCTTAATTTTACACACTACTGGAATTATAAATTTGGCATATATTATGGAACTAAATTGGTCATCCATATACAAAAAAAAATTGTATCAGTTCAAAAGTAGACTTTTTAGTTTAAGTAAAGTACTACTAAATAGAAGCAGAATAGAGCGCGCGCGAATTAACTTCGGTATACATAGTTTGTAGTTTTTAGCTTTGTAAACGGAAGACGTGGATAAAGTTGTGCTCTAAAAATATTTTATGTGTATATCAAAATTTATAGAAAATATTATGTATAAAAAATCGTTTATAATACGTTTAAGGAAGGTGTTAAATATGTTTGACCAAATATTCTCTACGTATATGGCTACATTCACGTCTACTTTTGGTGGCAATCACGCCACACGAATCGAATTTTGGAAACTCCACGGTTTTCTTATTTTGTCGACTACTATTTAATTGTGCAATTTTGTGTGGCCAACGGTAAAATTTATGCATAATGTATTTTAGGAATCCCAGAGACTCGTTTAAGCACTGAAGTTTATGTTTTACTTTAGTTTAGTTGTGTGTCCTAGAACGGCCATTTCTCAGAAAAATGGTGGGATTTCCAGAAAACACAAATCCAAATTTTTCACAAATAGTCTTTTATAATTAGTGTTGAAATAAGGCTTTTCCACGAGGGATTCTGACTGATAAGAGTAGGTACAATCCTGAAACTTGATCAGAACGTTCATTTCAACTTGTTTAAGTGATTTGATTTTTCAAAAATGATTTTTTGAAATTAGAAATGAAGTATGCGTTTTCTATGAGCAATTTTGACCGATGTGAAGTAGGCCACAATCATGAATCTTGGTCAAATCACCCAAATACTACTTGTGAAAATAGGGTTAAATTAAAGGTTTTCTTTAACCAGATCTGGCTGATGTGGAGAATCAACAGTGAATCATGGTCTTATTAGGTTATCTAAATCTAATTTAAATAATTTGGCAAAAAAACTGCGATAATCATGTCAGTAATCCCACAATAGAGACACAAGATTGCACAATCAAATATACTACTTCACAAAATAAGAAAACCGCGTTATTTTCAAAATGATATTTGATTTACGTATATGGCTAAAAAAAAACTTTTTTTAAATCATATAAAGCTTTCTTGACTCACTACTAAAATACACTACTTAATATTACTATTGGTGGGGGAATAGAATATATATCATGTAAATGTTCTAGTATTACAACCTTTTCAAAACCAATGATTGTAAACTTGAACAGATAATTACACCTATAAAAGATATGCGAACTAGAATCTCACTCTTAGTTCTAGGGCCACCCAAAATTGATTCCAGTCATTTGATAAAATTTTGCATTGAATGGCCTATAAAAATCTCGTAGACGTTCAATCGCCGACGGATCGATATGTGGATGATTACGTCCTTTTGTCTTACCCAAACAGTGTGGACTACTTCGCGCCTCAGATTTTAATAAACACGGAAATCCTTTAGTCGAATTAAAATAAAAATGTTTTTCCGTTACGACACGTTTCAAACCAAGAAAATCCTGTACTCGTCCTATTTCGATAGCTGGATCAACAATCAACCGTTCACCACTTATGAACAGCAGTTGCGACAGTGGAAAGTATTGTAGCCATCGTTCTAAATGACGAGAATATACACCAATTTTTATTGGACCCCATGCCGTATCCACAACACCGGATGTCCCGTTTACAAATACAAGATCTTCAAATTTTTTCATTTCTTTCTTTTTACTGGCGGCCTGCGTATAATCTGAGATAGCACGCGTCACCGGATCACGAACCACAACCAATAATTTCGTATTCGGATTCATATGATAAACCCGTTGCGGTACTTCTTTTGTCACAAAGTAGCTCGGCGTTTTTTCCATTGTTACTTGGCCCTCAATAGTTAGGGGCATATGGTGTCGATACCAATGCAGTCCTTTATCGTAATGACGATCGAAGAAATGCACTTCACACCCGGCCGCCCTAACATCTGGATGCAACCGTATAAACTCTAATAGGGCACGTGTACCACTCTTTTTTACCCCAATAATTAATGCAGCGGGTAAATGTCGATTAGGCTTCAAACCCTGTTGTCGTAAAAATCTATATTTCGGTGAACCATTCAGTTCGAATGATTTATTCGATGGATTTGTGAGCGGCACTATTCGCACAATTGAGCCAAGGATTTTAATTTCTGGTGGCTCCGTGGTCTGCGGCAAAGGTGACATAAAAGTTCTCAGTTTTGTCTAAAAAATATATTAAATTTATTTCACGGTCCCCCCAAAAATTAATCCGAATATGTACTCACCCGCTTAAAGGTGCGATTAATCGTGGGCACCAGACACGAATTAAACGTATAGGAAAAATACAGCATGAACAAACATAGGATGATTGTAATCGCGATTGTACGATTACTTAAATTACTGTACCATTGGACCACCATCACTATCGTTCACTTCAGCACATAAATAGAATTTTTGGTCTGGAACATAAAAAAAAATATTTATGTTCAGCGTCTTTGCATAATTAATTCGATGTTGTTTAGATCAAATTTTATAAAAACCTCAGCTCTTCCGTTCACTGTACTCGCTCAAATATTTATGTATATCTAATTAAAATTTGTTTGCAACTTGTTTGATCGTACACACTTTATAATTTATTTACAATTGATGGTAGTATATCAATTTGATGCGATTAAATACAAAAAAATTGATTGGTTTCAATTTTTTTCCGAACATGTTTAGAATAAATAATTACACAAAATTGAATACACTACTATATGGGTATGTACACTGTACTTTTGACATAATATCAAAGGATACAAAAAATAAAATAAAAAAATTTCCTTAATTAGAAATTTTCCCACGGAAAAACATTTTGATTTTAGTGGCGCCCGTGTTGGAAAAGCGAAAGAAAATTTATTAATAGAAAATATTTTTTTTTTTGCATTTTTGGATTCTGCGCAGATGTTTTTGAAAAATACCGTTGTTTGCTCCAAAAATAGTTTTCATCAACGTTTTAACAATGGTCATTCTAGAAATACCTTTGGTAGAAAGTTAGAAAGGAGAAGCATATTGCAAATGGAGAGCTGCGTGATTGAGTTTAATTTATATGATTAGATCTTTCTAATTGAAAGAGTTTAATTATTTTTGGGAACTCCGCTTACGGATAAATAACGGGAAATCTAACAAAATTTCTTCTTAACTCTTAACTACTGCTCCCAATATGCAGATTTTTGAGAGCGTGTCAACTGATTATATTCAGTATTGATCACAATTCACAACATTGCGATCGGCATTGTCTGTTGTTGGAGGTTCTTCTTTTGGCAAAATCGATCTTCTTGTGATAGCGCATTAGTAAAGGTAATTTCCCGGGCCTCATTTGTGCCAATATGTGCCTGGAACAGTTTCAACTATTAGTCTTTGCACCCAGTTAGATAGAGGTAAATTGTCTTCTATCTCTTCAAAAATCTTGTTTTAGTTTTTCCATCAACTGCCATCTTGACAGTCTACGACAATGAACACTTCTGTAATAAGATCTGTTATTACTTCTATGAGGATTGCTTTGGTAACCAGACAAATGAAGATCACTATGTAATCTTTATAGGTTTTGTATCCTCGACACTCTGCATTTACTCGCAGAATTCCGTGTTGATCCGGAAAGGGATTTGATTGTTATAACTTGCTTCTCTTCTGTCTTGAAACAACTGCGTTAAGCCTGTCTTGTAATGATTCTTTCTGCCTCGTGCAGATCGTACTCATCTATGTTTTACGACTAGGTTCTTTTTTGCACTCGTTTTCCAAGGTTTTTACGATTTTCTTTTATTTTATAAAACTTATTTTTTTTTTTTTCTAAAAAGTGTAAGAATTTGTCTTCTCCTTTGATAGAGGTTGTTAAATTAGATGATCTCCCTTATTGTCTTTCAACCAATGCGGTCCTCTCCATCGAAGATTGTGATTCATGAATTCGTTTGATATTCGCCTACTGGCGTAATCAGCTGAGTTATCATTTGACTACATGTGTTGCCATTGATATGATTCAGTCAAGCACCGGATTTCTGCCACTCTGTTGGCAACGTCAACTGTTAAATATCACCTTGTAACTGTGAAAGTACAATCGCGGAGTCAGTACATGAATTAGTTGGTGCCTATTTTATGTCTAGTGATTGCATGACTTCTTGCAGGTAGCAGTGTTACGTTTAACTTCCTATGAGACTGATGTCAACTTGTTCTCCAGTGATTACCTTTTGAAGATAAGTTCTTCTATGTAAATTAACCATTGTTGAGAAAAAAATTTGTGAGATGAGTTCATCCCAATTAAGCAGAAGAGTTTTTGTAGCAAGTTTATGGAGTAATTTTCGCTTCATCACTGATCCATTGTGTGCAGGTAGGTCTTTGTTGAATTCAAAAATGTATTTACAAAGCTTCCAATTTCACTTTATTATATGTCTGTGCTTTCGGTCGCGGCTACGTTGCTTTGTAGCCTTTTTTGATTTATTATACTGTACTCTTCCTCAAATTAACCCCTCTTTTTCGGAGTAGCTTAGTTAATTTGAGTGTTTGAATGAGTATAGAGTTCTTCTTTTATCGTATCGCATCCTGTCATTAGATCATTGTCATAAAAATCAGTTTTTAGCACCAAGTAAGCAGATGGAAAGACGCTTTTTTCCATCGTCCGCCAATTGTTGTAAAGTTCTGAAACTTTTATATGTTGAATTTGTTGCCAACAAAACTTACTCCTTCGTACATATTTTGGAGAAAGAGTTGAGGATATTGATGGCAGAAGTTTAAGACCTTAGGTGGGCCGTCTTAGATAGGGGTTATAGGAACGCGGGAGCCGTTTTGCTCTCTATAGTGATCCTTTCCATTGAATTTAAAAAAAACGCCACTAATAGGGGCGAGCTATACAGCATATCTATCTTCTTCTATATATATAAAAATGATTTCCTGTTTGTTTGTTTGTTTGTATGTTTGTTTGTTCCGAATGGGCGTCTCAGCCGCTCAACCGATCGCCGTGAAATTTTTACAATGTACAAGTTGCATATCCAGAACCAACCTTACGATATTTTAGAAGGGGCTGGACCCCGGGGTCTATGGGCTGCGGTACAAATTTTTTCGAAAATTTAATTTTCTTTAAATGTTTCCACGAAAATGAGTTTATGGGGCTGGTTATATGAAATTACTGACATGTTAAAATTCGAGAGGCCACAGCCCTGGATCAAAAATTAATTTTTACATGTATAGATACAAATATTTGATTATTCCAAAACGACTTCTCAGTCGCTTAACCGATCGCCATGAAATGTTTACCATGCAAATGTTGCATGTTCAGGACCAATCTTACGATAATGTGAAAAGGGCTGGACCCCGGGGCCTAGGGGCTGTGGTACAATTTTTTTCGAGAACTTTAATTTTATTTAAATTTGTCCATGAAAATTAGTTTATGGGGCTGGTTATATGAAATTACTGACATGTTCGAATCCGAAAAAAAAATTTTTACATGTATAGATACAAATATTTGATTATTCCAAAATGACTTCTCAGCCGCTCAACCGATCGCCGTGAAATTTTTACCATGTACAAGTTGCATATCCAGAACCAACCTTACGATATTTTGGAAGGGGCTGACCCCGGAGTCTAGGGGCTGCGGTACAAATTTTTTCGAAAATTTTAATTTTCTTTAAATTTTTTCACGAAAATGGGTTTATGGGGCTGGTTATATGAAATTACTGACATGTTAAAATTCGAGAGGCCACAGCCCTGGATCAAAAATTAATTTTTACATGTATAGATACAAATATTTGATTATTCCAAAACGACTTCTCAGTCGCTCAACCGATCGCCATGAAATGTTTACCATGCAAATGCTGCATGTTCAGGACCAATCTTACGATATTGTGAAAGGGCCCCGGGGTCTAGGGGCCATGTTACAAATTTTTTCAAAAATTTAAATTTTTTTACGAGAATGAGTTTTGGAAAGGGGTTATATGAAATAAGAGACATGTTCGAATTCGAGGGTCCACCCCTGGATCAAAAATTCATTTTTTACATGTAAAGATACAATTATTTGATTGTTCTGAAATAACGCCTTAGCCGCTTTGCATTCGCCATGAAATTTTTACCATGTATATGTTGCATGTTCAGGACTAAGCTCAAGATACTTTTGAAGGGGCTGGACCCCGGGGTCTAGGGGCTGTGGTACACATTTTTCTTAAATTTCAATTTTTTTAAGATTTTTTGACGAGAATGACTAAGGAAAGGAATTATATGAAATTAGTGACATGCTCCAATCCGGAAGTCTGCCCTGGATCGATAATTCATTTTTACATGTATAGATACAATTATTTAAATTTTCCGAAATAGTGCCTTAGCCGCAAATTTAGACACCAAAAAGGATATCTAGCGTGCGATTGTTATACACAAATCATACCTCTACTATAATTGATTTAATTATTCAAATTAATTTTATTAATTTAAATTTAAGACAATCTTTTATGACTTTAACTGAAGACAAATCTCTGAACACTTATATTATCCATACTAATAATCCATTTTTACTGGTTTGACATGTACTATTTAGTGATATCCTATTTATCATATCCTGTTTTGAAATGTACCATAGTCAGCGAGTTCTATTGCAACCGGCGGCTTTTAATGAAAATAGTAGTTTCATACTAAACGCCAATAGTTTATTACTTTATTTAGTTTATTACTTAAATAATCAATAATTGTTTTATAAAATCAATTCTAGGAAAGGTACTAAAAAATATTGTACGTATAAACTGATTTACTTTGAAAAGTACTAGCGTTTTATATTTGAAAATAGCATCTTCTACAAGAAACATCCTTGGATTCAAATTATTGTACGTGTAAAATTGCCTTACAGCAAATTCGTTCGAAACAAAATTTTGATCTTAGATCAAAAAAATGACTGACAATGCAATGCATTTCAATGACATTTCGATCAAATTTATTGTATTGTCAGTTATTTCTTTGATCTAAGATCAAAATTTTGTTTCGAAAGAATTTGCTGTTACCCTCTAAACTTGGCGAATCGAAAACGAATCGCAAGTGAGGAAATTTATATATGAAACACTTCGCAAACGCATCGTCTTAGCGAGTCAAAAGCGATTCATTAGTATTTCGTTTGGCGCATGAATATTAAAATGAAAGTGAACTGATTTGTATGTATTAGTAGTTCGCATTTCTCTTCATATTCGATTCATTTACGAAACGTTTTGGAATCAGAAACGAAATGCAGTTGATATGAAAACGTATCACTACCGAACTACTTTTTATCACGTAGTTACTTCGAATATACTTACAATGACTTATAGTTATAATGCACTACAATCTATTATATATTTAATAATTGATATTATGTACAATACTTTATCACTTTTAATATTATTATTGTTATGAATTACTAAATAATAATTAATATTCACTATTTTTATTATTGTTATTAAATACGAATTATTTTTATTTTTTCAAAAGCAAAATGGCTACATAAGTAAAATAATATAAAAATTATATCCATATATAGCAAAAAACAACTTATATATGAACGGGGTAGTGTTGGTGTTATATAAAAAAAATACGATTTACGTGCGTTTCGTTTTCGATTCGCTTTGGTGAGGCCTCGAAAATTTATTTAGAGGGTAGTTTGAAAAAACTTCTTTTGTTTTTCGAAATGTCATTTTCAACCACAGTTCGCGGTGAAACGTATCGAAGTGGACGTAGTTTTAATCATTTTGAATAAATTAATATTAATTTGTATTTCGGATGCCGTTGTTCTCGATTAGTTAGCTATATTGCAATAAAATAATTATTGGTGATTATTTTCCAGGTATTAAATATTATTTTAAGTGAATATACGTTCTTATTAGATTTAAGTTTTCAGTTTATAAACGTGTTAATCTATGATTACTTTTTGATTGTACATAGATAACATTTGATTTCGCTTAAACAAAATTCCGTAAAGACTCAGTTCGCGGTGAAACGTATCGAAGGGAACATTAAAATCGTTTTGATAAATTAATACTAATTTCTGTTTTGAATGCCCGTCATTCCTGATTAATTAGCTACACGTTTTATTTTTGCTTAAAAATGCCACCGAAAAAAAGATCAATTGTGCAGGTAACTGCAAAGTTGAAGAAGAATAGGGCCGCAAGGGTGGCTGAATCAAGCGAACAGTATGAAACACAACTAGCAAACGTTCGAAGCAGGATGTCTTCTTCTAGAGCTACTGAAACCATTGAACATCGTGAGGCCCGGCTGGGAAGTCGATCGGTTACGATAATGACGATTAATAGAAACTTTTAGAGGTGATTTAAAGTTAGCAGCATTCAATTACGAGAAAGACTATGATTACAATGTTTCAATTGGGCAAATGGAAAACATTTGTTTGTATTGTCATGCTTTAAAGTTTCACAATGAATCGCCTGGAATGTGTTGTTCAAATGGAAAAGTGAATTTGCCTCCTCTGAATGATCCACCTGAACCTCTTCTAGCTTACGTCTCCGGAACTACTGAGTTATCCAGACATTTTCTACATAATATTCGAAAACACAACTCATGCTTATATACCTCCCGTGCAACGCCGAGTAACTCAGCTAGTTAACTTATAAAAGTTAATTTAACTTATAAAAGTTTTCTTTTATATTCCTCGTTTAAAATTGAAATGAAGTTGTTTTTCCTCAAATGAAGGTTTTAATTTACTCTATATAACGTTTTTATTTCTGAAACATACAGCAACACTAGTTAAGCCGTTTTTTACGCGAAGATAACTGCTAACTTGAAATGTGTAACTTAAAATAGCTACAGTACATCCTCGTGATTTGTAACTTAATAAAATGCACTCTGGGACTTGGTGTCCAAATGTTGCCGAACATAATACAATCGGAAGCAGTTTTATAGTAATCGATGTCGGTCGTAAATGTGCGCCAATTCGACGTCAACTTCGATTTGTAGGTAAGCATCTTCGATTTGTAGATTTTGCTGAATACTTCACTGCCGGTGAGTTGTGCGAACATTTTCTCAGGAATTAGGATATGATGTGCGTTGATTTCAATGCTAGAATTCTGCCCGGTTGAATAGTCGGCTCATGCTTCCCACTGTGTACTCAACCGGTGAAATAATGTCGAGTTTTTGAAGACGATATAGTTCGCATTCATTGCTTCTATAATATGCAGCGATAGATACCGGGCGCTTTGGCAGGTGTATAGGACTTTCTCAATGAATGAAAAGCTTGTGCCTTGGGCTTAAAAAGCAGGTGCAATTATTGATGGTGGCCGAAATCAATTACCACTTGCATATTATCACAGTGAGCTGGAGGAAGTTCGTTGTGCAGTCACAGGATGATGAGGTACATCAACATTTGGAAATGTTGCCAGAACATCGCTCATATCCATCTTTTTTTTCATTTTTCAATTAATATTAACATTTTGCATTTGTCATTATTTATATTATTGTTTCTTGTTATTATTATTTGATTCATACTTCAACTACATCAACATTTTAATTCATCTTAATTTCTTTTGTTTTTCAGGGGGATGAACCTATTGCTATAGTAATAATTATGTGTTGGAAACTATGCTTCAACCGGGTAGGCGACGATCGTTCAATGTGAGACATATTAATACCAGTCTTTTGGTTCAACATAAGACGAAAATTGATGAGGTACGTACCTTAATATTTTTGGTGTCTCCTAGATTTGGCTTTAACCCAGCATCCCAAGTAATGTTGTTTCTGTCCCAGGGTAAAGGGTCTTCTGAATCTGAAATGATCGTTTTGTGCATAAGGCGGGCAGTGTGGCAGGGGAGTTGAGTTGGTATTGGCATTTTTGTTTCGGCTGAATTTAGAGCCAGAGTAGTCCACAAATCGGTCAATTCTTCTTCTCTGGAATTTATATTTGTCGAGGTTACTACGTTGGACGTTAAATTCCTTATTGGGGTGGTTTATCGGCCCAGTGGTGGTTTGGATAGGATATCTGAAGCCTTCTTGGATTTATTTGCTCCTGCTTACAACAATATGTTCATCATGGGTGACTTTAACCTAAATTTACCGACCAAATGGCACAGTGGTTAAAGCTTTAGCGTTTAGATCGGGAGGTACCGGGTTCGAATCCCGATAGAGGCAGGATGCAAAGTGAAATTTCATCAACAGATTCCAGCAGAGATGGTCTTAAATCGGTCCTATAGCCGTACGTCCTCGAGTTGGCTGAGTAGGCGTAAAGTAAGGACGTAAAAAGCACAACCACGAAAGAGCAGGGTGAGCCCTTGAGCCCCAAAACAGATTGCATTGTAAATAAATAAAAATACAAAAAACCTAAACCTGTTCGATCTGTCGGTCATGCACTCTACTGCACATTTTTTCAGAGGGTGGGATATCGTGGATTGTGTTAAGCCTTCCCATTTCGATATTTTTTGGAATAGCTTTTCGGGGATTGATTTTTTTCGTTGAGTAATCCATCCTTATTTGGTTCCAATCCTGATCAATTTTGGTCTCCTTCAATCTCGCACCATACTCTCATATTTGCTACTGCTACCCCAAACATAAAATCTTTAAATCCGCCTGTTTCGGGTCGAATCTCTACTGGTAAATTGTGACGAATTGGACAGGATTTTCCTGGCTCCAAACCCAGCCGTAACTAGTCGTTTCCTGTGAAAGTCCTCGGAAAGTGTACAAGCCCCAGATCCATGACTCTTGGCTTTCCGTGCTATTAAGGAGAATCAAACGCATTCTAGATGGGCGACCTACTGCAGGTATCGGAAAAAAGTTTACTTCGCTTGTCAGGATATTCAAGAGGAACGTTGGCTTATCTTTTTTCTCGTTAAATCAACATCCTAGTCTCCTAGGTCTCCTGATGGAAGATTAGAAGGATAGGTGTACACAATGATTCAGACGTTGATCTTCATGGGCTCTGCCCCGATATCGTCAATGCGTCGGTTCGGACAATCCCAGTCTAACAGCTTATCCTCCATTTCATTCCAATATCACCCTCGAGGAGTTGTGGCTTGCAGTCTCCTTCGTCAAATGAAATGCGGTTGGGTTAGATACCGTTCCCATTGTTTATTAAGCTGGTCTTCCCACTATACTCGCGATACTATACACGCACAACCTGCACATTATGAATAGCGTGCTGACAATCTCATATTTTCCCTCGGTCTTGAAGAATGCTCGTGTAATCCCAATACCCCAAAAAGATAATACTAATGAATTAGGTAACTCAACCGATCAGTATCCTCCTCACCTTGTCTAAGGTTTGTGTACGTCTAATCAAGGACGAACTCATGTCCTTCCTGGAAGATGATTCTTTTCTCTACCCGTTCCAGAGTGCTTTCAGGATAATGCACAGTACTACACATCAACGATTATGGACATTATTGGATTGGCTCGGAGTAACAAAGACCAGAGTAAGATTACTGTGGTGCTCCTTCTCGACTTCAGTAAGGCTTTCGATAGCATCGACCACAGCATTAGCTAAGCTCGACTCGCAATTTTTGATTTGTCCACCTATGCAGTCAACTAAACCCATTCCTACTTAGGCAACCGTTCCCAGTGTATCCCCATTGGAGACAAGTCTTACAACTTTTTGCTGTTTGCAAAAGGGTGTTCCGCAGGGTACTATTTTGGGATCGACATTGCCTCCCTTTTTCTCAATGGCCTTCCCTCGCTTCTCTTTAGTCCCCATATTTGCGGATGATATTCAGCTGCTCCCTGAGCTAATGTCGAGTGCCTTTCAGTTGAAAACGGACTAATGTTTATCTTATCCTGGCCCAGTACAAGCCATCTGGAAGTTAACCGACCCAAAAGTCAGACGATGGCCTTCCATCATTATCCGATCTGCCGTCTTCTCAGCCCGATTGTCTTTAGCGCGACACCCGTGCCTTTTTCGCAGTCTTAAGGGTCTGGAATTTCTGCTTGATGGGACTCTATCATGGGATAATCATGTTAATGCTATTATCACTCGAGTTTGGGCAGTTTTGCGTAGATTACTCCTACCAGTTTCTAAAATCATTTTTTTTTTGTTTTATATCCATGCCATCAGTTTTGGGGCCGAAGCACTTCCTTCTCTTTCGCGATTCATTTTTCTCGTCCTACTTTATGCATTTATGCCAAATCGAAGACGTACGGCTATAGGACCGATTTTAAGTTACCATCTGCACAGCTCCATGTCAGCCTATAGTACTGGACATGGAAGATGGGTCGAGCAGGGTACTATCACAGATCGTAATCTGTTGATGAAAATTTCCTTTTGCATCCGCCCCTATCGGGATTCGAATCCGTTACCTCCCGATGTAAACGCCAAAGGTTTAACCACTGAGCCATTTGGTCGGCTTCTATGATTATGTTCCCATGAATGGAAAGTCTTCTCTTGATTTTCTGAAACTTAGAACAGTCGTGTATCTGTTTAAAATCCCTTCCCATACGTTTAACGTTAAGGAAACGTTCTTCACAGTTATGGCCTTTCGTTTGTGGAATTGTTTACTATTGGCGGTTAGGGAATCTAGGTGGACAAGCATTACCGAGCTCAGTTTAACCAAACCCAAGTCTGAATTTTTAATGGTTTCGTCAGTTAGTTGTACATAGGACGCTTTCTGCCGCTGCTTGTCGTTTATTTATTTTTTAGCTATCTCCGCCAAGAATGAAATGCATTTGGCCCTTTTACGCTTTTACTTTCATTAAATTTTGATAGAATGAGTCTACTTGTGTTGTAAGTGTTAAATTAAATTAAATAGTTTATAATATTGTTCTGTACATGCATGTTCTAGTACATTGTAAACAAGGCTTTAACTAACGTTGATAAATGTATTTTTTTGTATCAAAATAAAAAAGTGAACATACATCGATGAAATCATATACTGTCAATGGACAGGACAAGTGGTGCAGTGGTTAAAGCTTCGGCACTTGAACCGGGAGGTAGTGGGTCCGAATCCCATCAGAGGCTATAGATGCAAAATGAATTTTCATCGATTACAATCGGTGATGTTAATAAACACAACTAAGACGCTCTGATGTGGAGTGCAGAATTCAGCACAGTTAAATTAGGTACCAAATATTCTATTAGTTTTCGGGACTAAGTGCCTCCTGAAAGTTTGCTACGATGATCAATTTTGTGACTTGATTGCATTACCGTTTGCGGATTTTTGTTAAAAAAAATTCAAATTCGAGACCCAATAACATTTAAATGTTGTAGAGGAAAAGGTGGTACAGTGATTAAAGTTTCGACACTTGGACCGGAAGGTATTGGGTTCGAATCCCATCAGAGGCTAGATGCAAAACGAATTTTCATCATCGATTAAAATCGGTGATGTTAATAAACACACCACAGACCTTCTGATGGAGTGGAGAATTCAGCGCCGATCCACCGTCCATGTCAATGTACAGGTTGACATGGAGATTGCAATGTGCAGGAGATATACTGTAATTGTGTGAGTAGGTGAATAATTGGGTTAATAATGATGTGGCATGAATGCATGGTATCACAATGGGCCAAAAATGGCCTAAGTGTCAATCACTGAAACCAAACCTATCCTGCGGCATAAGTGCTAGTAAATAAATAAAACAATTAGATATTATATTTTTAATTGTATCAAAACTAATGCTTTATTATCAAAACTTAAAATACTTGCGATTCTCATAAAGGAAATCAAAAGTTATTCAGTCTGTTGTGGTCGAAGTATATGTACCTGAAATAAAATTTATAAGACCAAAATACTTACGCTAAAAAATTTAAAATCCTAATCAATAAACCCTCATCCTATTCCAATTCCTGTGAGTCGACAGCTAAAAAAATTTAAATTTACTTATTAAATACAATTATCAAAAATCTGAATCTTAATAAAAATGTTTAAATATCTAATCTTAAATATAAAATTTTAAAAATTAAGAGCTGTGCCATCGTAATATTCTATCGCTTAATAATACACAATCGGATCGAGTTAAACGCATCGATTAATAATTCACCATGATGGTCGGTGTTACACGGAAAGGACACCTTTCTCAATATCCAGTAATATATTTGTATACCCCCGTTTGGGTCCGCATTACTTATTTTGTTGCGTAACGAACGCATATCACGATCGGTAAACTATTTCCAGAATGATGATATACGTTCGTTTTATAATAAAAAATCTTAGATCTATAAATTTAGGTAAATAATTTGCCATAACCAATTTAGGTTTACGCGAATAGTTTTCTTGACTACTTACTTTCAATATATAAGGACGTTTTGTTTTTCATTCAAAAATTCTTGAAATATTTCGTTTTATATTTTGGATCACCACCCACAACAGGGAACCGCAATTTATATAACATTTTCGCCTATCCTAGGATACGATACGTTAAAGTATCGTAATGTGTTCCGCATTCTTAAATTTTACCATCGCACAATTTTAACGGTATTGGTATTTCGAGAAATATTGCTTATTTCGTGTGCGAATTTAAATGAAATTTCATAATGTTGCATAAATTAATTATTAATTTTTTTTTTGTTCTTTTTATTTATTTTATATGATTTTTAATTCTAAATTGTACATTGTCGTTTAATAATTTTCTGGTTTCTTTTATATTAAATCGGATGACCCGAATTGAATAAAAATGATATAAAATATTAATACAAATATTGTGTGTTAATAAAATTTAATTTTAATGATCTCTCTGTAACGCATTTAATCTTACAAGAACGCTCTGCTTGATGATCGAAAATGCAGAGCTCCGTGTTCTTTTATTGCTTCTAAATGATTTCGCTCAAGTTTTATAAACTTGGTAAAGTTTAGTTGACGCAAATAACAAAATATAATAATAATTTTTTTATATACACAAACAGTTTTTTTAAGTTATTTAAGTAAAATAACAAAATCTCATAAAGTTTTAATAAAATGTGTTCCAGTTCGGGTTTGCCGTATTTTAAGACTACGATTTTAAAATAATCCACAAGGATTCTACTGTTAATCTAAAAAACTATCATTTTTAAAATTCATCTGTTGTCACTATTGTTTTATATGTAGTATAATATTAAGATCCTATAAATTATCCTTATCCTATTTACAAAATAAGTGATAGTTTTAGTTTATTTCATTCGTAATTATCTGGATTTGTGTTTTGTGTAAGAAAAATATTCGGTTCATTCCCCGGACGCTGTTCAAATTTTTTTTAACTACAAATAGTTTTTTTTAAATATGTATAGTTTAAAACGGTAAAATGAATAATTATTTGATAATAAAAATTTTAAAATCGACGATTCATCCGAGGTCCATTGCTATAAGAGAAAATTAAGAAATGTCGAAAATTAATGAATTTTATTACACGAAAGGATTTTAGTTTTTGCATCTAATACGGGCATCGTTCAAGCTTAAGGCTAATCGGGTATCGGACAATCCTGGATCGATTCTAATGTAACGCAACATTAGGTGAGAGAAACACTTTCTTTTTTGTTTTATAATCGCATTTATAAGATCGCTTTCTTCGTTTGGAGATGCGCGAATAAAAAATGTATGAGGGAATTCACAACTAGAAAACACTTACCGGTTGTTATTCATTTGGCCTCCGCCACCTCCCAGCGTTGGAAATGATTGGTTATAATCACCACCGCTTCCTCGATCGTATCCACCTCGTCCACCGCCTCCCATACCACCACCTCCTCCTCCCATACCTCCACTCATTCCACCACTTCCTCCGCCCATACCTCCACTCATTCCACCACCTCCTCCTCCCATACTGCCACCCATTCCACCACCCCTGGAATTAATTAAAAATTAGACCAACCAATAAGTTAGACGAAACAAAGCCACTTACATTGGTCCTCCACCTCCTCTTCGGCTGTACATATCACTCATTCCTCCACCTTGATCTAATCCTCCAAGTGCTAGTGGTGGCGGTCTTCTATCGAAGAGTCCACCTCCGGTTCCTAGGCCTCCGCCCAATGACCCACCACCCATGCCAGAATTACCACCATATCCGCTTCCACCTCGACCACCCATATCATTGGGGAACATTTGGCGTTCAGGTAACGCAAAACCACGTCGATCTTGATTGCTGAACCCAAATCCGCCATCATCAAAACGACTGTTCATATTGCTGCCTAATCCACTGCCCATTCCTAAAACAAAAAAATCAGAATGGAATTTAAACGATAAAATTATAAAACATGAAACTTACTATCCATTGGGCCTTGGTTGCTCAGTAAATTCATTGGATTATCCATTCCGCGATCGAAACCACCGCCATTTCTCATACCACCACCTCCATCACGGCGGTTCATGATATTATCACGTCCAAGTTTATTATATGGCCCTCCGCGATTTCCACCGCCTCTACTATCGCGGTTCATTCGAATAGGCCCACCACCAGCTCCTCCCGCGCCGCCACCACCCATACCACCTCTAAAACTTCCACCACCTCCAAATCCACCACGCATACCTCCACCACTACCGTCCATACGATCTTTACGATCCCCGCCACCTCCACGATTACCGCTAAATCCGCGGCCTCCACCACCTCCTCTATTACCTCCGCGGCCGCCAAGTCCTCCAGTATTACCGCCAATACCACCACCACCTCCTCCACCACCCGCATTTCGATCCTTCATACGACCCCGTTCCACCGTAATACTCATCCCCTTAAATTGAGTGTTATTCAGCGATTTAATCGCACTCTCTGCCATCTCTTCTGTTTGCATATGCACAAAACCGCATCGATTCATTATATCACATTCGGTCACAACACCATAATCTTCAAAAAGTCTTCGCAATTCCTCAGGTTTCACACCCTGTGGCAAACTGCCGACAAAAACTTTTGTTCTCTACACACGAAAAAAAAAACAAAAACAACGCGTGTTTATTTTACATTCACAGCAACACATCATGTACATCGAGCAAATTTGATTACTTACCGGTATCATCGTTTAGGAACTAATCACAAAATAGTAATAAACCTCTTAATATTAACAAAATTGATAATGGCGGTGATTTAAATTAGAAATCAAACCAGGAAAATTAATGTCGAGCAAAGGCTTCACTTTTTTTAAGGTTCTGCGAAAAATTCGTCACTCAAATTTTTTGGACACTGAACTAAAAAATTTTCGGAGTTTTGATGAGTTCGTTTTTTCGGAATTATTTTTTCCAATTTTTCATCAACTTGAAATAATTTTAAATGAAAAATTTCGTTGTATTTGATTTACTTAATTCTAATTAATATATGTAATAATATATTATAAATAAAATTCTAAATGTTAATTATTTATACAAATAAAAATGCTTGAAAATGTCTGGAATTATTTTCACTTTGTACACAGCAGTGCCTCTTACGAATACTAGTGAAATAAGTCTTTACGAATTGATTTTAACATGTTGCCTGTAAGGAACTTTTTTCAAGTATTTAAACGTTTTAAAAATCTCAAATTCAAAACAAAGGATGTCTTTCAGTAGCTTGGGTTTCGTATATAACTGATTACATATATGTACCTCTAATCCGCCATTCCACACTTTCTTTCTTCGTTTCCTTCTTCTTCAAATAATTAATTTTGCAGTGGAAAAATTTGTAAAGTGGGAACTATAGATGGAATAAAAAAATAAAAAGAATAATGTAAGAGAGCGAGAGAGAGGATTCATATGTATTCGACCATACTCAGAATAAGCGAAATAAAAACTAAAACAGAAATTGCGTTTTAATTTGCCGTCACTTAAGAAGAATAGCCGATGGAAAATTTTCGTCCAGGAATAAAAAACTAAACAAATGCAACAAGAAAACAAACAAATTTTAGTGCGTTGAATGTAATATGCATGTTTATTATTTTATATACGGGAATTTGGAATTTTTCATGTATTTTATCTTTTCTATTTATAAAATATTCATGTACACATATACTAATATGAACATAAAAAAATTATTTTCACTACACTGTAGAATTTTATTTTTCTAAACTTAACCTAAAAAAATAATTTATCGAATTGTGGTTAAATTACCGCATATAAATAATTTTTATAATTGTAAACACATATATTTGTTGATATGTAATATGTTTATACTCAATACTATTGTAGTTTCACTAAACATTTTAAGAAATACATCAACACAATATTACATGAAATATATGAATGAACTTAATATTTTAAGTAATCTATAGCCGAAAAGTCAAATTGAAATAATTTTTTGACTTCGTTTCTTACGTTATTTCTGTTTTTTTTATTCCATCTATAGTTTACCCTTAAAGTGGGAACTATAGATAGAATAAAAAAAATAAAAAAAATAACGTAAGAGAGCGAGAGATAGGATTCATATGTATTCGACCATACTCAGAATAAGCAAAATAAAAACTATAAGAAAAATTGCGTTTTATTTTGCTGTCATTTAAAAAAAATAGCCGAGCGAAAATTTTCGTCCAAGAATAAAAAACTTAACAAAAACAACAACAAAACTCAAACAAATTTTAGTGCGTTGAATGTAATATGCATGTTTATTATTTTATATATGGGAATTTATAATTGTTCGTGTATATTATCTTTTCTATTTATAAAATATTCATGTACACATATACAAATATGAATATAAAATCACAAATAATTTTCACTACACTGTAGAATTGTATTTTTCTAAACCTAACCTTAAAAAACAATTTATCGAATTGCAATAATTTAAACCGCATATGAATATATTTTATAACTTTAGACACATATATTTGTTGATATGTAATACGTTTATACTCAACAATATTGTAGTTTCACTTAAGATTTTAAGAAATACATCAAAACAATATTACATGAAAACTATGAATGAACTTAATATTTTAAGTAATCTATAGCCGAAAAGTCAAATTGGAATAATAATTTTTTGTCTTCGTTTCTTACGGTATTTCTGTTATTTTTTTTATTCCACCTATAGTTGGCCCAAGTCTTTTTTCAATACAATTTTTTTTTTGATTTTCTGATTCTAGCACTACTACCAAACTAAATTATTTCAAGGCCATTCTGTTTATTTGTCGTTTTGAATTAATTAGTTTTTGGTTAATTTTTCTTCGAGTTCAATATTGTGGAATTTTTTTTTAAACCAAGGTAGCAGTATACGCAGCAAAAAATAAACTTTAGGCGAAAAAATGTGTACTTTTAAACACATGCCTAAACATCGACACGAACAAAGAAAGTAAATGTGGACGTCGTGTTGTTTCTCTATAGTAATTGGATGTTGCCTCTATAGATATTGGTATTCCAAAAATTTGACCAACATGTAAATATTAAAAGTGAAGCAATAGTAATAGCAAATGCCTTCGAATGTTATCAAAAATTATTGTTTTGGCAGTCATTTTTTGATCTAAGATCAAAATTTTATTTGGAAAGAACTTGCTATAAGTTCAATTAAATTTTGCTCTATAATTTTGTTTATTCAACGCGTACTTTAATCATATGTATAACTATAAACTATAAGGAAAATTACTCAAACTTTCCATAATAAAATTACGTAATAACAACTCGAAACTTATTCTTATGATGAAATAATTTAACGGAAAAATTTGAGGAAATCTCCCTAATCGCTATTTGGGCTTTAACAGAAAATAATTTTGAAGTATTTTGCATTTTTCGCTGTTCTCATAGTATAGTTGTATTATTTAGTGGTTTTACATACAATATTATGATATTCCTGTAAAAAATAATTTTTATCATGATGATTATATTACATATAATGACAATATAACTATGTATAAAGCGAATTGATATAAAAAAAATCGTATCAACGTTGAATAAATCTCAAAAGTGCAGCATTAATAGGTTAAATGAAGTTTGGCTCATTATTTTTGTTTATTTAATGCATATAATTAATTGTTTACATGAATATCATAATCTTGTATGCTGGTTTAGCATAAAAATAAAACATTTAGATCCTAAGAAAAGTGTTAAAATACAAAGTTTGTTGAAACCAAATTCCGTTACTAGCCGAATTAGTGACTGAACCGATATCTTCAGATTTACCACTGAAATTGTGTTACAAATGGAATAACAATAAGGTGAGCAGTTATTGCGCTATTTTACTATGAAATGCAAGAGCAATCCCCTTATTATTGATATTAGCCTGATTCCATTGACGTTAGCAAATTACTTGCATGTATTTCTAAGTAGATGTTCAATTAAAATGAAAATTTGTCATTAAGAAGTAAAACCAAAGACAACAAAAATTTTGATTGAGTACTTTACAATACAAATGGAATCCAGCTATTCCACGGTTCCACACTTTGATTTTTCGTCGTTTTCTTCCGTTTCACCACTAAACTGTTTTTAGTTTGTTGGTAAAGGGGAAGGAAACGAGCGAAGAATCACGACGAAAGAATCAAAGTGTAAAATGGCGGATTGTAGTTAGTCGGCCGTATGTATAAACTGGCACTGACATTATATTTGAAGGTTAAACATTTTCGGAGCTAGATTTTTAAAAATTATTATATGAAATTTTTCATTTTAAATGCTTAACATTAATAGTGAAATGATTATAAATTGAGTGAGTAATCTCACTGTACATTTTTATACAAATAATGAATAAAATTATTGAGAGTTAAAATGAGTTGATAAAATTCATTTTGTGCACAGTAGCACCTCTTACGTCTAGTAGTGTAACACGAGTAATAAGCTTGACACAAAATTTGTTAACATGTTGGCTGTAAATTTAAATTTTTTTAATTTTTTTACTTCGTTCCTGAAATAAAAATTAAAATCTATGCTATATCCATTTTTCCGCCTGCCATCACAATTGTGTGGGTGAAAAGCGTGTACGAAATAGAATCATGTTACAAAATTATATTTGTATGTATTTTAGACCAACATACACATTTGTGCATTACAGTTAAATCATTTTCGACTAAAAAATAATACTGTAACTATAATAATAGTACAATAATTAATATATGTTATGAAAAAGAAACAACTAATATGTTATATAATTCATATATTATCAAATTATACTGCTAAAAAAAAAAAATCCGATTTAACTAAGATCCGTTAAAACCCGGAACACATTACAATTTGTCATTTTTTACATACACGTTTGTGCGTGGGCGACTCATTATGTCCGGGTCCAAAATACATACAAAAATAAATTTTTGACATGATTCTCTTTCGTACACGATATTCACCCACACAATTGTGATGGCAGTTGGCAATTCCAAAAACTATTTAATTTTAACTTTAAAAATAAGAATAACTATGCTTCTTTTTTGTGATAATTTTATTTTTAATTTTATTTAGAACTAGATTCGAGTTTTCACTCTTCCTCAGCTAATTCGCTATTCATTTCCGCTATTTCATACATTTGTCGATGTAATCCTTGATAAATGCCTCTCGAATATCAATATGTTTGGTACGTGCCAACAATTTCTCCTCCTTAATGAATTTCAAACAAAACGACGAATCTAATTCGCCCCTTGACATGCTTCAGACAACGCAATAAATTCTGCTTCCGTTGATGATAATCCTTCATGTCCTTGTTTGCTGCCACTTTAAGCAATGTTCGAAACGTAGTTTGACGAACAACTGGAGCAAACACCTGATCATAATCAGTACCGTATTTCTGCGAAAAGCCTTGAGCAACAAGCCTTGCCTTGTGTCTGACTACTTCTCCATCTGAATTGCACTTTAGCTTGTAAATCCACTTGCAGTCAACTCGATTTGCACCTTCTGGAATTTTCACAAGCTTCCATGTTTAATTCTCCATCAATGACTTCATTTCATCTGTCATTGCTTGAATCCACAGCCTCTTTCGATCACACTTGATAACCTCTTCGTAGCACTTTGGTTCTTGAATGACTGAATTTACTACGTTCATTTCTTCAATAAGTCTCTTTGGTAGAATTCCTTTGTTAGCGCGTTGTGATAGTCTAACTTCTTGCTCTTCATCTTCATTCTGAACGTGATCCGGTATTGGATTCTCTTCTTGTACTTCCTCATCGACTAATTTCTCTTGTACTGGATCGTTTTTTGCATCTTCAAAGTTGTTCAACCCTGAATTGTCGATTTTTTGTTCCTGTTGGTAATTTTTGCTGGACTTGATAGATAACAAATTACCTCTTCCGACGAACTGAACATTTCGACTAACTGTGACTCGATCGGTTTCCGGGTGTGAACAACGATATGCGTTTGATTCGTAATTATAACCGACCAGCACTGCTTTTACACCCTTTGAATCGAATTTGCGCCTTGTTTGCTTTGGTACATGCACATAACATTCTGATCCAAATTTACAGAAGTATTGCACATTTGGACTTTTCTGGAACCAGCCTTCGTATGGCGTTGTTTCTGTACCCTTTGTTGGCAAACGATTCTGAACATGATTAGCCATCATTACAGCTTCGCCCCAAAACTTTTTCTCTAGACCTGCATCAATTAGCATGCAGTGAGCCATTTCTACCAACGTTCTGTTTTTGCGTTCCGCTGTTCCGTTTTGTTGAGGTGTATACGCAGTAATTCTCTGGATTTGAATTCCGCTGGACTTTAGATAATTCACGAATTCATTACTGAGGTACTCTCCTCCTCGATCTGTACGGATGCACTTAGGTTTCTTTCCGAATTGAACCTTTAGCATCGCAATATATTCCTTGAATTTGCTGTGAGCTGATGATTTATTTGTGATTAGGTAGCTGACTGTAAATTTTGAGTAATCGTCTATAAATGTCACAATATAACGACTACCTGATGGTGTGGTCGTTTGCATCGGACCACAAACATCCGAATGAACCAGATCCATGACTGCAACTGCTTTATTACTCGACTTGACCAGATACTTGATTCGAGTAATTTTTCCTTCGAGGCACACTCTGCACTTGGAGTTGATTTCACAATCCGCTGTACACTCGCTGAAGTTGATGTCTTTAACCAAATTTCGTTTCGCCAATGATTTCACAACTTCGATGTCTCTATGGCCTAGAACCTTATGCCAATAATGTATGCAGCCATTGGATTCCTTTTCGACCGAGTAAACTTTATTCGGTTCCTTTAGTCTGTAAAGTTTACCGCTGATTTCGCCAACTGCAATTTGCCGACTGTTTTCCCTTATTTCACACTTGTTGCCCTTGAAGTTTATTTGAAACCCTTTTTGCGTTAGCTTTTTGACTGAAAGCAAATTTCCCTTGATATCTCGCATTAACAACACGTCTGTGATTCTTACTGGAACACTTTGATTTTCCTTGTTCAGAAAATCGACCTTAATTGTGCCTTTACCCGCAGCTGTTAATTGTTGACCACTTGAAACGCTTACTTTATCACTACCAACATGAATCTGCTCTGGTATCTACCTTAGTGATTTAAGTGACTACCAGATCTGAATGGTCGTTACTTTAAGGGCTTGTATAATGTAGGGTCCCATCTCACTGTTATTTATAAGCAATTGACTTGGTATTTGGTGCAAATTATTATCCTTTATAATAATCAACAACCTCATAAATGGCGGACACAATGAATCCATGGTGCAACATATGAAATTCGGCTGGATGGATGATAAAAGGCGATCTTGGAAGTAACGTACATGAAACAGGAACAGTCATGGCGGCAACAAATTTATCATGGCTGATCGGGATACTAAACAATGTTGTTGACAAGAGACCATCCCGCCAAACCTATGGCTATCTATAAATTGGAAACTGTTACACCGTAATAGCCTGATTACTTACTACTGGTGCGAGATGGCAGCGGCGCTTAATCATTAACAGGTAGAAATCTGCCATCGGATATTTACATCGATGACCTGTTAACTGGAAGTGACAGCCAAGAGAAAGCATTTGAAACTGTAAACCGGCTGTGATGCTAAACCCTAAATGGATGAAGGTATGGAAGGAACTTCTATAATAAAGCAGTTAATGATTTCTTATTGGGTTGGCACTACAAGAGAGAAACACCAATTGAGCTGCATCTGAGTTGGCACATTTACTAATGTCAGAAACATGAGTCGCATAGAGCCTAACGTAGTCTTTCTACTTGGAAAACTTATAAACCATATTTAAGGTGCAATTGCCTGAAACCCTGATAAACAAAACAGAAGATTCATATCTTTGACTCCAGTCTTAGATAACAATTGAATATTACGATGAACAACCAAACAAATTAACAGATTATATAGCTCTGACTTATAGCAGCAATATCCTCAGAGCACTTCTAAATTGATGATTCTCTTAAGGCGCCACCATATGCGGACATATAGTTCTTTCGCAATATATCAATATATACAAAAGGTAAAGGGCTCTACCATGCCCACCAAGGCATGCTACATCCATCATACCCACATCAGCTCAGCTACAAGTGCTTGTAACTTTGTCTATCAAAGGATGATTGTAGGCAGCCAAATAATTCAGAAAAATATAATAATTGAAATGATCTTATTGTAGTTTCAACTTCTGATATCAATCATGGAAGTATTCAGTCACATATCATTAGTTTCACTGATTATCTAGCGACGGACATTCGGATTGATCAGTTATAACTTTTTTAATGTAAATACTTAATTAAAACTTATAAAGCAGAAACATTTTTTTCTGTATAATGCTACATAATGGAGTAACATCTATTAACTTTCTCTGACATTTCAAGCTTTTACAAAAATCTCAACAGATAACAGTGTTAGAATTTATAATAAAAAATTGATAGTGTGAATTGATGTATGTTACGGTTAAAGTGCGATATCGGCAAATGCCAAAAAATTTTAATTTTTTAAATTCGTTTACACGATTAAAAACCGGTTGTCCAGAGGTCCGATGGTTAGGAAAGCTAAGCATCATGAGGAGTACAATTAGCACCCGTGAGCCCGAGAGATTGAGTAAAGCCAAAATTCCAAATTCCAATTTGCACTAATGCAACAGTGTAAACTGCGTTATACCAATTTTGCACATCCATACAGACACCGAATAAAAAATAAACGATAATCTTCGAAAGGAACACTAGGTGACACTAACACCAAAATTACTCCGTGGGGTCATTTACCGATTTTGGGCTTTTACCGTAACATACACAAATGACTTATTTCAAAAAGCACATGATGATTCGAACCCGTTGTGCATTCTGACCTAAATTGCACATCTTTAACCACTATTCCACTTGTTTGGTAAACTTATTTTGGCAATGGCCAGAATCATTGCTGCAACTTAAAGAACATAAAATATAAACCAGACTTAAAACGGCGTACAGCCCTATCAAAGATAAACAGTTGCAATGCATTTAAGTATATAAAATGCAAGCTATGACCCAATCATATACCACCTACCAATTAATCCATAAAATTCTAATTAATGCCGTGTCAAACTGAAATCTAATTGTAAATTAGAAATATCAAATAAATAACTAAATTTGAATCAAATTGATTTTGCAACCAAAATTCTTTGTTGAATTTTTAAATTAGCCGGCACTAAAGCCTAAATCACTAATCAACCGTAAACTATCTATATCTTACTTATATTGAGTAAATTTAAATTGACTTAAAGATTTATTAATTCGGTATTAAAGTGATTGCTAAAATTAAATTTGTTATTAAATATAAAATGTCAACGTGTATTAATTATTAAACCTTTCTGACCAAACCATCATCATCATCATGATGTTTATTACTCTACAAACGGTGGGAAACTCTGAGATCAAAAGATTTTCCCCTCCCGTTCTTTTACAGTTTAACGCGCGACGCGCTTTACTTGCGATCGATAAAGCGAAATAGTTTTTAGTTTAACAATAACTTTGGTGTGCGATAGATGCACAGATCTTATTTTTTAATATAGTGATCAATTGTTATTGTTGGTGTTTAAATAAACAAGTTGTGTAAGAGAAAGATTTTGTGTTAAAAATTAAAGTGGCGCGAAGAAATTTATAATTTTTAAGTTGTGATTGTTTCAATTTCACTTTTATTTATACCAATTTTATAATTTGATCGTTGTTCGGTTCATAATATCGATCAAGAATAGTGATATACCGATTATAATAATATTTTGTGACATTTTATTATAAATAGCAGAATGCAAATTAAAAATTTCTCCATTTGCTAGTTTGAAGACGACGAAATCAATTTTTATGTAATAAGCTGTATCAAATCAAACAAAAGTTTTTTTTTACGTTAATTTGTATAAAAAATTTTCATCGTTATTTACGTAAGATAAATCAGGTTAAAGATTTATGTTTTGTTGTATGTATTTATGTATTACATACCAAAGATATTTTTTTTCGGTTTGAACTTTGCGTTTGATATTGAAATTTATATGAGTGCACAGTGTTTTTTGGACGTGGTGTTATGTAAGTTGGTAGGACCCAGAAATTTGTTTGGTAAAGTACAATGTTTGACATTTTGATTTGCCTTTAGCATAATTGGACCATTCGTAGTGAGATCTAAATTGTTATCTTGCATAAACAAATCACGGATTATGTATAAGATCGCTAAAACCCGTTATATATTTTTGACCGTCAAACGTTGAAATATAAAACGGTTTCATATTAATTCTGTCCCTGGTATTGAAAATAAGTTCATGAATGAAAAATTACAGCATATTCTTGTTTTTGCAAAATTTTTCATTAAGCGCTATATTCACACACACAAACACAAGTTAATTATCGTGTACAACAATCTCTATTAGATAATAGCAATTTATAATGAGGCACATCTTTTACCATATCAGCGAGCGATATGTGGTATGAAGAAAAGTTTTCACTTTCATTTTTTTGCCTTTGCAAGTTTTTATTTTCTTATACATAATGACGTCTTCTTACTAACTTTGAAGGAATTGCAAAAACTTATTAATTTTAAATTGAATATCAGTGTCTTGTTTCATTTCTTCTTTCATTTTTATTATAATGGTATTGTGTCTTAAAGTGTTGTTGTGCATGTCTTATTAATAGTTATAAAATGTTTGTTTGTTTATTTAGTTGAATAACAGTTGCAGTGGAATATGGCGTTTTGTACAACAGCAAGTACAATATTGTTAGAAATCGTGATGTTCTGTTAATTATTGATACGAATAAAACGAAGAAATATTAATTTGATTAGCTACCCTAATCGGATACCGGATCTATTTCATGATTTTTCTTACTTCTCTAAAACTAAGTAACAAAATTCATATTATAGCAGTTCAATCTCTCTATCTCACCTCAGTGGTCTTATTAGACGTCGGAAAAGCTATGTACTCGAGGTTTTTAGCTATGACGAAAACCGGGTGGTGCTGCTGGAACACTTTGATACTCATTACTGGATAAATGGAGATGTTATCTTTACGTTTTAGTTTTGGGGAACGGAAACAGACCGTTTTTTAAATAATTTTTGCTATTTGATAGTTCTGTAATATAGAAAGTTATATCATCATTTTATTCAGGCTTGGAGCATTCTGTAGATCCTCGATATAGATCTATTTCGACCACGCTTACCGCATTTTATTTATTAAGCTCGGTGGAGAATTACTTTAGTTGGTCATCTTCTATAACTTCACCCAAAAAAGCATGTTAGAGACAATAGAAATCCATTTTTATCTATTATTTATTTTATTTTTAATTTATTCATTTATGTACAGTAATATACCAGCGGTAATGCAAGAAATACAAAAACATCGCTATGACCATATACTCAACGTATCTCTCGACAAGTGAAAATCAAATATGTCGCATACCAAGTTAAATATGCGTGATGTCTTCAAAATTGGTTTCGAAAGTCCGTAGTTTGTTGATGATAATCGATATACATTATGCTTCTATGGGAGCTGTGTCTTCCGGTCGTATGATTTCGGCCAAATATCACTGGGATCTACCAATTTATGAAAAAAGTTTTAATATGAAGTTTCATCCCGACTAATCAATCCGTTTGGGCTGTACAGATGCCGAACTTTTCTTGAATATCTTTTGTGAAAAATCATCGCTTAAATTTGGGAAAAATGATCTGGAACGATATTGTTGCAAATTAAATTTAAAATCTTTTAATTTATAAACGTTTTTCTCATAAATGATATATTTTTCAAAATATTTGCAAAAATTGATAAAGCTCCTATCACTTCCGCTGTACCGATTTCAACCAAAAGTCACTGAGATCTTTCAAATTATGAGAAAAGCTTAAGTATGAAGTTTGATTGCGATCAATCAATCTGTCTGGGCTATAGAGAACGAACAGATATTTAGTTCGCACGGAAATACATTCGCATATCTGCACGCCCAGAGATTTTTTAAAACCCACTTATTTTGACATCGGCGATATAGCGAATGGTAAATCTGCAAAAATGTCGAAGTCGAAAATTATTATGATTATATACCAACTTTTGCTATGTGAAAGAAAGTAAAATTAATAAAAGTTGGCCATGCTCATAATGGGTGTCTAATATTGGGCGTTTTCAGGTTCTCTATCATGATTGGCAAAATCATCGCCAATTTTATTTGAAAATTTCATAGTGCTAAATATTTTCTTTACATTAGGCGCTTTCACGGCGCCCAACAGTTGGGAACATGTTGAGTAAAATAGCGGCCAATGCTATGAAAATGTTTAGCACTATGAAATTTTCAAATCAAATTTGCGATGATTTTTCTAATCTTGATAGGGGGCCTGAAAGCGCCCATTGGTCGCAATGTTACCCAACATGTTCTCATCTGTGGGTGTCCAATAACCGCCCATTGTCACTTTATGATAATATCGTCCAAAACTCTTAGTGGAATATCTCGGGCAATACTATCTGGCCGTATAAATGCTGCATGCACTCGAGCAACTGAAACCTTTTCATAAAATTCAAATAACTGTTCACGTTTCTCGAAAAGCCAGAACAGAGAAGTTGCCCACAATAAATTTCAAACTAGCCTGATTTCCCAAGCAATAAAGCATATAGGATTTTCCTGTACGATGCATTTCAGCTGGTTGTGATTCATAAAGAAACACTTTGTTTATGAATCGTACAGATGTAACGACCTACAACGTGACCTAACCATCAAACTATCTAACCCGACATCGCTGGAATTAATAAGACATGTATTTGACATGAGATGGAGCGAATTAGCTTTTTCTTTTATGAAAGTAGTATTCTACAGTTATTGGTGGGGTGATCAGAGTCCGGACTACAGAAGGTGCAACAAGCTGCTGTGAACGATGCAAACAATGAATTTTGAATAATGGACGAGCACTTGAATTTATCTGAATGCTTGCGTAACATCGAAAGACAAGATATCTCAAAACAGAGCCATTGTGTTCCTTGCGGTGTGGGGTGTAGCTCCATTTGTTGGAACCACGGCTCTGGATTATTTTGCACTGCTGGCTTTAAACAATTTTCCAACTTCGTCCGATACTAAGCACCATTGACGGTAATTGTTGCGTCGACTGTTGCGCCGTATTTTTGATGGCATATAGGTCAAAGTTGTTTCAGGCGATACGTCGCACTAAACAGTACACTTAAGTGAGTGCATTGTATAATCAGTATATAGTAATGTAATGGTAGGTTCGTGAGTGAAATGTTAGATACCACTACTGGTATCGTTTTAAACTTTTTAAAGAATTTCTGCAATTACCTATCCGCCTAAATAGCAAAACCTTCTCCTAAATGTAGCTAGAATATTTTATAATGCAGCATGCAGAAAACATAAAAAAATTCTATACATATACTTACAATGCGATTCATTACTATTTATGATACGAAAAAAATTTAGTTCCCATTTCTGTTTCTTTTCATATCAAATTGACAAATAAAATAACATATATAATAATAATTAACAAATACATAATTAACAAATAAAATAGTAATAAAAATAATAATTTTATATGAAAACAAACAGAAATGGGAACTAAATTTTTTTCTTATCATAAATAGTAATGAATCGCATTGTATTAACTCATAATGACGCTCTCATTATAAGTCAAAACAGTTTTTACGCTCAAAAGTAAATAGGAAATGTAACAAAGATGATGGAGAGAAAATACCGATCGCAACTAAGTTGGTTTTGTTTTGAATTGCAACAATGTTTTCTAAATTATAGACAAATAATTTTGAACGTTAAAATATTCGTTGAAAATTATAAAAAGCTAAAATAATTGAAGATTGTCCATAAAAACGATCTACATTTAAATCCAATTAAAGATTATTTTAAATGATTTTGTAGGTACAACACATACACATTATTGGGTTTTCGTTTCGATAACTATATAGATAGACCACCGATGATATACATACTTATTTACACGCACACACTCAGCAATTCAATATATGTAAAAGGAAATCATACATCTACACACTACAAAGATTTAAAAATTGTTTGCAAGTTAATTTCGTAAATTTGTTCGTTTAAAATTTTATTGCTTGTCGTCTAATCGTAACGCATGTAGCTGTGTGTTTTCTTATTTTTAAACGTTATAAAAAGTTCATTTTGAAAATTTGTGTATTAAAACTTTTGTGAATTTGCGTGATAAAATGGTGTGTGCTTACAAAAACTGCTTAAATAAAAATGACTGTAAATCCACCAGAACATTTTTTACGGTGCTGCATGACCATCGTCGTGTGTTCGACAAGAATAAAGTTACTTCCAAACGCATAACTATTATGAAGAACTTTAATTTTAATGATTTCAAAATAAGTAGTTTTAGAACAAAAAATATTTAAAAAACTGTCTTTCCCCAGCCAATTAATAATCTTGTTTGTAAATGTAAGGTCAATGACATAGATGCACGATGCAACCGTTTATTAAAATTCGGATTTTTTTTAAATAAAAAAAAATTGATTCCAAAAGTTTCGCGTACGATTTCCAACCAGACACACAACACTGAGAGTCAAACAACAAGAATATTGAAAACACCTGATTTCCCACTTATAACATTGAAATATGAAAAAGGGCCTCCAAGAACTTATTAAAAGAATTATTCCACAAATTCCTCATGAATGTCCCATCTCACCATCTCAATTTCCTAGTCCGCAACATCAAATTGAAGACGAAAATAAAGAACCCGTTCAACCTTTAAACAAAATTCTCAGGTTTTTAAATACCCCTCAGAAAAGTAAAATGCAAACAGAAGAAAACACAATAAAAATATTAATTGATAATACACTTGACGATCGACCACAAGTAAACACATTTTGTACTTGCACAAATATTTCATAAATTAAAATTATCTTGGACCCAAGTTGAACAAAAAATGTATTTGGAATTTGATTTTAAATCACCTTCATGTTACAAGCATTTATTAAAGAAAGGTTTTAATTTGCCAGATAAGGATAAAAAATTGTATTATTCAGTATAAAAAAACTAGTACATGTTTTAAAATTTTTGTATGGGTTAAATTTTAATTTTATTTTTATGTGACTTAGAAGGGTCTTAAAAGGGTATTATGAAAATTGTAAAGAGATTAAAACTCTAATAAGCAAGTTAAAAACTACCATTGGCGATTGCTTTCCTATTTAAAATACAATTTAGATAAAAATATTATTGTTTTATCTTATGAGAGATTAATTTGTTTTTTAAGATAAAATAAATTACAACAATTTAAGCTATTGTAGCAACAAGAACTTTCAAGAGCCCAACTGAAATCCCATTTAATTAACCTAATTAAGATTAATTAAATGGGAGCTTTTATGAAAATATTGCTCCCATTTAATTAACCTTAATTTTTATTTAGCTCTTTGGCTCTGTTCAAAACGGCTACTTATTTCATTCTAACGCCCGTTGCACATTTCAGCTAAGCTAAGCAAGAAACGTAGTTTCTATTAGCATAGTTTAGCTCGCACAGCTCATTCCGCTGCACATTTGAGCTAATTATATCTCTCACGCATACATTTCAATACAAGTAAAATCCTATGTCTGTCAAATATTAATTAACTAATTTTATTATATTATTTAAGAATTCAACCACTTTTTTGAATTTGATCCACAATACCAAACACAACAATACTCAAATGTCATCCAAATTTCAATATTTTATAAGTACACATAATAATAGTAATGTGAGCAATATAGCTGACTTTTGCAAACCAAAGACAACCCGAGCTAAGTTAGTTTGTATCGCTCAAAACAGAAAAACATAGCTCGCATAGTTTAGCTCAAATGTGCATCGTTCCATTAGGTCCGTTGCACATTTGAGCTAAGCTAAGCTAAGTGATGTCAGCTAAGTTCATCGCTCTTGGTTGAAAATAAAGAGTTTTAATGAAACGATGCACGCTTGAGCTAAGCTATGCGAGCTATGTTTTTCTGTTTTGAGCGATGAAACTAACTTAGCTCGCGTTGTCTTTGGATTGCAAAAGTCAGCTATATCGTTCACACATACATTGCTATTATTGTGTACATATTCGCCTATGTGACTATGTGATTCTAATAATATTTTGGCAGACATATAGCATTTTACTTGAATTGAAATGTATGTGAGAGCGATGTAATTAACTCAAATGTGCAGTGGAATGAGCTCAGAGCTGTGGATGCCAAACTATGCTAATAGCTGCGTTTCTCGCTAAGGCCCCTTGCACACTTAAGCTATGTTCTTTTAGCAAAGTGAGCATGTTTTGAGATCACAGCTTTCGATTTACTTTGCAAAGCCTAAATAAGTGAAACCGAATTAGCGAAGCTTAACTCAACACACTCGTACGTCCCGATTTATTTAATTTCTTTATTTAAAGCTGTGGGATAGAAACATAGCTGATTGTGAGCTGATTAATTACGAGGGCAAATCAAAAAGTCTTGCAATTTTATATGAAAAAAAAGAGTGAGTGAGACAGCAATATTTTTATTTTTCGATATAATCTCCTTTAAGGTTTATACATTTGTCACATCGATCAATTAACTTGCCTAAACCCTCTAAAAAAAAGATTTCTTTTGTTCCATAAAATATTCATTTACAACAGACTGTACTTCATAGTCACTGGAAAATTTCGGGCCCCTTAGTGTTTTTTTTTAAATTGAGAATCAGAAAGTAGTCACTGGGTGCCAAGTCTGGACTGTACGGTGGATGCGGTTTTTCCACGAAGCCGCAGCCCTTTAATGCAGCTTAAGCAATATTAGCCTTGTGCACTGGTGCATTGTCGTGAAGAAGCAAGATTTTTTTATTAACTTTCCTTGGCCGTTTTTCCCGGATCGCTTTTTTCAATTTTCGCAAAACTTCTGCGTAATATATGCCTGTGATTGTGGTTTTCGGTGGAATATAATCGATTATCAAAATTCCTTCAGCATCCCAAAAAACTGTTGCCACAACCTTACCAGCAGACGGTTGAGTTTTGAATTTCTTTGGTGGTGGTTCACTACGTTTAATCCATTGCATCGATTCTTGTTTGGATTCCGGATCCCAATGATAAAGCCATGTTTCATCGCCTGTTATTATGTTATCCAAGAAATTTTCTGGATCTTCTTTGTACATATCTAAAATCGCCTTTGAAGTTTGAACACGCATTTTTTTTTGTTCTGCATTCAACAAACGGGGAACCCATCGCGCACTTACTTTCGACATGTGAAGGGGGTCATGTAATATAGTATATGTGGTACCGTATGAAAGAGAAAGTCTCCACGCTAACCGCGGAACAGAAATACGCCGGTCCTCCAATACAATAGATTCGGCCAAAATTACGTTTTCATGGCTAATAGCATCTGCTGGCCGATCCGAGCGGTTGTCGTATTCAAATGACTCCCGGCCACTTTTGAATAATTTTACCCACCTTGTTACTGTGGCATATGATGGTGCAGATTCGCCGTAAACTTTTGATATATAGTTGAATATATAAATTGCATTTCGTCCATCTTTATAGAAAAATTTAATAACGGCGCGATATTCAATTTCATTCATTTTAAGAAAAATTCAAAACACGTGTTACTAAATTGACAAAAACAAACGAACTGTAAAATTCACATCGAAATGTTCTTCTAGAAGTTTCATCGCGACAAAAAATGGTTTTGGAAAATATATTGTTGTCTCACTCACTCTTTTTTTTCATATGATATTACAAGACTTTTTGATATACCCTCGTATCTCCAAGGTGAAAATAAAAATTTAAATACATTGCTTTACAGATTGGGTAGACTCTGAGATTTATCTACAATATTTCTCTTATTTCACTTTGGAAAGAAACCAAAACGTGAAGCTGTTAAATGAAAACATAGCTCATATCAGTCAAAATACTTAGCTCAAGTGGGAAACGGGGCTTATAAAAGTTTTTTATATACAACCAAGAACGATGAACATAGGTCAGTACGCTTGACTTAGTTCAGCTGAAATAGGCCTTATTGTCTTATTAGTAGCCATCGTTCATGAGTATGCAAAATCAAGATGGCTGACTTTTAACCAAAAAGCACGCATAATCTTTATGCCTTAAAGGGAAAATCTGTACATGTATCATCACCTTAACAGAGCTCTCACAATAGACAATTTTTTCTCTAAAGTAAATTTTTTTCTAAAGTTTGATTTTCAAACAAACTTCTAAGGCAAAATAAAAATTGTTTTATTGTGAAAGCTGTTTAAAGTCTCCACAAATAAATATTCGTTTCGGAAAGGTAATTAAGTATTAAAACGGTGTAAGACTAAATACAAATTAAGGTTAATTAATTAAATTAAGACATAAAAATAGAATTATACAAATTTAGAGGAAAATAAAAACTGATTTTTTTTATTCAAAATAAAATACACAACGCATTTTTTATTTTAAAAAAATAATTTGTATGGTACATCAAACTAAACAATTTAAAATTAGCGTTCGAATAAAGACGGAACTTAAAAGTAAGCCATTATTTATCCTGCCATAAAGAACTGAAACGTTTTCTTTCAGACAATGCTGACCAATCAATCTCTAGCTTAACTACTATTTAAAAATAGTTTTAATTACAAAATAGTGAGCGGCAACCTAAACTCGTAAGCTATTCACTTGTATATTGAATTTATAAAAAATATCTTATATACTTCCTTATATCCCTTTTTCAACTAAGAAAAATAAAAAATCTTCTCATTTTTAGTCCAACCCACACAAATGTGTGAGTAAAAAATTAACGTATGTAACGGCGTTGTTCATTAAAAATTTCGCTTGATTTGAAGTAAAAATGTGTGTAGATATAGTGTTTTTTCGGACGGAAAATAAGTTAAAAAGGAATTCACAAATGTGTAAATTGGTTCAAAAAACATACAAAACTACATATACATGGTACTTTAGCCCTACCCGCACAATTGTGTTAGTAAAACACAAAAGGGATATGCAATTCATTTGAGATGGATTAATTCAGCCCCCAATTTAAACAATAAAATGTATTAGAGATTAACAGATTAGATTAACAGATAAATGAATTTAAGTTTTGTTAGCGAACCTTAAATGCTCATAATTAGATTATAATTATACGCTCTAGATTTGCACACTGTAAACACCACATGACTCTCATTGGATTCTGTGACAAAACAGATCAAGTCAGACATGCTTTGGTTGAAATTATAATCTTTATAATGACATCCTCGTTTTTTCTATTCCAATGAGGAACAATCCCTTAATAAATAGTTGATTGAAAGACAATAATGAAAAACGACATACATACTATTGTAGTATGTCCAAGTGACAATTTTCCTATTTTTACGTACTTCTCTTACGTAATATTTTTTATGATAAAATCGAATTAATAAATTTTATTTTAATTTTGAAACAAATATTGGGTTCAATGTCCCTGAACTTTCACACAGATTTGGATAAATAGAAAATCTGCCTTTCCATAACAATACATTGTTCTTAATGTATGCATATATAAGAAAATTACTCGGTCATATTTTCAATTATAAATTACCATACTGTAACAGTGCAATCAACGGCATCCTTTTAAACAATTGTATTTAGTTGTTCTATATAGATTTCTACATCGTTTTCATTTTTAATCTTTATTCGTTTGTGTTTGTGAGAACAGATGTATTTAAAATAAACAATAATAATACACAGCTAAGTATGTACTCAATATATTAATATACATATGTATATATCCTATCGTTCATATCTCCTTTCCAATAATGGATTTATTTGATTGAACAATTCATATTCTTTTGCATTTCTATCATAGAAAAAAAATTATTTATGCTATTTTTTATAAAAAGAAAATTGAAGTAAGGTATTCATGATTTGTTTTATTGTTTATCACAAAAAATATTAAACACATTTTCTACATGACCTTGACAAATGTAAAACAATACGAGTTGAAATAAATATATTCTATGTTAATATGTAGTATAATAAGTTAGAGTGAAGCAATACTATACTGGTTAATGGTATACAAAAATACGCCGTGTATACTGTAAGTGTATTTAATCTTGCAAACATTTAGGCGAACTAGTAAAATTATTGCATAACTTAATTTCGATTAACGCGCTACCTGGATTTTCACCCTCTAAAGATTTTTTTCGAATGATGGTACTACTATATATGTATTGCTATGGTTAGAGTGAAGCAATACTATACTGGTTAATGGTATACAAAAATACGCCGTGTATACTGTAAGTGTATTTAATCTTGCAAACATTTAGGCGAACTAGTAAAATTATTGCATAACTTTATTTCGATTAACGCGCTACCTGGATTTTCACCCTCTAAAGATTTTTTTCGAATGATGGTACTACTATATATGTATTGCTATGGTGAGTGTAATTGTCGCTGATGAATTGATCTTGGACTTTCTGTTCCCCAAAACATTTCCTCGTACCGAAATGACAAAATCTAGCTGTGATCTTGATAGTCTAATAGTCGTAATTCTTGCACAAGCTGAATTTTATATGGAACTTTAATTTGGCCAAAATTCTCTGTACGAACCATCGCGATAGTCCTAGTTCCGTTGAACTCCTCCTTGTTGACGTTTCTGTACTATTCTGCTCACTCTCCAGAACACGTTTCTTCAATCTGAAATCATGTCAATGAAGACTTCGTACGCCTTAACTGTGAATTCTTTTGGTCTTTTTTGAAGTATAAATGGGTTTCGAATCCATGTGTAATTTTTAAGCTTTTCATTCTGCTAATCTGGAAAATACTGTTTAACTGAGTTTAGAATATCTTCCAAATGTTGACGAATTTCATCACACAACATAAAATAGTCACTTTCTTCAATATCCCCATTAATTTCATCGACAATTTTTTTAAGTGTTGGGAAGCTATTTAGCTGACGAGCGCGAATGCAAATGATTCAAATTTCCAATTTTTTGTTAAAAGCTTGAATCTTATCATTGGCTGTGAGCATTGTTACTTATTTTCCTTGGAGTGACAAATTCTCGGCGACGTATCCAAGTCGAAACAACCACAGTTTTGCCAGCCTTTCTTGGAAATCCATTCAGTTTACCATGAAAAAAGTGCCCAATTCGGAACGGAGCTCGAATAATCGAACAAGAACTTTCCCTCGTGATAACCATCGTACTTCAGTATGGAGAAATAAAGCTTTATAAATGCTGCCCATATCTTCGCAAAGAATGGAATTGATGAAATTTACGATCTTTTCAGACTAATCAAGGATATTTTTCAAAGCCATTTAATTTTTTTTACTGTAAGTTCTTGGCTACTGGTGCAGTTTGGTGTTATATCCTTGATTTTAGCAACAGCACCAGCGGTTCTACCATTGCCTTTGCACCTTCCGTGCAGATATCAACACAGTTGTTCCAATCTAAAGCATTAGTCTTAAAAAAATCATTCATCATTAACTATTTCGGAACCAGTTGTATTATTTGGTAATGGTTCACACAAACAAAGATCCTCTTCAAGCAAATCTATAGGCTGATATCGGACAAAAACAAGCAAGTTTACAAGTCCAGCTACATCTGTGCTTTCGTCTATTTGCAGAGAAAAACTACAATTTTTCAGATGAAATATCAATTAAGACTTCACTTTAGCTGCTAAATATTTAATTCGACGAGCTACCGTGTCATTGGATAGCAGCACATCAGCGATTTCTTTTGCCGCCTTTTGACCGAATATATATTTAGCTATATCGACTAAACAGGGCTTGATCAATGTATCAGCTATTGTATGAGCTTCTCCTGCCAGTGCAATACGGTAACTAACGGTATATGATGCTTCAGTGGCCTTCTCATTTCTAGTTTTGACAGTTGAAACAATTAGGCTCCGCTTTGGCCGTCGTATGTCATAGTATGATAATTTGCTTCCAGAAGCAGTCGTGATCAATGATGTTTCAAAACAACAAATTAATTTCATATATTAATTATTAGTGGTTTTTTTATTATGAGATTCGCGGAGCCTTTTGAGCTGACTCGTGCAGACCGCACGTTTAAATACCATCGAGAAGTATTCTTTTTAAAATTCTGAAAATAAAAATAAAAATCATAATTTTAAAAAAAGTTATTAAATATTCAGACGATTCCTGCAGAACGGAATTTTTGCGCCACCCTGTAGATTAATTATATATGTTATTCTTACATACGGCTTTTGAAAGAAGATCTTTAATTTGCCCATTCTGAACCAAATTCAACCGTGGTTTTTACAAGTAGAATTGGATTGAGATCGTAACATAAATTTCCAATGTTGAAAACTTTTTAGAAGACCGTTTTGAATTAAGACCATTTTGGTCAAGTTAAATAGGAATAGATGTTCCTGCTTCAGTCAGATTAAGTTAAAACGAATAACAGCTTTTACCGTCGAACAAGAAAATCAAACCTGTCGGTTGTGTCAAAATTGAAAATTTGATTTGTTGAAATTATACTCGAGAGGCATCTATTGACTAATAAAACTATTGACATTTCCATAAAATCTGTGTGCACTGATATTAATTAATTTCGATAGATTTCAACAGAAAACGAATGCAAGATTGTCGACTGTCCGTTAATCCATTAAAACAAATTAGGCGCACCTCATTTTAAAAAGCACTTAATTAAATTGCATCTTTATATTAATTAAAATAATTACGTACATAATTATAAGTGAACATTTTCATTACGGCGAATAGTTTCTACAAAACCAAAATGATTTTTTAATTATAATTTAAAAAAATATTTATAAAATTTAAAAGTGTTTTACAGTGTAATAAAAATTATTTATAAAAATATGAATATCATAGTTAAAATAACGGTGTTTGTGGTGTGCCTAAATCAATGCGTTATAGCATTCGCATTGGCACCATCGACAGTTGGCGGCGTGGTCGCAAGTGCCGGCCGAATATCGAATTCAATTAAGGTAAGAAAACGATTTATTAGGTGTGAATTAATCTTTCTAAATTAACACTTTAAAATGTATTTCTTAAACACGCGAGGCTCTAAATCTCTGTCGTGCGTTATTTCTTAATTATAATTTTTATTTATTTTTCCAATTAATTTTATTGCGGTAGAGATATTAAAACCAACAAAAATATTATTAGGCATAAACAATTTTGAACTCGTTTTTTGTTTAGCATTGGTTTGTTTGTTAATTAATATTAATATTCCTAGCATAGAGATTCTAGGTTAAAACTTTTACTTTTGTGTGTGTGAAATCTAGTTTTAATTAATAGCTAGATAAATATTACTAAATGTTCACCTTTTTACTATTGTACCATATCATATGGGTTTGTTCCTCTAAGATTGTAAAACTGTTAATCATAAAATTAGGTGGTTGATGATGAATATTGTTCACGTGTGTAATAAACTATAAGAAAAACGAATTTTAATTAATTTTTTATGGCCATTTTGTAACATTGATGCTTGATGATAAAATAAATTTGAGATTTTATTGTTGGCGGTTTCATGAAATTAACCAGTGACCCAATTGTATATTTATAACGTATATTGGTTCACACTTAGTACTATTGAAATATCTTTAATAATAAAGTATAATTTCAACATCTAATCAAATTAGAATTAGTATAAATCGTAGATCTAATAATAACGAGTCTTCAAAGGCCCTTCAAAGCATTATTGTTCATTTACCTAAAACACGAACAAGGTATTGACAGAAATACTTAAAAACTCCTCTTGAGTCGTAATGCAACATGTAACCTACTTAATATACAAAAGAATCCTAGTTCCCTCCAGACAAGAAGAAATCAGAAGTTTCAGACTCAGGAAATGCCGTTCCACAAAATCTGATTCAGAATCTCAATTTTATTGTACAAATTTATTAATTGTATTCTACAAAGTAATGATTAATCAACCTGGCACTAGAACGAAACCAAGAACTCATTTTAAAATTATTATGAAATTCGATGTGAACCGGTTATGCAATGGTAGAATTTTAGTAATATCAAAAAACCTTTCCAAATTAGTGTATAAATTAAGGCGGAATTCCATTTCAGCGGATTTTTCTGCAGAAAAACAGAAAGAGAATGAAAAATCCAACAAAAACAGACTATTTTTATTTTATAGCGAAATTATAACCAAAATTTGTTGAAAAATGAAAATTATTGTTAAATCAATTTTATTTATATCTCTAAATTACTAAAGAATCTAAATATTATTTGTAGGCATCATTTAATTATGTTTTTTAATTATTTCCTTTCAATAATTAAAAACTAAGAAAACGCTTTCCTATAAAAAAAAAGTTACGGGAATATTTGACCGCGTTTGTAACATAACATGAATAATATCACATGCATTAAAATTATGTAATACCATATATTAAATAACTTATATATATGACGTTCGTGTTCTTTTTTTCTCTTATCTTATCGCAGTAATAAAATTTTCATCACGGTGTCGCTTTTGTCGTTTTTTCGAACTTCGAAAAAAATTCGAAGTAAAATCAAATTGCCAAAAAGTTTACAATTTTTGGTTGTCAAAGAAAATAATGGAAGTTAAAAAAAAGTGTTTTAATTATCATTTATTCATGAAATTACATAATGGTGTTCCTTATCACGTAAGAATCGTCGAGGTTAATCTCATGAGTCATCACTTATGTAATTTAGATCAGAATTTTTCAAATCCCCTGCGTTGCCAGAAATATCGATCGTAATGGTTTTTTTTAAACACGATACTTCATTTTCTGGAAATTACATAATGGTGTTCCTGGACATTACGTTTACATTGAATTTTAATTTATTTTAATTAATTTTTTTATTGCTTGCGACAAGCAATACTAAAATATAACAAAACAAAATTTATTGAGAATTGTTTAGAACATAAGGGATCAATTAAATTACATAATGATTCCTGGACACTACGTACCCCTCCTAACATATACAGTCCGTTAAAAAAATCACATGTAATATGAACAGCACAGCTCGAACATGGTAATTTTCGAAACGAGAAAATTCCGTCTCAAATTGTCCAGTCAGTCGACCGTAAACAGAAAACTACTTGCCAAACCTTCCATAATGTATTGCCCGTCTTCCTCGTCTGTAGTTGATTCACCACTTAAGAGCTCAACATTTACATCGTAAATAATTCCTATGGATTAGAATCGAACATAATGGCATGGTCTATACTTTTAAACGGAGCGGCATGTACTTACCACCGGTAACCAAAAAATACGACATCAGTAACATGCAAATATTTTCATTGTGGATGGCTGAAGAAATCACGATGGACTTTAGATTTTTAATTAGGAACTTCCAATATTCAGAATGGTGAACTATACAACGTTTCTAACATTTTACTAGCATAACTACACTAAAAATTAAGGCTATGTTTGACTATACATGCACATGACATTTACTTGTTTATTTTGACACACAGTTTTTTTTTCACTAGTTGTGTTGATTTTCGAATTTTTTTCGAACTTGTACTAAAACACCTAACTTCACTCTTGCCTTATAGAAAAAAAATTTTGGAACACGATTTTACATGGCAGTGTCTTATATTGATACTATTTAATACTTGGTAATACTGAGTAAATAATAAAAATTAAAAATTGTATAAAGTATTTCCGGCGCTCACACACACAGGTATTTTGGATTTTATCTCTTTCTGGTTTTTTGAATAAAAAACCTGCAGTAATGGAATTCCGCCTTTATTGTCTATTTAAAGCGTCCAACAATTCGTTTTAAAATCCCTATTCATTTTACAACTAATCCTTTTGACTTGGCAATACTCCAATTTTTTTATTGTACAGACGTTATCAGAAGAATGTATAACCAATCAATTTAAATAAACGATCAATCCGAAGATATTTTCGGATTAATGGTTGAATTGAACAGAATTTGAGTTATGTCATAATCAATTCTATTCATCAATTTGCTCTCAAACTTACCTTTTATATAAAAATCAAACAAATGGTTAATTTTTTTGAATCTCTTGCACCTAACATTCACTGGTTCATTATCGCTATAGTTGGCTTTGCGTGGAAACCTTCCGGTGTACCCTATTGGCCTAGTACCATTACTAATAAAATTACTCGCTGCGGTAATCGCTGTATATGTTTTCGTTGTATGCGTATAGGTAGATAATGGTCATATACCCCGGATATCACACATGTACAGCACATTTCAGCTCGGACCGAACGTAAGCACAACAAAAAAAACGATCTTAATTGTCTCCAAATCAAAAACGTTTCAGCCGAAAAATGTCGACAGTGCAGATTTGGCCGTAACAACCAAAATAGGGTAGCCAAAAAATGTCGAGAAAGCAGATTTAAAGTAATCAACACGAAATAACAGGAGGCGAATTATGAAAGCATTACGAGCTACGAGTTACGACAAATGACGTCAAAAGACCTTTTTATTTAAAGCATTTTGAGTTGTCGCAATTTCGACGTTTTGTTGTTGTTTGAGTCGTACACATTTATAATTCGCGAGAAAAGTCGAACTATCTATTTTTTCTTGTTTTCATTGACAATTTGACAAAATAAGTTTGAGTCGAAACTGGTAAGTCGTACTCGTAATGCTTACATAATTCGCCCCCAGGAGTGAGTTCATGAGATTTGCATAGTTACAACATTGTAACAACTATCATTGCAAAAGTGACGTAGTAGTTAACTATGAGATTGTCCCAAGTGTCAAAACAAACTAAAACAATAAAAAATTAATTTATTATTTTATATACACCATTTTAACGTATAAACATAACATAAGGAGTAACCTATTACAGAACATCTAAATAATCCCTGTATCCATAAAACGCAATTTTTTTTTAAATAAATTTATTAAAAATTGAATTTTGTTCTTTAAATTATTTTTCAAACATACATATAATGGTTGTTGATAGTACGATCTTGTTGTTTTTGATACTTCCTACACCATTAAAAATGACAATATAGAATTCGTGAACGAAAAACGGACGTGTTCATCGTTACAATTTAGTTTCATGAACGATTTTGAGCTGTCACTGCAAACAATATTGTAACAATGTACAGCTCGTGAACGCATTCCAGACGATAAATGTCGGTAAAAAAGATGCGCATAAATAGCTGGAGCCTGTTCACGATATTTACATTGTTACAATATTGTTAACAATGACAGCTCAACACCGTTCATGAAACTACATTGTAACAATGAACACGTGCCTTTTTCGTTCACGAACTCTACATTGTTACAAACGTCATTCTCAACCCAACTCGAGACTGCCTCTACAAATGTCATTTTTAATGGTGTAGGTATCAGAAGCAACATGATGATTGTGTATGTTTGCAAAAGAAAATAAAGAACAACATTCAATTTTTGATATATTTATTTTAAATAAGTTTGTGTTTTATGGATACACTGATTATTTTGATGCTCCATAATACTACGCTTAGATCCTACTATTCGTATATTTTTTAGTTACGATCCGTACTTTATGGAAAAAATTGTCCTCTAGGCAAATCGAACTTTACAAAATCATAAAACGTTCATAATAGATCGTTAGGAATCTTAACAGGTCTAATAGTATCGTGAACGAATGCCGCATCTGTGATGTTTAAATTGAGACACGAGTTTTTTTAGCAGCTGCCTCAACTGCTTGATATTCTTCAATCTATAAATAAAATTTTTATTCTAGTCTTGTATTTTATAAAGGCCGCTCTGTCTTACCGGTTTGGCGAGTTTGCGGTCACGTCGTCTCTCAACACGGATTATACCATCTGTAATATGTGCTTTGCCGACATCGACATTAGTGGCAGGATCGGATAGCGTAGCGTAGGTCAAAGCAACAATTTTATACTCAACATTTAAGTTTAAAATCTTGTTTAGAACAACTTGGGCAAAAGAACGACATGCCTCAGTCTTGTTGTCTGCGTCGGGCGGGAGTACGGCTAATGCAAGAACATATTCCTGTGCATATGATTAGTCAGATTATAAGGCAGGTGGTAAATGAGCTAAACGACTGGCGGGTAATGTCTGAAAAACAATATTTTAAAGTTAGTCTCCAATTCCGATTCCCTCGAGATTAATCTAATTAAAAATTATTAATTTTTAACCAATATTACAATTCAAAATAATCTGCCACACAATTGCTTCTCCGTTAGAAATTTATATTGAAAATTCACAACAAACTCCTTCGTATCACAATTAAACATTTCAGTCTCTTAAAATTCATAATTTATTTTGTCTACGCAAATCTAACAAATTTTACTGCAATCCTAGTTTTAACAATAAATTTCATCATCTTAATTCTGTGGTTATGTTTTTAACAATGTTTTGACACTTGGGACAATCTCATTGTTAACTATTACGTCATTTCTACAATGACAGTTGTTACGATATTGTAACAATGTAAACATCGTGAACACAACCCTGGTGGACAAATATGTCGATAAAGCAGATAAACAATTGTGATGTTAAAAAATATTACTTTTAAATCAAAACTTAATATTTTGTTATATTAACATAAAATATTAGAAAATTAAAAAATTTCATCTGAATTCATTAAAACTAAAATACTAAACCAATTTTTTTGTTATGCTTCATTATGTTTTCCGGTAGATAATGTAGTGATAAGCATACCTCTCAAGCAAATTTTAGGCCAATTTTTATGTGGAGAGTCGGGAAAAACTCATTTGAATATATCGCAAATACAAAATTTGAAAATTTCTGATGATTATTAATTATTTAGTTAATTATTAATTTTATATATTACGATTAATTAATAAATAATTTAATTCCTACAAAAAATATAGAAAGTAAATTATAAAAATATATATTCAAACTACTTTACTCGAACTTTCCACAAGTAAATTGACCTAATTTTTTTTTCAGTGTTAACCATCACTAAGACCTTTCATTTTGAGTCCTTTCAGGCCATCAATTTTTAGACATTTTCAAATTTTATATGTGCGATGTATTCAAACGAGTTTATCTGGACTTTCCACAAGAAAATCGACCTGAAATTTTATCCAAGAGTAATCATGAATACACGGATCCTTTTCTATAGCCATGACACGTTAAACGATCAATTTCTAGGAATTTTCAAATTTTGAATGTGCGATATATTCAAGCGAGTTTTCCCGGATTTGGCACATAATGAGATATTAAAATTTCTAAACTCTAATATTTAAGATTCTAATATAAACAAAATACTATCCTACATAAAATTTGTATCTGCATTATCTATTATTATTTCGGTGGATATTTTACGACATTTATGGGCTGATAAAACCGATCATCGCTAGATTGTCAAAATATGGTTCTAGATTTAGGCCACCCACATTAAATTTCGCGTCTAATTGATTGGGCAAGCAGTTTACCTCCACCAGAACAGCCATATCGCAAAACTTATCACAAATTCGATTTAAAATTCCAAGTCCGGAAAGATTGAGTTTGAGGAAAGGCTGAGTTCCATTCAATTTAGTCATATTCAAATAAATTTCAATTGAAAGTTTTTTATAGAAAGCTCCATTCCGAAATTCTAATAAACTTCGAGATAGACCTGCTTTTTTGTTGCAGCGGGAGTGTTGTACTGTAACTAACTCGTACAGTTGTCGCCTAGACGTTCAGATTATAATATAATCCGAGGTATCATGTCTCAATCAAGCATCAAAGATCTCATCAATTGCTGAACATCTCTTCATCTGATCTGCAAAAACCTCGAGGTCGAAAATGTTCATGAGTGCAATACTTTATTTTACCAAGTAAAAGCAATTTAAATGATTTTTGTAAATTTGATGTTTTATGACTTCCTGATGGTAGTCCGCCGTATTTTAATAGCAAATATGAAGTTACTGCTTTTAGTTCACTTTGACTTCGTTTGAACGTTTAGGTGTCACATGCTGAAAAATATATGTATATACTGAAACAGATTCATCTTCTTTCCATTATAATTTTCGATTTAGTGTTCATATGTTTTCTTTTCATTCTCTTGCCCTAGACGAAATATCCTTTGCTCATTATCAGTTTTTAAGTTAGCATATGAGTTTAAGTCCCTTTTGAAATTGTGCGGTTCAACTTTGTTTGTTTTTACCAACTTATTTATATCCACCGATGTCGTTAAATTTGGTTGTGTTGACCTAACTGGTGAAAGATTATGACTCAGCTGCTGTTGGTTATAACTGCTGAGTTTTATATGTAACAAAGATTGGGTTGACTGGAATTGCAACTGTGTTGTTGTATCTCTAATTAAATAAACAAATTCATAAAGTTCAAGTACTGGATTTGCAGGCACAATCGATGTGCTTCAGGTAAGTTGGCCTCTCCGTAAATGGTGAGCATCGTTGATATATAATCTGATAACCTCTTACAAATACTTCTAAGACACGATTTTCGTTCCTTTGTGGCTATGTAAAATTCTACATTTTCGCTTTATTTATTATCAATAATAATTGGTGGTTCACATGTAGTAAAAATTCTTTTGTGGATTTAGTACCTTGAGTCGGGGTGCTTAGTTGGTGTTCTAGTATCTTTTCGTCTCATTTGCCAGCAAAATGCAATGACAGACCACTTTTAGTTAAACTCTAATTTTCATTGAAAATAAGTGTAAGGTTTTTTTTTACTGTGCAAATTTTGAGCCATGAACTTCTCAGTAGGGACAATGACAATTCTTAAATCAGGTTAAACTTATTGCAATAAAATATAAAACTTCTGTAATATTTAGGCTTATCAATTGTGGAATTATAAAATTTTAATTATTTATTTAGGATTTTTGCCATTAAACTCACCAAATGGTCAAAGCACTGCAACCTGTGGAAACCATTTCTAAACAAACAGTCTCATTCACTATACTTGAGTCAAATATGGTTAAAGAAAGCTGCTCAGCCAATTTGTTCAAAATATTTCGTGTAAAATCATATTTTATTTAATTAAACTCGCTCTTGCTTTCAATCACGATGTTCGGCATTCAACTAACATGAAATGCGTAGCTTATTCAATATCTCATTAAATTAAAATAAATTTCTTCATAAAATCTACATAAAAAATTTAATGATGCGTATTATGCAAATAAACCATAAAAAACGCGATTTATTTACTCACTTGGATGCACACTAAATTGAACATACTCGCAAACCAGCCAATTGCAACAATGTTAGATAATACCCTTGCCTGTACATAAGTTCATATATACATTTCATATGCATAGTTGTGTGCATAGATGCGCGCTTGAAAACGAGCACGGCTTTATTAAAATGTTTAATTGCTATAAATTCGGTAATATGTTGGCTGCATACCACACATTAACGAACTAAACTGTGCATGAAATATGTATATGCTCGATTGCATCAGAGCATAACATTGTCTATTCATATAATACGTTATTATGTTGAAGTATTGCGGTTGATACTTAAATTCATATCTTGAGTTGTATATAAAAAACATGATAATGACCAATTTCGGTGTGCCTAGAGGAGATATTTAAATGCCGATACAACTATCAAATTTCAGAAAAGTTCAAAATGTTTTCAAGTGATTTCGACAGACATCTATTATGAAGTACTTCATGAATAAAGCATTACAATATTAGATATGGAAATCAAGTTTATAATAAACAGCTTCAATTAATTGGCGTTTAATTCATTTGTGGCATTGGAATGACATTATACTCGTGAAGTAAGAAAACTAAATCTGATATTTAAATTTTATTGTTTCTTTACGTATTTGATTTAATTTTCCAACGAAGAAGGGTCGCAGTTTTAAATTTAGAGCTGCCAACTAGAGTTGAGAGGCCCTTAATAACTACATTCAATAATCTAGAGGTGTCGATATCTATGCGCCGACGATTTCACACTCTCTCTCTCTCTCTCTCTCTCTCTCTCTCTCTCTCTCTCTCTCTCTCTCTCTCTCTCTCTCTCTCTTCACACTATAGCCGTACACTCTCTTCACGCACATTGCATTCCTCGAGAATTAGGCTTTATCTCTAGTATTAGTTGCTAAATGAAGTTTCAGATGGTCGTGCATGATAATACTGATAAAAGCAGCCAATGTTAGTTCATTCAATACATCTGCAGGCACATTGCCGTAAATTCAACAACAACACCAATTTCGTTACAACCTAGGTCTTGCTGGTATTCCTCACATACTCGCCGCTTACTTTGGAGTTGAATCTTGCATAGTTTTCTAGCGAGTGACTACCTGCCGATAACTTAGTTGCAACTCAGTCATGATCTGTTCACAATCCCTTTCTGTAGCGGATACGGTTTGCAAGACGTCTGCAACTTTCCCTCGGACCTCGAAATGAACGCGTTGAGCTGCTCACCTATGCGGTACTCGCAACCGAATGTTGGAGGCTTTACTTTAAAATGCCTCTACAGCTTCCCAGCATTGCTTTTTTTAAAGGTTTTATTTACTTGTGTCGTGTGTAAATGATCGGAGGAACTTCGTCCTGGGTCTGAAACCATATTATCCCTTTCTTAATTTCGCGTTTATTGTCTGTCGGTGAAATTCTGTGATGAAACTGAGCTAATATCTGTATACTTGTATTGAGGAGGGATGTACCTGGCTAATTTTTGCGATTTCTCAGGTCACTATTCTTGGGAACCTGTTTCTACTGGTGTTACGAGCTCTTGTAGTTGTAGATATATATGTTTTTTGAATATTTCACCTGGTACATTGTCCGAGTTAGAAGGTTACTGCAGCCTCTTCCGCTCAGTAATTTTTTTTTTAAAAACCACCAGGAATCATCCCAGGACCCCCGAATTACACAGCAAGCGCTCTACTTACTTTGCTATCGGGAGCTGTAAAATTGCCTACGATCACTCCTTGATATTTTCTGGATTTCTTGCACCTTATCTTCGTATTAACCTTTCAACTCCGACGTATTTGGTTGGCACAATTGCAACTTCAAGTCATGATGACTGCAATTGCTTCATATCTGGTTAATCTATAGATAGCTACCGTTAGGTTAGGAGTTATTCCTTGGTTATTTCCAACTAATTAAATTTGCAAGGGCAGCAGATCGCAATAGCGAATTGAGATAGTATCCTCGGTTTGCACCATTGACCCTATGTGGCATTGAGTGCTGTACCATATGGGTCATATAGCCAAACCAATTTATTATAGTATTTCTTGTATTCAAGTGGTTTCTAAATAGTTCCTCAGATTCTTCCTGAAGTATAATTGTGACAATATGATTCGTCTGAAGTATGAATGTGATAATGTTCTAAGATTAAGAGCCTGCGTGGTTTTAACGGCCGCAGGTTCAGATGTGATGAGTCTTTCATTTTACCACAATGGAGTCTTCGCAGGGATTGTGTACTAGATAATCAAGCTTTTGTATATTATGAGAATTATAAGACAGGTGCAATATCTAATAATTTTTTCCTTCTCAATATCGATGTGCTCGTGCATAGGTTAGATTTAAGAATAAATTCAAGGAGCTACTCATTCTGCTACTTCGTATCTGTGCTTCGCACCAGATTGTGTGATGTGACTTTACTTCCTTGCCCATGCCATGATGAATCCAACTTTCTGTTTTTATTTGCCAACTCTCTAAAATAACCATGACTTTACCATTCTGGCCGTAGATTGCAATTATTTTGACATCTATTGCGACCGATGGGGGTTTATAGTGATGATGGTATATTTTCAGGAAGCTAAATATTTAAGTCTGCTTTTTAGTATCTACCATACATAGTTGAATCACAATCTACATTTGTCCCTAAGTTCTCGTGGTGTTAATTAAATAAAAACATCGATCTGGACATCTGGAGTTCACCAAGTGTTCACCAGTTTGTTCGCGTTCTATTTTACCCCTATATTCGAGTCACATTTGAAGTGAATGTTGAGCTCTAACCACCGGTTTGAATACCCTTGATTGTAGTGACCGATTTGACATTCAGCCTTTGGATATTCTAACTTATTAATCATCTAGTTTGTAATTGGGTGGTAGATTGCCAATTTAAGGAATTCCCAGTGTCTGTTATTGGATCGCTTAGTTCCAATGATTCTATAGCGCGTGCAGGGTATTTCAGATCAGACCTCACATAGCCAACCTAGTGAATTTTTGTAAAGAGAATGCAACCGTTGTACGGCACAGGACGACAATTTAACTTTATTGCAGGCAAGGTTTCCAGTAGTTATAGGGCCGCTTTCACTTTCTTCTAATTTACGGGCGTTTCCCACCCGTTCTTCTAAGCCCTAACAGATTCCTGTATTCTAATTCTGTTCGGATCTTTAGAGAATCACTTATTTCTTCTGTTTTTGATCTATAATCTCCAATCCGAACATATCATTTGTTATGGTAGCTAGCCGGATTTTTTTTTATATAAACATATCCATAATTAGGTCCCATGTAGATCAAATAAAGTCGTTTACTGTACAGAGTTTGACAGTACAGATACAGAGCTATGCATGAACCAGAGGACGCCGGGTATTCGGATTCACATTTAAAGACTTATCTGTTGATGTTTTCATTTAAATTGAATACCAATAATTTATTACTTGTATATCAATTTAATCTTCCAAAACTTTAATGACCAATTAACGGTTTTAACTTAGACACCAAGAATAGAATTTTGAAAACTCAATTCGCTTCGTAGTGGTTGAGAGCTTTCGAAAAGTGAATTAAAGATGAATGTTTGTCTTGTACACAAACGTAATAACCGATGTATAATTATCTTTAGTTCAATTTGTTTATTATGTAAATTAAAACAGCTGGATTGACACATTTCAGTTGCATAATTTTGCTGTCGTGATTGATCAAAACACAATAAAATTAATTCATATATAGAGACACCAATTACAAGTGAATTAATAACGTTTTCTACGTGCGCATTTGAAATATCGCGAATAAACCACAATTGAAAGTGCTCCTAAGCTTACATAATTAAAAATGGTGATCATGCGATACCTACAGTCAAGTAACTACAGAAGGAAATAATAACCTCAAAGTACAAAGACTCTCATTATGACGGCGAAGACTTTTTGCGAAATGTCTTAAAAGAAATTGAAACGGTTTCTTCTGTATTTCCTACTTTATCTTAAAAGAGAATGTTAATGACAAGGTAATTTGATGGACATATTTCTTAACCTTATGTACATGATTCAAAATAATGCTGTTCGCATTCTCATCCTATTCAGAATCAGCTGTTAAATTTTTAGCTTTAGCTTTAAGCAAGAGGTTTGCAGTGACTACATATACACATTCAAGGTCTTACTAGAGTACACAATACAATGTCTGTTCCACTTAAATATAACATTTCTTCACCTTATACATCACGCTGAGTGTTTACGGATTGAACTCGTCTGAAATTGCAAGTGTAAAGTGTTGTCGCAAATTAGCAACGTAAATGTGTAAAATTTTAGGTAACAATATATAAATTATATACGGGTGAAGCTGTCTCCCGGACTTATTTACTTTTCAAATTATGATTTATATTTAAAGCAGAGTTTACTTAACTATTGGCAACCATAATTTGTGCCATTAAAATATCTATTATTTGCTCAAACCATTAGACACTTTTTAGTTCCAATATGTTTACGCTCAATTTGATGCTGTAATTAATAAAAGTTATGAATCAAATTGTCAATATTGATGATACCATGATCGTATATATGCGATAAGCGTAACAATTTTTGCCGTGACTTGCATTTTTGTCACGACATGTTAAACGTAAACCGTCCAATTCTATTCTATGCATCCAAAAAGTTAGTATAAGTTTAATTACTCTTATTTACTCTGAACAAAGGAGTAAGTCCGCATGTGACATTAGAAATTTTTTGTTATTCTAATCGATTTTCTACTTATTTTGAAGTCTTCCTTGCAAAACTTGTTATGCCTCAAGTAAATATATTTTGAAACAAAATATAAAACATTTCACTGACCACAAAAAATTTGTAACAACTCGAATCAAACTTGATTTTGCTAAAAAATCTACATCCCTCAGAAAAAATTGACACCGCAAAATCAACTATTCATAACTTCAATCAACACCTTCTATTGACTTCGGATACAGCCCCAAATATATCCAGAAATATTGATATAATCACTTCATCATTCAATAAAACATGCAAATACAAAAGTTGGGCGAAACAAGATTGTTCACAAGTTTCGAGAAACATCTCAAAAACACCTGGGATATTTGTAATGATCTTATATCTTCCGTAACTGCACTTCTACTCCCACACATAAAGTATTTTCTGAATTTAAACAACATTATTGGTGTGAGCCTAATTTTATAAAATGCAAAAACATATCACGGTTCAATGGTCACATTGCTTTCTTTGCAATCACGGTACATGCTTCTATGTTTAAATTATTAATGAACCTATAGACTCATGGCCAGACACAACATATCTACAGAAATTTACTGACTTGCGGAATAATAATGGAAAAAAAATTTCTAATCCAGCATCAAAAAACTTAAGTGCCTGTCCCTTTACTATCAAAACGTAAGAGGACTGCACACAAAGACTTCAGAAATCAAGAACTTCCATTGATATTTCTGCAAGAGTTGAAAATATCGAGTTGGTATCTGTTAAAGTCAACGTGAAGAGGAAACGTATTTTCATACTGTGTTATTTTGCCCCAACACCCAAGTCGAAAACTATCAGCTTCTTGTGTATGCTGTGGGTGGACTCTGAAACTTCCTGATCTGACGTGAGCATGGTCGGATGATAACACTCAACAAGTTGCTACGAATTACGGATAATATGGCAAATATTGGCCTATATTGCACATCAGTAACATTAAAAATATTTTATGGACAGGCAACTTCATCTTATACTGATTTTTGCTTCTATACTATTTATGTCAACCACATATTGTTACGATTCTGGTATAATGTTAACGCTAATTCTCAGGCTTGGCCTTGCTACAATTTTCGAAAAATTTATTTTGAAACTTAACGGATTTTAACAAATTCTACTTGATAATACTAATTTTGAAGCTCAGACTGTCAAATTGTATTATGCAACATTTGCTTGTGTTAAAAAATCATCTCCTCCATGGTACAACAATCGAGACTTGTGCGTACACTGAGCAATCTCAGAAATAAACGTTAGCAAAAAATTTTAAAAACTAATGTGGACTCGAGATTATTTTAGTTATCTGAACATTTACAATGCTTTCTCAAATTTATCTCATGAACATTACCATAACCAAAAAATCTAACGGATGCCCTGCTACCTTAAAGTACAATTTACAATCTTTCAATGATCCCACAATCATAACTAACAAGTTTGCCAATTTTTTCGGTCAACCTTTCTCTAATAATATTTTGAACGAGACAAGAACCGATCCTGATAGTCTGCCGTCTGTCGATTTAAAAACATTCATTGATAGTCTCATAAAGCCCCTCCGGCCCTTTTTCAAAAATCATTTTCATTAAAAAAATTGTCCTCCATCTGGTAAATCCAGTGCTTCCACAATAACATCTAACTGTTCCGCTGGGAGATGGAGAGCTGCACAGTGATCATCTCCTACCTATGGTTTGGTGATCGATGACATTGCTTTAACTGGCAGTTGCCAATATAGTTGACTCCCTCAGCTGTACAGATGAACACCACTTTTTTGATAACATTTGTTGATGACTCACGTTCAAAACACGTTGGTACTTTCTGTTGAAATTCCAGTAAGATTCTCCTACACAGCATCCTGTTATTTTTGACATTCGCAGGCTCCACAATTCCCATCTTCGTATCAGATCGTAGGATCTCGATACCTCCATATTGCGCCATTTTAGCATCTGGTTCTTCAAATCCACGACCATCTGCATTTCTTCAAAACATTTACCAATTGTGCTGCACTACCGCAAAACTGCACTTTAGAATTCTCAAATGGGATCTCGCCTTTAGAACGTTTTATCTAGCTGGTATACCCCAGTAGTTGGCGAGGTATGTGTTTCGAAACGGGCCTCCACTTGCTTAATTTTATTTTCAAGTTCGTGTTTGATTTGTTCTTCACTTGTTTTCTTAGCTCTTTAATTTGGATAGCTTGAGCATGGTGAATTTGATTGAGCTTCTGCTCTAACTCAGCAAACCTCTCATATTGTTCTGCTCGTTGTTCTGTCAATTAGGCGTTTTGTTCCCCACGACACTCAGCAAATTGTCCACCTTGCCGTACTTGAGAATTCATTAGTTTTAATTTTTTAAATTTGACTAACTGTAAAACAAAACTTTATACCGATATATTTAGTTTATATAAATGCCACTACCGACATCTTTTATAATAGAAATACCCTTCAGGCCGATGTCGTTTACTTCACATTTTCCATAGACCTAAGTTGGGTCAGTCCCAGTGGTGTGCGTAAACAATCGTTTTTGAGTAGACAATGATGAATGAATTTTATGGTTAGCGAATGAAGATGAGCAGAATACAGATGATCAAGCTATTACCGAAAAATCAGAACAACGAAGTTCATCAAGAACAATATTACCTAAAAAATTTGATATTATTGTTCTGAAAGATGATATGAGCGAATTATCTGATCCGTTGACTTACAAGAAGCATATAGAGCCGATCTGATGAACTTTTTTGGAGGGTAGTCATAACAAGTGAATACGACACGCTTGAAGAACGAAACATGGATATTGGAGAACCTACCTTCGGATCGAAAAGCGATTGATTGCAAGTGGGTTTTTAAAACTATGTAATAAACAAGGCACGACTAGTAATCAAAGGATGTACTCAAAAAAGGGGGATAGATTACAGTGAAACTTATTCATCAGTTGTAGCATTGGCTGCTAAATTTGATCTTGACATTGATCACATGGAGGCAGTCGCAGCATTTTTACAAGGCGATTTAAATGAAGAAATTTATATAGAGCAACTCGTTGAAACGTGCAACGCACAAATGTTTGCAAATTAAAAATGGCGCTTTATGGATTGTCACAAGCCAGCAGAGTTTGGATTGTTAAATTAGACACAGATTTATGTAATATTAGTTTTAAACCTATATTATCTTTAAAATTTTTAAAGCGAATTTGAACTCTGTGAGACGAAGCCAGTGAAAATTGTGTGTGACCTTGAGAGTGGTATCTATCTGGCTTCAACTAATGGATTTCGTGCACAATCGAAGCATGTAGATATTAGACATCATTATGTGCGAGAGCGAATTGAATGGTTGAAAATTGTTACTGTTCTTACTGTTACTTTGCTGTTCGTGCATTGTGAATCAATTATTTATCACAAAAGTCAAAATCAACATTGCACCACACATGATGTATCACTTTCATGACATTCAAGTATTAATTAACCATCATATAATTATAAAACAATGAAGAAGATCAAAATCAATAAAAATTAAAAATTATATCAAGGGCGATGGCAAATAAATTTTGCAATTCGCGTGCACACTACCTTCAATATTCATCAGTACATCGTGCACCTTCGATAAGGTTACCACACATAATTTATAAGGTTTTATTGCGACAGTGCACGATCATGAAAACCATATTTAACACATTTTTAAAAATCACATTGATTTTTTGTATACTTCTACTAATAATTGCGATCCTTGTTGATTTAAAAATACGCATCCGCCAAGCGGAGAACACAAACGAGATTAACGAGTTGCCGATGTTTGATAATTTTGAAGATGAAAATGTTAAGTTTGTTTTTGGATAAATATTGATCAAACTATTAAAACGATTTATTTTATTTGTTTTAATTTTAGGATACAGCAGCATGGCAGTTATTAACATCGCAGCAGAATTCATTTGTGCGGACGTTACCTGCCCGAGCGATGGAAGTTGTACAAGAGGTGGTCGGATCATTTAGGGTAAATATATAATTTTGTTTTCATATTTGCATATGCTAAACATCTTATTAAGACGTACGATATTCAAGAAGTACATTACATAGTAAATATAAATATTAACTTAGATAAATTAAGATAGTTTCACGGCCATAAATTCAGGCAAACAATTTTTAAATTTTTTTTTATTATTCAGACTTTCCGCAAGAGAATGTAACCATATAAAAGTTTCTTAAGATTTTGTAATTTTTGTGCCGAAAGTGTTTATGAGCTCAAGACCATATTAAAGTTAAGTTCAAATGATCGATCCAAAAGTAAATGTTTGGTCAATTTTTAATTATGCTATTACAAACGATTTGAAATACTCGTATGTTGCAAATTGAAATGATTTTTTTTAAATTGTACATGCACAACTCATTATCTTTAAATTTGATTAATTAATTTTTGACATGGAATCAGCGTGGAGGTACACGATTTATGATTGATTAACTGGCATTGAGTTGAGTAATATCGTTTGCAAATTGCACATATTCAGTGCTCAAACGAATATTTCATTAAAGTCCTTTAGAAAGAAATGCAAACACTAACTTAATGTACCAGTAACTATCCTAATCACAAGTTTTAGGGGGTAATCCTTGATAATGGCATTCTCAATGATAAAATTATGTGTATTCCGTTAAAATGCGGTAAAGACAAGGTTGTATACAGCTTAAACCTCATATCGTAACATCTAACACATTTCTATTATGTGTATTGATTCGCAATGACATTGAATCGAATTGGAGCGTAAGACGCCACCCATCAAACGATTGCGAATTATTATTGCAATGCTTTTACTGGCACGAGTCAATGAACGGTTATGCGCTACTTAATAATTACAGCATACTTAAGTGAGATAAATTAGTTATAATAAAACCTGCTAATGAAAGTTCGATTTGATGTATATGTATACGATATGTGTACTTTCGAATTATTTGGCGTTGTTTCAAATTTTCATACCGTTTGTCTGTGGCATTGAATGAAAATGGAATCTCTTCAATGTGCCTTTTGACCATATTAGTGGCAATTCAAACTTTTTAATGACTCTATTCTGGTTTCAAAAAATATTTTTCATGAGTTTTCACGTTGTTTTCAGATATTTTTTAGTTCACACGTTGCAAGTGGGGCTATTATTGCGTTATACATTTTAACTATACAGTACACAAGGTATTTTATTATGTTTAACGAAAGATGAAAGCCGTATCCCAAAGCTTCTGCATATCTAGTTTTGACTATTTCCTTCCGATTTAGTTCACTTGTAAGTTTTGTTTTACTCTTTAAGTAATTTATTTTAATTTTCACCGCAATATTCATTCCAACAATAAATAATATTTATGGATGCGCCTTCCTTCTAATGGGGATCTTATTAAGATTTCAGACTTATTTTCGTTTTTTTTAACCCAACTGTTTCTATAGTAATGATACTATGATGGTTTCCATATATCTTATTAGTCTGCTACGAAGGATTTTACCAAAGCACTAGCAATAATAGATTCCATCCCCGTCCTCGGAGGCTAACAATTGACTGAGTTAGAATCTGGTATATTCCTAGTTCTGTCTGGTGGCTCTTCAATTGGCTAGTAATCTGCTTTGTTTATTAATTAAATTGGTACTTCTTGTGAACTTTTCACCTCCAGGTCCCACACGGTTAGTGAAATATATGCACCTTTGTTTTGAATGATTTCACGACGGTGTTGTCTAATAAATTGATAGGTTTTTTTTAATTCTTGGGGATGATAAGTGCCTAGTCCTGAAAAGAAATAAATACAGGCCTTTCTCCTTGCTCGTCCAATTATTGACGATTATTTGTCTCATGAAAAAACACTATTATCAATATTATAAAGTTTTCTCATATAAACAGCTTGTGCCAGACTTTGCCAGACTGCTTGTGCCAGACCCAAAATTAAGGATACATTTTGTATATTAATTTCTTCTAATTCTGTTTTGATCGTTTCTCAGTATTTGTTTCTAAATTCACTGATTTTAATTAAAAGCATATTCAAAGTTTTCACTGAGGTGATCATTTCATCGTGTGTTTTCGCATGCTTACGTCTATCAAAATTATTCCGTTTATTTTGTAATCAAACGGCTCCTTCTATTTGCCACTTATTGCTCCAAATGTAAATACTTTTCCTTTTACTAAAATATTATCCAGTTGTGATTTCGTTTTGTTACTTCTCCATGTTATGCGTGCGCAATCCCTGCCCCATGAAGTGAAAACTTTAAGAGAATGCTGGTATACAAATTCATCCATCAGTTGCCCAAATAGGTTTGACTCATTGTGGTGAAAATTTGGTCCAACCAATTTGGATGCACCTGTATCACATAGATCTTTTCCTAAATGGGCATTAAAGTCTCCTAAAATTAATATGTATCTCTCCTTTGGCAAGTGCATTAATAAAATAGAAAGGTGAGTGTAGAATGAGAGAACCTTACTTGATGTAAATCCTAATGGAACATGGTTGGTGATAATATAAATTTCTTAATTTTTTTATGGTTTACTGTTTCACAACGTATTCTCAACGTATACGCCCACATACGGATGATATTTGTATATCCCCATTTAGCCTGTCTAATAAAGCTACTCCATTTCTATACTACTTTTTCCGACCTTTATCTTGTTTATTTCCATTGTGTCTGTTCCAATGTGCTGTTATTGTTTTTTATTAATGAATCGTAATGGCCAAAAAATAACCTGACTATCCAATTTTACTCTGATCCAAAAATATTCGATGAGCTATATGTATTCCAGAACAATTTCAACTCTTACCTTATAATATCCTGAAATCATCATAAATGTTTCAACTCTTACCCATCTACCGTCTTCAGAAACTCTATGTATGCCAGCACCAGTCCATCCTGATTATTTAGAAAATTCAGAACTTCACGTGCTGATGTTAAGAGATGGAAATTATGTTTAAACCTGTTAGTTCAATTCCGTTGAAGGCGGTTCAATGAATGGAATCTGAAAGTAGTAGTTAGTAAATCCATGATGTGACTGAAAACTGTTGAATTAAAAATTTTGGACCAAATATCTCTGGTGGTGGTATAAAAAATTAGTATAGATCCTTGTTATCACAAGTGGGGCCTTGATTCGAAATTATTTACAGATGACATGACCTCGATACTACGTAATTAGGGTATACATGTTTGTGTATCGCGGTTTCTACCCTCCGAATGCAAATTTTCAAATACGGGTTAAACCCGTTTGGAATGTTACCGGTTAAACCCGTTAAATACGGGTTAAACCCGTTAAAAATGTTAATACTCCACTATGGGTTTTTGAAGCCAACACCAATAATTGATCCTTTTAATAGTTGCTATTGCTAATATTGGGGTCGATTCCGGGATCTAAAATTTTATGTTATGTTACGTTATTTTTGTTTTTTCAATACAAATTCCAATAGGAAGCGGGGAAATAAAATAACATAACAGCAATTTTATGCCACGAGAATCGGGCCCATTATTCGAACAATAGAGCTAAATAAAGATAAATAAGTAAAAGAATTATTAGAATATTTTATCGAGTCATTTTTAGATATTTGAAAAATCAAGCGCTGATGAAATGCTTTCTATGGAACTACGGTCATTACGAGTATAACATAGGGTCTCTCTCTCTCTCTCTCTAGCTTCACATCCCTTGAAGGGATTTTGCCGCCCGCACTATGGTCCTCCAGCCGTCTCGGTCCATCGCTCTCGACCTCCAGTTTCGACATCCTAGTGCCTGTAGATCTTGTTTGACGTCGTCACGCCAGCGCAGTCAGGGTCTTCCTCTACGACGCACACCGGCTGGTTGTTGATGGAACACTTTATTGGTCATCCGTTGTTGTGGGGACCTTGCAACGTGGCCGAGCCATCTTAGTCGATTAGATTTGATGAATCCGATAATATCGCAACCTCCAAGAATTTGCTTTATCTCGTGGTTCATGCGAATCCGATATTCATTGTTCGCGACTTTAATTGGACCAAAGATGGAGCGAATGACGTCTACACTATGCAAAATTGCTGATATTTTCTTTCATGATATTAAATTTATGAATGTATGTGTAAGTTGTATGTTATACAAATTTTGAAACTCTCAGTAAATTATCAGGGGGCTATATCACGAAAAAATTATCATGAAATTTTGACGGAATGTTAAATTAAAATACACTTTTAAGGTTATGTTTTGTCATTTTAATGTACAGTTACAGTGTTTAGACGTCGATTTTCTCTTAATTTTAAATTAAAGGTTAATAAGTATATTTTTCATAAAGTCTACAGTATCTTTGCTATACTGTTTAAACATAAAAATCTAAAAATTCGTGGACAATATTTGCGGATTTTTTGACATTTGAAGAAATTATTATGAGACTAAAATGCCGAGTTAAGAAACATAGTTTCCGTTTCGTTCCGACCTTTAACTGCCGGTTCATACGACGGATAAAAATCTCGGATTTTTCTATCCCAGATTTTTGTTTAATTTTTTTCAACTTTTTTATATGAAAAGAGGCGTGTCTGTTGTGTAATTTACGTGATGTAATTGGTTTAAACGATGGGATAGAAAAATCCTAGATTTTTATCCTTCGTAAATTGAATATGTCAAAATGTATGGAAAACCGAAAACATGGTCACATTTTTAAGTTAAAGCTGGAACCGAACCGATACAGTTGATCAAATTTCAATAAAAACTTTAACAATAACCTCAAATTATTTATTTTGGCATTTATGGTTATCGTTTTTTGTCAATGTGTAAATCTTCACTCATTATTAAATTAATTGGTATGATATTAAAAATAATTGATTGAATTGAAACAAGATTGTGAGAAATAAAAAAATTCGATTTGTCAAATAACACAAAAATAACTAAAAACGAAACGAAAGCTATATGGAAAACGGACCGAATCGGAACCAAACGAAAACTATGTATCTCGAGCTTTATATATGTGTGTGATAAGTATTTATCAATACATTGAAAAAAAGACATACACATACATAAGATATCATGAGAAAAGAAAGTTTCAGCGAGTTTGCATAGTGTAGAGGTAGACACAATGTACTTTACGACTTTTGACTCAAATTAATTTTGACAAATTTTCAATGAAAAGAAAAAAACAATCTTACGATTTGATCAAAATGCTTTGACTAAAAATGTGGTGACATCTTGTGTCAATATTTGGCAACTAATTGTCGTGTTTCTTGACGCTCATTGATCCGGATCAGTTCAAATTTTATATAGGAAAAATGATCCAAATTTTGTTTAATAATCATTTTGAACCGGAATTTAAACATCAAAATGTTTTCAATTTTTTGCCAAAATCCCTGATGGTTAGCCTTACTTATTTTTGTCGGATAAATTTATGGTCACCGATTCTGTATGTTTCGGTTATTTCCGGTTATTGGTGTAATTTTAAGTAGATTAGCCTGTAAGTTGTTGCAGTGTGTCGCCTCATTCTCCTGCAATCCAAGCTCGATCGCAGAATGTGACCCGGATTAATACGAAAATTCCAACAACCGCACTTTCCCAATGCAACCTACCGTTAGTTTCTTCCTTAATATGCTATTTTCATTGCCTATAATCATTTTGAACCGGAATTTCAACATCAAAATGTTTTCAATTTTTTGCCAAAATCCCTGATGGTTAGCCTTACTTATTTTTGTCGGATAAAATTTATGGTCACCGATTCTGTATGTTTTGGTTATTTCCGGTTATTGGTGTAATTTTAAGTAGATTAGCCTGTAAGTTGTTGCAGTGTGTCGCCTCATTCTCCTGCAATCCAAGCTCGATCGCAGAATGTGACCCGGATTTCAAAATACGAAACTTCCAACAACCGCACTTTTCCAATGCAACCTACCGTTAGTTTCTTCCACAATATGCTATTTTCATTGCCCATAATCATTTTGAACCGGAATTTCAACATCAAAATGTTTTCAATTTTTTGCCAAAATCCCTGATGGTTAGCCTTACTTATTTTTGTCGGATAAAATTTATGGTCACCGATTCTGTATGTTTCGGTTATTTCCGGTTATTGGTGTAATTTTAAGTAGATTAGCCTGTAAGTTGTTGCAGTGTGTCGCCTCATTCTCCTCCAATCCAAGCTCGATCGCAGAATGTGACCCGGATTTCAAAATACGAAACTTCCAACAACCGCACTTTCAAAATGCAACCTACCGTTAGTTTCTTCCTCAATATGCTATTTTCATTGCCCATAATCATTTTGAACCGGAATTTCAACATCAAAATGTTTTCAATTTTTTGCCAAAATCCCTGATGGTTAGCCTTACTTATTTTTGTCGGATAAAATTTATGGTCACCGATTCTGTATGTTTCGGTTATTTCCGGTTATTGGTGTAATTTTAAGTAGATTAGCCTGTAAGTTGTTGCAGTGTGTCGCCTCATTCTCCTGCAATCCAAGCTCGATCGCAGAATGTGACCCGGATTTCAAAATACGAAATTTTCAACAACCGCACTTTTCCAATGCTCCCTACCGTTAGTTTCTTCCTCAATATGCTATTTCCATTGTCTATAATCATTTTGAACCGGAATTTCAACATCAAAATGTTTTCAATTTTTTGCCAAAATCCCTGATGGTTGGCCTTACTTATTTTTGTCGGATAAAATTTATGGTCACCGATTCTGTATGTTTTGGTTATTTCCGGTTATTGGTGTAATTTTAAGTAGATTAGCCTGTAAGTTGTTGCAGTATGTCGCCTCATTCTCCTGCAATCCAAGCTCGATCGCAGAATGTGACCCGGATTTCAAAATACAAAACTTCTAACAACCGCGCTTTTCCAATGCAACCTACCGTTAGTTTCTTCCACAATATGCTATTTTCATTGCCCATAATCATTTTGAACCGGAATTTCAACATCAAAATGTTTTCAATTTTTTGCCAAAATCCCTGATGGTTAGCCTTACTTATTTTTGTCGGATAAAATTTATGGTCACCGATTCTGTATGTTTCGGTTATTTCTGGTTATTGGTGTAATTTTAAGTTGATATTATCTCGATTAAAAATGTTTGAGCATAATGCATTCCATTTGATTTCACGAAACTTTCAATCCCTTTAACGATAATAACCAAACCTTCATTTTACATTTGGTACTTGTAGTGCCACTTGCCAACATTATTAAAATGAATGATTAATGCTCTATAGGAATCTTAGTTTAACGTTTGAACCTTGGTTTCTTTTATATTTCCCCTTTGAACCCCAGAAATATAAAATTACTTCCTGTTATACGCTCTATTGATCTGATTAAATTTCTTTTTTATTATTTTAGGGCTCTCTGACTAGTCTTGTGAGTTGTTTATGCTTATGCACTTAAATTGCACTATTTAAATTTTCTTGAAGTTTTGAACAAATTTTCTATCGTGCGTGCTGTTTTAGGATATGTTGTATACTTCGCTTTTAAAATGTTCAAAAGTTCGTTCATTCAACCACCTTTGTTGTTCAGTGGAATTGGGTCAACACTGGATTAGTACAAATTCAGCCTTTATGTTTGTCGGATGGCAATGATCATACCTGATAGGAATATGCTAGCAGAACTGCCATTTTCGTTGATTTCTAGAACATTTTAAACAAAAATTCGTCCATTCAACCGTCTTCGCTGTTCCAAAAAACTGGGCCAATTCTGGATTAGCACAAAAACAGCAACTATATTTTTTGGATGAAAATGATAACGATCATGTTAAGTTTAATGATTTCCGAAAGACTTTATTAGAAATTCGTTCATTAATTTGTTGATCAGCACTTAGGTGTATATTACTTTTTCATCAGTTTATGAAAATTTCAATTCTTTCATTGCTAATGAACAAAATGGAATATGGAGGCGATTGGAAATTTTCATTTCCTGTTTTATGAACTCTAAGTTAGGCTAACGATATGTAAAATTTCATTTTGAAATTCGAAAGTTTGCCTGCTGCAGTTATCTACATCTTACCAGACCTAATTAGAAATTTACTACTACTAATACGAGTAGTCTAAATTGAATTCCATAATTTGAACATATCGATCGTTAACGTAACTATTTACTTTCAATTAACGTAATACTATTCAAATTATGAATTGTAATTTAAATTTCAGTTTGTAGTAGTAAAATAACGCAACAGCCCCATGAAATTAACAAGTTCAGTGAATGGGTTAAATATACATACGAATGACCATATGTAAGTTTAATATTCAGGTTATGTTATGTCTCGCTCACGAAATATTTCAAATAGTTATGTATAATAAACTGCTATTCACAAACGACCATAAAATGCTTATTTTAATCGACCTTGACTATATCGTTTTGATGCCGTTGGCTTATTCACACATAACAAGACATAAAACGGTTTCTTCATCTTACGTATGCACATAATAAAAATATATACAAAGTGGATACGGAAGGTGAAAGTATATCATAGCCGCATATTTGCAATTTACATAAATTTTGTAAATAGAAAATTTGCGTAACAAATTTTTAATTTTTTGTGTCTCTTTTCCTATTATAGCAAGAATCTCGGGTCGTTATTGTTACGCCAAATGGGAAGTTAAGGGGTCGACAACAATACTACAAGTCTGGAACGCCTGGATTTTTTTATAGTTTTAAGGGGATACGCTATGGTCAAGCACCGATCGGACCGCGTCGTTTTAAATCGGCCCTGCCCGAGAAACTATGGCGGAAAACAAGAAATGCGATGCGCGAGGGAAACTCATGTCCACACCGCAACATGATTTTAAATACCTACAAAGGGGATGAGGATTGCTTATTTTTGAATGTTTACACACCAGAACTACCTACGAAAAATGGACATCCAAAATTACCGGTTATGTTCTTTATACACGGTGGAGGTTACTCCTTTGGATCGGGTAACTCATTTATTTATGGCCCAGACTTTTTAGTCGCTGAAGGTGTCGTACTCGTTACAATAAATTATCGACTCGGACCACTTGGTTTCCTGAGCGTGGGTCCCGATGCACCTGGAAACGCCGGTTTAAAAGTAATATTTATTTAGAGTTACAAGTTGAACATATTTTATTGCACAACATTACCGGTTTTTATATTTGATCGATTTTGTGATTTTGAATTTGAATTTCGGTCCTTGAAAATAATTATATACAAATTTTATTAATAATGATTTTTATTTCAATATCAGGATCAAGTACTCGCACTGCAGTGGGTTCAAGAAAATATTGCTGCATTCGGTGGTAGCCCATCGGACGTGACCATATTTGGTGAATCGGCTGGCGCTTCATCCGTCGAATATTTAATGATATCACCAATGGCTGCTGGACTATTTCATCGTGCAATATCACAAAGTGGCTCATCATTAAATCCATGGGCTATGATTCGTAACCCACGTGAACGTGCTTTCCGTTTAGGTGCTATACTCGGTTTTAAAACAAATAGCACGAAAGCGTTACTAGAATTTTTGCGTAAAGAATCGCCACGCCACTTAGTCGATTCTGCGTCGAAAACATTAACATTTGAGGATGGGCGCAATCAAATAGGGCTACCATTTGTGCCGACCATCGAGGACTGGGAATATGACGGCGAATCATTCCACGATTTTAGGATACAGGAAAATTTAATTGGTGACCAAACTTTTATGGGCGAACCACCAATGAAAACACTTAAATCCGGGAAGATTACAAAAATTCCGTATATGACAGGATTCAATTCGCACGAAGCATTACTATTTATGAGAAGTATTATGAAACAAAACTATTATTCAATATAAATGTATAATTCAAATTTTATAAATATTCTAGGGCTCAGCCAAGACCCAGCACTGCTGGATACTATCAACAACGATTTTGTTCGAATGGTGCCTAACGATTTGTACATTCCGGGTGGTCGAGATTCAACTGAGGCGCATAAAATTGCACAAAAGATCAAAGATTTTTATATGGGACCGCGGCCGGTTAGTGAAGAGACTATAGAGGAAATGATTTTCGTGAGTAAATTTTGTATTATTAACCCCCCCCTCTCAATTTCAAAGTGAGGGGAAAAGATAAACAACTCTTTTCGCCCCAGTTTAAAATTGAGTGATTCATTTGCGTTGCAGTCAAACGCAACACGTCCAGGATCGAGAGTGGCATTTAGTTTCAGTACAAAAACAACTTACCAGAAAGTTTTAATTGTTTATTTTACAAATTAGTTTGTTCCAAAACCCTGTTTGAGTTTTGTTAGCAATAGACGTTTTCTATCCTTCACCCTATGGAATCGTTATCCCTTTTCGACACTTGATTAACCTTAATCCTATTCAGTTTAAAAAAAACCTGTGGTTTTGTTTCAACCAAATTGGATAGTTTCATAGTACCAACCGAGTTCCGTACTATTCGTTTGATGTAGGTCTTTGTTTCATCCAATTTACTCATTTTCAAATACCACATCCACAGCTCAATTTGGAATCCTTTGTTATCAAAGGCATGTCGAAAATTTATATAAGATTCTCATTTTCGTTATGTAGTATGAGTTCCATCCTCTTCGACTGAGAAATAACTTAATACTATTGTAATAATCCATTGCAGTCGTTTAGTGACACTCGAAAATCTTCTCCCTCGATTTTTGTCTAAAATAGTTTGAGCCGATTTTTTTTTTTAAGAGACCCGGACGCCATCTGAGAATACCTTAAACAAATTTCACGAATTTAAACTCATAATAATCGATTGTTAGCACTCGAAAACCGATCTCAACATGATCCAAAATAACGACAAGCATCTGCTGGGTGTTCCAAAATTAACAATCCGTCGTATTCACGACGTATTATGAAATCAGCTGCCTTGAGAGATTGAACAAGCAGCGTTTTGTAGGGAAACAGGTGTAAACCGGAATGCATTATTTTATGCACAGTTGTTATTGGAATCGTCAATTGTGTGGATCGTCGCCTTAAAAATGTTTGATGACCATTTCTCACACTTGTATGCGCCTACAATCAGTAGTGGTTTCATTGTGCTGAAATCGAGCCACTATACGTCAAATTATTGGGCCAGAATGCGCCTGGAAAATTCTCGTTGCGTAGCAATAATTGAGTGATTGTTTCGGGCGTACATTAAAACTATTACAACAAATAGCTGAGGTGTCAACTGATCCATTTAATAAATTTTTTTGAGGTAGTTAACAATAATCTGAAAGAAATTTAAAACTAAAATTAAACATAATCAAAATACCAATAACAAAAGCGAATGGGGTGATTAATTTTGGAATACCCTGTATTAATAGAAAACATGGGTGTAACATCAAGTAACATAACACAATATAATATAACATGGTGCAACATGGCCTAACGTAACTGCCTCAGGTGTCCCTCCCCATCATGAAGCGTAGGACGCTATAAACGCTATAATAATCGATTCCTGGTTATTGAAAGCTTTTCAACCATCAAGGTTGTTTTAACAAGGTAGTAACGGTTGTTTTTTCAAAAAAAATTCAAAATTTATTGCCCTGTTTTGGTGGGTATCCATCCACTAACCTTCTGAGTTTTGTTTTATCACCGTTTTGTTTTTTATATTCTCACGCATCTTTAAGGCTAGACAATTCAAGAAACCTTTTATTAAAAACCGTCGGTGTTGGAGGTCAATCTGACCTGTTGTATGGATACTCCTTCGTGTTTATAGACTTTTGGTTTTGTTGCTGTTCACTTTCAGACCCAGTAATTTGCGTGGAGGGTAATCGATAGTAAATTGTCCCTGATATCATCAGGTCTCCGGCCATCCAAGAATTTTGTCTGTCTTGTTTTGAATAAGCAGCGAGAAGATGCAATTGCTCTAACCTAACACGTGCTTGAGCGCCAGAATAAATAGCACATGTGTGAGCGCAGATGTTATCCGGAAGGGATCAGATACAGTCTCCTCTACTACAATTGTACACAGCGAGCCAGATGTTATAAGCTTACAGAGTAACAAGCTTCTCTGGTATTCCGGATCATATGTGCGTGGTTGATGCTGTCATATGCCTGTTATGCTGTACGCCCGAACGTACGAAACCTTTTTTCAGGATCATTCGCTGCGCAAAACACTGTGGCGAATCACATTATCCGTCGTCGATGACATTTTTGACAAGGGGAATGATTAGAACAAGTATACAACATTAGTAAGCACTAATTAATTTTCATATTTGGTACTGGCGCTTTTTATGTAGGTTACTATCGAGTGTGTTCTTCCATTACTCAAGAAACTCCTACTGGTCCCCGATCGGGACGATAATTCATAAAAATTAGATGCAAGATAAGCTGCACCGTGTTTTAATAATTCTGCGGGAATTTCGTCAAGACCGAGTGTCTTTCCACCTCTTCGCCCACTGGGATAATATCTCGAGTAGGAGTCACTTCGTTCTTCCGATTTAGTAGAGTTTGAAAGTAGATTTGAAATACTGAGGGAACATCAGCCACGTTTGTTCTCAACTCTACATGCGTGCCTTTGATGTTTTCAGTAAGATTTTTGGCATTGTCAAAGCAATCTCTTGAATTTCCGTTTTCCGATTGGAAGCTTATATTTTCGTCCTCATATATTTGTGCTTGTTTGCCCGGAGGTATTTTTTTCTGGTGCGAAAATACTTTGTGTGAACCGGACAAGTGGTGCAGTGGTTAAAGCTTCGGCACTTGGACCGGGAGGTACTGGGTTCGAATCCAATCAGAGGCTAGATGCAAGTCGAATTTTCATCATCGATTACAAGCGGTGATGTTAATCAACACAACTTAGACCCTCTGATGGAATGCAGAATTCAACGCCGACCCACCGTCCATGTCAATGTACAGGTTGACATGGAGTTTGCAATATGCAGGTGGTATAGTGTAGTTGTGTGAGTAAGTGAATAGGTGAATGGGTTAGTGATGTGGCGTGAATGCGTGGTATCACAATGGGCCAGAAAATGGCCTAAGTGTCAACCATTGAAACCTAACCTACTTTGTGTGAGTGTTCCGAGTGTTATGAGCTAATTATTGTTTACGCAGCTTTTGTTTATTATCATCAATTTAACATTTTATGGCTGACTGGATAACTAGCCACTGCTCCTGGATGTTTCGTGGAGTTTCGCGGTTTTATTGTATCGGTTTAGATATTCAGTGAAAGCTGATTGGTAACTTTGCAGAGAGTTTGGAATTTTTAGAGCATCGATATTTTTGAACAGAACAAACATATGAACACTGATAAAAGCTTTGACATCATCTGATTTGTTGTCTGTGGTTGGTGCATGAGCATTGGCAATCGTGATATTGAATATCTTTGTGCCGAGTCTAACCATGCATATTCGCATGAGAAAGCCGACTGCAGATTCTCCTCCGTTGTGATGGCCGCTGTGGTGGAGAGTATAATCTGGTATAATCTAGTATTATAGACCCCACTTCCAACCCATCAAAACTCTTGTAGTGCAGGTACGTCCAGTGTGTAAAAATCCGCCTGGTTCGAAAAGTTATGAAAATTTCCAGGTCTTAAAATGCTTAGCGAGTTCGTTGTTGTGATGAATCCGATAAATAAAAATCGAGGCCTTTATGGTTCATAACTTAATGTTTCCACTGTATACCGGTAATAAATCTTAAAGCATCCAGTCCTATCTAAAACACGCATCTATAGCGAGCCGTTGGCTACAAGATACACGCCCGCTTCAGCCACTCTTAACCTGGATAACATTACCTGATGTGGTATGCATGTTGTGGCGCCAATGACTCGGCTTAACATGTTGTGTTACGACTATAAGCAGAATTTTCTCTGCATCGCCATCACTATACCACCTGATCCAATGAGAGTTGCCCAGAGAACACCGCGAGGAGATATGAATCTAAGAATTTGCCTCTTGAGCCTGGACCATTTATTAACCAATCATAGTTATATGTGTTTTCAATAAAAATAGTACATTCCAAGCTGGTTTTGGAAGAAGCTCTGTAATATCGCCAACATTAATCGAAAGAGTTTATGGTTAGAATTGTCTAAATAGTACGAATGCCTAAATATTCATACCATCATGAAAATAGAAACGCAGTCACATTATGTTGGCAAAATTGAGAACAAGCTATCGAGAATTTTTGAAGTTAACCTGTCACCGGCATTAGTTAAACTGTTTTGGGAATTCATCCATGGGTTGAAATTGCGCCATGACATTTGACATTGAGCCATCAAAATGTTCACCCGCGTAATTCGATGTTTATAAATAATATTCACAGAAAAGATGTGAGTCACCTCTATTACCGGATTTAATATTCAAACGTTTTATTTAATTTATCGTTACAGTTGCTGACCGACATGATGTTTATGAAAGGAATTGCGGATTCAGCTCGCCTCCATGCACGCGGTTCAAATTCGACATACATGTACCGGTTTGGTTTTGATGGCTCGCTCGGTTTGTACAAGCGCTTGTTAGGTATTTCACGGCCAGGCTCATGCCATGGCGATGAATTAGGCTACTTATTTCAATTCGGTGCGTTCAGCTTGAGTTTGGATGCGGCCTCATCTGAAATACAGGTTAAGCGGCGTATGGTGAAAATGTGGACAAATTTCGCTAAATACGGGTAAGTAATATTATATTACAATATTCGCGAGATCGCGCGTATATATTCCAAGGACAAATTTAGTCGTCTTACCAAACGCTGATTAATTTACTTATTTTGCAAATAGATTCGCTATTATAAAATTTTTAATGACCTCCACCGTAGCAATAAATCTATATGTCTGTTTAAGTTTTATAGCAGAAGCATGTCCGCAGATTACAATCCAACATTTGTAAGACAAAAATGTGGTATGTTTATTGCGCTAAATATAACAAATTTGCACAGAGCAGCAAATTATGTATGTGCAACACATGCCGCTCGCGTTATAAAATAATTTCAAACCCATTCCATGCCACAATTCAATCGAAATTAAAAAAAAAAAATTAATTGCTAATATTAAACGGTAAATTGTATAATAAACTCGGTGTAGGTCATTGATTTAATAGAAAGAGAAACACACGGTCTGTAATTAATTTGAACATTGCATAACATTAATCTCTTATTTATGCGGTAGTTGAACATGTTGTGTAACATTTAACCTCATCAAGGTTTTAACATTTGTTTACTTTTGTTAAACGTATGTTTTGTCCGATCCGATAATTATACAACATTTAATTTTTAATAAGACAGATTGTAAAGAAATGCTTTTTAATCGTTTTACAGTAATCCAACACCGCTGGGCGAACTAGATCCAGTACTCGCCGTTAATTGGTTACCAGTCACCACGGATTCAACACGGCTAAATTATTTAGATATAACAGCACGACTGGTGCCGAAAGTGAATCCCGAATCGGAGCGGCTGGCTTTCTGGGATGATATGTATTCAAGGTATGGTGCAATATGAGGCAAATGCAGAAAAACACTGTAGCGACTGAATACGAAAAGTAAAAAAAATACAAAATAATATAATTCAAATATGTAATTGTTATAATTTTTATTATTATTATTATTTTTATTTGTTAATCTATTGTTAAAATACTGTGTATGTGTTAATGTTATATAATTAGAGATAAACTGTGTTTTTAATTAGTAAGTTATATGAAAATTGAGCCAATGTTTTAGGCAGTAAATTGAGTGCGAAATAAATTTCTAAAAACCAAATATTTTAAGTGTTTTAAATTGCAGTAATTTGAGAATGAGGTTAATCGCACAAGATCAGAGGATCCATTGTAAGCTCTTCCAGAACTGTCGATATTGTAACATCAAACCTTTTTAACAAATCAGGAAGTGGATGAGATGGAAAGCGGTACCACACACTGAAGATTTTCTATTTTGGGTGTGATTACCGGTTTGAGGAAGCATTTCGAAACGGCTCTAATAAGATAATCGTTACGAATTTGGGGCGTTCGATATGGATTCAAAATGGATTTTGCAAATAAAATATAAAGCGGGACAAATTTTATTTATACCACTTATAACTTGTTTAACAATTCACTATTTCACTAATTATTTGTGTTTGTTCACACTATTTAACTTTTACTGTTCAGTTTTACTCTTAACATGCCCTGCTCACTGTTAAATTGTGCATCCCTTTCATGTAGTCGTATTCGCGAACACAAATTCCCTTGTCTTGATGATTAATGCCGTTATTAATCCCAGTATTTAACAAGATTCCTCCCCACTTCCCGTTATTATACCTGTGTAGAGAAGAATTTATAACACTAGCTCACTCTAAATCTGTTCGTCTAGAATAGTTACATCTAATACCGTGTTGTGTCAGTCTATCACATTTCCGTAAACCTCTGACGTTTCTTTGTATCCGATACACATTATCGTTGATTCTCTTAAAAATTTTGTATCAACCCTTCCAAATGCGTAGTACCTATTGAATCTTCGTTTTTGCCTCATAACTTCCAGCGTGCCACCATCTCAACTTCAATAGGTATGCTACCTGAGGACGTGCTTCTGCTGAGCTACCATTACGGATCTTTTTTCGTCTTGGTAAGCGAAATCGTCCGACCTTTTCATTCGCCGTAAACTACCTTCATGTAGTTTTGCACTATCCGATATAGAACAGAGCATTAACCTCTGATCTTGGTTGTTTCGTCAACCCTCTGTGAGAAGCTTCTCTCAAATTCCTAGACATATGAGCGAGGTGCGGAAGTTGTTATACTGTAGTTCTAACATTTTTCCAAGATCACCCTCAACGCAATTTAGTGGTTGCGGATATCTTCGGAAAGGGGGACATGATCTACGATCCTACGGGATTCTAGGTTTGAACTATTAACGCTCACTAATGTCACTGTTTCAGGTGGAAATTATATTCTGAGTAGATATAAAAAGCGATGCTCAATTCGTTACGGAAATCCATAACCACTTCTAAACTGATAAGAGGCTGTAAGCATTTCATAAGCGTTCACTGTTTCAACAACAGTAAACCTTTATACTACTATTCCTTGGGATATTGAGGAAAATGTCGTAGTTGATGCTTTACTAAAGCGGGATCAAGTCTGAAGTTCATTGTGCCTAAACCTGCTGCATCTTTGACCATTTAGAATGATTGAGACTTGTTGAAGAGCATGGATTCATTCACTTTGTTTGCAGATGTTCTGTATTCAAGAGCTACGTTTAATACCGTTTTCGTTTCCTTAAACATAAAACTTTGAATGTAGGTTGGTTTCTACCCTGGATCAAGCTCCAGTTGCCCAGAGCAACAGAGCACAAACAGTATTTTGAGCTTCAGTTTACCACTTCACACCACTTTCACTATATAGGTCTCCTTATATCCTCGCTTGTTTTGTCGTAGGACTTTTTTCGTATATTCTATTTGGTCGTCTGGGATTTTTTTGAAAATGACAATCTGGATCGTCAAGAAACTAAAGCACAACAGTTGGGGAGAATTTATTGAAAATTTGGATGTGGTGACCTAACATCCCACATCTGAAGCACCTTTTTGACTTTTGATATCACATGGCTTCGCACTTGACTGTTGCAATTCTTTGTGAGTCCAATAGCTTTGTTGAGTTAGTTGCCTCAACGCTTCTCTTATTATGACCTTTATCTCCTTGATATATTTAGAATCCAACTTACGCAACTTTACTGAATCGTTTGCTAAACTTGCTCCGGTTGCCTCATATTCTAAAACCAACGGCAATAATTTATTCATGGTTTTTTCTCTACAGGCCTACTGTTCTAACTCACGGCATCTAGTTCACTGCATTCTAAGTTTTACAGGCTCTCCCAGCGAAGTTATCGCTTGTTTTGCATTTGAATCTTGCATAATTCTAGGACGTGTGCCTGCCATATCTTAGTTCCAACTCAGTTCATAACCCATTCATAGCTCCTTTCTGTTGTGGATACAGTTTGCTAGATATCTGCAACGGGATCGGTACGAAAGGCCGAATTACAAAATCCCGAATTCTCAAAATCCCGCTTTTTAAAATCTCCCTTTTCGAAATCGCGCTTTTCATTTTTTGGAATTTGGCCGTTTCTTAACCTATAATTGTCAAATTTGGTTTGCAGAATTGGATTTGGAGTCTAGTTTGAATTTTGAACGAAATTCCGGAATTCGGCCATGTGGAATGTTACTAGACCATTTCTTAACAAATTATGGTCAAATTTGGTAAATACAACTGGATTAAGATTTTAACGTGAAGTTATGGAATTATACCATTCTAAATGGAATGATACATTTGTTAACCAATCATGATCGAATTTATATTATAGGGCTGGATTGGGATTCTAACATCAATTTTGGCTGAATTTTTGGATTTTAGGCATGTTGGATGGTATTTGGCCATTTCTTGACCAATCTGGTCACATTTGATATATCGGTCTAGGTTGGGATTTTAACATGAATTTTGAACGCGTTTAAGGAATTTGGCATTGCTTAATTTAATTACGCTATTTCTTCTTCATTGAATGGATCTTTGAAATTTTTTAGCAACTTACGTAGAATTCTAATCAAACTTGATTCCGAACCAACATTTATCTTATTTATCAAAAGAATAATAAAAGAAAAAAACAGTTGTCATAATTTGGTAACTATTCGGTTTAACGAAAGAATTTACCACTACACAGAAAGTTTAATTAGGCAGTTTTATCGAATTTGCGTTAAACGTGAGTGACGCAATCAGAATCACCTTACTGTCTAAATATAATGGAAAACAAATTCTAATATAAATTTTAGATATTCTTCCAAAATTTAATTTACCATGCTAGATAATGGATATTAAATTGAAAATGAATTTCTGGTAAAGTACTGACGAATAAATCTGATCAAATTACTTGAACAGCTACGGAGCAATAGTAATTATTGTAATTTCACTGTTGTTCTGGAATATAAATTGTGAATGTTAAATGAGATTTGGCCATTTCTGAACTGAATATGATCAAATCCAGATTATAATCCTGAATATTTCCAATTCGTTCGTCACAAATCAAATGAAACTTAATGTCAAGTGAAAGTTATCTCTTTGGATATGTTTGCACGTCACGGCAATACCTCGGTTGACTCCAACTCCAGCCAAAACAGACGATTCGGTTTAGTTTCAAAATGGAGCACCTTACAAAAATTACCAAGTATTATATCTTGAAAAAATTACCAAGTATTATATAAACTATAATTACACATATATTTATTCAAAAGTTTTTAACTGTAGCAATTCTTAAACTTTAAAACAACCTTAAAAACTATAAATGTTCTACTTTAAGCATAATATTTTGTTCCGGAATTAAAACTAGTGGTTTCTTTTGGAAAACCATTTTCTCAGGTGTTTCAGCACACGTTACAACATTAAAATTTCGAATAATCGAAATTAGTCCTAAACGTACTTGCATCACACCAAACCGTTGACCGATGCATACACGTGGCCCTTCACCAAACGGTAGAAATGCAAAATGATTTCGATTTGCAACATTTTCCACCGTAAAACGTTCGGGATCGAATTTTTCTGGATTAGGATAGATACTCTCGTCATGATGAATTCCATATACTGGTATTAAAACATCTGTTCCTTTCTCGATGACGTGTTTAGTTCCAGGTACTTGATAATCGAGAGAAGCTTCTCTAATCAATGTATCACCTGGTGGGTATTTACGTAAGGCCTCGTTAATTACTTGGTCCAAATATGGCATCTCATTAGTCGCCTGGTATGTCACTTCATTATTGTGTTTACTGAGCACTTCGTTTATTTCACTGCGAAGACGATTCTGAATTTCTGGATTCCGTGCCATTTCATATAATGCGAAAGTCATTGTGGAGCCTGAGGTTTCAAACCCGGCAATGTAAAATAAGAATGCCTGCGATGCGATATCTAAATCAGTGAACTTTTCGTCCGAATTTGATACTTTCTTTTGAATTTCTAACAGAAGTTGCATAAAATCTTTTCGTTCAACATTATTGTTGCGTCGCAATGCAACCGTTTCATTAACAACGTTTATAAAAAAGTCGCTAAGTTCTTTACGCAGAAAACACACACCCAACTTTCTGGCTAAATTAGGAAAAGCCATGCCGAACGATTGTTTAAATTGTTCGAAACCGGTCGGTTCAAAAAATATTTTTCCTTTTACTCGAAAAACAGATTCTGGGTCTTTAAGGCTGTTACACTCGATTCCAAAAGCCGTATTTCCAATCACATCTGTAGAATATCGAGACACAATTTCTTTCACATCAAAAGCATAACCACTATCAGCAATCTTATTAATTTCCGTAATCATTTTATTAGCGATATGTAAAACTGTGCCAAACATCATTTTCATTTTGCCACTTGTAAAGGTTGGTGATAATTTTGCACGTAGATTTTTCCATTTGTTGTCCCTAATCACAAAAAGATGAGCCGATAACGGGTCGTCTTTCTCGTTGTGATAGAAATTTCGGTTGCGAAAATAATCGAAATCTTTCACCATAATATTTTTGATCAAATCTAAATCCGCCACCAGAACTGCGGGCCTTGTAAATAAATAAACTCCAGCAAATGATACTTTGTTTTTAACTTCACGATAGATTTTTTGGGTAATTTCATATTGGTGGCGCGTAGTTCCTAATCCGCCAAAATTACCCATCGGGAATTCCGGTTTTGGTGAGTAAACTCCACGATTCTCCCAGTACGAATACTTTTTGCGTATATAAAAGTAGATCAACCCCAGAAAGGATACAATCCAAACCAGCACCGTAGGCCACATATTTTGTCGATTGTAACTGCGGCCGATAATTGAAATGATTGATTTTATATTACTGTTCTGTACTTTATATTTATGCAACATAAATACCTTTCTTAAGTTTGTGATAAGCAGGTTTGTTTTATTGTAACTGCAAATTGTAATAGAAGTGACAACAGTCTAACGATTATCGTTAAAGATGTTTTAAGTTGAATGACAACTCTATAGTTTTAATTAATTCGATCACTGTGCACGACTTTATAGTAATCTGCCCTTCAAGCTAAAGATGTTTGAAGAGATAGATAAAACGTATAAGATCAAGGCCGAACTCTAGTAAGCTTACAAAAATTCTTAAGTTTGTGATAAGCAGCTATAACATACATTCGCATATGTTATTCATATTTATATACGCGCAATAACAATTAAATTATTTCACAATCGATTTTTAAAATATATTTTATTATTAATTACTTAATAATTTCCACAAGATGTGGCGAGCGAATCACTGCAACGTGTGACTTCTGTGACGAGTGGACACCAACTGATTTCGATTTGTATTTTTGGTTAATTCATTCCGTACAACCACATGGACATGTGGGGCTATCGTGTGTGAAGTCGGTATCAAGAAGATTGAATTATTCGTGTTACGTCTACGTCGTTTCCGATCTTAGCGTAATTGTACATATGAGTGTTTGTACTTGTTTTTACTTCATTTGGGAAAATTTTTGATGTGTGGAATATAAACGATATGTGTGTGATATATGCGATAAGAATATTGTTGGCCGAAATATTCTAACCGCTATACAGGTTTGTTTCATTGTTACTGCAAAAACTATTAAACAGCTCAAACTACGCATTTAAGTTGTTTTAGTAATCAATTCGCTTTGCAAATGCCACTATAAACCAACTTTAAGTTAATTGTAATGGAAGTGACCACAGTATCATGATTACCGTTAAAGATTTTTTTTTAAACTCGGCGTGTTCACTCCGACCAAAATAATAAAAATATCATGATATTTTTTGTGACCCTAACTTCACTCCGTATAAGTTTATATCAAAACCGAGTGAACAACCAAATTGAGATAAAATTGTAAATTAGTTTTGTACGTTAAAATAGGCTTATCATAATAAATAATTTTATTTCAATTTTTAAAGGCGAATACAGAGGAAAATAAAACTCCAACCACATAAAAAACCGTAGCAATTCTACGTTCTAACGAAATAAAATGATTATCTATATATTTTATACTCGTAAATATGAACATAATTATCTAGTGTTTCTTCCTTTTCATTTAAATATTAATTCATGTTGAATTGATAAGAATTTAATGTGTACACATCACATAAATGTTAGCAACATCGTAGCCTCTTATCACAATAATTTTTTTAAACAAATAGGTATATATACAAAAATTTTGACAGCTAGAATCAAAAAATTTCTTCGTTTTTTCTGTGATAATAATGAGTGAGTTTTATGGCAAAACGTAATAAAAAAAATATCATGATATTTTTTATCATTTTTGACCGACTGAACACTAGGATTGAATGACAGCTGTTGATTTAATTAACGCATTCGATTTCTGTGCCTTTATTGTAATCGGCCCTTCGAAATATATTTGAAGATGTAGATAAAACGTTTAAAATTAAGGCCGAATTTCAGTAAGCTTTTTAATATTTATGAGAACAAAGTGTACCACACACCGCAAAATGCCGTACCGCATAATGAAATGCCAGTCATTCGTTTCTATATGGCTAAACACAGCGAACTGAACTTTAAATTTGTTTAAATGTTAGAGATATTTTCAGTCCTCGTCGTAATCATCACAATTCTATTAAGGTATTCACGCACGTTCCTCTAAGACACCGCTTGTATTATTCACTTTACATAGATCCGAATACGGCATTCTTAGTGACAAACTAAACCTTAACAGCCACTATTATCGTTTATAAACTTTTTCGATTTTTTAGCTTCAGGGCGTAATTATTGCACTCCGTTACATACATGGTTCTCGTATCGCCGTCAAGTACCCGCCGCCCCAAATAATACGTGGTATGTGATACAAGGAGACTGTCTCTTTGCAATTAAGAAAAGAAAATGTTGTAACTCTTCATTTTTTTGACAATAACACGCTGTTTTGTAATGCGGCGCTCTTCGTATCACACCTGTTCCGTATTGTGAAGTATTTGCCTTGCAAAATCTGGTTCGTACCACTGTTTTGCAAATAACGCTATAAATTTGACGGCTTACAACAAAAATTATAGTACTTTACATAATTACTAGAATTTTCTTCCAAAATACCGAAAACAAAACAACAACAATTTTTACAATTAATTATTAATATACTTTACACAATTAATTTTAATTACATAGCTAATTTTACTTTATTCACCACTAGCGAATTAAGGCGGTGATTCATGTATAAATTTTGTCTGACAGATAAGAAAAATAACCTATGTACATATTTGTTTTTTTCGACTTTTCGGACAAAATATTATTTTTAATTGTCCCCATACAAGGTTTACGACTTTTCTAGTCGTAGAAACAAAGAGGCCATTTAATCACAATATTTCTACAAAAAAGTAGAAAAATGCACTTCCCCCCCCCCCCCCCCCCCCCCTCTTCTTTTTAACCCCAGGGTTCTGGTGTAAAAATACACAAACCCTTACAAAAAATCTCAAATTTGAATGTCGGCCATATTTTTTATAGTACCACTGAGTATGATTTTCTCTTTGATAGTACGGCAAAAAACAAAAATTGCTCAATTTTGTAGAAGATTTGACGGCAATGAGAACAAAAGAATACGTATATAAATATAAAAAAAAAATCAAAAAGAACAAAAATAAAAACACTTTCCAGGTTGCCAGACATAAAATATTAACCAATCAGAGCGATTATTATTCATGTCCGTCAGACAAAATTTCTACATGAATCACCGCCTTTACTCACCCAACGCTTACCGCGTTTTTTTTTACAACTGTTATATTAGACTGGGGGGAAATTAATTCATTATTTTTACGTTTATTTCGGTAACAAACATTTGTCTTGGCTCAAATATGCGCTGATTTTTCGAAAACTCAGTCAGTTTCCACAAGCCTTTCACAAGCCAGGCCATTTTGCACCACCAAGAGTGCTTGCCATGGACAAAAACGGTCTATGCATAATAATGTCCCGCTTGTTTGGGACCTTCTGGCCACCAGCCTTTGTTATTGGCTAAATCTGGCCGCTTCTGGCAGATTGTTGCCTTCACTCGGTCCAATTGCAGGCAGTAGAGGTCCGAATTGAGTGTTTGGCCATTGAGTAGCAGCTTATAGTAGGTGAAAAATTATTTGATGCAAAAAATCGATCAAAATTTTAACAATAAAACTACATAGCACATATAACTATACTACAGAAAATGCATAGTTTCAAGAAATGGAGTAAGAGTTTTGGCGCATAGAATTAAGAAAAACAAAACGCTTATCGGAAACTTCGGGAAGAACTTGAATCAATTGGGAAAAATAATATTTGGCAATGAAAAGGAAAAAATTTTCAATGAAAATTTTGATTAAGCAGTTTTATCGAATTTGCGTTACACCTGGAGTGACCCAATCAGAATCTCATTACATGGCTAATTTAGTATCCATTAAATTTTGGAAGATTATCTAAAATTCATATTAGAATTTCTTTTCCATTTAGACAGTAATGAGATTCTGATTGCGGCACTCAGGTCTAACGCAAATTCGATAAAACTGCTTATGCTTGGTTCACGTATGCGATCAAAAAATGATTCGCGAATCAAGCCAATCTTTGAGCGTAATTATTTCGCATTATTACTCACAATTTGTTATTTTTTTTTATTATGTTGGATGCTTCCGATCAAAATTTTCCCAAAGTTAAAATTATTTCATCTCGGGCGGGGAATTTTGTATATGTTTTCAATGATTTAATTTTCCTTTGATTCGCGAATCATTTTTTGATCGCATACGTGAAGAAGCATTAATCAAAATTTTCATTGAAAATTAATTTCTGGTAAAGTGCTGACGAATAGATCTGTGAAATATAGCAAATTTCTTGATGAGTTACGGCACAATAGAGATTTTTATTGTAATTTTACTGTTGTTCTGGAATATGAACTGTAAATGTTAAATGCAATTTGGCCATTTCTGAACTGAATATGGTCAAATCCAGATTATATTCCTGAATATTTCCAAGTCGTTCTTCTTACAAATCAAATGAAATTCGAACACCCAACAAGAAATAAATATTTCAATAAAAGAATCTATAATGGTTACGCAGCCGCCGAGATTGTTACGCTTGAATCGTTGATTAGTGTTAAAGTATATTAGCGAATATATTTTTCAATTTGATTTAAGCTCAAGAGTGTATGCGTTATCGAACAGTCGCATTCTTTTATGGGTGTCGAATACAACGACCGTTAAAAAAGCCTTGAAATTAAATTTCAGATAGAATTATCTAGTGAAAGTTATCTCTTTGGATATGTTTGCACGTCACGACGTCACGTCAAGACAACGCCTCGATTGACTCCAACTACAGCCAAAACAGACGATTCGGTGTAGTTTCAAAATGGAGCAGCTTAAAATAATTAGCAAGATAGCTGGTAATTTTCAAATCAAATGCATTTTAATTACACATATTTATTCAAATGTTTTTAACTGTAGTAATTCTAAAAACTTTAAAATAACCTTAAAAACTATAAATGTTTTGCTTTAAGCATAATATTTTGTTCCGAAACTAAAATTATCGGTTTCTTTTTGAAAACTATTTTCTCAGGTGTTTCAGCGCACGTTACAACATTAAAATTTCGAATAATCGAAATTAGTCCTAAACGTACTTGCATCACACCAAACCGTTGACCGATGCATACACGTGGCCCTTCACCAAACGGTAGAAATGCAAAATGATTTCGATTTGAAACATTTTCCTCTGAAAAACGATCGGGATCGAATTTTTCTGGATTAGGATAGATACTCTCGTCATGATGAATTCCATATACTGGTATGTAAACGTTTGTTCCTTTCTCAATGACGTGTTTAGTTCCAGGTACTTGATAATCTATTGAAGCTTTTCTGAGCAAAGTCTCACCTGATGGGTATTTACGTAAGGCCTCGTTAATTACTTGGTCCAAATATGGCATTTCATTAGATGCCTGGTAGGTCATTTCGTTATTGTATTTACTGAGCACTTCGTTTATTTCACTGCGAAGGCGATTCTGAATTTCTGGATTCCGTGCCATTTCATATAATGCAAAGCTCATTGTGGAGCCTGAGGTTTCGAACCCGGCAAGGTAAAATACGAACGCTTGCGCTGCGATATCTAAATCGGTGAATTTTTCGTCCGAATTTGATACTTTCTTTTGAATTTCTAACAGAAGTTGCATAAAATCTTTCCGTTCAGCATAATTATCGCGTCGCAATGCAACCGTTTCATTAACAACGTTTATAAAAAAGTCGCTAAGTTCTTTACGTAGAACACACACTCCCAATTTTCTGGCTAAATTAGGAAAAGCACTGCCGAAGGATTGTTTAAATTGCTCGAAACCAGTCGGTTCAAAAAATATTTTTCCTTTTACTCGAAATTCAGCTTCTGGATTTTTTAGACTGTTACACTTGATTCCAAACGCCGTATTTCCAATCACATCTGTAGAATATCGAGACACAATTTCTTTTACATCAAAAGCACAACCATTATCAGCAATTTTTTTAAGTTCGGTAATCATTTCATTGGCGATTTGTAACACTGTGCCAAACATCATTTTCATCTTGCCACTTGTAAAGGTTGGTGATAATTTTGCACGAAGATCCTTCCATTTGTAATCGTCAATCGCAAAAAGATGAGCCGATAACGGGTCGTCCTTCTCGTTGTAATAGAAATTTCGGTTGCGGAAATAATCGAAATCTTTTACCATTATGTTTTTGATCAAATCTAAATCTGCTACCACAACTGCGGGCTGAGTAAATAAATAAATTCCAGCAAATGGTGCTTTGTTTTTAACTTCACGATAGATTTTTTGGGTAATTTCATATTGGTGGCGCGTATTTCCTAATCCGCCAAAATTACCCATCGGGAATTCCGGTTTTGGCGAGTAAACTCCACGATTCTCCCAGTACGAATATTTTTTGCGTATATAAAAGTAGATCAATCCCAGAAGGGATGTAATCCAAACCAACACAGTAGGCCACATATTTTGATGTAACTTGTAATTGCACGGAATAGTAAATTGTAACTGCGGCCGACAATTGAACTGATTGGTTTTATATTACTGTTTTGTGCTTTATCTTAATTATGCAACAAATACATTTCTTAAGTTTATGATAAGCGTGGCTTGCTTAATTTTTCTATAAAATGACTTTAAGTAAATTGTAATGGAAGTGATAAAAGTGTCACGATTATCGTCAAAGATATTTTTTAAATTGAATGGCAACTGTTGTTTTAATTAATGCATTCGTAGACTGTCCCTTTATTACAATCTGCCTTTCACAATAAAGATGTTTGAAGAGGTAGATAAAACGTATAATTCAAAATCGATTTTTAACAGGTTTACTACCACCACAGGAAAAACATATTAGAAAAACGCGGATCAATATAACTAAATGACCTTAACTGAGGTGCCATGTTATGGACATACTCATTTCAACCAAGCCCCGAAAAACTATTTTACTTATATGCATATGATCCGCCAGTGGTGCACGCGGCGTCATAATGAAAGTAATGCTTGACCCACCGGTGGATCACATGGCAGTAAACGTGTTAATAAGCTTTTTGATATCTATGAGAATCAAGTGTATACACACCGTAAAACACGACAACGCATAATGCAATGCCACTCATTCGGTTAATCGGAGTTTGCATGACGCCATATGCATACACAGTAAACAAAATTTTAAATTTTTTTAAATGTTAGTTGTATTTTCAGCCCTCTTCTTTATCATCATAATTCTATTAAAGTATTCACGCACGTTCCTCTATGGCACCGCTTGTATTCTTCACTTTAGATCCGAATACGGTATTCTTAGTGACCACCTAAAGCTAAACAGCCATTATTATCGTTTATAAACTTTTTGATTTTTTAGATGCACTGCGCAATTATCGCTATTCGTTAGATACAGGGTTTTCGTATCGCCATCAAGTACTACCTCCAACAACACGTGGTATGTGATAAACGGAAACTGTTGACATTAGTGCATTATTCACCCAACTCTAACCGCGATTTTTCTACGACTGTTATATATTAGACATTTTCGGAAATATCCCATGGTAGCTTTTGAGTAATTTTAATTTTGTTAATGTTGGTAACAAAAGTTACTCAAGTTACCCTAATTATGCAAAAAGTAAGATTACATTTCGCGTGGTACTATTTATATTCAGCAAAATTCAATGACGTTTTTTAACAGATACCACATTTTTGTTATATTTTTTTTTTAATAGTTTATACTTTGAAAGTTTGTACTTTAATTTTTCTGATACTACTTATTTAATACAAATTGTCAGAAAGACAGAAATTAAAAAAAAAATCTAAAAGTAAATTACCCCAAAGTTACTCTACATGTTCGGAAATAGATTTGGTAATTTTTTGTCAGCAAGTTACCCAAAAGTTACCATGGGATATTTCCGAAAACGCCTGTTGTAGTGAATATTCTAGATGCCCCACCAGAACTTTCGCATTGGTTCTGTTCCAGACTAAAACAGTTATAAAACTACTCCTACTACTCGGTAAACGTAGATGGCACTAATGTTACAATATGATGAATTGTGTTACAAATGAAACAATATTTGATACAAAAATGAATCAAAATTTTGAATAACAAAACTACATATACCATATATACATGTTTTAAGGAAATGTAGTAAGATTATTGGCGCATGGAATTAAAGAAAACAAAACACTTTTGTTTTGGGTACCGGCGATATGGAGTTGAAACTGCTAAGCGAGGATGATAGCCGATTCTCGGATGATTATGACTTTCAGAGCAGCAAAAGTAATCGCAAGCGATGTTTGGGAATTGTCAATTCAAAGGACCAAGTGGTGCACCGGATAAGTGGTGCAGTAATTAAAGCTTCGGCAATTTAGTCTGGGTCAGAACCTTCAGCAGAAAGTTCTAGTAACATCCGCTTGTTCACCGCGCTATACCCCTTTTTCTACAAACAAACAAAAATAGCTTAATTTAAGTCCAAACCACACAAATGTGTGAGTGAGAAAACATAGTATGTAATTGCGTTTCTCATAAAAAATTTCGCTTGATTTGAAGTACAAGCAACACAATTGTGTGTAGAGTTATAGTGTTTTTTTTCGGGCGAAACTAAGTTTGAAAAGAATGCACAAATGTGTAAGTTGGTTCAAAACACAAACAAATATAAATTTTTGACATGATTCTTATGCATTACCCACACAATTGTGTGGGCAGGCAGGAAAAAGGATATATCTAAATACAGGCACCATACCATGAATGCAAATAATAAACGTAGCGGAATTAAAGTGATATTACTTTGTGTGATTTAAATTAATTGTTTCTTGCGTAAAGTGTATTAATAAATGATTATGAAAATTATTGATGTGTCGATGATATTTGGAAATTATTGTATGATGATAGGTTTAGAATATTCCGGAAGCGGTGTAAATGTGGAGTTAAATTGTATTAAAATCGTTTACGCCAAATAAAATGTTAAAGAAGGCTCTAAGCCATACGACCCCATCGGATAACCCTCTAATTAAATTTTCCCGAAACCAGGATCCATCACCCAGATAGAACGAATTTTCAGCGGATGGTTTTTTCTTTCTCGAACGGTGTAACTTAGATAGGAGAAAATTATTTTTAATGAAATTTGTTAAGGTTCGAGGAGGACGTCTAGTGGTGATCTTAAATGACCTTGAAACTCATTAGTTTTGGAGATATAAACCAAGTTAGTATTTTTTTTTAAATTTTAACCTATATACCTACTAACTATAGTGCTTTTTTATTAAGCAATTATAAAAGTAAATACTATTTGCTCACACAAAATTTTTGTGAAGTTTATGATTTCAGAGTTATAAACAAAAATTGGTACTCACTACAGCAAACTAGTTTTAGCTAAGTTCTACAGTGTTAGATTATAACAACAAATCAAAATAGATAATATCAATAGTTGTTTGATTGATTATGCAATTGTTTATTTTATTACAATGATATACATTTATTAGTCTTGAATTGCAACTGTGATAAGATTACAAATATCTTTGAAAAAGATTTTTATCACGTTGCACACGTGAGGGAGCACTCGAGATGATAATGATCTACGGTGAGTGTCGATAAAATGAACGGGTGGCGATTAGATTATACGCTGAACGACATCCAGATCGTCGGCACATTGGAAGAGGTGTATTTAAACATTTAGAAGATAAGATTCGCAAAACCGGAAGCATAAGAAACCAAAGAAATTGTCGTGAGTTCCCTGAAGAAATTATTGTATATGTGCTAGCTGCAGTATCACAGGACATATCAACAGAGAGAAAAATTCCAAGCATACACGTATCATTGCAGCAAGAGTTATCTGCAAATGGTTTTAGGGTGTTTTCCAAACGCCGACTTATTACAGACTTATTGACTTATTTGTCACCATCTTGAATAAGTCGGGCAAGTCATTCCAATTCATTGTACCTTATTTGTGACGTAATAACAAAAAACAATACGCAATTTCTATTATATGGAAGAAAATAAACTTCTTCACATGTTGGTCGTTGTCACTAGATTTGAAAATAAAAACGGCATGTATTACATAATAAAGCAAAATATACATATGAGGACTCATGTAGGCTTTCCGAGGTTAATCTATTTTACTATTGGCAATCTGTATAAACCTAACAAGAATAATGAAGTATAAAATAACTATGCCAATATCTAACAAGAATAATGAAGTATAAAATAACTATGCCAATATGTTTATAAGATTCATATACATATGGATTAAATATAGAAAAAAAAAAATTAAATTTGTGTATATAAATATATTAAATCTATAAAATAAGATTAACCTCGGAAAAACTGGCTTATAAAATTTGCACTACTTGATTTCTCTTATATATTTATTGCTCGATGACATGTATATTTTGCTTTATGTCGATGATTACATTTAGTCAAGACACATTTTTGGAGACATTTCTGTGTAGACGTACTTATTCAAATAAGTCTCCTCGCGAGGTGTCTTATTTTAATAAGTCGGTGTCCACCAATAAGTCGTTTGGAAAAAAGCCTACCTAGTCAAAAATTCAATTTTGTCAAAAAACCCAAACGAATAGAAAAAACCCAAATTTCTTTCGTCGTGCCCTCGCAAAAATCTGGAATTATTCAATTTGAAAGCGATGCAATATTTCAATAAAATGACCGAAACGAACGATTGTTTCAAAATTTTGAGCTTCAAATTTGACGAAAACAGAGAGGTTGCTCTAAAAAATTTGTGTTATTGCTAATTAAAAAGCAAAAATTATTTAACGAGTATTAACGCATTATTTGTAGGCAGTACAATAATACTCTGTTAATCAGGACCGACTATGTGTTTTTAGCTATGTATGCAACGCAACAAAATATTTAATGAATTATAATATTGAGTTTAATATCTATAGTTTTCAATTCAAATAAATATAGAAATCGACGAACCAGAATTTTTGGAAAAAATAAACTTAACACTAATTATTATATTTCTAATTGTGGTTAATTGTGTTTAACGAACAAATTACACCACTATCCAATAAACGTTCAAACTTTAAAACGGTTCAAAACTGTTATACCTACTGAAACTGCACCAATAATTTTTTTATTATAACAGTGTACACTGGTATACAGTTATAAATTTAAATTAAATACAACACTTGAGATCGGGAAATGTGTTGAATTAAATAAAATAAAAATTAATTAAATTAATAACAAAATTAGAAATAAAATTTAATTATTCAATTTCAAATTAAATATGTATTACCTTTTACCTTATGAAAACAAACAAACGCTCCTCGAATAATTTTGACAGATATTGTCGATAAAGAAGTTTTGAATTGTTTAGTACACTTCGTCCAAAAAGTTTTAAATGATAACTATGCATTTGTGTGCCACCTATTTGAATTTTTTTAAACTATTTATTTAAATTTATTGAACGTACGATCGTTAACAAATTAATTTTATACTAATTTTAAAAATTATCGAGTTAATTCCAAGCAACGTACCAGAATGGCTTAATTCACAACAAAGACCCTAAGCACAAATTAATTCATAAACTATTACAATTCAAAAATAGAACAACATTTTTCCGGCAAGGTAATTAAAACCTTGACATCAATTTTCATTTAGAAAGTCAAGATGATTTTAAGATTTATTTGTTTACTTTTGTAAAATAGCGAAATTATATAGCAGTAACTGAACATTAATTTCAATTAGTATCATCACCACCCGCATAGAGGAGGGGCAGCGACTGTGCTATCTGTATATCCGATTTTTCCTTTTTGTATACACAAATCATTTTCCGGTTGCGGACCCAAAACTAAATTTTATTTTGAACAAATTAATATTATATCATCTAAATTAAGACACCGTTGTAAATATAATAATAACCTCGCAGCCGGACGCAAGAAATTCTGGCTCCACGCGATTTATTGTGTTTTTATATTTATACGCAGTTTTCAACATTTAAAATAACAATAATAATAATGTTAAAAATTTTATTTATTAAAAATAAATCAAAATATTATTTTTAGTATTTTATTTAAAAGAAAAATTTTATTTTATTTTTGATGAATAATTTGAAATGCCTTTATGTTTATTAACCGCGAGCGGTGTTGTGCGCAAGAATAGGCGCAAACAGCGACGATTTTTTAAAATTGCGTTTGAAGTTGAAAATGGGCAATAAAATTGTTAATCTCAGGCCTGCGCCGTTTTACAAATTTTTTATTTTATTTTTCAAAATATTTAATATACGTAAATTGTACCGAATGAATAATGCCCACAGTGTGGGCCCGTGTAGTAAAACGTCTATTAGACCTATCAGCTTGACTATTAATTTACAAAAATTCAAATTATTTTGGTTTTTGTGACAGGCCGTGGAGATTCGATGACCAATGCTCTGTATTATTAATTATGCTTTAAATATAACTGCAATAGGCGGTGGACTTGGCCCTGAGCCAAACAAGAGTCGATTAATTAATAAATGTAATTTTTTGTGTAGATTGTTTTCCGTGATATACAACATGTACGGATATTTGTATGGATCAGTTGAATATTTTTGCAATTAATAATTTTTTGATTGGTATTTAGAGATGTGAATGGAATGTACATTTTGTAAAGGCGGTTATAGAAAATAAACAATCTTTTGAGGTTATCAACATATGTTGAGAATTTTTTTTCTGAGTTAATTGTCCTACGAAGTTTCATCATTTTCGTAAGAAGATTTATCCAAAAATAAATACGAACAACTCGCGTCACCCCGAACAGTTTTAAAACTTAAGGTATTCGAAAAGGTGAAATATTATAACAATTGAAATGTTAGAATTTTGAGTTTAACAAATTATTTAAGTACGTTAATATCTTCGATAGTGTAAAAATTTATGAACAAAATTCTAAATACAGTCGCAGGAAGAAGCATTATAGATTTCTCCAATCGTTTGCGGACTGAAATCATTTGCAATCAAAAGAATTATATCCAGTTGTCTTTAGATGCTCTCGCAATAACTCACCCAGACTTTGCCCTTTAGAACTTATTAAAAGTTAAATACTGTTGATAGAGATCTGGAAAGAATTTGTTAAAGAAAATCCTTAGAGCATAGCGATTAGGAAAGAAAGCAAATTAACATTCGATATCTGCTACTGCTTATTCCTACCACTTTTTCAACCCTAGAAACATGAGCTAGTAAACAGTAAACAGTCGTAAATAGGTTAGTTAGGAATACGATAAGTTTTGTACGGCAATTATTTGCAGCTGCAGCCGTTCATACGAAACCTTTTCTATGTCAATCACAAAATATCAATCATTCAACATTCATTAATACGGCTCGGAGAGAGGTGCTGTACCACTGTGAATAGACCTGTCAGACATAAATACAGCCAGAATCATTCACAATTAGCTTGTATCAAAAGAGGCACTTTACAAGTTTACTAATTCAGACGTGGCAAGAAAATTTTTAAGCTTATAGAAACATAAGCATGCATAACCAAAGCGAACTTCATTACTAATAGATGATAACCGTATAAGTTCTACTCCAGTTCGCTTACACACTCTAAGATTTTTCAATGGCGGATTCAGAATTTCAAGGTCAAAAGAAGGGACGCTAGAAAAAACATTGAACAGGGCCAAGAGAACTTGCACCCATAATTTACTTAATCAAAAGAGCTCACAAAGCTCACATCCACATATCCAATATTTCCTATTTAATATCAAAAATTACATTGATTAGCCGCGGATCAAACACTATGAGGTATTAGAAACCCAACAACGATTACGAGAATGTGTGCAGAAATACTGCAGTTTCTATTATTAATTTAGAGATTTACTCATATAAGGAATGCTAGTATATAATGGTGAATGGTAAATTTGGAGGGCCTTGTTCGACTCTGACTCGCAAACATATTTCGTTTCTAAAGAGCGGAAGTCGACCTAAGATTTGAATGATTCTGGAAAATTGAAGAGGTCGTGATTGTTCAAAAGTAAGTGCATCAAAATATACGTTCAAAATCGTAGGTAATGTCAGTTTACTGTAAAATGTTTCTCGAATTTCACAAAATACGATTTAATTAGTTGTTGGTTATATATATAGACAGAAATACGAAGTGTTACAGGCGACTTCATTCTTAACAGATATAAACTGCTCGATGTTCTAAATTTTAGTTACGTTACATAATTATTGAATAATATTACTTTTTAAAGGCAGCGCTTGTTATATACTGGGCGAAATATATATAGGGTCGACAGCTTCTGATGCCTGATGATTTATTCAAGGATACTATTTGAATTTGCTGCATTATGGAGCTTTGAGAAAAGCAGTATAATCTGTAATTGAAACCCTCATAATTTACCGTAGATGAGTGTAGATATGAATGTTTTCCATAATTCTATCTCCATTTCATTTTCACGGTTCTGGTACTTACCTGATTTTGGCTGTCCTTCGCTGATAGAAAAAATAAAAAATTCACTTGCATATTTAAAAAAACACCATGTTCTCTCACTTTCAGGTGAAAAATTTGTTAATAGTTATTACTATTGACAGAAAAATAACGAGAACAATTTTTATGAAGAAACTAAGTGGTAATGTCGATGCAATCGGTACAAACTAAGCAGATCACATCAGTGGAATTTATTTATGCGGTATGAAATTAGTTCTTAATTTTAAATTTCCTTTGTTGAATTCCCTTCTGTTGAATCCCTTCTAAATTTCTTCTAATTTTCTTAATTTTAATAGAGCTCAATAAAATTATTCAGAGTGATTTACTCCGTAAGTTCTAGCAGGATGGAAAAAACAATTTCTAAAAATAAAATTTTGCTTTTTGTTTCCATTTACAGGGTGGGCCAATTTGGACTAACTGATTATAATATAACTTTTGTATTTTAAAATTTTTTTTTGCAGATAATAAACGATTATTATATAATGTCTTCATACTCAGTGCAAGAACATGTCAAAATTGTGTAATCTTATGTTTCTGGACGATCTATATTATTCCAACACAAGGAAAATATCGTAAAAATTTTAATACTGCCACAGCTCTCAGTACAAACATGATAATTAATAACCCATTTTGAAGTGCGATGTGTAGTATTTGATGAGGCACACAAGTAGTGGAGGTTGTAAACGAAAGTGTCTACTCGTTGACTTGAAAGTTACTTATTTCATGGGTTAAAATTGTTAAGGAATGTTCTTTTGAACCTACTCAAAATAAATTTATAGTGTTTTCCTAACTATTTTTATCCGCTAGATGGGCTTCTTCAACTTTGACACTAGCCAAAACTACACACAAATATGAACTTCAGTTAGTATAAAAGAGACGAAAGAGCGATATGACTATTTTTTGTTTTATATGTTACATCAATCCTGTTTCACACTTATATCTGATTTATTCTTATAAATTCATTCTTATATGCATTCATTCCCATCCGGAATAATTCGGCTTTGATAAAATGCAGATTATTTCAGAATTAAATTTTCGATGTCCTCCACAACCAAACAGCTTTTACAGGATTCACTCTCAATCAAATTGAATTTCTTCAAGCATTCCTATCAATTTCCATGATTCAATCTCACTCGTTCCTTCGTTCATATCATTTTAGTATCTCTGTATGCTTCATGCGTTTTACCAACCACTTTTCAACAAATTTCCTCTCCCATTTTCTCCACAGATTTACCTGAAACATTCGAAGTACATGTCTTGCATTTATGAATTACTATTTAGTTACATCCTCAATTATACACCCCGTTTTGCAAGAATATCGGCTCTTTCACATCCTTCAATCTATAGGTGTGAAAGTATCCATTGAAAAATGGTCTCACTCCTACAAGATTGAAGGTACTAATGCAATATTTTTACATACATATTGCCATGAGCTTCGCCAGCATGACTAATTAATTCCAACCCGGGAGTCAGAGAATAGGGTTACTCTCCTCCTATTTTATGTCGTTGCCATTTACTTGCCTTGTTCATTTACTTGATCTCTTCCACAATCCCTATCAAATCTGTATTCATTATACAGGTCCTGTCATGTAATCTTAACTTTTTTTCTTTCTACATTGAAGGAATAAAAATTCATTTATCCACTCGATCCTCATTCACACTAGTATCTGTAATCTGTATATACTTCCACATGAGCAAAATATTTCATTCGCATTTTACAAAACGCACTCTTAAGCTGAATACATACCTGCGGAAATAAAAAGTATCACACTCGCTCCCGAGCTCAAAACCAAACAAATTTCGTGAAATGTTTTATGCCCCGCCTACTAGTTCCACACTCGAGTTGAAATATTTGGGATTGACTTTTGGATTTATTTTACGAATTGTAAAGACTGTTTTGATAGCGATTACAATTTTTTTTTATGGTGGAAATTTTGGTTTAGATTTGGTTTTTGATAAGTTAAATTGGTTTGGTTGTTCCAACACTAGAGAAGCTAATTATTAATTTATAAATCGGCAACTGCCTACTGGCAGAATGACGCTTACGAACAACAACCATTTTAAGCTCCTCATGAATATGAAGGGATACAGTAATCCTTTACAAATAGAGAAAACAAAACAAAAAGGAAATGAACTAAAAGATTCTATATTAAATTTGCAATAATCCAGCCCGGACGATTTTGCCAAAATAAAGAGGAAATAAAAAAAAACAGTTTTTGACAAAAAGTCTTGCCCAGCCTAGACGAATTGATTGATTGGGATAAAACTTCATACTTAAGCTTTTTTAATAAATTGGGAGATCCCAATTAATTTTTTCAGAAATCAACGCATTTTTCGCATTTTTCAGTTCAACGAGAGTAGCAGCTTTCATAAGAGCTTTTAGGTTTTTGTAAATATTTTGAAAAGTATTTATCATTTATGTGAAAAATAGTTATGAATTTGAAATTAAATTTGCCTCAATACCATTCTAGATCAGTTACCTAAAATTTAAGCGGAAATGACAGCCGAGGTGGACTGACTGGCAGTCTATCGGAAGTAATACGCTGATTAGGATCTTTTCGTTAAAAGTTTTGAAAAACGGTTATGAAGAGCTTATAAATTAATTTTTCAACAATACCGGTTCACATCAAATTTAAGCGGGAATGACGATTTTTGCCATACAAAAAAAAAGGGATTTTATCTTAACTTTCTACTAGAATGAAAAAATGGTGTTTACTACTTTAGGAAAAACTTCGCACGCTTATATAGAGTTTTGAAGTTTATACTAAATAATTAAATAGTTCAAAATGTGTCTGATTAGTGAATGCAAACATTTAGGCGATTTAAAAAAATTGTAATTTTAGATTAATTCGCTTAGTTTCATGAATTTCTAATGAAGTCTACACCGTTAAATTTGTCCTGGATTAGATATGCCCCTTTTTCACTATAATCACTCAAATTTTGCATATCCAATATTTTTCTCATAAAATGATATCCTGTCAGTGATTGAACAAAATAAGGAATAGATGCAATCCAGGCCAAATTTAAGGGTGTAAATTTTATTAAACTTCATGATTCGGCCTGACTGAACAGATATTGCCGTTGCCGCTTTGAATATTTAATTAGTTTTGATTATAAAACAAAATTGTTTTACTTTTCCAGTTAGTTTTTCAGTAAAAATTTAGTCCCTGCATAGCCCATACGGATTGATTGATCGGGATGAAATTTCATATTTAAACTTTTTTCATAAATTTGGAGGTCTTAGTGATTTTTGTGGCAACTTCCAAAGGAGATTTCTCGTTTTTCGAAGGTATTCTGAAAAGTACATATAGTATATACATATAGCATTTACGAAAAAATGATTAAAATAATAAGACTGTAAATTAAATTTCTAACAAAATTAGTTCAGATCATATTTTAAATTTTTTCCGGAAATAATGAGTTTTGATAAAAAAAACTTTACTTCTTTACAAAAAACATACCAGACGTGGAAGCTTCAGTAAGAGCAATGAAGATCAAATTGTTTAGCAAGGGATGACCTTGTTGGTTTTCTGAAATTTATGCAGGAAATTTTTGATTATATAATTTTTATCACAAATACGTTAGGTAAAATTTTTTTCATGTTAGAAATTAAGTACATTTGACGTAAAGGGAACTCGGGTGTTGGCCACAACAATTACATCACCCCATTTTTTAAAATTTTTTCCTTCTTCTTTTATTTTAAATGGCCAAGGCGTGAGTTACATAAATCGATACATCATATCCGACTTCGAAATATTTAATTTTCCAATTAAAAGAATTTTTCATTTGCACTTGACAAAATGGGGAGGATATTCGTGCTAGAAGGTAGCAGCTCAAAATTCAAATTGGACCGGTGGCTTGATAGATTTGTATCGAGGTTTCACCTTACAAAAAAAAACTCAATGGGTGGTTTGTTATATCCGTCCATTTATTAAAGTAATTAGAAATCCAAGCTTTATTTAATCGAGAGAGAAATATGATCAGCTCAATTGAATATGTGTCAACCAAAAAATAGTTCCCCTATAACATACTTTAGCATCATAGTCGGATATTAGAATGGAACGGATATATTGAAAATCTGAAAATTTACATAAGGAAAAGTATAAAATTTCTTAAAAGACACGACTTTATGTCAACCTCTTTGAGACGAGTGCCAAATCCCTCCATATTTCACCATGTGTATTTCTTTAGAAAAAATCTAAATTTATATTTCAGATGCATTGCTATCCGAACACTACAATGTAAAATAAATCTTACAAATTTTCTAAATTTAAATCGTTTGGAACCAGTGATCGTGAAAACTCTTGTGATTTATAGGTCAACGTTTAAAATATTACTGCAATACAGCTACTGTACTGGGAGGCTTGACCCAATATTTAATAATATTCAATGCACGGATACGAATATTAATGCAAACAATTTGCGCTAAATATTTCTTTATGAAAATAATAATAAATCGAGAATTATTATTTTGCCGAAAGATTTTGGCATCAATTAAATTCAAATTGAAAACTTGTACTCTAATTACCCCCACTTAGCGATTGTGTATATAGACTATATCAAATTATCAAAAAATTGTTGTTCTATAGAGAATACCAAATGTGTTTTCCATAAATCAGATTTGGGTCACTAGTGGCTTAAACAAATAAATAATTTTGTAGTTAAATTTCATATTCGTATAATTTTTTTTTTTAATTTTCCACACATAATTAAAATTTTTATATTTTATATTATGATGAATGGTGGATTAGTTTTCAGTATTTACTATTTAGTCTAAATTCTCTACGAGGTTATGTACACATAAGTTGTATTATAACATTGCAATATTCGTCTTCATATATACTAGCTGGAAATAGGTCAATGGAACTATATAAAACACGAGAGTTATGTTTGGTTGGGCTAAGTCGAAATCAAATACCTACGAGCATTTTATATATTTGGTCTAGGCTTTACAACATTTTTATCATAATAAATGTTATCTATTATATGAGTCCACATCAAGATATGTTTGAACAATCGTACGTCTTAAATATGTGTCGGAAAATAGGTTAAATCAATGGGCGGAAAAATAAATTTTCGTTCACTCTTCCAGATCAAAATTGGCAGATCTCATTCAAGAACTATAGGCACACACGATACGAGCGTTTTATCACGTTTTTTATCGGAAATGAACACAAAACCACACTCGATCTGTTCAGATTTTCAATTATAGACTATACCAAATATAACTATACACAATAAAAACACATTTGAAAGATAAAAAGTGAAAAACTAACAGATAAAAAATTTAGATACGCAGAAAATACCACGCTAACGAATGTACTTGAAGGGCGAGACTTATTTGCGTAATATAATGATGAAGTTAAGCCATAAATCAATGTGTATCTAACAAACAAAATTGTAAAGGTACATTTTAAAGTATAATCGACTCGATAAATAAGATAAACACTTTAAAGATTGTGTACATAAATTATGAAGATGTTTTCTTAAATTTGTTTTTGACACATTTTAAAATTATGATAGCAATTTAAAAGTGTTAAAGGCCCAATTTGTGACAATCGGGTGTTTCAACATTGCAAATTATATTTTGTTTTCACGGGCACTGTTATTTCGAGTGTTTGGATAATTTATTTATTTATTTATTTATACAGAAATAAGTCAAATTTGACTTGAGAAATTATATAGTAATCCGCTTTGAATTTGAAAATTAAAAATAATAACAACAATAATGACATCACTGGGGGCCATAAAATTGCCTTAATCTACTTTCAAAATTATCTTTAGTTCAGAAAAAAAAATTCAAACAAAAACGTTAATTTTATTGAAATTCTTACACATCATCTTTACTGGTTCAATATCGCCATAGTTGGTTCTGCGTCTATCTAAGTAGGGGAAGTCATGACCTCTTAGTTGTCTACTATAGGAACCATTATTTTAATTAAAAATAGTACTTCCGATGTGTCGATTAGGCCTAGTAGGATAAAAATTGTTTTAAAAACCCATCCATCTCTCCAGGTCAAGTAGCGTATAAACTTCTTTCGAATTTTCTCAATACTTTGTCTCTAAAATCAAAAATGTCACTCATCCAACGTTTGATAAAACCGAGCATGGAGTTCGTACTAGCAATGTACAGCTTAATATGCTTAGTAAAGCTCATGTTTTCAACAAAAGTAGCTCCTAGGTCTTTATAGTTTCAAGAACTACCTGAAAAAGTACAGCATTTATCTTATAGCCGGGTGTAAACGAAATCCCGGTTTTCAAAATTCTGGTTTTTAAAATTACCGTTTTGCGTTGTTCTAGTTCTAAAGTCTTGATTTTGAAAAAAATATTTTTTATTAATTCGGGCCGGCCGGACTAATAATATTTTAACATAAAAATAAGACATCTTGCCCAACAATTTAATAGAACAAAACCAAGGCTGCGAAGTCAGAGGCAGGAGTTTCGTGGAGTCGGTGCTTTTTTATCGGAGTCGGTGTTCATGTAACATTTTGAAATGCAATAATTGTAGAGGCTGACGGCTTAACCTTCCGAGGGGTTTAGATTTGAACTTCAGGGAACGTAGGAGCCGGGATCAACAGACATGTCGCTCTGCATGCCGCACGTAGGAGCGGATTATATAAAATCTAGTAATGACACCTACTAAAAAGAAAAATAATTGCACCATTTTGTAGTTGCAAGATTAATAAAAAAGTAATTTTTGTTAATGCTAAATAGTCTATAAAATAATCAAAATAATTATTTCGGAAAACAAAATTTTTAAAACCAAGATTTTGTCCAAAAATTATTTTTTCGCAATGGCCATATTTCAGAACTTTATCAAAAAATTATTTTAAAAATCCATTTTTATCGCACGTGTCCCTTTAAGAATTTCATCAAAATCGGTATAGAAATGGCCTAGTTCCACCTCTATTGACCGCTTTATCGAAAAATCATTTTAGAATCCCATTTCCATCGCATGTATCGAATTTCAACAAAATCGGTTAAGAAATGGCCAAATTCCAGCCCCATTAGCCATTTTCTAGAATTTTATCGCAAACTCATTTATGACTTTTGCCAAAAAATCATTTATGAGTTCCATTTTCCCACATGTCAAATTTTAAAAATTCAAACCGGGTTTTCCTAAAAACCTCCACCGGGATTTTGACAAAATGGGATTTCATTACACACCCCTTATATTCTTGTGCATCAGATCAGGGTTGGTTCGATGAAATATTAGAGATTTGCACGTTTCAATGTTGAGACTCGAGAATTAAATTCCGACGCAACCATATAGCTAGGTTGTTAATGACTTGTTGTTTATTGGCATCGTCAACTGAATCGATGGCCCTGTAGATTAGTCATCTGAGAACATCATGATATTCGAATGCTGTATCACTTCAGAAATAGAATTAATGAAGATTGTGAAAACCCTTGGGCCAACGTGAGAGTCTTATGGTACACTGAAGGTTGCTGTTATTGTAATCAACCTTTTACCTCCTATTTCAATATAATGATTGTGGCCAATTCTAAGGTAAATCTAGGATAAATGCCTTTTTAACAGTGTATGTGGTAAATTGAAATACATACTATAATAAAAAGTAGGGTAAAGCGAAGACACTAAAGTTAAATAGACTACTAATAGGTTACTACATAGGTTTTTGTTTTTGCTAAACAAATCGTGAAAATATGGCGGCCTAGTTTCTAGACATAATTTTTTTTATATTCACTACCATTTCCCATGAAATAAAAATCCGCTTGTATATTTATGAACACAGTTTTATTTGTTAAAATTTTTATTTATTTTTTCAATAATTTTATTGTGTATATTACGCAACAAATTTGAGCGAATATATAATTTAAATTTATTCATATAAACATTACGAATAATTGGAACGACAACAATAAAATTTATGACATTAGTTCGAGTACCTAAGAACCATGTGTTCCTTTAAGCCGTATTTACCTAATTTTATTCACTAGAGAATTGGTACGATTGGAAAAGTAATTTGTACTAAAATTTCAATTTACTGTACTAATCGAATTACCTGAGATGCGATTACTCATTGCAAAGTCGGTGTATATTACTCGTTTGTGCTTCAGTAGAATAGCTGGTAAATTATATTCTACTTTGGGAGCACTGCTTTGAATGAGTTGCATATTACCAGTTCAAATAACTTAGGTATAGCAGATATAGATGTAATACCTCCGTAACACGAAACATCATTTCTAGATCCAGTTTCAAAAATAGGCGTCTTCCTAGTAATTTTCCACTTTTGTGGGAATGTTGCGAATTTTAATGACCGATTAAACAAAATGCTTAGAGGAACTGCCAAATTTACAGAATTTTTCAAAAAAGACGGAAAAGTGCCATCATCGTGACCACATCTTTCTGCGAATCCTACCACTGCTCACAGGATTTGGTCTTCCTCAATATGTGGAGTAAATATGATTGTAATATATTCGGTGGCTGTTGGATCTTGTATCTTTTATAAACAGATTGGAAAACTGGTTATGGTTGGTTATGGTCTGTGGATCACAAGACAAAAACATTTCTAAAAGTGTTTGGAATCTCCTTTATTTTTTAGATTCCGAATATAGCTTTTGTATTTCAGTACAAAATATGATTCGAAATTTTGGCTACACACTGTCAATTTCTGTTAACTATCCTGTGGCACTATTCTTTTAATTCCTCGGTTATAGGGAACTGGGGAAAGAATTTACATATAAATTCTATTTAAAAAAAAATTTCTGGCATGCTAAGGTAAAAAGTTAGTGGCAATTTTTTTGAAAACTAAATAAAATTGGGAATAACTTTCCCTGATAATTTCGCTATGGAAAAATTATTCCCAATTTACAAATATTTACATCAAACTTTTTTCTCAGTAGGCCAGAAAAAACACATTTATAGATAAAAGCTATGTAAAATCTTTCCCCAGTTCCCTATTCCCGTGGAGTTAAAAGAATAGTGCCACTGGGAACACAATTTTTTATTTTTAATTATATTTTTTTTTTTTTTCTAATATTGGTTTGAATCTCTTTAGGAGTGTAGTTTATCGAATATTTTTAAATTATTGGAAGAATTTTTGTCATTACGTAATTTGTTGGGTTTAAGTATCTTGATTACTTCTGCGACTTTCCGTTGATTTGGAACGTGTTTAAGTCTGAATACCATGGATTCCTGGAAATGTCTTTCTCCATTTAGGTTAAGATTGATTTCCTCTTTTAATTCTTGTAATGTGACAAGTATATGTGGATATATATTAAAGTTGTTCATTTTATTTACTGGTGGTATATTTTCCTCTGCTGTTTGTCTAGGTAGAGGCTGGAACGTGTTCTCGAGGTAGCCCATGTTTCATCGAGGAATTTACGTCGTTTTATTCTTTTTGTCGCTTTCCAAAGGGCCCTCCCTATATTTTTCTCCAGTAAGGCCACTTAGGTATATTTATTGATGGATTCGTACTTCATTTTTTTAACTAGCAATTTTATTTTAGTAGACAAAACATTTAGGCCCGTAATTTTGAACAATGAAAATATTTTCGAAAATCCGTGGGTAAAAAAATCCATGGATTTTTTCATGGCTTAAATTGGTAAGTTTCAACGTCGATTAATCGGCGATTTTTTGTTCGAACATAGCACACATAGCTACGAACAGATGCTCGAAAAACGAAAAGATACTAAATTTTTTATTTCATTTTGAAAGATGGTTTTAAATTTCAGCTTGTATTTCGTATTAAAATCATTGTGGTCCAGAAAATTTGTGGATTACTTTACATTCTACATTTTGGTGGACGCTTATCCGGTTACGTTTTTAAACATCCTAGTAGCGTAATATAACGAAGGGCGGCCATTACTTCTTGTTCCGGGAAAAGAACAAGAAAAAAAGGATCGCTATTACCTTTATGAATAATGTCCTCTTTTATTTGATTCTTTGGTTAATCTGAATTTTAATTTAAATCTATTGTTTATCTAATCAAATAGATAATGTAATGTTGCTTTATTTAATTTTAAAAACACCGTCAATTTGACACTAACAGCTCGAAAATTCGAAATAAATTTCGGATGAAAAAATCATAGGAAAATAAATGGATCAAACAATCCACGTCTAAACTTACTAAACCGAATGGCACCTGAAGATCAATATTAGCCTCAACTAGTTTCTGAAATTTCTCCCAGGAGGTTTTGTTATTAGTTAACCAAGGTGGACTAGTTTTCTTCACAATCGTTGCACTGATTGTCAACATGTAGTTTTCGTCTATAACTTTGGTGGTAAACAATTCTTTGACATCAGGTATTTTGTTTCTATCCGTAGGCCAATAAGTTGAGTGATCTCCAGAAATAAAATCGCAACGGCATTTTCGTCGTACTGCAAACAGCTCTCTTCTTTTTTTAGAGGTTACTCTAGATCCTCAGTAGGTATTTTCTGCATTAAAATCCCCTTTTAAATTTAATTATATCTTGGGGCAATATATTGCATACTACCATAGAAAAAAACAGTTTACCATAGATTTCTCATTTTTATAAATTTAGAAACAAAAATGAGTTGAGTAAAAAAGTTCTGATAATTCCAATGTCATGATTGTATTTGTGACTTTTACATTGCGCGCAATGTAAAGTCACAAATACAATCATGACATTGGAATTCTTAGCACTTTTTTACTCAATTCATTTTTATCTGTCGATTTATCAAAATGAGAAATCTATGGTAAACTTATTTTTCTATGATGCTACTTTAAAATCCTCTTCAATTTTAAGATCTATAAGTATTAAAGTGATGGATGATGTTTTCTTTTATAACAAACCACCCACGAGCTTCTACTCTTCCCGTAGCCCTATTCGGGCTTTCCCGGGAAATAGGGAATTGGGAAAATTATTTTCATAGCATTTTTGTCTAAATTGTATTTTTCTGACCTACTGAGGGAATAAGTTTGGTGTAAATATTTTGGAAACAAAAGCTGTGTTGCTTTCGCAAAGCCGCTTAGCTTTAATATTAGAGGCCAATTTTGGTTTCAGCAATATTTGTTTGTGAATTTCCAGTAACGGAAAATATTTGTTCATCATAGTTGGCGTATTTACCAGTAGTAATTAAAGTAGAGTTGGATTTAAGGCTGTATGATACTCAGCTTGTCAAAAATGATGTTTACTGAAAATCAGTTTTTGACCATAAAATATTACTATTACCAATTGACTTAATTCTTTCTTTATTATGAACTTAGATGTATAATTGAGCGATTAATACATGATTATCCAAATAAAATGTTTGGTTTGTCTACGGTTAGGTTTCAAAGTTTATCGTTTTTTTGGAAAGCACAAATCAATTTTTTCAATATTTTACTTCTAACCAGCGAAAAAATTTTGCATCTAGGTGTTAAGAAACATAAAATCGAGCTATTAATACATGATTATCAAGATTAGCCTTGAAATGACGTAGAAAATGGAAAAATTAATTAAAAAATGATAAAAATTTCGATTTTTATCGATCGAAAAATTACGTCAAACGATAAGTTTATTTGTTTTTACGCCGCAATGCCGATTATTTTTTGAAAAATTTACTAACTAAAAAATAAAAGATTTTCATAAAACCGATTCAGATTACAATTACTACTGACATAAAAGCCAACTATCATGAACAATTACTTTCTGTTACTGGAAATTCACAAACAAATACTGCTGAAACCAAAATTGGCCTCTAATATTAAAGCTAAGCGGATTTGCGAAAGCAAAACAGCTAGTTAAATTAGAAAATATATTTCCTTATAAAAATTTTGTGGAAAAAAGTTTCCCAATTTACTTTGTTTTACAAATTTTTGCACTAAACTTATTCTTTCAGTAGGCCAGAAAAGTACTATTTAGACAAAAATGCTATGAACATGTTTTCCCAATTCCCTATTCCCAGGGAAAGCCAGTATAGTGCCACTGCTGGATGAATGGCGCGGTACCAGCTGTATTCTTATATTTTGAGGTATAAAATTCAAGTAAAATGGGTTTCTGATACTAGGCATATATATCTAATTTTTTCGTATTTAGGAAAATTTATAATTCTGGAATATGTTGCATTACCCCATTTGCATTCCAGTGGCCCTATTCTGGCAATTCCCGGGGAATGGATATTTTAAATTTTGTAGCAGTTTTATTCCCTTTGAAAAAAAAATTTAGGAAAAACTTGTTCCCCATTATAGCAGGTTTGACGTTTATTATTCCATACCTATTTTAGGAAAGAATTAACTGAGAATAAAATTTAACGGAAATTTATTGTATTGACTTAGGGTAGTAGTTAAGTATTGTTGCGTACATCTTCCAATTTTTGTTTGTTATTAAAAGTGATCATGAACAGTGGAATCCCTCTTTTGTTAATTTAGTTTCCTTGTCCAGTTTCGATTTTTTCGTTCTTAATGATGTTTACAGAATTTTTTTGCTTGAGATCCTCAATAGTTTCCTCTTTTGCGCAGGTTGGATGAAGACCTCCAGCCATAACTTTGATTGGGCGGTCCCCTCGGTATTAAGCTTGTATAGTGGGGAAATTTTATATCCCGACGACAATTATTGGTGGAGGTGATTTCTCTTCTAGTTTAGCTGGTTGTTGTTTTAGAACTAGAGCTTACTTAATGTTAAACTGGCTTCTAGAAACCTCTTTTGAAGTTGATGGTAAAGTTTCTGCCATTTCTGGTGAGTATTGAGCTTTCCTTTTCTTACTCTTTTATTTTGGTTCAATACCCAATTTGTTTCTCTTCCTAATTCTTCTTCATCCGTATGGAATGGACTAATGTCATCATCGATTGCAAGGTTAGGTGTCGTCCCAAGTGATGCACGTGTTTCAACAACCTTTTGGACTTATTCATTCTCTTTCTTTAAAATTGTAAATTCTTCTTTCATTTTACTTGTAAATTACTTTATTTCTCTTAATTGTTCACGGAGTTCTGCATTTTTCTTCTCGTACTGAAACATATTTCCAGTTGAAAATCTTGGTGATCTTGATCATTTAGAACTTGTACTCATTATTTGTTTTAGCCATCCCTCTGGGTACCCTCGGCATCATGCCAAGAAACAATTGTTGAAGACTGTACAATTAGTAGACCTTTATTCTTTATCCTTTTTCCTAGTCGAATACAATTGTGTTAGCTTGTGCCATATGATCGTTAGATGTCTAAAACCGGATTGACCCGTCCTAAAAAAATTTTCCTGTCCGTTCCTCTTGATATATGTAAACAGGCTGTGGGAATAGACCCGACGTTATCCAGGACACTTGTCCACGTCCAGTACATGCTCCTACAGTCCATTCAATCAATCTTTGTCTAAGCGTTATTTAACTTTTACATTGTTTCGTAATAAATTTTGTGTATGAAAATATTTTTTATAATACAGAAGTTTAGTGCTAAAATGTAGTTATCGTGATTATAAAACACATGATTTAGGAACAATATTTACAGCAAAGATTTAAACTTGAGATGTACACAACCAATCAATGTCAGATCAAAATCAGACAGCACAATCGTGTTCAAGTTTGCTTGCCGTTATGTCAAAACACTTTTTTATTCCAATGTATATTTTTGTATTAGAATATTCCAATCTGTGTGTATTTGTATTTATGACGTGAGCTATTCATACACGTATGTACTCGTATGTAGATATAAAAAAACTCATCACAGATGAATCTAAAATAAACTCATTCAAATTTTTTACTGTGTTTAATAGTAAATGTAAACAAAAAGCAAAAAAAAAAAGTAAATTAAAGAAATATTTCAATATATACTACTATCTCTAGTCGTTCACTTCAGTTCTGTGTCGCGGTCTATAGTTTATGAAATCAAAATTTAAAGTTTAGTTTATAAATAATAGTCACTCAACTAAGACGTGCCCAAATAAATAAAAAGTAAAATTATTAAGTGAAATTTTTATTATTAAACAAAAAATTTTATTAAGTGGATTAAAGTGAAATAAATAATTATTCAAAGTGTGTAAGAAATACAAAATGCATATACATCCAAGTTCACCAAATTCATCTCAAGCGTTACCCGAAGAAATTGCGGCTACAAAAATTCAAGCCGGATTCCGCGGGTATCGAGTACGCAAACAATTAAAAGAAACTGATATGCCACGGCAGCAAAAAATCACAACATTTAATTCCAGTAATAATAACAATAATAATAACCATAATAGCAATAATATTAGCAATAAAGAAAATTATCGTTTAAATAAAAAATTAACAGATGATTCTCCTAATCCCGCAACAATAGGATACAATATGCGAAACAATAAATTGAGCAGCAACGCGAACGGTGGTCCCGATGGCATTGAAGATAAATCAGCCACAAAAATTCAGGCGGGCGTCCGAGGATTTTTAGTGCGTAAGAAGCAGAAGGCAGCAACCGATGCAGCAACCAAAATTCAAGCCAGTTTTCGTGGTTTTAAAGTGCGCAAAGAGATCAAGAAGAATAGAAAATAGGGCGACCTACAATTTTAGTATTTAGACATAGACTAACTAAATCTGTTATATATATATTTTTGTATTAATTAATTATATTTTTTACTAATCGATCTCTAAGTTATATAAAGTGTTTTCCAAAAAATTACAGTATTTTTACGATAAAAATCGGTTTCGCGCCATCCAAACCATACCCAAACATAAAATATAATAAATCGTTCATACATATCGTGCACGATTTTTATCGGAAGGGCTGTAAATTAAATTAATTGTAATTTAAATATTCACTTCAAACAAAACTAAAATTATTATCCGGATTCAAGATCAAAAATTGTGTAATGTGGTCAGTGTTGTATCTTGTGTAAATAAATTAAATTTTATTTATATAGGTCAAGTTGAGAGAAAAATTATACATTTTCAAAATGAAAATTAATTTTTATTCATTAATTATTTTAATTTGTTGACATTTCAACCGTTATACATCATAATATGTTTTACCAACAATTTATTTTATTTATTTGGATAATATAATAATTAATTACCACTATAAATAAACTAAAAAATTGTAATAGTATAATTAAATACAGTAATTAAATTACCGGTAAATTACAGAACGAACAGAAAAAAAAATTGGAAAAACTACAGCAAAATTAACGAACTGTTAATTAATTTATAAATGTAAAGTGAATATTTTTTTTCATCTTAATTTTAATTTATTATATGATATTTTTATTAATTTTATTTAAGATTATAATTAAATTAAATATTATTATTCCAACAAAATATAAATAAAATTTAAATTAAATAAATTTTTTTTTTGTTTGTTTACATAACGTGATGAAATTTTTGTGTTGTTATCATTAATTATATTATTGCTTGCGTGCGATCACATACGAGATAAGACAGTTTTTTTTTATCTATGGCTAAGTCTGTTTACGAGTAAGTAAATTGTTCGCACCTTAAGCACAATGACATTACTCGCGTAGGTAAATAAATCGGTTGAGTAATATATGTGGAACAAATTATGCCGGCGACTGATGATCGATGCGAAACGTGATGTCAATCAACTCGAAAATTGAAAGGTAAGCAGATGTATTTAAACAGGTAAATATAGAATTAATTTTTTTGGTCTGTCAATTTTGTTGCAGACACTGCTGACATCATCGCTATAATTTGTTTACGACACATTAATTAACTTGTTAATTATGGCATGTTCATTTTTATGTGAATTAACCCCAGTTGATCTATGGCCCTCCCACCTTGCAATAAAATACTAGCACATATGATGAGCTTTTGATAGTGCCGCCAATTAAAAATATCAGCTTGCCACAATATATAAATTTATTTTGTATGAGACACATAATGCAATAAAGTCCCTTTTGTAACATCCGTAAAAGCATCACGAGAAACACAATTAACTGATTGGTGTTTTAAAAGTAACCACGATTTACTCGATAAATATTGATGATAATAATTTGAAAATTTAAAATATAAATTTTAATCCCGTTTAACAATTTTTGTAGATTAATCCATTCGCGCAAAAACAAATAAGTTGGCTGAAGAATTCCCCTTAATTAAGTCAATATTTTCATTTTGATAATAAAAGCTAAAGATAACAGCAAATTCATATTCTAGAGTGAGATGTTATATCAACACTTTTTTAAAATACGTATACAATTTTGTATCACTTTAATATTTTATGAGTAACTCCATAAACTAAAATAATAATAAAATACTCCGAAGGTATACACTTAGTTTCCAGCTAGTGATCGTCTTGACATACTACAAGCTATATAACGGTAAGCGAACTATATCACAAACATCCTCATATTACCCCTCCACGGTCATTAACAAGTAACCAATAACACCAGTTCGTAAAATGGCACGGAAATGGACGAACATTTCAATAACGGATTATACTTGCTCTCTTCTTTACCACGTTGCTAATTAAAATATTTTTTAAATATATTTATAGAGAAAAGCCAACGCACAACACAATAAAACATACAGTCGTAACTTTTTTCTGGTTACCAGCAGGGTTCGAACCCGAGACCTCTACTTAACCTGCTATTTAATAATTTATTATGGCTGCTTTGAAGTTTTAAAACTAAAATCAAATTTCAGCATGTTTTTCTTGTAGAAAATATTCAATATTGAATCGAAAAGATTTTCTATTGATGAGGTCGCCTTAAAGGCGGATGGTAATGATGTCATGTTAGTCGGGTTGTAACCATAATATAATTTTGGATCAGTGTTAGTGCCGAACTATTGAAAATATAAATAATTATTAATCTACCCTCAGACATACGACAATGTTTTATAAGTGCTTCTAAAGGCCTTAAACTCAATTACCATTTAAATGAATTCTATAATCCTTATTTCATTCTCGGTTCGAAAATGGTCGAAATTGATGAGATCTCCTTTTTATTTTTTAAATGTCACAAAGGCATCATTGTAGGCTGAAGGCCAATTTTGAATTTTTTTCGAATTCGAATTTCTCGAATAACAAAACCAAACTTACTTACATACTTACTGGCGCAGATACAAAGCAGGGATTTGCTCGCCTCAACGATATGTCTCAAGATATTGCGATTTGCGAAAATGTGACGCCAGACACGATGATCGAGTGTTGCAGATCCTCTTCTACGTCACCCAACCATCGAGTATGTGGTCTTCCACGAGGACCCACTTTTGCTGCGCGTGACTTTTAGATTTTAATGTTTTCGTAAAATGTTAATATTTTCGATATTCAGCTGCGATTATTGATGTTATGCCTACAGAAACAGAATTTTGCTCCTCCGCTACTACTGATCCCAAATATTTAATCGCTTTGACTTTCACATACTGTGTGTCTCCCAGAGTATATCTGAGCGTAAACTTACCTGCTTTCGGCACCAAAAATTTTTGGAAAACGATGTTACGGCGTAAAATCCCTATGTCAACGGCGTATGCTAATAGCTGACTTGATTTAAAATATAGAGCTATGTTGAGCTGATGGATGACGTGTTCTAGAGAAAAGTTAAAAAGAAGTATTTGGGCCATCACCTTGTAGTACTTCTGATGTTAATTCAATGGCTTTCGAGAATTTGCCGTCAATTTGAACTGCTCAACATTAATCTGCCACTACGTTGGCCAAAGTAGTGGGGAAATCGTAATAAGTAGTGGAGAAATACTTCTAATATTTTCTCAGTAAACCATACAGTTGATAAAAGATCGAACATCCAGTAGAACATTTGATCACCGTCGTGTTTAGCATTTCAATGGAATTCCATCTCCACGACGTTACGTCATACACGATGAAGTAAGTCATCGTGGATATTTGTTTGCTTAATAAATAATAAATTATTTTACATGCACGAAGTGAATTGTAACAAACATTCAGCAAAATCTAGGAAAATAATCATATTCAAGTAGAGTGTATCTAATAAGGTTTCAATCAAACATTTATTGCAATATTTACATAAACTAAAATTTGAATTAATTTATTACATGCACGAAGAAAATACTTTTTTTGTTACAGCCGTATATAAATTCGAGTTTAAACCAAAATTCATCTTTTGAGTTCTCAATCCAAATGGATTAATGGTGCATAGCAAACTATTTCACATGCGAGAATCCTAAATATTTGTTATTGCTTAATAAATAATAAAATAATTACATGCACGAAGTGAATAGTAAATATAAACAACTAGCAAAATTTAGAAAAATAAACACATTCAAGAAGAGTTTATCTAATAAAGTTTTAATCAAGCATTCATTATAATATTTACATAAATAAAATTTGAAATAATTTATTACATGCAGGAAGTGAATACTTTTTTGTTACAGCCATGTATGAATTGAAGTTTAATTCAAAACACTGCGGAATAAAGCATAGAGCGAGAATTATCAAATAAAATATATCAAATATTTGTTTGCTTAATAAATAATAAAATAATTCCATGCAAATAAGTAAAATCGGATAACACGAAATTGAAGGGATTAACAACATATTTCGTGCTATCAGAATTTCGTCTTAAGCGATAATGTCAATGAAAAAATTTATAGTTGAATGCATACATACTTCCAGGTATGTTGTACACTTTTTCACCATCTGGGTGGGCTTCAGTAAATCGACGCAAAACCAGTAAGCACTTACGGCTTGTTTCAACTGAAGTTACCGGAACTGGAACATCATCTTCATCCTCTTTATCGCTATTCTCATTTCCTTGTGCGGTTGTGGATTTCATAATGTCACAAATTTCGCGATCACTTAGAAGCGGCGTGGTATCAATACTATTGTACAAACTCAAGTAATCTTGGACTGTGCTATTTTGAGATAAATTTGTATCCAAAGAAATACGAGCTAAAATATTATTTACGTCGTCGTTTACAGTATTCTCACATATTATCTCTGGCTGATCATAATTGCAAGATTTTGGAATTGTAAAACTAGAATGGCGAAAGCAATAGTTACAGGCGAAACAAGTTTCCTATTTCTGATACCTGTTTCATATATTTTTTAAGCTCAATACTTGTTAAATATTTTTGAAGGGGCACTTTTTTGTAAAACACTTTTAAATTCTTAATGATTCCTTGATTATAAGGATATAATACACTGGTAGTATTTGGAGGCAGAAAAATTAATTTGACACTTTCTAGCTGGATCATTGGATGTGCTGGACAATTATCTATAATTAAAACTACCTTTCTCTTTTTCTTTAAAAAGTTTTTATCTAACGATTTCAACCAACTTGAAAATAAGACCACAGACATCCAGGATTTTTTTTATTTGCGGTGCATTGAAGGGGTAGATTTTTAACGCTTTTAAAACATCTCGGATTTTGAGACATTGCGATAACAATAAGAGGAAGTTTCTCTGTTGCATCGGAATTACATCGAACAAGTACGGTAAAACGTTCCTTAGATTTTTTACCACCAGAATCAGTTTCTCCTTTAAATGTTAAAATTTTGTCCGGCATGCAACGAAAAAATAAACCGAATTCATCCGCATTAAAAATGTCTTTTCTATCATAATCCTTCAGAATTGTAGGTAAAGTTGAAGAATCCGATCGGAAGTCGTATCAGCTGATACTTGTCTCGCCTCTCCACTAATACACTCACCGACAATTCCGCGTCGTGTTTTAAAACGTTCTAGCCATCCAGGATTTGACTTAAAGGTAATTCCCATTTTGATGTCTATTTTATCAGCGTTTTCTATTAATAGAGCCCAGAAATAACAGTATTTTGAGATCGCGCTTGTTTAAACCAAAACAGCAATCCCGAATCTAAATCTTCATACTTTGGTAAACGAAAACGTTTCCGGCTCCCTTCAAAATCACCCTTTTCATATGAAGTTTGAATTTTTAGACGATTTTTTATAATCGTTGATAAAAAAGAGTTTGGAATCCCAAATTCTTTACTTAATTTACTTTAAATTACTGTTTTGGAAGTGTTTGAACTATTAAAGAATTCTAGAGAACACAATTTAAACAACAAGAATAATTTTATATCTAACTCACCAAAATTAACCCCTCGAAAGACACCAATAAATTCAATTTTATCATTTCAAACAGAAACCATTTTACGTTTGACGAGAATTATAAATTTATTTATTTATTTATTTATTTATTTAAAGAAATCTATTTTGTAATATACATGTATGATTTCAGATTATTTACAGTTATAGTTAAAATTATACTAAAACAACAAAAAACTTTAAAACAGAATAAAAAAAAAAAAAAATATAAACCAAATTTTGGTTTAAACAATTAAAAATTTAGAAAAAAGTCTTTAAGGATATTTTTAAAGTTGTCCTTTGATAAGTTGAAGTCAAATACATCGTCAATTAAGTTGAAAGATTTAGACATCCTATTAATTGGGTTGTTTTCTCCATAGTTGGTGGAATGGTGTTCAAGTGCTAAAAATTTATGGTTTCTAAATGTTCTGCATGGCACGTGAATTGATATGTTTTCCAAGATGTAAGCTGAATCTACGTGACCAAGCAAAACGTTACCAATAAAAGCTGCTCCCAAGAGAAGTCGTCTATTTTCAAGCGTGCATATTTTGTAATCTGTGCATCTTGTTGTGTATGGAGGTAAGCGAGCCACATTTTCATGGAATGGTAAGTTGTGGTCGTAATCCCAGTCACTTTTCTTTAACAAAAAAATCAGGAACTTCTTTTGAATGCTTTCAATTCTTTTTATGTGTACAGCATAGTATGGATTCCAGACCGTTACAGCATATTCCAGTTGAGATCGAACATAAGCGAAATAGAGTGAACATAAGGTTTGGATATCCTTAATATAAATAAATACCAAATACAAAGCAAACTAAAACCAACCATTTCTCTCCAATAAAACAAAATTAATAACAAAATTTAATTTCGGGGAATTCCCTAAAACTGAACGATATTTTATGTTTTATGAAAGCACAGGTGCTCAATTATAAAATTTGTGTTAAATCAATATTTCTGTACTAATTTTATATAAAGGGACTAAAAAATTTGTTCGCGTTAAAAATTTCTTGTTGTCCGATATTTCGTGTTACCGTTATCGTGTTAACTGAATTCCACTGTAATAAAATAACTACATACAAGTAGGGTGTCATTGGAAATTTTTTAAGTGTGTTATTTCATTTAACACCACTGTATTAATTAATGATAATAATAATGATTAGTGACTCTTTATAAAGAAAATTGGAAAATTGTTGTATAAACACTTTCCCGCAATTTTATGGAGCATTATGGTTTAGCTAATACAAGCTATTCTCTTCGAAACCTTTACATGGATTTATCTAACACTTTCATCAACCTGAATAAATTGAAATGCTTGGTAGGCATGAAATGTTTAGAAATGTTTACAGAGATTAGTAATTTATTTTAAAATTTTGTTAAATTTCTCTTACTGTATATACACATTTTTTCATATTTTGGAGGTCGCATCATTTTATAATGCCGGCGTATGATTCATTCCCGACTTAATTTAATTTAAATTAAAAAATATTCTATACAATTAATCATTTATTTACGCTAAACTGACTACACCACCGCATCCATCAATTATTTATGTATACACCGCACACACGTAACGGGTACTGCGTGGTTTATCGTATATATATACAAAATAGTTTCGCACGTGAATTATGTGCTGGCCCGCACAGAAATTATGGCGTTCCAATGCCAGATGAAAAACAAAAATATTGTGTTATCGGTTATGTAAACATCGCAGAAATAGCTGATTGGAATTTTTACGCGGTGTTGATTTATACTAATTTTGTTTGCGGTTATGTACTGAAGACCTCATTAATTCTGGATGGATGAAGATAAATATTTTTTTTTTGATTTTATAACTTCAAGATCATTGCGTTAACACAATTATGAATCATAATTATAAAAAAAAATCGCGCGTGTTTGTATTCAAAAGACTACACAGGGAAATAAACGGGCTGCGATTAAATTTTATTTACATTCAGAACGAAAATATTAATGTTTAATCGTCCGTTGGTTTGTTTACTAATTGTTTACACTTTCAAACTTGACTCGCGGCTACGAAGGTAGTAGATAATATTAATGTTATATGTTGTGTGTTGTGTGTAGACTAGAACTAACATAATATTTATGGTTGTCAGAACATTAATTATTCATACAAAGTTAGTATTGCGGTTTGATTGATTTATTGAATGTTGTTAAAATTGTATGTAGGGCATGTTCATACACACTAGTGATTGCTTTGAATTTTTAAATGCTTACATTTCGACTTAGGCTTAATACTCAGTTCAAAGTGAAATGAAATTTTAACGCGGTCTCCAAAAAATTATTTACTTTCGCATGAAATAAAAATGATATTTTATTCTTATTTTTAACGCATAAGTTTATATAGATGAATTTGTTTACTTTACTTGAATAAATTAAATTAAATTGATTTTATTTTAAATTTATAGATTTACCGTATTTAAATATTTGTTTATTGCAAACCAAAATGTCAAAATTGCACATGAAAATAATTTGGAGTGTTTATGCGCTCCATCTTTGATGTATTGAACACACTTGGCTTTTTCGCTGGTGAACGCAATTTAATTGAAGGGTTATTTAATGTAATCATACACATTTTTATATGAGCCTCTATTAGTTAGATAGGGATCGTAAAGATATAAAGCCACTGTGATAAAAAATTTTCTAAAACTAAGTAGTTTGATATAGTTTTGATAATAAGGTAGTCAATCAAATTATTGAACATAAATATTAAAAGTGATTAATTAATAAACGAAAATTAATAAAGGAAGAATCCGTGTTTCAAAAATTAAATTAATCAAAATTTACCAACAAAAAATATAAACTTTAAAATTCTGTTAATCATTTAATATAAAATTCAATAAGTCACCAAAATCGGCGTTTGTTGCGAAGGTTTGTGTGCGTACTTCAATAAAACAAACAAATTTCTATTAGAATTATTTATTTAATTTTATACGACTTTTATAAATTTAAATTTAATTTTTAAAGATTATTTAAATTTTAAAGTGTGTGTTACTCTAATTCAACATACATAAATCACTTTAACCTGCAACTGCTCATTTACAGTGGCCAAACAATTTTATTATTATAAAGTTTAAAATATACTGTTTTGGAATTGGATTGGTAACATCCATTGAGCGTTACAACACTAGATAGAAGCACGATAAGTTTGCTTAACAGAGATAGTTCTTGACTTCGGTATCTATTATGCTAACGCTATCAGCCATATGATCCGTCGTTGGTTGTGGAAATTTCATATCAAATTTTAGTATTGATATATTTAATATATCTTGGTGCTTCTGATCAGTCCGAATAGGCTTGATGAATTATTCACGATCGCTTAAATGATCATAAGAAAAGTTTCAACCTACAAAATTTCCATTAACTAAAAAAATTTAGAAATCGAAATTTAAATGAAAATCTTAAAATAAACAACAATGTTTAATTAAATTGTAGAATTAACTGTTTTCTTACCGTGGTTAAAGTAGATCTGCAAACATTTAGAGATTGAAAATTTTCCTGGTTGTTTGAATATTTTATTTTATTTTATAAAAGAAAGTTTTCGACAAAATTCTGATGAATTGGCCATAGTGTAACAAGTATTTTGCGAATATTTGAATTTTTCAAAAATTTGGCGCTTTAAACCTTATGTAGAGCTACCCAAAATCTCTTATGTGGAGCTACCCATCTCTGACATTGGAATCAGCCATAGTGTAGCAAGAGTTTTGATGAATATTTGACTTTTTTTTAAAATTCCGCTTAATCTGATTATTTAAATATTGTTAACTGTTTTGAACACCTTAATTCGCCCACTATCAAGCGATATTTTTCCAAGCTTCCTGATTTCTGAGATTCGTGGAAATTATAGTATAGCAAGTATTTTGACGAATTAAAATTACTCTCCATAGAAAGACCCTAAAGCATAGTTAGGTTGAAATTCTTGCAATAGACACACATGACTAAATGTTTATCTGTGCACGGTAAGTTGTTACAATCATTCAAAAACTTTTCAACTGATTCTTTAATATCAAATTTAAAATTAAATCGTTCACTGACCAATACTAACCGATTTATGGCTTGCACTGCCCTTTTAACTTGACCACTATACCCGGGTGAAACGGTGGAATATGCGTTGATTTAATACTGTTTTTATAGCAATATCCTTGGAACATTTTACTTCCGAATGGTGATCCATTTTCTGAAATAAGTCATATGGCACACCAAAATTTGTAAAAATTGTTTTTAATTCACATTGTTGTAAAAAATTGAAAAATAGTTCGACTTTCGTCATATTAAACCAGACGATCGATTATATGTCATCCAAAATTCTTATGAAGAAGAATATATGACAAGTCATCAATTTCCTGCTGGGCTATTGCATGTTCTGTGAAAGTAACGGTGATTATCATCAGTATCAGTTAAAATTAGTAAAATTATAACAGATTTTTTTCTAAAAATTAAATTAAATTTTGAATTTTTGACTTATAGATGGAAAATTTTTAAGAATCACAACAATCAGTTATTGATTTGAAAAAATCAGTCTTCTCATCACGTCGCGATGAATGATTTTGTATTATTTACATTGGAATATTGCCTATATAAAAAACAATACCATGTAGTTGTAGTACTAGCGAATTACTGCTTAGCCTACGAAATTCGATTATTTCACATTTTTCATCTATATTTCATTCTCACAACTAACTTTTCGTATTTACGAATTTTTATATTTTACTTTGTTTTTTCTGTTTCAGAGGGACTTCAACATGTTTTGCGATTGGTGTGTTACAAATTATATGCTTTGAATGTGGATAAATGCCAAGTAATCACATATTGTAGATCTAAGTCTCCAATAATCATCGTAACGACTGTATTTTGAATAGAGTTAATATGATTAACGATTTGGGGGCTATTTTTAGATCTGATTTAACGTTTAACTAGCACATCGATGCGATTGTTAAACAAAGCCTATTCAATGTTGGGATTTATTAAACGGAATTCTGAAGATTTTCACGACTCACTGACTTTTAAGTCACTATACACTTCGTTCGTTCGTTCTCAGCTTGAGTACGCAAGTGTCATAGGGTCCCCGTTCTATGACTGAATTGAGAGAATTGAGAGTATACAAAAGCAGTTTCTGTTATTTGTTCTCAAAAAATTACCATCTTTACATCGCGACGATTATAGTCTCTCACCTTACCTTGACAGTGCCAGTGCTAACATACTTTCACTCTTTAATATGTATGTTCCTCAACGCACCTTGCGCCCACGTGAGTTTCTTCGTACTCAAACTGTCCACAGCAACTACAGCTACCATGGTCCTGCAATGCGCATCTAACGAAATCTCAACAACGTTGCTGAGTATTGTGATTTACACATTTCTCGCAATGCTTTTAAGAAGGCAATCGCTACTCTGGAGTTTGAACTTGGTGCCGCCACTGATATTCCTGCTTATCTTAATAAATAAATGAATGTAATTAGAAATTGTAATTAATAATTATTACTTATTGTTAATGGTTTGATTTTAGTGCCAATTTTTGTTTTCATTTTGTTTGAACTTTAATTTTTAATTTATATGATAGAATAAATAAATAAATTATAATAGTATTAGTACTTTTGGTCCCACTAAAAGAAATGTATATGAAGCTAGCCCGATATTCTAATAACCTACTTCTAATTTTTCCGAAACCTACTTCTAATTTTTCTTTTTTGTATTGTATTCACTAAATATGAGCTGGAATTTTAATTTTATTGTATGTATTATTTATTTATTCTTTTAGGATAGTTTTTAATTTATTATTTTTATTTGTACACTTTTGGCAACCTAAATTTCATGATTTTTTTCTTTCTTGCTCCCCCACAGGTTCTAAAAACCTATTAGGAGCTCTAACTTTATTAGAAATAGTTTATGATTTGTATTAATGTATGTAACCTGTTTTTTTTCTAAATAAAGAGAATAATAATAATAATAATAATAATATTCAGCCCGAAAAAACGCGATGGCAACACTAAACTATAACTATCGTGAGAGTTTCCTATCCCAGCCCGAAAAAATGTCACTATCGCTGCAGTAAACAGTATCATAATACAATGTCTACTTGGTAGCCTAGTCAGACCTAAACTCTTCATTTATATGAAAGCCAGCCCGATCAGTTCAAAAAGCCCGTTAGCAATACTAAACTATAACTAACGAGAAAGTTTTATATCCCAGCCCGAAAAAATATCACTGTCGCGCCAGTAAAATGTGTCGTGGTAATATTATGACATTTAGAGCATTCAACCCGAAATTATAAATATAACTTTACGTATTTTTAAACGATCCCTTCAATTGTCGGGAAACCTAGACAGACCAACACGTGATTGAACACTGTTCAAGTTCAATACTGATATACCTAGTCGTTTAAAGTTTTGACTACAAACTGATAGATTTGAGAAAAAACCTATCTGGAATTATGTGGATATAGTCGTTTGAGTCTCGTGTCACAGGCGATTCACGAGGACTTTGCATATTAACCTTTTAAGAAACATTTTTAGAAACAATTTTTTCGAAAACTTGACTTATTAATTTTTTTTTACTTTGATGTTTCAGCAGTAATAAAGAGTAACCGCAAAAAGCACCATTTTTTCGCCCGTTTTTGCGTGAGCATAACTCGATTTTTTCAATATTAAGTCAATTTACCCCTACTTGAGGGGTGGAAACCTCCCCCAGAAGAAAGAAATGAGAAAACGGTCGGGAAGTTCTTGATAAAAATGCTTGGAATTTCATGGCAAGAGTGACATCAGAAATGGTCTTCCAAATATCCTCAGGGTGAAACACACCCCTGGGTGAGGGGAAACCACCCCTATTGCCGAAAACTTCCCGACCGTTTTCCCATTTCTTTCTTTCCACCTCTCAAGTATGGGTAAATTGACTCAATATTGCTCACCCACATTTTTTATGACGGTCAATTTAAGCCCAGGGGGACCTCTGTACGACCTTCCCCGTTCTTGCTACAGACTACGCAAAAACGGGCGAATTTTGCTGTCACTCTTTGTTTTTATTATTTTTATCAAAATTTAGAAGCTACGGTTAGTTCGATATTTATGTAATACACAATTAATTAATAGCTGTTATTATTTGCGTGTGACACAAATTTGTTTTATAGTTATAGTTTGCTTATATTTTGTATCATGACAGAATACAACTTCTGTAAGTAAAAAATTAAAACTTCGTACTGAAAATTCAGGCTAGCTTCACGGAGGTCTGAAAGAAAGAAATAATGAATTTGCAAACAGCATAATTTATCGTTTTAATCTGTAATCTGAAATTATTTTAAATTCGTATTATTTTGCATGACAACCAATCAGATTTAAATATTTTAGATTTATAAATTTTTTGGTTGGGAAACCCATATAAATTAATTTAAGTTAAAACATTTAGATCATTTGATATTTTGACTTATAGATGGCTAATGTGTAAGAATCACAACAATCAGTTTTGAACAGACGAGACTATTGATTTGAAAAATCAGTCTTCTGAAAAAAACCAAAGTAAAACATTTAGAACAGTTTAAAATTAAAATTAATACAATAATACGACTTTCGACTCAAACTATTTTTGAAAAATATTCAATGAAAACAAAAAAATAATTACGACATGTGTCTCGAATTTATAATTGTATACGACTAAAGGTTAGGTTAGGTTAGGTTAGAGTGACTGCTACCGCACACTTAGGTCAATAGAGGCCTATAGTGATACCACAAGATCCTATCTCCCCTTTACTCCCGCTGAAGCCATCCAGAGCTACTTATGTAGCGTAAAATATCTTCACAGCCCGCGAGTTCCGAAAGGCTGTCCATACCCAGCCTTCTCGCATGTTCCCCAAAATGGCAGTGTCCTGTCAATATCCCCACGACCAACCCTACCCTTCGTTTTCCCAGGGATACTAGTGCTTTGGAGCGCCGCAGGTCCAGTTTTGGCCAAACCTGTTTGCTACCCTACACGTGAGGGTGTTGGTCCACCTCTAGTTTGTCAAGGCGATTGCCATCATTACTGAGCGCCGATTGTACGACTAAAACAACAACAAAAAATCAGCATTATCAAAGTAGAGTAGTAGATTTGTAAGGAATGGCCAACTACATAGCTTATTTACGTATTCTCGTAATTTACCTACGTACATCCGAATGAAGATTTAGTCATTTAAAGAAGTTCAAATCAATTAATACTTTGAGACTTATAAAAATATTAAAGGCAACGTACTAAACTTTGTACTTAAAATCAACAATTGACGTTGCAATAAACTACATATAAAAAATTTCAAACAATTCCAATTCATTTTACAATTATTATTTATTATATAGTACTCCGTACACACCCTCGTTGACGTCATCATTTTTATTAGATAATTTTGTGCAGAATCGCGCGCTATATTGCCAACATTAAATATATTTTGCACTTAAAATGAATCAAACGTAAATTATCGCGAGTATTTATCGCGCCTTATGTGCCGAGTCAATTGGGATCGTTTCATACAATCGGCAATCATAGAATTGTCAAGTTTATTGTTTTTGTTCAAAATCGAACAAATTTAATTCATAAAACTGTTTTGAAAATATTACAAGATAAGATAACATTTTTAATAAATGTATCGCTGTTTATCGCACGAGATAATCAACTTTCAAATTTCTAAGAATCGTAATTGGAAGTGACCGAAACACCTTCTAACGTCTGAGCCCGATAAGAAAAAATGTAACGCATTTCGAAATTAGTATCATTGGAGGAACTCTTCAAACACCATGTATCTAAAATCGGTTGTGTTGTTAATTTTCGTAATTTGTGTTACATATTCTCATCAAAACGTGTTACCAAGTGGTCGTATAGTTCACGGTACAGACGCTGCTGTAGGCCAATTTCCATTTTTCGCTCGTATTAAAGCAACCGCCACGGGTAGAGAAAAATTATGTGGTGGATCACTAATAAGGACCGAATGGATTTACACGGCAGCGCAATGCGTATATGGTTATGATTCGTTTGAAATTGGCCTTGGCTCGATAACGCTGAACAGCCAAATTACAATAATAAGAACGTCAGCCCATGTCCATGTTAATCCACTTTACAATCCTACCACATTGTTTCAGGATGTCGCTTTAATAAATATCGAACCGGTAACATTAAGCGCTACGATTCAAACGATTGATTTACCCTGGTGGATATATGGGTACGATGATTTTTTTATTAATCTCAATGCACAAGTTATGGGATTTGGTCAGCTTGCCGGTATGTATATATATACGTTGGCATATTTCCGTTATGCAACTAAACTTTGTTTGGGGTTTTCAGATGGCACATATCCCGATACACTGCAATATGTTAATATCGTAACAATTCCTACGCCAAGTTGCCGCGCTATTTACGGGGGTACCGTAATTGGGACGGATAAAATTTGTGGTAAGGGGCCAAATGTAAAACAAAATATTTGCTACGGCGATTTTGGTGGGCCACTAATTTTTAGAAATGCAACAACTACATTCCAAATCGGCATTGCCTCATTTTTTTCGATACAGCCATGTGAGTCGGGTCAACCGTCCGCCTACACTAGAGTGGAAAGTAATTTAAAATTTGTGGAGGTTATCACCGGGTGGCGAGTCGAGTATTAAAAACGGTTGCCTTATCCACTGTATATATATTGTGTCGTCTACTAAACATCTTTATAGAACTCTAAAATAAAGAAAATTTATTTATGAACTACGATTTTTCGATGTGTATTGGTGTAATTAAAAAGCAAATTTATCGAAAAATCTGTGTTTTTATTTTTAATTTTTAAAAATTTATTTTTTGTTTATTTTTGTTATTTCTTCTATTTCTCAATCAACCAACAATTTATAAAACCAACAAAATCGATTTTGTTCTTTTTAAGCGAATATAATTTTGAATTAAGGAATTTCCATTATATGGAGCATTGAGAGATATATGCGGGATTAATCACATACACATATAGACACAGATCTACATATATGCATATGTTCAAAAATATTTTTTTTGTTACGAAATTTAATTGAAATGTCGGAACACCGCACGCGCATAAACCAACCAATTGGTTCAAGATCAAATTAATATTTTGATTTGTTGATTGTGTGAAGTATGTATGTGTCTGATGACACCGCACCGCGCGCATTATTAAATTACAGTACAAAAAAATTTAAGGGTGAAGTGTCATTAATTTTTTTCGACCGATACAAATAACATCAAAGCACTGAATAAATTAAAATCAGAGCAAATAACAAAAAACCAATTTTTTATTGAATTTGTGATAAGCAATGATAAAAGCTATTATTAAAGTGATAACGTCAAGTGTGTTTATGGGTTCTACGAATTTTATACGGTTAACCTTAATTAACTTATATAAAATCATCAAGTGATCTCACCAAAATTTATTTACAATCTTACGACTGTAAGATTCTGTAATATAATTTTAAGTTCAAAATCAATTTAAAATTAAACAAATTGACATGAAAATTCATTTGGTGACTCTTCAAGTTTTATGGTATGCAGGGCACTTATTTATTATTTTCATTTCCCAAAGTACGAGAATTGCATCTATGCATGTTATTTGGATATAACTCTTACGGGTGTGAAGGCCTTCGTCCTTTAATTTTATTCCAGTTTTTACTAACAGGTTTTTTGTTGTTTTTCTCAAATTTACCACGGCTTACCCCTTGCCATCTTTCTTGACCGAAAACGTCAAAAAATTGTGTTGTTCAATCTAGAAAATTTGTCCTCCATTTTAAAATATTTGGTAATTTTTAACACGACAACGTTTGATTTGAATGAAAATATTTTGTTAGTGTTGATAAAGGTGCCATATTCATATCGAGTTATCGCGCTACCTGTCTTCTAATTAATAATTGCGGCATAATTTCTTAGTCACCGTGACAATCTAAGACTCGGAAATAAAATCCAATCGAATCCAATTTAATTTATGTTAACAAAATTTTTGTGACAAAATATTTTTGTTGCTCAATATTGAAATAATTCGTAATTTTGAAATAATTTGAAACAATTCGAAATAATTCATAGGGCTTATAATTACTGAATATTCACGATACTTTCGATTTTATATGAAAGGATGTCATTGTAGCTTATGGCCAATTGCACTATTGTCCCATAGTGTCTATATAGGCTAAAAAAGTTTACGTTGTAGAATTAAATTGGACTCACTCAATTTCAAAATAAGCCGTAGAATTCTTGAACATTCACGCAGTCCGCGATTTTTAAATGAATCAACCTCATAAATTCTATGCGAGGGTCTTACGACTTATTTCGAAATGACATTAAGTGATTTTAGCTCCTAGCCACTTATGGAAGCCAATCTCATGAGATCCGTGTACCTTGCCATAAGCGAAAACGACATTCTGTCATATAAAAATTTGTTAACTTTTGATTGTGAATGCTAGTTTCATTAACTTTAAATTGTGAATGCTCCCCAACTTCTGGTTAGAATTCTGCTCTTAGTTTTTCTATATCTTTTCAATTACTTACACCGGTAATAAAGGCAAGTGGGCTGTTTTCATTATAACTAGTAAAAGGAGTTTCCAAAACTTCTATCAGCATGTTCTTCTTCAGTTGCTCATTTTCTTTCATTTTCTTTGTGATGCCATTTTTTCTATTTCACTAAGTCTTCTGCGTAGTACAGCTTTTTCGTATTCCCGATGCTGAGTCGCTGACTATGTTCGCTTAGATGGTGGTCTAAATATTTTTGAACTTCGTATGAATGGACATAGCAATGGTTGAGTTACCCTAGAATCCAATGAGCCGGCCTCGTTAGAGGGTGGATTAGTCAACTGAGCATAGTTGAGGTGTCACCTGGGGTAAAAATTCCATTTGTTGTGAACTTATAGCTTTAAACACTGCCTATTGAAACATCTACCAATGTAACCTTTGAAATTGGTAGTGGGTCAGTGGGGAGAACATCATTTGATATAGGTTCTCGGTATTCATAATAATTTTATTTTTTATTATTATTCTTGGAAATCTGTTCTGGGATTGAAGCACTCCCAACTCTTTCTCGGTTCACTTTCCACGTCCCACTTTAAGCGGTTGCCTGCCAAATCGAGGACGTATGGCTATAGGTCTGATTTACATAGCACCATCTTTATACACAATGTATAGGTCCATGCCAGCATATAGTACCGGGATGGAAGATGCGGATCGGCCCATAAATTCTGCTAGGGGCCATATTTGTCTTTATTTTCATTACAGATCGTAATCTGATGATGAAAAATCCTATCTCTATCGGTATTTGAACAATATTTTATTTGATAGTGGATTTTTTATTTATGAAAAAATAATCTGTACTGGCAAATCTAATGAAGGTCGACTGATTGTGTTCTGAACGTTTTAGTTGTCTCGAGCCAAAGCTATCATTCCATTGAACATTCCATTGTATCGGTCCCGTTGAAAAACAAAAAAATTCTACAGCCTACTTTTTAATGCCGTACGGTCTTTTTCGATCTGCAAAATGGTGGACCAAAGGAAATTGTTATAAAATGTAATTTTAACTGTGTTAATTTACTCAAAAGTGTTTTTGGAATCGCTGATTACAAATTTTTTATTATAGTTTTTGAATATTTCGAGATGGTAGATCCAAAATGGACGCTAAAAGTGGCCAATTTTTGTATGTAGAAATTAAAGGCCGCTGGTTAAATGTCAGAGGTCAGAATTGGAAAAATTCAAGGTGGCATATCCAAGAAGGCCGATTTAATGTGGCCAAGAACAGTGGAACATCTAAACTTAGAAATACATGAGTGCATGAGAATTATTTAGCTTCAATCCAAGAAAGCGATCGCGCTTCAAAACCATACTTCTCTTAACCAACAAAGGTGTCAACCAAGGAAGGTCAACCAAGGTGTTGCAAGGAAACACTCCAATTGACTATGTAGAAGAAAGAAACGTGAATGTAAGCACAAAGCAACACAAAAATATGTGTCTAAAAACGAAAGTACAAGTTTAAGAGACAGATACTGTTCAATAAAAGAAAACGCTCCCGAATTCCGTCTATGCAGTAATGGTATTCACAACGAATCTAGGGAGTTACAAATGAACACAAACGCAGTTCTAAAAGTGTGGCGAAATTATTTCTCGTTACTCTTAAACAGAAATTTGTTATTCTCTAGTGATCAACCAAAACTACTGTAAATGAAACGTTCGCCCGCTCCATCTTATGATGGTGGAGATGACATTTATAACCAAATGCTCGAGAACGGTAGCGGTTACCTCATGTGCCGTATGTTTGAGCTGACTTCATTAATTTGGTTGGAAGATAAAATTCTGGATGAGTGTAAAACAGCACTAATCTGTTCACTAGCACACTTCAGCTTTGCTAAATATCGGCTACAACATATTGATCAACGTAATTGCTAGCAAGTTATTGATTTACAGCTGAGGGTTGCATCCAGAAGAACACATTATGGAGTGTCTTGTCACATTTAGGCATTCCCCCAAAATTGATAACCATCGAAGGCAAACTTTCAGAGGTTTTCATAATAAAATCAGGAGCGTGGCAAAGAGATTCAGTATATATGTAGCTCAAACTTGATTCAGCCTATTTTTAGAATATTTCATCATAAACGTCGTCATAAAAGGCCTACTGAGCAAGTAATTCCAGCCAATGTGACAAAATTTCGCACAAATTTCACGTTATTAGACATTAATCCACCAAAACGCATACTTAATGTTGCTGCTAAAGCAGCTAGTGTTGATGAAGACGACAAAATGTTCATTCGTCGCTGGATATAGCAATTGGGATTGTGTTATTCGACTACGTGGAAAGTTCTACGCAACGGTTTTGGTCTGAAGGCGTAAATATAGCTCGTTCAACAACTGTAGCTGCACGACTTGCAACAGCGTGCAAGTTGAGTGGTCCTTAGAACATTTTCATTAAAAACTGTTTTTGACGTAGAACAACGTATATCAAGTGTGCAATCTAAGAAAACGCAAGCGCGATTTTGATGTCTATATACACGTTTATATTTTCAAAACTATTAATGGTAGAAACGTGGTTAATATCTCATTGGAAAGATCAAGGCTGACTCTAAAATCCCCCAAATCTGATAATTATGTCAAAAGTTAAAATTACGATTTTTGTTAGCACATTTCTAATATGGGAGTAGCGCGTATAAATGAAAATAAATAACGGCAGATTGATATTAATTGATATGTTTTCCAAGATATAAGCTGAATCAACGTGACCAAGCAAAACGTTACCAATATAAAAGCCGCGCCCAACAGAAATCGTTTATTTTCAATCGAGCATTTTCATGGAATGGTAAATTTTGGTCATAATCCCAGTCACAGTTAAATAGCTAATTAAATTCCTCAACCAGGGCCACAAAATATTCACGAGATTTTTATGAACCTCAAATTTGCGCTGGAACGCTAAATGGCAGATTGATTTTATTGAACGGCAATTTGATATTCATGTAGAAGACAGTTGACCGATTCAGTTGGTGATATTTCTCTAGTGCATGTTACTTTAAATGGTTCGTCAAAATTTGTACTTGGTTTCATTTACATTCATCCCCATGCTAAAGAGGTCGATTTATATATGTTACTCCTTGCGGCATTAATGGAATACACAGAAAGTTCAAAATTAATTGATAAACGGTTAACAGTGGATTATAGTGGTTCCAATAATTTTAATGGGTGATTTTATATTAGATGTTAAACGGAATGAAGGTGCGTTTAGTTTATGAAGCATCATTTCAATCTAGATATGGTTCCGACCAATTATCCAAGAACATTAGGAAATACTTACATAGATTTCTCATTCACTAGAAAAATAACTCCAGAACTTCTTTCACCGGTTTGTTACTTTTCGTATCATAGAACAATTCTTCATAAAATTGTGATGTAAGATAATAAAATGTTTCAAAAATTATCTTTTTATTGCCAAAAAAATTCTTACCTTTATATGAGTAGAGTTGTTATACGCCTAACAACCCCTGCGGCTATGTCACCGAACGGAGCCTACCGTAATTTTTGTTTCTACCAAAAATACCAAAAAATTGTGTTCAGCGACGAAGCTCATTTTTGGTTAAATATGCCAAATTTGGTATGGTGAGAAGCCACAGGCAATGCAAGAACTGCCCATGTACCCAGAAAATACCACTATTTTGTACAGTTTATGAGCCGGTGGAATTATCAATCCGTATTTTTTCATAGATGACGATGGCCGCAATGTTACTCTCAATGGTGCTCGCTATTCAATGATTTCGGATTTTTTTTTTCCTGAAACTGACTTATTGAGGAATGACTTCGATGAGGAAATATCTCACGCGTTTCTGCCCGGTTAATTGGCCGCCTAGATCTTGCGATTTGACTCCTTTTAACTATTTTTTTTTTATTGCGTGAAGTTTTCCGTTTATAAACTAACAACAATTGCTGAATTGGAAGTCAACATTAAACGCGTCATTAGCTAGATACCAGATGAAATGCTCGAAAATTGGTGAAAAGTTAGACATCTCGCATGAGCCACTTAAAATGTAGCCGTGGTCAACATTTACATGAAACAATATTTAAAAACTAAATGGCAAACATTGATTTATTTACAAATCGAGCCAAATTTAGCGGGCGACATATCTCCAATATGAAAAATCGCGATTCGCAGCAGGTTACTGAGCATTCTATGCTGACATGAAAATTTTTAAATCTCGAACATATCGCACAAAACAAAATTAAGTATCTACAAAACGCTGATAAGACCAGTAGTTACTTTTGGTAGCGGGTCTTGCACGCTAACAACATAAGACAGCCTAAAGCTTACCATTTTTGAGCATAAATTAATTCGTATGATGCTACCTAAGGCCCTGAGGGATCCTTGAAGTCGGACCAATGAGGCAGCACCTCGATGGTTTTTGATGAAATGTGTTGTGGCTTATTTGCCATTATAGACCGATAGAGAGATAATTACTAAAGTTTCTGCTATTGTTCACTATGACTTTTCATTAATTTTTTTAATTTTGTTATGGTGCAGTAACTTCGAGTGGCTTTAATTATTTCTTTACCTATGTATAAATTAGATAATGAACTATTTATCTTAAATTACTTTCGTTAGTTGATTTAGTCAAATTAGGCTAAGCATTAGTACTTATTCGCCAAAAGTGGCCAAAACTATGAAATCTAATTGAAATAACCTACGATAATTTTATTTTCAACTACCACTTTTCCTTAGTACAAAAACAAATTTACCTAGATGTGAGGTACTTTGCGTTAGAAGGCGAATATGTTTAATAACTGGCGAATAACTTTAAATATTCGCTGCAACAGAAGCACAGCAAAAGAAAATAAAAATTATTTTTCGGTTAAAGATTTATCTTCGACACAACCAGTACCTGCGGATTTTGTATATTAAGAGCATCGTACAATTACACAATTCTCAAAGCATTATAACCCACCCGATGAAAAGATCTTTCATTTATACGACGAAAATATTAAGTCAAGAATACGGCATAGTCCAACTATGGTTAACATTCCGCAGTTCATTGACAGTCTGGTCTTTAATATACACAACCTAATCCGAATACATTCCATAATCCCCACGATAGCTTTAGTTTATACTATAGGGGTCAGTATGTGAAGAGGACGTTGACGGTGGAGACGGTTAACAGTTTCTATATGCAACAAAGCAATTTTTTTGGTAAAAACAACAATTTTAATTTTCTGCCAACCCAACTCGCCATAGTTAGTTCCATAAGAATCATTGTTTCTGGGCTATAAATTTAAAACAGCACATTGTGAGAATTTTTTTTTTAATTTTTAAATGAATTTAAATTACGTTTTACATATTGTATGCCAAACCTCCAAGCCATACTTAATATTATGACTTAATTGATTTTCCATAAGTGCTCGTACGTTGTTATTGTCATAACATAATGTAAACATGCAACAATAGCACAAACTTTTGAATGCTATTTGCGCTTCAATTTGCAAATAACAATAGTAAACTGAATGGGAATGTCCGTCTATTGTTAAAAAAACTAATAGAAAAATCTCATCGTCATGATTAATTGAAAAAAATAATAAATAGAAAATGAATTTTGTTGACCAAGCCAAAACAGATATCTAATTGAATTGGTTACCTTGAACCCGGCCATAATCAAATCAAGCGCAACTAAATATAAATCGCATTCGTAATACACGATTGGTGGTGAAAATGTTTTATTAGGACGACCTAACCGCGCGAATACTCGTCTTGGACAGCGAACATGCCGCTACAGTAAATAGTCAAATTCTTTAACATTTGTTTATTGGATTGTGATTTGTGCTAACGTAAATAATAAAAATTAATTTAGATAAATACAAGTCTCAAGATGTTTAACGCTCGACGGAATTATTACAGTCACGATTTTGAATTGTTTAAACTTTACGGTTTTGGTTTTTGCATAACAATTCGTTTGATTAACGAATTATCATTACAATCTGAGGCTGCGCGTCTTATGACTTCGATTTAACTTAGGCATTTAAAATATTCGTCCGTATAAAATTAACAAATTTTTTGGAATTTCGCGTGATTTTAAACGATTTTTAGCATGATTTATATTGTGAAGCTTTCACCAAAATAACAGTCGTTTGGGTTATTAGTCGAACTGAAACTGTTGGACGGTCAATGACAGTCATTTAAAAATATTTAACGGGACCTAGTTTCTTTATTACAAAATTAAACTATGCAGTTACCACCTCTGACATTTTTATTAGTTTTTTTATCGATGTACATTCTCCCAACAATCTTTGACGGGTCAGTCATTTTATTGGACGATAACCAACTGTTGATCAATTGTCAAATAAACTCAAAGAGAAAAAACGAAACAAAAGACTTGAAAATTTAAGAAGAAAGTTTACGAGTACCAAAAATAGGTTGCAATTGGTTTTGATTTCGGATCCATGTATGAGATCTTCCTGTGACAACCGTATTTTGATCCTCGAGTGTAAGTATGTGGTCTTGATTTCTGGAAAATTTGCTCATCCGGTCATCCGGTGAGGTCTAAATCCATTTATTGTTTTCCCCGCTCAAACAACTTTAATAAAATTTATTTTATTTTAAAACTTGAGGATTTTAGAAAATCCGAGTACGTTGTCCTTCAGTTACCGTTGGAACCAGCATTTTCTAGTGCAAGAAAGTGATTCCGATTAGGATTTTTTGCGACATTTTGCACAATATTGTGGAATAATAAGATTTCAGAAATATAGAAGCAAAACAAAATAAAACGAGAGCGACGCTCAAATGTATGTATAATGAATCATCGAAGGCAAATATTATGTACTTGCAACAGCGGTACTACAGTTTCACAAAGGAGGCGGGCAATGATATTGCAACGTGTATGTCAACACTCAAGGAAGTCATGCAACTATTAAAGGAGCAAGGTGAAGAGGCTGAATATAACCATTTCATAGTGCGTGGGAATCAACGAGTGTGGACAACCAAACTATGACAAATTTCGTGCGCGATTATTAAAAGGGGAGTTTCGATGAAGCCGCAGTGTCCGATTGAAAGAACGGAAGCATTAATGGTCAATCTGATTTTTTAAAAGAAGAATTCCAATTCAAAAAAGGATCAATCAACGCAACACAACAAAGCAAAGCTAAGGACGGTAGTAACAAGCCAAAAAGCAAATGTTTTCATTGTGGCGAGAGAGGTCATCGGAAACGCGACTGAACACAGAAAAATAAAAAAAATAATTCAGATAAAAAGAAGCAGAAGAATATTTTAGACTATGCAAGTCTGTGTTATGGCTTGACATTGAGTGGGGGCAAAATACGTGTCACCGACGTGAATGATTCGAAAACATCTTGAAGACATCGTACGTGACACGTAAAAATGGGAAATGGTGAAAAAATTATTGCTCGAGGAAAAGGCGATATCAACATTCTTGCATTGATGGTGATTTATAGTTTCGTAGAAGCATGGTGGTGGTGTCGTTTGTACCGGAAATTTATATCAATTTATTTTCATCGAGAAAGCTATCGATTGCAATCGAACAGAAAGGGCTGTGAACTACTGAAGAATGGAAACACTGATGTAGAAGGATTCGACGCGACAAGCTGTTTCACGAAAATGGCGATCAAGAAAATTTCATTTCACGCGCAAGACATGAATGACTCGAGCATCAGAATGTGAAGAAGTTATTACCAATGTTGCTGTCAAGGGTGCATCTATAAGGAAAGCATCATCGTGATTAGTTATAGAGAGTTTTTTAGAGTTTTTTTTTCCTTTTACAGGACGATTTTGCACATTATCATTAAGTATCTTTTATAAAGCAATAGTCAGAGGTTGCTGCTGAGACTAAAATCTCGGTAATGCGAATGCAGAGAGTTCTTCAATGCAAAAGTGGAAAAGTTTTTCAATGAGATAGACATTGAGATGGTGATGGGAATAATGGTTCATGGGAAGCAGTGAAGTGCTAAGCCACTAAATTCCGTATTTTCTGATCAAATGGCCGTAGAGCTATATGACGTTAAAATAGTACTGCACTATAAATAGTAAGAATATCATCCCTAGAGTCAAACACGGTGGAGGAAACGTCATGGTATGGGGTACAATGGGTACCGAAGGGGTCGGAGATCTAGTGAATGTTGAGACTACCAGAATTAAAGAACATTATTTGCAAATTTTACAAAATCATTTAAAGGAGTGTGACAAAAATTGAAATATTTGGACATATTAGCTTGGTTCAAGACAACGATCTGAACCATGCATCCCACTTGGTAAAAAACTAGTTGATCTACAATGCTACATTTTACCGAACCCTCCACAATCCGCAGATCTCAACCCCATCGAACATCTTTGGGATAATTTGGAAAAACGGGTGAGGCTACATGATGTTAGAATAAAAGACGATTTAAAATCTAAATTAATCGACTAGTGGTAGAATCACCTAAAATAGGGCATAGCTCAGAAAGGTTGGCACACAAATTATTAATTATATATATTAGTAATAATACTAGGAACTGTATGTTTTTTTTATGTATGTTTTTTCTTTAACTAAAATTCTTATAAGAACTTTTAACAGTATTTACCAATATATACTTGTTTATTTTTGTTATTTTGAACATATTTCACTGCCTCCAATCACAGAAAAATGCTGGTTTATATTGCATTACATCAAAACCCTTAATGACGTCGAAACTTTTTCGAGAAGTCGCCTAGCTAGCAAAAATTCAATTCAATTCGAATTTACTCAAGAAACTTATTTGGTGGAGCTAGTGAACGACCTATATGTCATGAGCCGTCCAGAGACTCGTATGTTTCAATTTCCGTTTGAGAAATTGTAAGAACTCGGCAGGCGGCGTTCAGGGGGGCGAACCCCCTCAAAGAAATTATATATTTGTTTGCGTAACTCGTAATTATTATGGTCAATGACCGTCACGCATAATCAGTTGCGTTTCGTTAATCGTCAGACACCTGTCATCAATGTTTTTATTTTTATTTCTAATGAGATGCACGTCAAGCATATTTTAAAAATCATTAACTTTAAGTGTACGTACGTACTTTAAAAAGTGACGTACTAAAAGTATATTTGGACTCATTATTAGTTTTTCATAAAGTGCACACGAACCTCACAAATTCCACTATTAAACGTTTATAATCACAGGTGAAAATTAAACGTCTCGAGGCCAATTTAATAATTTTTCTAATTAAAATTATTAAAAATCGTACAGACATCAATCGGCAAATAGTCGATTATTTCATAATAAAATTGTTTATGTGTAAGACAAAAGATTTGTTTTAAACAAGATTCGAATTTAAAACAAACGAACAAAAAAAAAATTAATTTAAATATTTTCTTTTAATTCCTTCATAAACTTTGGAGTGAGATGCTGATTGGAAATCTTTGATTGTTATTGATTGAAATCAATTAAATGCATAATATATTTTCCAAAGTCGTTTCTTAACGTGTGTGTGATATAATATTGTTATGAGTTTTAGCAATGAACATATTTATCTTAAAAGTTGTTTAAATTCGAATTATTTAAATTTTAAATTGTAAGATAATTGATACAAAATGCAGAACAAAGGAAAATACCCAACAGTTGATTGTTGCAGCATACAACAAATAAATTACACACAAATTATTTTAATTTGGAAACGATTAATTAACGAATGTATACACACACAAAATGTTATGGGCTACCTCGGCCGCATATTGTCAAGGTGATTCCGTTTTAAAAAATATTTCATAATTAATTAATGGCGCGTATGAAAATTTATTGTTTTTTAATTTTTCATGAAAATGGAATTTTTCTAAAATTATTTTTTTCAGTTCAATTCAATTTGGCACCATATCAAATTATTTTACTTACTCCGTCATAAGCATAAAATACATTTTGTTATTGATCTTGAAATTGTACTCATCACCACGCGTGTGGCGTGCGGGGTTCAGTTTTGTATTTATACGCGCGTCATCGTTTTTGTTGTTAATAAATATAAACAACAAATAATTCTAAATAAACGAATTTCAATAAACTCTTTTTTTTTTGTTAAGTAAATGATATAATTATTATTTTATTTATTATTATTGATATTAAGAATATTAAGTTAAACAATTTGCTTTTTATTAGTAAGATGAAAAAAGGAAAAATAAAGATTTTAAAATTTAGTGTTTTTTTCGTTATATAAATAAATAAACGATTCGATTTCTTGGAATTTTCAGAATATGACGAGGAATTGATAGCTGGCAATTTTTATATTTACATACATTAAATGAGCAAGACGAGGTGGCGCTCACGTAAATCAATCATTTTCGGTGTTTATTTACATAACGCACGATCGCATTTAAACGCAAAAGGGAAATCTTCAAAATAAAAACAGTTCATCGCATCAAGTATCCTAAAGAAAAATCTAAATTTTTTAGAACAAATGTCAATCCTATAAATTATAATTGAGTATTTTATTATTATATTATAATTTGTTTTATTTTAGTCATTATTATCAAAACTTCACGACCGTTGTTCGGTTACTTATACCCTACAAAATCTTATATCTTAAGCATATACAGGGTGGTCCAAAAGTCTGGAAACGTTGAATTTATTTTTCGCATTGGTGGAAAATCGGAAATCTGATACTGGGGTCTTTAGTAATTTCACCCGAGGAATCGAATGGGCCCATCAGATTTTAGGCCCGATGGGGCCTTATACGAGATATGAGGCCCAACTTTGAAATTTCAAATGCAAACCCATCTTTTTTATTGCAGATTCGGATTTAGCGGGAAATTTTACATCTGAATTGGTTAAAACCAAAATTTTTTTCGTCCATTTTTGGGTCCTATGCAGCGTTTTTTGTTAAAAAATCCGGGAGCGTCTGAATCATTCAGACCAGGGGGCACATATCGATATTCTGATACTGGAGATTTTTGCTGTTACAGTACTCAATTGAAGTGTGATGGGATATGTTTTATTCTGACCTTAAGTAAACCATTTGACACTCATAGGCCCATAGGGCAGGTAAAGGGCTCAGCCCTGGGAATTCAAATAACAATCTACATTTTATTGCGGATTTTACTTTATTTATAACTTGTCACGGTACTGGACATGATTATTTTATAAGGTGTTCAAATTGGTGCCCATCCACTACAGTGCAGTGCGCGAGTCGTTGGTAGATTTCCTCATTCACTCGTGCCAACATCTCCGGGGTTATCGTAGCTGACACCTCCACTATCCTTCTCTGGAGTTCTTCGATATTCGCAGGCTTGGTTTCGTAGACTCTATTTTTCAAATAGCCCCAATAAAAAAAATCTACAGGGGTTAGGTCGGGAGATCTTGGTGGCCACTCGATGGCGCCTCTTCTACTTATCCAGCGCCCAGGAAATATAACATTGAGAAGCTGCCTAACGCGTAATGCAAAATGCGCAGGTGCTCCATCTTGTTGATATCACACGTTCTCCAATTGATCCCCAACAACAGCACGAATTGCTGGAATGATATCCCGTTCTAGCATCTCCAAGTAACAGGCATGAGTGAAATTTTCATGTAGAAAAAACGGCTCAATTATTTGGTTATTCAAAATACCAGCCCAAACATTGATTTTATCCTGCCATTGCGTATGTGTATCTCTCATCCAGTGAGGAATTTCATCGGCCCAATATCTCATATTGTGGCGATTAACCTCCCCATTCAAACTGAATCCCGCCTCATCCGAGAACCACGTCGAAAAAAAGGTGAAATATCAGCAAGATATCTCTCCATCATTACATCGCAATATTCCAGACGACGATGAAAGTCTTCTGGGGTGAGCTCCTGCACTAAGCGGATTTTATAGGGATGCCAACCATTCGTTTTTAAGATTCTTTGGGCGGATGATTTACTCACCCCAAGAGTTTGGGACAACCTTCTTTGGATCACATGAGGATCCTCGATGACACTGAGAAGAACCTCCAAGGCAGTCTCCTCATTAGTTGCACTTTTACCCCGGCCCGATCTCGGCAAGTCTGCTACAGACCCGGTCGCCGCAAACCGGTCAACCGTTTTTTTTTCACCGTTGATTTTGAAATCGGTGGCACTTCAGGATGGGTGTCGTTAAACAAATTCGCAGCACTCCCATATGACCTCTGTTTGTCACCGTATCCACGCATTATCAAGATCTCTATTCTTTGACGGGTAGACTGAGAGAAATGATAATCTATTATCAAGAATTCCGCTTTCTTAAATACATGAATTTACAATTCACAAAAATTTAAGAATATAATGTGCAACATAATCCTTATTTTCTTGAGTAAACCCCAAGGTGAACAATATTGTTAATAAAAAACATTTACTAATTGAGAATTATAATCTCAAGTTTATTAATTGTTAAATAATTTAATTCAAATCTAATAAATTAGTTTCAAGCGGAATTAGATTTATTTTAAGAGCTCTTTACTTCATAAAAGAATTTTCTGACATTTATAAATTTAATCCATAATTATTCTTCTTTTACTAATATTATGTGCGATCAAATCAAGTATTATTGTTTTCTTGAATCAATATTTTGGTTATGCGTTGCATTTGGGTCTCATACGAAACGAAACATTTCACAACAGGATGTGCTTAAACAGGATGTCACAAAACAGGATATCACAAAACAGTACATGGTACGCTACAGTACATGGTACGAAACAGGACCGATTAAAACAGTACAACACAAAACAGTGCATGGTACACTAAAGTACATGATACGGAAGTGTACATCGCAAAACAGTACATATTAAAAGAGAACACCACAAAATAGTTAATAGTCAATTTTATTTTACGGTTTTAATAACTAGTAGTGTGGGTACGGAAAAGTACCATGTCCAAAATTTATTTTTGTATCTTTTTTGAACCAACATACACATTTGTGCATTCCTTTCAAACTTATTTTCGCCCGAAAAAACACTATAACTATACACACAATTGTGTTGGTTGTACTTCAAATCAAGCGATATTTTTTATCAAAAACGCCATTACATACTATGGTTTTTTACGCACACATTTGTGTGGTTTGGACTTAAATTGAGCCATTTTTTGGTTAAAAAAGGGATATATTTATTTATATATTTACTTAAATTTTTGATCTATTTTGCAACGATCAAGTATTAGCGATTTAAATAAAAAGAATGTTATATATTGTTAGGTGAAGGGATATTCTATTATAACTTAAAGCAATTATAATTCTATATAGTATACTGTCTAATTACTCTAGGTGAAGGCAAATATCCACTTGATAATATCCTAATTACTAAACGTATTCAATAAAAAATATTTAACAAATCAAGCTGAAAAATCCTCCAGCTTAACGTTCAGTAAAATGTACTTTAGTGTACCATGTACTGTTTTGTGATGTACTCTTTTTATCGGTCCTGTTTCGTACCTTGTACTGTAGCGTACCATGTACTGTTTTGTGATGTACTGTTTTCATCGGTCCTGTTTCGTACCACGTACTTTAGTGTACCATGTACTGTTTTGTGATGTACTGTTTTTATCGGTCCTGTTCTGTACCATGTACTGTTTTGTGATGTCCTGTTTTATTACATCCTGTTTTGAAATGTGCCATAGTGAGCGGCTTCGGTTGCATTTGACACCATTTATTCTCAAATTGTATAAATCGGACCATAATATTTACACAATAATCTCGTTTTAATATCTATTTGGGCTATAAAAATTAGAAATATAGAGAGGAATTTAAAAATGTATTTACTCCTTCGGCCAAAGTACCGTTTTATTTGTAAAAAAATAGCATAGTACTAATTATCAATCAAAAATAACGTACTTTATTCTATAAAGAATAACGAGTACACAGAAATTATATGTGATGTGCACGTACATACATGTATTATTATTATACTCTTTCTCGATATAATGGTCATTAGTCATATAAGCAAAATAACGCACTACTATTATTTTACAGATGGATATAATACTATTCCACTACTAGTCAGAATATATCGAGTGGCGTATACGTTTGTTGCAATAAAACAACACGATATTAGCTTTGTAGCTTTTATTTTATGACCAAATATTTCGGCTTTAATGCCTTCATCGGTGGCATTCCTATTAAATTACAAATGGATAATCAAAAGTTTTAAAAATACATTTTAATTAATGTTAGGTATGCGTTTCAGTCGCATAAACCTCTTAAAATACTGTACACACAATTGAATTTAAAAATAATCTATACATATAACATTACGGAATTGAAACTTAATTAAAATGTATCAAAATTCGCATTTTTCACATTTTCACATTTTTCACATTTTTCACATTTTTCACATTTTTTACATTTTTTACATTTTTACATTTTTTCATTTTTTACATTTTTCACATTTTTCACATTTTTCACATTTTTGACATTTTTTACATTTTTTATATTTTTTAAATATTTTACATTTTTTAAATTTTTCACATTTGTTACATTTTTCACATTTTTCACATTTTTCACATTTTTTACATTTTTACATTTTTTAAATTTTTTAAATTTTTCACATTTTTCACATATTTTACATTTTTCACATTTTTTACATTTTTCACACTTTTCACATTTTTCACATTTTCACATTTTTCACATTGTTTACATTTTTTACATTTTTTACATTTTTCATATTTTTCACATTTTTTACATTTTTTACATTGTTTACATTTTTTACATTTTTTACATTTTTCACATTTTTTACGTTTTTTACATTTTTCACATTTTTTTCATTTTTTTTCATTTTTACATTTTTTACGATTTTACATTTTTTACATTTTTTACATTTTTTACATTTTTTACATTTTTTACATTTTCTACATTTTTTACAATTTTTACATTTTTTACATTTTTTCATTTTTTTGCATTTTAACATTTTTAAATTTGTACATTTTTCACAGTTTTTACATTTTTTACATTTTACATTTTTTAAATTTTTTACATTTTTTAAATTTTTCACATTTTTACATTTTTCACATTTTTCACATTTTTCACATTTTTCACATTTTTCACATTTTTCACATTTTTTACATTTTTTACATTTTTCAAATTTTTTACATTTTTTAAAATTTTTCACATTTTTCAATTTTTTACATTTTTTACATTTTTACATTTTTTACATTTTTCACATTTTTCACATTTTTTACATTTTTTACATTTTAAATGTGTTGAAATACAAATTAAATGTGTTGAATTCGTGATCTATGTGTCGTAAAACAAAGTCGGGTGTTGGCGAAACCAATTACTTATATGTTTTGTTTTGTTCCTGACTGAAATAAAACGAGTTTTCAAATAAATTGATTTATTATACATTTGATAATGGAACCGATAGGGTTGAAAGCCAAAGAAATAATAATAAAAATTACATGAGCTCCAGACTAGCTACTCCTGAATTAAAGGACAAAGCGGGGATTGTAGTCAAATACCCGGCTTAAATCAGGGAACAAATCAAGGCAAGAAGAAGGGATGGCATCTCACCAGAAATCCCGCTGATAAGACAACTTTTAATCGGATAAGTAACAAAGTCAATAGGCTAATCAAAAATTTCAAACAGAATTGCCTCGATAACTACTTAAGCGGTCTAGGTCCAGAAATGGATAAGGACTACTCGTTATGGAAAGCAACCAGAAGATTTAAACGACCTGTAGTTCGAGTACCACCTTTAAGGAATGCTCAAAGCAGTTGGGTTCGATAAGACAAAGAACAGGCGGAACTCTTTGCTCAACACCTAGCAGCAGTGTTCCAACCCCATGACATTCAATCCAACATTGATGTAATACCTGTTTATCAACCAAATCAGGACTTTAAGAGGGTCACGCCAATGAAGAAATCGACAAAAATCTTAATCATAAAAAAGCACCATAGTTAAGGGCATATTTAGCTCGGTTGTATTAAACAATTATATGATTTAATGTTTTAGGTCTAGTAGGTAAGTAAAACAACTGCAATTCTCATAATTTTTATTTCCATTTTTTGATCAAAATTCAGCCCCAGTGGCACTATTCTGGGTTTCCCTGGGAATAGGGAATTGGGAAAAATATTTTCATAGCATTTGTCTTAATTATATTTTTCTGGCCTACTGTTGGAATTAGTTTGGTGTCAATATTTTCGAAACAAAGATATATTGGGAATTATTTTTCCCTATAAAAATTTTGTGGAACAAAAGTTTCCCAATCAACACAAAATAATTTGCGAGGACAAATGTTTACTACCGTGGAACATTGTATTGACTGTATTGATTTCAATATTGGATTTGATTTGGAAAACATCGCTTTGAGACTTCCTAAGCCCAAACAACAAACAAAATCAGTCAGGAGTGGCAATTGTCGAGAAAAAATGAGATCTTTAAATGTACCAGCAGAATTCGGGTTTTAACTCGGATGTAAAATTTCCCGCTGAATCCGAACCTGGAATTAAAAATAGGTTTGCAATTGAAAATTCAAGGTTGGGCCTCATATCTCGTTAAAGGCCCCAGCGGGCCCAAAATCTGATGGGCCCAGACGATTTCCCGAGAAAAATTGCCAAGGACCTCAGTATCAGAATATCGATATGTGCCCCCTGGTCTGAATGATTCAGACACCCCCGGATTTTTTAACAAAAAACGCTGCATAGGACCCAAAAATAGACGAAAAAAATTTTGGTTTTAACCAATTCGGATGTAAAATTGCCCACTGAATCCGAATCTGTAATAAAAAAGATAAGTTTGCATTTGAAATTTCAAAGTTGGGTCTCATATCTCGTATAAGGCCCCATCGGACCCAAAATCAGATGAGCCCATTCGATTCCTCGGGTGAAATTACTAAAGACCCCATTATCAAAATTCCGATTTTCCACCCGTGCGCGAAATAAATTCAACGTTTCCAGACTTTTGGACCACCTTGTTTATAATTTTGAAGACAATGACTGAATGAACTAATTATATCCCTTTTGTGATTTACTAACACAATTGTGCGGGTAGGGCAAAAGTACCATGTCAAAAATTTAGTTTTGTATGTTTTTTGAACCAACTTACACATTTGTGAATTCCTTTTTAACTTATTTTCGTCCGAAAAAAACACTATATCTATACACACAATTGTGTTGGTTTTGCTTCAAATCAAGCGAAATTTTTAATCAACAACGCCATTACATACTATGGTTTCTTACTCACACATTTGTGTGGGTTGGACTAAAACTGAACCAAGTTTTTTGTTTTCTTGGTTGAAAAATCGATATATTGTATACGTTTAGGAGGACGGGGTTACGAAAATGAATAGAAATATGTTTTAGATGTCTCGAGTCATACGGGATTCTACATCATTCCCCCTTCGAGTGAACATTTTTCGAGTATACACATCTAATTTTGGATTTAAATGTGAATTTTTTCAACCCGTCCGGAAGGCAACTCAAACGTTTGAAGTCTTAGATTCATCTGTGGCCAAAAATATTTGGATGTTACTTTCATCCATGAAGCTCTAAAGCCCGAATGTACTAACTTATGGATGTTGCCAAATATTTCACATCTATACGTGGTTCAGGTATATACGGACGAGACGATAACCGTGACTGGTGTCGTTATTCTAACTTCAATATTTAGTTTAATATTTACGAACCATTTAGGCATTCTTTTTCAATTCAGAATCTGATTCATGTGAATGACCTAGTGTTTTAACGTCAAATCCTTGGAAAGTTAGAGCAGAAATGTCGTAATGTCATGAGAGAGTATCGCCCACTAAATTTTTTAGGCCGCTCACGTGGCATGTAAACTGGGTGATATATTCCTAAGAAAGTTAGTGGTTACCATGTTGTTTCGTTGTTCTAGTACACCTCTACATGCAACGGTCAAGGAAATCCATGTCAAACACGCAAGAACTTCTAATTTGAATACAGCAGGAATACCAGGAAATTAAACCCTTGGATTTTTTTTTTTTTTTTGATTTTTTTATAAAAAGGAAGTATTAATCGTCCAGTGGATTTAATGTCCTTTGACCACACATTCACACAATTACAGTATACCACCTGCACATTGCAAGCTCCATGTCAACCTGTAAACTGACATGGACGGTGGGTCGGCGCTGAATTCTGCACTCCAACAGAGGGTCTTAGTTGTGTTTATTAACATTACCGATCGTAATCGATGACGAAAATTCGCTTTGCATCCAGCCTCTGATGGGATTCGAACCCAGTACCTCCCGGTCCAAGTGCCGAAGCTTTAACCACTGCACCACTTGTCCGGTTTCCTGTACCCATGGTATTAATAGAAAATTTTAACGCACACGAATCAGAAAAACGATTTTTCCACTTAAGTGAAATAAATTAAAACCCCACTAAAAATATTAAAAAAATTACTAGGAATTTAACAGAGTTCTAAGTTACTCTTAAAAATAATATCAAAGTTTGCGGTAGGGTCATCCGGCCTTGCTGACTTCTATGTTTTTAAAGCTATTTATAGCCACATGATCTTCCCTCATCCAATCCTCAGCAGTTTTGGATTTCTTGGCTTTTCTGATATTTTTGACGAGTGTTTTGGAATTTTTTAGCCATCAGGGTGGCCTAGTTTCTAGTCTGGATCTAAAGAATCTCTGTTGATTTTCACCAATTTGAGAAAATGGGTTTTGGGTGGGTTTGTGTCCAATTCATACGGGACATAACAATGACTATAGAAAAGGAATTATCGATGAACACTTTTCAATTCACTACCTTAGCTCTAATAAAATCTGAAACAAGTGTGACGCCTAAGAGTTCTTCTTTGTTGCTGGTTACATAAACGGCGGATCAAAATCAATACTGCGTATACCTAGGTGGGTACTAAATGAACTCAATAAGTGATTCACTGTTCTCGTTCGAATCCAATTCCTCAGATTATGTGATGTACATTTGCATCACTTACCAAAATGACTCCTATTTGTCTTGTTTGAGTATCATTTAATAAACCTCCGCCAGTTGCTACCACGGGTGTTTAAGACCCTTCGTCTGAATTTGAGCCAGTTTGGAGTTAAGTTAATGACCTCATAACCCCAGAAATCTCGAAGTCAGTCGATCGAGTTTCCAGAAATTCACTACTCTTAGATTGACTTTCATTATAAGTGAACACGACAGAACGAAGAGATAAATCACCATGCTTAAATAACTTTATGTCAAAGCCAATGCGACCGTTTCGTTAGCCGTTGCCCATTATATTCGTCAAATCTCTTGAGATAGTATTTTCGTACACATTAACGAGCTTTAGTAGATATGATGACAGTTTACTCAGTATGAAAATATACACGATTTGATATTTTTTATTTAAAAAATTTTGCAAACTAATTTGAGTCGGTTTCGAAATAACTGAAGTACTGCTGTACTACTGCTCGTCTTTCGTGCATTTTGGGGAATGTTGCATAAGTACAGATCGAAAATATTGCAATTAAATTATTTAATTCACTACACCTACAATTATAAATTACAATTGCAAGACTAATTGAATTTTGAATTGACTTAACTTGCACCCACACAACACCAATAGTCTGATTCATTACACTGCCGTCTAAATTACCGAGAATATTGATTCGTGATAACTAATAATGAAAACGCAATCTTAAAATTATAATTTATACTTTTCCGACAGCAAAACAGTATATAAATAATAAAAGAAAATTTAGCTAGCCCCCCCCCCCTCGGTCTAATACATATACATTAAAGCGAAGGTAAACCACCTGTTTGAGCTGATGGTCATTTTTATTCACATCCCTTATACACCCACAACATGTTCGAGAATATAAACAGAAAATACCTTGACTCTATACAGTGAATACATAAATACCTTGTTTTGTGGTACCACATGGTTCCCGTAGCAACGGTCAAATCGATTAAACAGAAAAATTTCTTTCCATATAGAATTAATACAAGTCGAGTTTTTGAACAAAACAGTTCTTAAAATTTCCAAAACCAGTGTTACCTAAACAAATTAAAACGCAATTCCGAAAGTGAACAAGAAAATGCCGAAAGATTTGCCAAAAATGCCAGATGGCCTGGAAGATTTACTCCGAGGCTTATCAAAAGCCGTGCTCAAAGAAAAACCATCAAACATCTTAGATTTCTCGGCAAAGTATTTTGAAAAATTACTTATCGAGCGAGACGGAAGTCTCATGAAAAATTACGAACGATTCGAACATTATGAGAAAAGTTTAAATAAACTTATGGCAAAACAAAAGAAAGTTAGTGGTGATAGTGATAAGAAAAATGTGAAAAGTGCGGTTAGAAATCGTAAAGCTAGTCCCAAAGTAGTGAAAAATGTACAACAAAACGATAAAAGCGATAAAGTGCCGTCACCTATTTTCGGTGACAAAGTGGCGGATAAAGAGTCCACCCGTAAAACAATGGAGGCGGCCGTACCACGTGGTAAATTAAGTATTCGTACCCGAAGCTCAATATCATTGAACGCAATCACGGAAGAGTCTAATTCCGAAATGCGAGAAGAACGTCAGTTGCTGTATCGCAATGCAGTGAAAAAAATTCAACGCGCATTCCGACGCTACTTGAAAAATAAAAAACAAAAATCGCCCGTCCAAGAAGCAGGTGATAAATTGGATGAAGAGAAAGCAGCTAGAATTATTCAAAATTTATTTAAGTCAAAATTTCGTAAGAAATCGCCACCCCAACCTAGACCACGATCGATAAAAAATGAAAATTTGAAACGGGTTGCCGAGGGTGGTGAGGACAGTAAATCGTTATTGGAATACCTGCAAGAGGAGGAGGATGCTAAAAAGTCATCACAACCAACAAATGTTGAGCACGATTCTGATACGGGGGAAGTATTAACGACACGCATTGATGACGAAGCCTTAATTTCGAATGCTGATTCACTAGAAAATATCATTATCAAGAAGGACATGAATAATTCACAAAATAATAAACAAAATGATAAGGAGGAAGAAGCGGCTGTAAAAATTCAATCAACATTTAGGGGCCACCAAGCTCGAAAAGATGTCAAGCAGCAACGAGCAGCAGCAATTGAAAATGTAGCACCTGTCGCAGCCGTAATTGAGGATCCAGTACTATACAAAAATAATGCAGGAGAAATGGAACTTGCAGCCGTTAAAATTCAGAAAAATTATCGTGGCTATAAGGTACGGAAAGATATTCAAAACACTAAAAATGTAGTTAACAGTGGTAATTTAGTAGCATCAGCTGGTAATATTATTAGTAGTATTGAAAATCAGAGTGGATCACAATCGGACGGTTCTAATCCAGAACCTGGTGCAATTTTGGGTGAGCCAAATGAAATTCATGGTGCAGTGACTGAAAAACCAGAATTTCTGAATAAAGAAGAAATGTTAGAAATTGCAGAGCGGAAAGAGATAGCCGATGCGGTGGAAGACCCGGTGTCGAATAATACCAACTCGGATAAAGATGGCAGCACAGTTCCTGAGGTGAGTCAAAATACTACTGAAGTTATTGAACCTATTATTGGCATTAATGAGCAGGATCGCGATAGTGGTAATATACTTGAAACTCTACAACAATTGGTGGAAAATGGTACTCACGGCATAAAACAGATGGTAGGGGCGGTTAGTGATCAAATTAAACATATTGTTGGTGTTGATGATACAAAACAGGAAAAAGGATCAGAAACCACCGAACCGATAGACGAACTAAAACATGAAACTGATGCAACAGTTACTGCAACTAATTTAAACCTCCAAATCCCAGCTGAAACTAAAATCCAAGATGCTGGAACATTAGGTTCTAATACTACAGAGCTAACTAACAAAATTCAACTAGACAGAATTTCTAATGAAAAACAACAAGTTGGAACATTTGACACAAAACACGAAGACGAATCACATAGCGTTGATTTAACAACTCATCAAGACAAGAAAGAAGAAATTCAAAATTATCATGACGTTCAACCACTTCCCACAATTGATCTAGAACATGAAACTGGAGAGGCTCAAGCTGAAGCAAAAAGTACAAATGTTCCAGAAGATGAAATTTTGATTCCTGAAAATAAAGCTAGTGAAGTGGCGGAACCAACATATGAACCTGAATCGCTTATTACCGATGGAGTAACTCTTGACAAGAACCTAGTTCTCAATAATCTAGGCGATGTTAAAAATGGTCAAGCTTTAAAAGGGCGGTATACAGTTGAACCAAAACTAGAAAGTGAGCCGGTAAGCATAGCGCTAAGCCCACCTGTTCAAAATACACCAGTTCTTAATTCACCAGATGAACTTGAAACTGGTAAGGCCGTGGAAGCACTTCATATGGTTGAACCAAAGATCGATGTTCAACATATTGTCGAGATTAACACGGATCGAGAAGCAGCCATGGTCAAACCTAACCATGAAACTGAGAGTGTAACAACCAACGTACCAACAGAGCCTCATGTAAATAACCAAATTCTCGATGATCCGCCAACTCTTCAAAATCAAACAGTTACGGATGCACACAATAATGAAGTGAATGAAAATAGCCAATCTGTCAATAGCCTAACAATCCTTCAAAATGAACCAATCGTTGATCCACCAGTTAATGTTGAAAATGGTCAAGCTGTTGAGACACCGCATCCAGTTAAACCAATAGTTGAAACAAAAGCGATTAATGAGACCTCTGGTAATAATCAAAATTCCAACGCCAACGAACAAGTTCTTAAACCAAATATAGAAACTAATCAAGGAAACAGAGAAGCGGCAGTTGAACTTAACCCTGAAACAGAACCATTACTTGTTGATGGTACAACTCCTCGAAATGAATCAGTTCCAAATTCTCCAGTTACCGTTCCAAATAGTCAGAACGAAATAATTCCGATTCAGCTAAAACATGAAGCTGAATCCGACGGTGGTAATGCCCCAATGCAAAGTGAGATACGCAGTGAAGCTTCAAGTGAAACTTTAAATAGTAAGGATACTCAACATACCTCTGAACACGATTTTCGATCGCAGGATAGTTTACGTGATTTAAACGACCCAGAAATGGCCGATGCCGCTCTAAAAATACAAAAAACATTCCGAGGTTATCAAGCCCGCAAGGATATTCATCAGAAGCAGCCAGCCAAAGTGCATATTATTCCTGAGGTTACCGTAGATGGCGCCAGTGAAGAAATGTTAAGTGATACAGAAGATGGCGAAGAAAAACAAAAAATAAAAGAAAATCAAGATATTTTAAATGAGTTGGACGAGGCTGCTGTGAAAATTCAGAATTCGACCGAAGATGTCAATTCTGCTGCTGAAAGTGTATCTCCTGCGGAATCTAAAATTCCTGAAAATGTGAATGAATCTCTAAAAATGGAGACGACAACACCGAATATGGAAAATGATAATCACCATGATGCCGCTATTAAAATACAGAAAACTTATCGTGGACACCAAGTTCGAAAAGAGCTAAAACAGAAGAAAGACGAAATTGTCAACGCTGGTGCCGCTCTTGGTAAAGATATTGTTGAAAATGCCAGCCATGCAGCTAATCTTCAAAAGCCAGATACTCTTCCCGACTTAAACGATCCAGAAATAATTGAGGGTGCATTGAATATTCAGAAGGCGCTTATGGCCCACTTAAGCCCTAAACATGAAGATTATACCCGAATAGTATCAGACTTCACACCTAAGAGTATCGATTTAGAACACGAGGTTGAAACTAAATCTGCACAACAAATGGATTTAGATCCCAACAATGCAGAAACAAATGATTCTGATGCCATTGGTTCAACATCGTCGACGGATAACAATGAATTACTAAAGTATCAGGATAGTTTGATAAATGATCCTGAGATGGCTGATGCTGCACTCAAAATTCAAAAATCGTTTAGAGGACATCAAGCGCGCAAAGAACAAACAAATATTAGGAAGAAACGGTCTTTAGATCTACAAGAAGTAAGATCGCCAGTACCAAACGAAGAAAATAGTCATTCTCCAAAATTGAAAGATATTACGGAAACGGATAACAGCTTAAAGAGAGATACGCCATTGGAACTTCATGATAATTTAATAGACGTCACCGAGCCAGTGATTGAAAAAGTAACTTCTAGCCTTGAGAAGGCGCATCAAGAGAGCCTACCTGATTTAGATGACCCTGAAATGGCAGACGCAGCTTTGAAAATTCAAAAGTCATTTAGAGGACATCAATCGAGAAAAAGACAGGAAAAGCCAGAAAACCAGGCTATTACGGCCGATGATTTAGCAAATGACACACCGGATACAAATAACCATCATATACTATCTTATTTGAAGGCATCTAATTTAGAAGCGGCCACACCACAACTCAAGTCTGAAAATAACATTGAAAACCCGCAACAACTTGATACAAACCAGGTTGAGCATCAAGAAGGCTTATCCGTTTTGAAAGATGAAGAAACAAAACAAGCAGAAAATGATAAACCCCTAAAAACAGCAGAAGTTATTAAAGATCCAATCACAGAATCAGATCTTATAAATAAGGAGCTAAATTGTGACCAAAAACTTAAAACTGAGGAACAAGCATTGGAAAAGGAACATAATACAGTAAATCAAGAGGAGTTGAAATCTGAAACTTCAGCAAAAGAACGCCAAGAGAGCTTACCAGATTTAAATGATCCTGATATGGCTGGAGCAGCTCTCAAAATACAGAAATCATTCAGAGGACATCAAGCGCGTAAAGAAATTAAAGAGAAAGGAACAACTAAACCAAGAGAAGTCATTGAGCCGGTCAATGATCCCAAGGTGGTGGAGAAAACTTTAGAAAACCATAATGATTCAGTAAAAGAAGAAGTTGTAGCGGACCAAGTGGAGAAGACACCCAAATCCTCAGAAGAGCAACGCCAAGAGAGCTTACCCGATTTGAATGATCCTGAGATGGCTGAAGCAGCCCTCAAAATCCAGAAATCATTCAGAGGACATCAAGTGCGCAAAGAAATTAAGTCAAAAGAAAGAACAAAATCTGGAGAAGAAGTCGATGAACCTGTACCAGAAACTACAAGTCTTGTCAAATCTGAACCAATCCTCGGAAGCGATGGGGCCACGTGTAATCCAGATTCTGAAAACTCGGCAAAGGAACGGCAAGAGAGCTTACCAGATTTGAATGATCCTGAGATGGCAGATGCAGCACTGAAAATTCAGAAATCATTTAGAGGACATAAAGCACGCAAAGAAATCAAGGCTAATGAAAGAACAAAATCTGAAAAAGTTGGCGAACCTGTCAATGAAACTACAAGCCATGTAAAAACTGAACCAATACTTGTAAGTGATGAGGACGGCAGTAATCCAGATATATTACTGAACGTAGTCGTTCCAGATAAAGTAAACCAAGTAGAAACGACAGAAAAAAATTCAGTAGCGGAACCCCAAGAGAGCTTATCAGGTTTGAATGGCTCAATTACAGAGTCGGACCTTGAAAATAAGGAGCTAAATGGTGATAAAAAACTTACAATTGAAGAAGAAAAATTGGAAAAGGAACATAATACAGTGAATCAAGAGGAGATAAAACCTATAACTACTGCAAAAGAACATCACGAGAGCTTACCTGATTTAAATGATCCTGAGATGACTGGAGCCGCTCTCAAAATCCAGAAGTCATTCAGAGGCCATCAAGTACGCAAAGAAATAAAAGAAAAACGAAGAACAAAATCAGGAGAACTTGATGAACCTATTCCAGAAACTACAAACCTTTTCAACGCTGAACCAATATTCGTTAGTGAGAGCGCGACCGATGATTCCAAGATGGTGCAGCAAATTTTAAAACATCATGATGATTCAATAAAAGACCAAGATGTAGCACGCCAAGTGGAGGAGACAACTAAATTTTCAGCAGAGGATCGTCAAGAGAGCTTACCAGATTTGAATGATCCTGAAATGGAAGATGCTGCACTAAAAATTCAGAAATCATTTAGGGGGCATAAGAACCGCAAAGAAATCAAGCAAGGTGGAAATTCTAAATCCAAACAAACAGTCGAGCCTGCACAAGACTCAAGTAGTCTTGCAAAAATTGAACCAGTTTTTGACAAAGATGGCCCAACTGATGGCCACTCCAGTTTATCAAGTATGACAGAATCCAAGATTGGGGAGCCATCGAATGAAAATAGTGACAAATCAGCAACAGAACATCAAGACGCTTTACCAGATTTGAATGATCCTGAGATGGCAGATGCTGCACTCAAAATACAGAAATCATTTAGAGGCCATCAAACACGCAAGGAATTGACGTCAAAAGTAACTGAAAAAACGTCAGAATCCTTGACAAACAATATGCCAACGTTGGAATATCAAACAAATTTACCAGAATTGAACGTACCTGACTTGCCAGATCCCAATCAACAGCAAAATGGTCGGGTGGTGATTGCCACTGAGCCAATAAATGATGATAACATTAATCAGCATAAGGCGAAACCTATCGATTCTTTAATGGAAAACGAAGATAGTTTACCAGATTTGAATGACCCTGAAATGGCTGAGGCTGCTCTCAAAATTCAAAAATCATTCCGCGGCCATAAAGCCAGAAAGGACTTTAAAGATACCAAAGAAAATAAAGCAATCAATAAAATACTATCAACGGCTTCAGCCCCTCCCTCTGATGAAATTGATAATATTGAATCTTCAGCCCAATTGGCACAGCCTGTAATTCCATCCGATGACTCTCACATTTTAAACAACATTACCCCCGATATACTCCCTAATCGGGCTGCGGATATCTTCGAGGACGAAAATAAATTGGTGGACTCATTAGAACCAATCTTGGATCAGAAAATCGAAGATAAAATCGATGCCGACAGCCTAGACAATTTTAACATTGAAGAAAAAACGGAAGTCATTGAGGAACCATGTCAAAAGATTGTGTACAAGAGTAAACTGAGTATGCTAATCGAAAGCAGTCAATCATATACACAAAGTACTGAACTTGTAGATACCTTTGCGGTATCGAAACCAAATGATGATTACTTCGATTCATTAGAAAATGCACAAACAACATCCGAAATGGATGAATCTGCACAGACCGTGATCGAGGTGCCCCAACAATACGATTCAAGTATTTTTGGTCTTAAAATTGAGCCGGAGCCCGGACAGCACGGGGCAGAAGAGGATTCTATGTCGCGTAAAACGACGGCCGAAGTTGAAGTGGCCGATGATAAAATTGAAACAAAAAGCGGTCTAACAGAAGATGAGATAGCCGAAATTAAAAATATTGATATATCGTCATTCGAAAAGGACTCACTCGAGGCAATGTACTACAGTTTACGTAAAAATGAGCTACTCATGGATCAAATGCATAGTCTATCGAACGTTGAACAAATCTCAGATCAGGCGGAACCTCCTAGACAATTTACCGCAAAACATAAGTTTATGAGTATGGGTGAGAGTGACAGTGATGACATCGTGTTCAAACAACTCTCAATGGACTACGATGATAACTCAGATGCATCGAATCAACATACCGCTCGCTCGACCACCGATGATGATGCAGATGTTGAAGTGGTTCGTAACGTTTTATACTATAATGATGGTAAACAAGTGTTACCCGATGAGGTGAAACGGGAGCCAGGTGACGGGGCTTCGGTTGCATCCGATAATTTATTCGATAACCATTCGAATGCTGATGAACAAGACGCCCCAACTAAAACTGGTGGACATCAATTCGAAATATTTTCTCTTGATGAGGAGATCAGAAATTTGGAATCAAATGTGGCCCCATACCAAGAGGATAATCCACTATTTTATGCTCAGCAAAAAATTGAAAAATTTCTACACCAAATACACGGGAATATGAATGAGATGGAAGACGATGCAGATGATGAGAATGACGAAGAGTTTTTGGAGAACCCAATCGAGAGTAATAAAAGTTATTTAAGCGAAAATAATATTACTGCCGAGTATGAAGAGGAAGATGACGTTTTGGATGAGCTACGAAATGATTTTAGAGAGCCGTTGGCTAGAAAAGTTTTATCGTCAGCGGTGTCCGAAACCGATTCTGATTATATAGAGCAGAGCCGAATTAATCCAATTAAAGATGATTTTAATATTAGCACTGCGCTCGATAATTATTATTTATCGTCCGATTCGGACTCGACATATAATTCGGCCGCAACCAAAATACAGGCTGGTGCACGTGGTTTTTTGACACGACGCCGTATCCAAAGTATAAATCGCCAATCGATTTCGGAGCGACGATCTTCCATCGGGAACGCGGCTATTGATCAGTCGCTCGACGATATGATTGAGGAAACAGAGGATCGTAAAAAATTTAAATTTCACGAAGCTCAATCAACGTTCCGCGAGGATACCATAACGAGCTCGGGTGAAATGGAAATGTACGGTATAACCGATATAAAAGTGGAGGAGAAGAAAATCGAGTCACCAGTCACCGATAGTGGAAACGAGTCTACAACCAGCATTGACCCCGAAACCCAAATCCATTTGCGCAATAATTACGAACGATTCACAAATGAATCTTCATTTGACGCAATTGACGAGGACAAATTAAGTGATGTGGTTGACGTCATACGAACTAGTAATGTCCAAAATAGACTTCGCAGCCCGATGAAAAATAAAACGTTGTCAAATCTGAATTTTGATGAATATGATCGGGTGGCAACGCGTCGCCAGACATTGCAACGAGGAAATGCGGTTCAAGGTAATTCAACGCCATCGGATGAAGAAAGTAGTAGATCGCATCCGAGTGGTAGCAGCACCGCGACCCCCAACAGTGAAGAAAAACATGATTCTGATGGTACTAAAAAAACGTCGTATGATTCACCAATACGACGAAAGTCTACGGATTCGGCATCGTTGATGACAAAGAGTTCTAATTCCCTGCCCGATTTGCAAAGATCGCCTAAACGACGCGGTTTTATTCAGCGCCAGCGAACTATGCCGGTACAAATTGAAACCGAAATAATTCGTCCGTTGCCAAAACATATGCGGAAGCGAATCAAGAGTGCTAATAGTAGTGCACAGGGTAATCATCACCCGAGTAAATTATTTAAGAAAAAGGCAACTTATTAGGTAGGTTGAGTATTTTTGATCCTTACATTATATATAGCGACTTTGGCACATAACCATCACACGTAGCATTTTCTAAATTTAGCTTAGTCTCATAAACGTACCATCAAAAAATTAAAAAATATAAGTAAATTTCGAAATATTAATTATTTATTTTCATTACAGGCATATTGAAAATGAAATTTACCGCAAAAAGCAAAATAATAATTTTGCAAACGGAAATGAATCATCTCACCTTTAATACTAATGTTATGTAGCGAGCTTATATTTTTTTAATTCTTTTTGAAGTATACTTTAGCATCAAGTTTAACGTGTACAACAAAAACAGGTGAATAATTTTAAGAAAAACAATTTTCCTCTTTATTAGTTTTTTTTATGATGATATAAAAATAGATACATAATAATCATCATCATCATCTTATATGAAAATATGCAGTGTTCCTTATAAATGAGCACCTATCTCTATGTAGTAGATACACAAATACATACATACATTTATAGATTGGCCGCTTGAGGGGAGTCAACCCAAAATTTATTTATAAACACTTAAAAAATAAAAATAAAACACAAACCAAACACGTTGGTCTCTCATTTTGTGTATGTTAAAAGTTAAAACCAAACAAACAAACAACAAAAATTGTTTAGACATGCAGACGACAACTTATATATCCCAAATGATCTATGTTTTATCAATGTACGCACATGTACTACATGTTCGCAGCACGGTTTATTACAGTCCGTACGAGGGTAGTTTGCAAGGTTTTTACTTAACATAAAGCAACAATCGCAATTCATTCCCTTCTCTGGACTTCGTTTGTTGCGCAAACGATAGTACAACCATCTTTTGGAAATTGTCGGCTTTAAAATGACATTTATAGATGATGCTAGATGTATCTACTAATAATTGCGATGATAATTTCATAATATTGAAGTTCAACAGATAAATTGATTTTACTTGGTTTCTTACTCAAACATTTCAAACAACCCTCGTACTATATTCGCGTCGTGAAGTGTAGAGTGGTTTTTGTGCAAAAAATAAATTTTGAAAGGAAAATTTTAAAATATGGTTTTTGATTACGTCAATCTCATTTAAAAATAATATTAAAATTTTTCTTCCTCAATTAAAAAAACAAAAATTAAAAAAAAAATAATAAAAAAAAGAAAATAAAAAGAAAATATTATATATTTGTTTGTTGACGTTAATTGAAGAGAAAATATTTTTTGAATGTGAAAATCTAAAATCCTATTTTATGAGTTTTGTGTGAAAATTTTATGAAGACATTTTAGCTACATTAATCGTTAACCCTTTGATTATCGTATAGTGGTTTTTAACCAAAAACAAATTAGATTGGGATTACAATTGGTATTTATCGAGTATTTTAACGTACAAACAAACCGAGTTGGGCCGCGCACTTCCGCTAATAAGACGCAAAATGAAAGTAGAGCATAAGTAAATATCACGCCGATAGATATTTGAATTTTCCATCATAAAGATGATAAAAACAAGTAATTTAGAAAAATCTTGCACTTCTAGTTGGTCTGTGTTTTTTTTGGATTAAATAAAAATAGAATCTCTAAAAATGAGTTTTAAAGTGAGAAGAGAAACGAATTTGTTAGAGAAACGAATTTGTTCCCGCCAGTGTGTTATAATTTTAACAAGTCTGTAATAATATTCTAGTTTGTGGAAATTGTCAATTTGTGTTTTGTAGGTCTAAACATGAATCACTTGAATAAAAAATAATTATGGATGAGCAATATATATGTAGAATTCCACAGGAATGCAAACAGAAGATGGAAAAGACACCGCAGACTTGAAATTTTTGTATTAATGATATTTTAACAATGTATATTTTGAACATTGAATATATAAGTTCATAAAAATCAGTTCTTAATTCGGCTTAGATAAATAGAGAATAAGAGCCCACTTTGCAATGTAGATCCTCTTCATCACGATTCTGCTTTTCAGCATTTCATTATGTGATGTTGTTGTAAAAGCCCTTCCATATCCATAAAAATTAACATAGAAAATTTCTTATTCCTAAGAGATTTCTAAACAGAGCAAATTAAAGAGGAGCTTCTATCTACCTCTCCAAAAATATTAAACAAGGGGATACGTTTATAGATTTGAGGTTTTTGACATTGCAATGAGAAATTTGTACCGCATTAAGTTGTAAATATCATACTTACCTCAATTTATTTACTATGGAATGTAACAATGATGGAGGCTACCCTTAAAAATATCTTCAATCCACAGTATCACCAAGTTTATTTTCTGCTGCACATCCTCTGGAATAATGCCATGAAGAGTGGAAAATATAAGTGCCCACCAGTAGCTTAAAAATTCTGCGTTAGTCTATCTGATGATCGTTGGTGTTAACTCTTATTGACAAGACATTTCGTAGAAAATAAGTTGCATAGCCTAAATTCCTTCGTAGGCTCCTGTATTTTGCTATACAGTAGAGTTTTCAGGTGTTGTTTCTAGCTCTTATTAGTTTGGATTTTTACGTTTTGAGAAATTCTTTATATTAGTTCCAATTCACAGAAACTTTGATTTCCATTACTTTCCTAAAAAGCCTCTTGCATGAGGCTTTCTCAATGTTTGTTACTTATATAGGGTGTAAAATATTGTTTGGTTTAAAAAAATATATAGTTTTGGGTAGCTTTGACATGGTAATTGTACTCTTAGATCATTGGTTCTGAATTCTTCTGATGAAGATTCTGATATTAAAGAAAACGTTTATTTTAATGGTGTGGTTGTTGTTACTCATAATTCTTATATGGTTATACAGTCTTGGCCAAAAGTATTGAGCACCCAAGATATCTTACAATTTTTTGGGAGTATCAATTTGAAATAAATTGAAACAATTTTTATAGGTTCACATTACTATTTATTTATATAAAATTAATATTTTGTGGGTCCACCCTTTGCGTTAATTAAGGCAGAAACTCTTTTGGGTAGAGAGCTTACAAGTTTTTTACATTCTGCAGGACGTATGGCGCTCCATTCTTGGTGCAGACAGCGTTTTAGGTCTTCTTTGTTATTTATTGTGTAGCGCCTGGCTCTACGTTTTAATAAACTCCATATATTTATGTTATATGGGGTTCAGGTCCGAGGACTCGGCAGGCCACTCCAGAACCTCAATGCCATTTTCTCGAAACCATGCCATTGTGCGGGCAGATTTATGACATGGCACGTTATCCTGCTGGAATTTAACGCTATCCATGTTTGTATCACCAAAAAGTGTAAAAAATGAGGGCAGCAACGCAGATTCTAGGACGTATATGTATTTTGAAGAGTTCATGTGGCCCTCACACATGAACATTTCACCAACTTCAGGATTATTCATGCAGCCCCAGACCATTATACTGCCCGCCGTGTTTTACGGTTGGTACCTCACACTCTGGACTAAATGTTTCGCCTACCCGGCGACGAACAAAAGGCACACCAGGTGTTCCAAAAATCTGAAATAAAGAAAATGTAGAGACTTCGGAAAACTAAAATATTTGTATCGATGAATTTTATTTTAAAATCATATTATTTAATATAATTAGGGCATAGAATTGTCAACTTACTTCAAAGTTTGATTCGTCTGACCACACGATATTTCACCAATCTTCTTCGGTGAAACTTTGGTATTTTAAGGCCCATTTATACCGAGCCTTCGTAGTTTCTTCCTGGCCTTGCAGCCTTTCAAACCAGCTTTCTGAAGCCTTCTGCGAGTGGTGCGAGAAGAGATTGGTTTCTTAATTTTTATTGACAACTCAGCAACGAGTTTTGAAGAAGTTTTTTTCCTATTTTTTAAAGCTTCTCGTGGTATGTGGTGATGCGTTTGCGCCCGATTCTGTACCTTTTACTTTGTGATCCACTAGCGGTGAATCGCTCAATTGTATACTGCACAGATCGGCGTGAACATTTCACAGTTTTAGAAATCTCTACTCGTGATTTCCGTTGCTCATGCAGAAGCTGTATCTACACACGTTGTTCTAAACTTAACTCTTTTTGTTTCGGCATATTGCAATAATATCACTAAATTTAACAAATCAAAACACCAAAAGCGGACTTGATCACTGAATGTGTACACAATGAGCGAAAGTAGCGAACTGACGAATAAATACAAAATGGAAAAAAAGAAATTTTATTGCACCAGATGGTTTATTGTCACACCTGCGATGTGAGTCACTGTTTTTAGTCCTTTTTATATGTCGTAAAAATAATTAACAAACAAAAGAGGTTGTTTTCTGTTATACTTATCGTGTACGCTCAATACTTTTGGCCAAGGCTGTATGTTTTCAGAACGAAACGAAGAGTTGATGAACTATTGTACGAGTATGATGATGAAAATTTAAATGTGATTTGATTTAGCACATGAAAATAATGATCGATGAAGGATTGCATTTAACATTCGTAGAAATTTACTGTCTCGGTCAAAATTGCGTATATAATATTGCGCAATACGAAATTGAAAGCCGAATTTAATCTCGATAATTGTGGAAGTGAAATATGTAATTAGTTAATTTAGCACTTCTTCGAAATTATTTGTTTTTGTAGTAGTCTAAAAACGAGTAAATTAAATTTGTAGTCTTAAGATATAAACATCCTTAAAATATTATAGTTCCCAATCCAATTTCAATATAAACAAATCGTTCATTCATTACTCATCGCATAAAGCATAATAAAGCTTTTTATTGCTCAAATACTTATTAAATTTACAAATAAATCTGCAGAGTGTATAGTCAAAGGGTTAAATAAAATAAGTATAAATGTAGTCTAATGTACGTAATACTGCTTCCGGTCAATTTGTACGTGCGTATGACGCCAATACATAATTTATTTACTTTGCTGAATGAATCTCTTGCAGAATATTTTCTAAATAATTAACGAAAAATACAAATAATAAAAAAAAATAAAAATATTTTGCAAGATGTTTCAGCTTTCAACATGCGCGCTCATTATACATACTTGGCTCAAATTTTCATTAATGAAAATTTATCTTAAAGTATTTTTAAATTTTTGTTTTTGTATTTTTTTCTAAATTGAAAACTTCCTTCACTTAAAAATAATAAAATACGTGTTTGCTACCTTTATTAATTTTAATCATAAATATCATACGAGTATATAATATATATAGTTATTTATTATTATAACAAAAAAATTCATTCATTGAATTTGCGTCATCTCGGACGATGGCACACATCTGAATATGCCATCGTACGAACATCTCTCATTCAATTACAGATTAAAATATATTGAGGAATATTCCTACATAAACTGCAAGTTAATAATAAAATAAAATTGCAATTGTTAAACTATTTTGTTTTATTTAGAAATAAAAAAATTATTAAAATAAATAGAAATGTTTTATGTATAAGAAAAATAAATTAAATTCCCCATCATTCGACATCACAAAAAGAGCAGAATCACGAGTACGATATGGCTCAAATCAATATTTTTACAAATAGAAATTGATTGGATTTTTTAACACCAACATCAGTGATTGTTTGAATAGCAAGTGGGAATAAAATAAACGCGATTTTTTATATTTATTTATTGAATAAGCTAGACTATAATTCTAGACTCGTGGTTCTTCGAGTGCCACATTCGACTGCCTTTACCATGAGTGTACGTAACTATCTAATTCACCACATTTACATTAAAAAACATAATATTTTAGAAAAAATTTAAATCAAAAATCGTCATATCCGAGAACGAGACAGCTTCTTTGAAAGATGGCCCCAGCGCCGCGCCTAGTGTGTACGTACAACGCTTTCATTCCGCTAAAATTTTAGAATGATGAACTGAACAAACTTTGTGGCTATTTAGAACGCTTTAATCAAGGCCATAGAAGCTACGTAATATACCATATTGCCCTGCTTTAATTTAATTTTTTTTTTGTTGGCAAAATCGTTTATTTGGGATATCTAAATTTATAAAAAAGCTAATTCTGCGAATATTCATCGCGATGAGTTCCTCCGGCTGGATAATAGGGTGGCCGCACAATTATTTTTCTGTACGGAACCAAAGACACAAAAACCACAGAGGTATTTCTGTATTGTGTCATCAAATGTTGTAACTCACTGACCAGGCAATTCCTGAAAATGTAGGAAAATATACGAATTAAAGAAACTTGGATTTAGGCTAGTTGCATAAAAAAACATCTTTTATTAATTCTATTTTTACAAAATTTCCGATTCTTTCCGTTATCCCGCTGTCGTTGACTGGATTAGCGTGATTGTGGTTCTGTCCGAGCCCCGTTGAATGAAGTACCAGCGTTTGGACGCAATGTGTAGCTACATCGAAAGAAACAACTGTTAATGTTGTTGAAACGCTTGAGACACTTACGAGTTTACGACAAGAATTTTGTAATACCGGTTAGATCCCGGTTATCCTCAATTGCACGCCTCGTACAATAAATTGCTTACTAACGAGCCCTCTTCCTCTTCGGCCCCCCGCAGAGTGCTGTAACACTACTGATGGTAGATTTCGCGCACGGAAAATCTTCATAAAATATGTTTTGACCTTATCGAATTGAAAAATAGCTTAATCAATTTTCTCTCTCTCTCTCTCTCTCTCTCTCACACACCCCAAACCATCGTGAAACTGCCGCGACTCACCTTTTTCGAATAACCAATCGAGTAACATCCTCTCTGGAGTGCCCGGTTTCAATGTATGTGGCCTTTCTTTAACCCAGACAGATGGACTATCTCTCACTAGCTTTCACATCTTATGGATTTTTCCACCTGCACAGCGATTAATTTAATTTTCGATTTTTCCATCTTTCAATCTCTATGCGTTACCTTGAGGATTTTCTTATGTTGAAAGAACGTACTGGATCTAGGTTATACGAGTAAATTATAACAAGTTTTGCGACATGTTGACCGTTGATGTTACTAAGCTGATGTATAAGCAGTACGTATATCAATATGTGATGTAGTTTTAGTGCTCCTTACCAATTTTTGAATTAAAGTCGCTCGATGATATTCATATCAAAAAAGAACAAATCCTTCACAAGTCGATAATACGCTGCTGCACTTGGCGGCGGACGAGAATGGCGACTCCAAATTCTCCTCCATTCTGATGAACATTGTAGTGGAGAGTGTTATCATTCTATATTACCATTGTAAAGCGTTCTCCGTGTAATTATTCCGAGGTCGTTGTTGTAATGAATCCAATAAATTAATCCTTTGAATTAAGCAGATGATCGGGTTAAGCTTTGATCGGGTTCATAACTTAAGGTTTTTGAAAAAGTAGGTAGTTCGCCCGCCGCTCAACCAACTTTTTCCGTATGTGGGTGACTTACTGGTAATAGATCTTAAGGTCTCCAGTCATGTCGGAGACACGTTAACAAAGCGAGGCGCTTGCTACAAGACAGACGCTCGTTTTAGCCACCCTAACCTGGAGAACAGACGCTAATTTGGTATTGGTTTTATGGCGCCACTGACTCGTAGTGAAATGCAGTGCTCATGACTATAAACATAGGTAATTTCCTCTGATCGCCTTCAAAATACCGCTTGATTCATTTTCCCGACAGATTGACTAATCGGGGTGAAACTTCAGAATTAACATTTTTCCATAAATTTGCAGGTATTCGTGAATTTTGAATAGCGTCTTTGTCTTTTGCAAATATTTTGAAAAGTTATAGTAAAATTATTGTTGAATGGCCCATTACAAAGATTATCGAAGAATAGATAGTTGGCATCGAAATTGAAATCATGTGAGTTAAGCGACCTCCTACGGCGAATTCTTCCTTGTCAATCAAGGAAAGGATTAACAGACATACGCTACAGTTTTTTGGAACTAATTCGTGTCTGTGTAGTCTTCCGACTTCTTCTAGGAACTCTTAAATTTGCATCATTCTGAAAATTTCGTGAACTCCTTTAAACGGTTTGATTTGCACTTTCAGTTGAAGCATCGACCATAGCTGACAATCCGAAATATTTTGCTCACTTCAAATGCTCTCTAATTAATTGTTCAAATAGGTTGTCTGTATTGTCATTAACATTAATTTCAGCTGTGATAGCGTAATCATTAATTGTTTTTATTTTCGGTAAAAAATTGTACTTATAGTATTCCAAAATAAAAATAAGTTATGAACAGCAAAGCACGTAGTACATGAATAATAAACTGGGTTTTATAAAAAAATATAGCCCTAAACATAAGTTTCCAAAAACCAAACAATAAACAAATTTTCACTTAACGATTTTTTTCTGATTTCTAAATTAAAATAACGTTACTTTTATCAAAATACAAATCACTATCCTTTAAACATACCTAATTTACATATTATTTAATATAAACACTTTTTAAACCTACCTATTATAAGAAATATCTTTCTGAAATTTTCTAGGCGTGTTTTGCCAGCATTTCACAATACACTTCATTTTAATTAAGTTTTTAGTTTTTATCACCAAATGATGCACTACTATAATTCACAAACTATTTTATAAAATTTTAATTATTTTAGTTAATAATTTTAATATTTTTTAAGAACACGAAATTTTGCTAACACTTTGACAACAAACACATGTTTTTGAAATGATTTCGTGAATGACATATGAGTAAGCCATATACATATTTTATATAACCATCCCGCTCTGACTTGTTACATATGAAATAGCAAATTTTATAAGGGTTAAATCTTTACACTCATTCTAGAGTATATTATAATTCCTTGATTTGAACTAACGATCCAATATACATAAACAAAAGTATCGTACGCCTTTTCACAGGAATGTTAAAAAATCAAGCAAATTGAATAAAAATGATTGCTCAAGTTGGACGACAGGAGCAACTTCTGCAATAACGCTGTAATTTAACAATATGGTCATGTTTGTTTGTACACTTAAATTTCAATAAAGGATGATATATTTTTATTATTGTTTAATTCCAAATTTAAACCAAATTCTTATTGGAAGACCCTGTATTGAAGCCACTTGGACTATTACAACCCTACCATTCATTTTGCCACTGGTGCCAAACTGGACGCAGCTGGTAAACAGCCATAAATCATCGTTATCAATTTTGTCATCAAGCAAATATTTTTGAAAATAAGGTTGTCATAATAAATTAATTGCTTGTCACCTAGTAAATAAAATAAATTGGTCATGTTTTTGCATTTTGTCATAGGTTTGCTTTGGTGGAATTTACAACTCACATACCACGATTATAATTTATGTTGTGCTGTTGTACTCCGCAAAATAAAAGCCAAAGAAATTAATGTTAATCGGACTACTTGCCAGGCTATACAAATCGGTTTGTAACAAATTAGTTTGGTATAGAATTTACAATGGTATTTTGATAAACTTAAATAATTAAAAATCATTTTATCTAATTTACTGTTCAAAATTTATATTTTTATTTTTAGCAAATTGTCTTATATAATCGATTTCAAGTGGATGCAATTTCTTAGCTGGAATCACCAGAGAATGCAACGGAGGTCCCATATCGGTATTTTTCATATCCTCCAAAGTTGTCACCATTATTTGTTGTGAATCATGACCAACCCGAACAATTCCAATGCACAGTGTTTGCTCAGTAAACGCCAGCTCGGATTCCGGTATACCAGCCTTCCTCCGCTTATCAAGAATTTGTAGCAACTGATTTGAAGCTTCACTTACCGTCATAAACTTTGGCGGTTGATATTCTCGTTTTTTCTTCATTAACGATTCTAGTGTGGGTTCCTTTACCCTAATGTCCAGCAGGCAAAGCGTGTGCTGATTATTATCTCGATTCAATTTTATCTTATCATAAAAACTATCCGGTTGCCAAGTATCACTCCAGTACGGAATAGAAATTGTTTCGCCGAATGTATACAGCTGGAGTCCACAACAACCGACCGCATTCAATATTGACGCATTATGAACCACTTGATATTTGATTCCCTTCTCTTGGGCGCGTAATATTAAATCGGTATGCGTTGTGGCCCCAAACGGATCACCAACTACTAAAAATGCTACTTCGACATTATCAGCATTATATAATATATCGTCGGCCCCAGATTCAACAAGTTCGCGATCTGCCAGAATTAACGGACGGTCATAAAATTCTTCCTAAAATAAAAAAAAAATCATGACGTGTAATTCGCCTTTACTAATTTGACATTTATGTACCAATGCTTCCCAGTAAAAAAATTGATAACGTTGAAAGCAAAATATTTTTTAACGTAACCCAGTAAACCATATTTCAACGTTTACTCTGCATTATTTTTTAACGTTAATTGATCGTAACCCATTTAACCATGTATAAACGTTAAAAAATCAATAATAATAACCGTTACATAAACGTAAAACCTTTAACCGTTGAACAACGTGGAAACAACATTTAGATCACAATTAATAAAGATTTTGAGATATAAGTTTGAGAAAAAAAAATTATTTTCCATATTTAGTTTTATTTAAATTTAAAAGACCTGTAGTAGTACCAAATTAGTAATAAAAGTAGTATAATATAAGAATTTAAATATTATTTAAGTAATGAGAGATTATACTATAAGAACAAATAAAGTGTATATAGTAATTTAATTTTAACATATGTGAAATATAAACTTTTATAAAACATTTATTAACTAATTCAATTATTATTCTTGTGTAAAGTGAATTTATTGTGGGTAAATTAATTTTTTTTTATTTTTCTATACATTGAAAATGGATTCCAAATCGAATAAAAAATTCGGTATATCGAAACGGCATTTTAGACGTTTAGTAGCAAAAAAAATAAGTACCATTAAAAAATTAAATACCGCTAGTAATAAAAATGTACTTGATTTAGATAATGATAAACGCATTGAAGTTATTATTGATAAACCGGAGCTACCTAGCGGTTCATTAAATTCAAATCAACTTATTAATGAAGGTTATCAGTTTCAACCTATGTGCCTCTCAATGCCACCTACTAATAATATAAATAAAGATGAAAATTATAACGATCAAAAATTAGAAACATTAAAAACTAATTTACGAGAAATTGTTGTTAAACACAACATTAGTTCTATTGCCACCAGTAGCATTTTAGTAGCGTTAAACAACTATGGTGTAGATTTACCTAGAACGAAACAAACATTAATTAAAAAGTATCATAAAAATCATAGTCCAATACCAAGAATGAAAATTGGAACTGGACAATTTATTTATATTGGAATTCAGAACAATTTAATGAAGTGCAACGATTTGTTGTTATTAAATAAAAATGTAATAACGCTAGATATAAATGTTGATGGATTACCATTATATCGTAGTTCCAGAAAATGTGTTTGGCCTATTCTCGGTAGTATTGTAGATTGTCCGCATATTTACCCATTTATTATAGCAGCTTATTTGGGAACCGGACATCCAGAATGTCATGAAATGTTTTTTATTGATTTTGCAAAAGAGTGCAACAAATTAAGTACAGAAGGAGTCTTGTTGTCCGACAAAATGATAAAAAAAAAATTTGAAATACGTTTATTTTGTTGTGATGCACCTGCAAAATCATTTGTAACAGGAACTAAATACCACAATGCTCTAAATGGATGTCATAAATGTGAACAGATAGGCATTAGTTATAAAAATCGCACTGTTTTTAATGCAACTGTTGGGAAATTAAGAACGGACGAAAGTTTTTATTTAAGGTCAGATGAAAATCATCACAACGAGCATTTTAAAACTAAACTAACAATTTTAGAAAAATTTGGCATTAAATTAATATCACAATTTATTATTGACCCTATGCATTTAGTAGACTTAGGCGTAGTTAAAAAAATTTTAACAATAATAGGTTCACGCAATAAAAAAAAAATTAACGAAATTAATAAATTTTTAAATCAAATTGCAAAAAATTTTATTCCAAATGAATTTAATAGAAAACCAAGACCCCTGAGTGAACTGCCACGCTACAAAGCAACAGAATTTAATTTATTTATATTATATTACGGTGTTGTAATGTTAAAATCTTTATTAACCAGTGAAATGTATGACCATTTTGTTTTATTACACTGTGCGATTAGACTTTTAAGTGACTATAATAGTGCAAAACAAAATGTGGGTTATGCCAATAAATGTTTGCGACACTTTGTGAAAGATTTTCCAAAGTTCTATGGAGTTGAATATTTAAATTACAATGTTCACAATCTTTTGCATTTGGCTGATTGTGTCAAACAATTTGGTCCGTTACAAAATTTTAACGGCTATAAGTTCGAAAACTTTTTGCAAATAATTAAAAGACGAATAAAAAAACCAACAAATATTTTGTCACAAATTTGTAATAGACAGAAAGAGCTATGGCAAATTTCAAAGAAAAATGAACCACTGGGATACATTGAATATAAAATTAATGATTTTAAAAACAGTTGTTTCCAGCTAAAGGGTAACATTCCGTTTAGTATAGATAATGTGATAATGAAATCAAACATAGAATATATAGTAGGACATAAATTTATTAATTGCATTGATTTTTATAATAAGCCATTTTCATCAATGGAATATTTTAATATATTTGAAGCAGAATTGTCGTCTAATTCCGAGGAATATCCATTGGAACATATTTTATTTAAGTTTATGATTTTACCATATAAAAATAAATTTATTTTAATACCATTATTACATTCCCAAGAATAAATATCAACGAATATCATAAGATGAATTCAAATACTAGTAAGTTATAAATTTAAAAATATTAAATTATAATAATTTATTGATTATATAAAAACAATTAACTAAAGTAAAATATAAATTACAGATAAAAACAATTTCGCTGATCTATCGCAATCAATATTTTCCCGGACATTAATTAAAAGACCAAACAACGTCATCAATAATTTAATAGAATTAACTGGTAATATGCTCATTTTAATAATATTATGTACATAATATGCCCTTATTTTCTTTCTTATAGAAATTAGCCCCGTTGAAGATGATGGTAGAGTAGATTTGGATCCACAAAATAATAAAAAAATTAAAACTTTTTATAACGCACACGAATTAACATCGGATTCTAATTTTGATGATATGTTTGGTATTTATATACATAATCGTATACTACATTGTTTAAATGTATTTATGTACATGTATTTATAATTATATATACATGCTTATGTATATTATCTATACATAATGTGTAGATGTGTCTCGTGTACTAGAAACTGGAAACCCTTTTATAACTCCTCTGATATAAATAATTATATAAACATATGTATGTATATGTAAATAACATAATTTTATTCGCAATATATCCCTTTTTCTAAAAAAAATATATCGCCCAAATTAAGTCCAAACCACACAATTGTATGAGCAATTTTAAATAAACAATTTTAAAAAATTTAATTTGTGACAGGAAAATCAAATCTTTCGATGATTCACTTTCTGCTATTTCTTTCGTTCCTTCTATTATTTTTGCGTGTTTATAAATTCAAATAGTTAGTTTTTTTATTTAAAATAATTTTTTTTTTAAAACCAACCCTAATCAGAATTTTTTTATATGTTATCATTTAATTTTTAAATCATTAAAGAACTGAACACGCAAATTTGTTTATGTATTATATCGAAGCTATAGTTAAACAAACATATAATAAATTGTTTAACTTCTTAAAAAATAAATATTTTTACTAATTCAAAATCTGAAATTTATAATTTTGTTTATAAATAATTGGGATACATTTGTTTATATTATGGTATCGATATAATACACAACTAAATTAATGTACATATATTTAAATTCGTCGTCCGCTGTCGACTTTTCGAGTGCTTAGTCCTTTAATCAAATTTGTTGTTCTTGCCTCCTTTGAGAAATGTTTTAGTTCAGTACGATTTAAATAAAATACCACATAACCTTTTTTTTTGTTTAAATGCATCATTTTATTATTTATTTTTAACAGAGGAAACAACAGAATCAGATTTATTCGAAGATGACACAAATCTTCCAACTGTTCAAGACAACAATAATGAAGTAATGAACAGAATTTCAAAACTGGAGGTCGCATTGGAAAACATTAGTAAAATGTTATGCGGAATCCACGAAGATATAAAGTGCATAAAGGAAAGGATGGATTTCAATGATCAAATTGATTGTAAGATAAAGATGCCCATTACAATGGATCTGGAAATACTAGACAGCAAAATGACCGAAGACCCTATTTACGCACAAAGATTTGTAAGTTATATTTAAAATGTTCATTATGCAAGGGTAACGAGCAAGTAATTAAAGCTTTTGTACGATGTCAAGTTTTTTAAATTTATATTGACTACCGCCAATAAACGATTTAACATTATTTAATAAAACTGTTGTCACAGCTACAAATTTAGACCATTCAAGAGAGAGTTGAAAAGATATTGAGCCAATATATTTCGAGCATGATGTAAACTTTTCTCAAACATGAAAGTTCTTCGTGATATAGTTCGAAATCTAAGCGCCCGTTTAGTAAATAATTGATACAAATGTAATCGTATAGACTTTTGTTTGTTTATTTTCGATATTGCATAGTAAAGGACCGAAAATCTTGGCATGGTTAAAAATAAGTTAAAAAAAAATTCTAAAAAATGAAATTATCATCATAAAAAATATTAGAAAAATTGAAAATAACCCCCACGTCAATATCTAGGAAATTGCTTGCTTATTTGAGCATCTTTATCTACGATATTAATTTAGAATATGCACGTCATTAGATTTTTATACCTGTTTTGCGTATTTGCTGTTTATCCTTTTATAATAATGCACATTTACAAATATATGTATATGTTTTTCTTTAACAGATTAAGCATGTAACAATTTTTAAACCAGTTGGACATGCTTGTCCAAATTCATTTGGCATAGCAAGGGTGTTTAGCGACGAGCTGTTAGCCCAATACAATTGGGACGGATCCCACGATCGAAAAAAATTTGGAAATTTAAAATCCCTAAATATGGCGTTATTTAGTAAGGACTATAACTAAATAAAATTAATTGATAATATTTGAATATATTTTCTTCATTTCAGAGGCTTGGAAAGGAGAAATGATCAAAGATTTCAATGATTATATTAAATCCATAAGGGTACAAATGTACACCGCCCGAATGAGGAGGTTTAAACAACAAAAAAAAAACCAACAAAAATAATTTTTATATATAGTTTCCATATTTTTGTATTTATTTGAATTCTTTTACAATGAAATAATAAATATATGTTAAAAAATACAATTTCCTTTATTCGTTGAAATTACGTTTTTATTTAAATTAATATTATTTACTAATTTTCAGTTTTGATTCAACGTTGTTTTTATATTTTAAGTTAACGGTAATTAAACGTTAAATTTGTAACATTAAATAAACTTTAATAATTAACAATATTTAAACGTTATATAATTACTGTTACATAAACATAAAAAGTTAACAATTAGTAAACGTTATCGGTAAACGTTTACTTACACGTAACATTCGTAGGACATCGTTCTTAAAAAATAAATTATTTGGTAACGAAAACTAAACGTTTAGTAATCACGTTACTTACACTTAACTTAAACGTGCTTTTGTTTACTGGGTTGTTGCCCACACGTTAAAATTGATGTATATGATTCTAAATAAACACGATCACACTTTTTGATAATTTCTAGTCCTTTAACAGTTACATCCTTCGGATCTCCAAGGCCCAAACCAATTATATAAAACATTTTCTAGTCTAGTTAGTAAAATACAAATTTGTACACTAACAGCACGTTAAATTGACATTACCCAGTTTGACATTTGTGAGTAGGGGAGTAGAGAGTAGATTCTAGTAACCAAAATAAAATTTAAAGTACGAGAATCTATTATCAATCAGCTGTTTATGAACACAAAACAAGAAAATACAAAAGAAGTGGGATGCCACATACGACGTCATTATTTATGTTAATAATCTTCTTGAAGATGACTTAAACTATGTCATTAAACTAAAGAATTTTTGTATGTGTACTAAAATTAGTTTTATTTCGTCTTGATTTGTGGAATATCAAACATTTTTGCTGTGCAATAAACAATTTTACATTAGGCTTGGTAATGACCTAAAAATGGATGGCCATAGCGAATCACAAGACGTATGCCTTTATAAATTATTTGTGTGATTTATTTGATTTATTTATGAGTATTATTTTTTCTAGAAACAACAAAAAATTGAGACATCAAAAGAAATCGGTATGAAGCACCGTGACGAAGAAGATACATCATTTTTTGATTTGAGAACGAAACGGGGTCAAATTTTGTTCTTTTTGATTACAGTCTCGATTCCACTGCTATTTCAATTCGTGCCAAATAATATATTTGTACGAGTACGTGAATCTCGTGATTTATTACCAAAGTGTGAACCTTTTGTAACCGCCGCGCCCATAATACAGCAAGTCGAAGTTGAAAAGTTACCCACATACTGGGTATACTCGAGAAGTGGTGACCATTTGAAACATGTTCATTTGGTATTAAATCGCATGGGTTTGCGTGAGGTTGGTAACCAATCAGATTGGGATTTGTTATGGGCACACGACTATCCATTTGGGAAATTACAGAATATGATGCAGAATTTGAAGCCGCATCAGAAAGTGAATCACTTCCCGGGTTGTGGTTTCATTACAAATAAAGTTGATTTAGCCACAACTGATATGAAATACATGCCCAAGTCGTTTAAGCTACCTGAACAAAAAGACGAATTACTCGAGTATTCAAGAAAAAATCCAGAAAAGATGTTTGTCCAGAAAAATAACCAACATCGGAATATTCAAATAAAAAAACTATCCGAAATCGATTTTACTAATAATGAGACGTTTGTTCAAGAATTTATCGATAACCCGCTGCTGGTCGATGGACACAAATTTGATATTGGTGTCTACACGATAATTACGTCGATCGATCCGTTACGAGTTTATATTTATAACGGTGATATTTTACTTCGCTATTGCCCTGTAAAATATTATCCATTTGATGCGAATAATATTGATAAGTACATCGTAGGGGATGATTATCTGCCATCGTGGGAGGTTCCATCACTGTCACAGTTCTATAATGGCCTAGGATTTGGAATGAGAGGATCATTTGATGCATATATGCGTAGTAAGGGTCGTGATCCCGATTTGATGTGGGATCGGGTCGAGGATGCTGTTAGATTGGTACTTGCTGAAAAGGAATCACATATCAGTAAAATTGTAAGTTATGTGCTTAATCCATAGACTACAATAACCTGATTTAATTTTGCAGCTCGAATCGAAATACCGTAATAAAAAACGCAACTTTTTCGAAATGATTCGATTTGATTTGATTTCCGATAATGATTTCAACGTTTACCTAATGGAGGCAAATATGAGTCCCAATTTATCTTCGGCCCACTATCCACCCAACCAGCTGCTCTACGAGCAAGTGATATACAACGCGTTGAGTTTAGTCGGAGTTGGATCGGTTTTACATCGCGAATCATTCCGGAAACCCGGACATACTACTGAAATTATGGTTTCGACCGATAAAAATGTAGCAGTAAATGCCGAAGTATGTTCGGTTGCACCATGTACCGAATCATGTGAGCCAGACGAGTGTCGATTGTGTAAGCCGTGTCTTAACCAAGCAGATTTAGCTGTAATTCACGAAGCGTATCGTGAACATGTTCGTCGCATTGAAACTAAACGTATAATTCCAAAACCAATCCAAAATCGTGAGGCTCCGCTAGATAAGGAGGAATTATCCACTATGACACCACAGAATCAATTTATGACGAAATGGTTTTATGGCAAGTGTAAACTCGATAAGTTCTGGTGTAATTAGTGTAAATTTAATTGAGTCCGTATAGTTTGTAAGTTGATAAAAATAAATCCGTCCAGATAAATCTTTGTATTCCTTTAAGAAACATATCGTGCCAGAAACATAAAGAAACCCTTACAGTCGACTTAATTATTGAAAGACAAGTCTTAACATAGGGCCTTCCATAAATGTCTACTGCATTAGTCACATTCTATTAATCAGCTGCACTGTTTAATAATGTTTCCATTAGCTAGTCCCGGTCCATCAGAGTTTCTGGCGTTATTGAGTTCCAAATTGATTGAAGTTTGTTCTACATAACAGAAGTTGATGGTTGAGCTGATTGCTGTGCTTTCCGGTTCAGTTCTTCCCACTAGTATCTCAATAAGATTCAAGTCAGGGCTCTGGGGAGGCCATTCCATAATTTTAATTGTTCCGTCATCCTCTAAATGACGAAGATAGTCTTCACATAATTTACTTTAACGTTTTGGAAAATTGTATTGTTGAAAGATAAAATGTTGACCCAAAAGTCGAATTCCGGAAGGTATGGAGTGGTTCTCCAAAATTTGTCGGTACCCTTCTTTTCTTAGTATTTCGGCAATTTTCACAACATCGCCTACACTAGGACCAGCAAAATAGCCCTAAATCATCACTGAACCACCTCCATACTTTACGGTAGCGGCAATACACTCTTTACTGGCACGTTCACCCACAGATCTTCGAGTACCGAAAATTTAAATTTGGACTCATCCGGCCATAAAACCTAATTGCAATCTTCTATCGTCCAATGACGGTGTTCACGGGCCCATTTAAGTCGCTTTTACTTGTTTGTTTACGTATAGTAATGGTTTTTTAATAGCAACACGTCCATGGAGTCCGACTTCCTGTAGACGACGTTTAACCGTAGAAACACTAACTGGTTTTGGTTGACCAACATTTAATTCTGCGGTTATTTCCGGGGCTATTTTGCGTCTATTCATCTTGCTAGTAATCACTATTCTATGATCATCTGCAGATGTTGTTGATCTTGGACTTCCACTACGTCTTTTATTAAAAAAACTGCAACTTTCCCGATATTTTTTATTATAATAATCGACCGTAGCATGGTTTAATTTAATTTCTTGGCAATCTGTCAATTACTTTTGCCAGCTGTATGGTAAGCTATTATAAGCGCACGTGTTTCAGTACTAAGTTCTCTTCTTAGAGGCATTTTCAACAACTGTCACTCGATATTTCGCTTACGATGTTAACAGTGTAAATATGAGACTACAACTGTGGGTCGATTCTGTCTTTCCCTGAGAATTAGGAAATGAAAATAATTGACAGTATTGTTGCAGCTAGGAATTATTTCCTTAAAAGTGTATTCTGGCGACAAGGAAAATATTTTTTTGGGAATAATTTTTCCTAATTATTGCAGTTTTGACAAATATTTTTCCCAATTTTTTTTCTTGGGAGTTATGAAATACTACGGGGAAAGATTATTTAAATTGATCTATGGCATACGTTGTATTTATAATTCTAATAAAATAAATAAAACAACGAATTAGAATGCATTTTACTTTACATAATAATTTAGAAAACACATAGAAAGATAATTATTAAAAAAAATTGTTGTGGCTGATTTCTTCAAATATGTACATAAATTACCAAATAGAAAATACAACAACAAAAACTATGGATAATGTAACGGATAATATGACGAGTAATTTAATATAATGTGGCAGCCAAATAATAAAAATCAAAACAATTAATTAAACATGTTTTAAACCAGATTTTTATTACTAATATTTGCGTACGCATTTAGTCGTTTACGGGATAAAAAAAAATTAAACTTTCCAATTCAATTTTGAATTTAAGCCCGTAATTGTATTTAGAAATTAATAATCATAATTTTATTTTATAATTCAATAAAAATTATGCTAAAAAACTTAAAGCTATTAAAACTCAATTTTTTTTGGAAATATTATTAGTTTCCTCCATAAAATTTTCTGTTTTGTTACATACACATAACTTAAACACTAATTTTTGTGTGAGTCTGTACAATCCTACAAACTCACTTTCTATTATATCAAACGGATCTGACGCGTCCCGTAATCGCTTTCGCAGCACACGAATAAACTGTTTCCCTTCCAAATTATGCGATTACTCATATTTATAACAAAAAAAATTATTGAAAATGTATTAATTTTTGGCAACATTAAAATAATTTTTAAAACACCGTGGGTGACCGACACTTAAACTAAATTTCTTTTCCTCAAAGATTTATTCCCAGCACTGCCAGAATACACTTTTATAAAATTGGGGAAAAAATTGGGAAAAAGTGCTACAAATTAAAGATTAATTTTTTCCTAATTCCCAATTCCTAATTCCCAGGGAAAGACAGAATCGACCCACTGGATCGTATTTGACGCATTTCACTGAATTCTTAAAAAAAAACAATTTAAACATCATTACCTAGAATAAACCCGACTGATTAATTTTTCTGGAAATTCCTAGACTATATTATTGTAATTGTACCGTAATAAACAGTTTGCGACAATCCAACCTAGCGCAGATAGAGTGTAGTAAACTTAACCCAATATCATTGGTGGTTATATAATGAAACTGCGTTTCAGATAAGTATTTCATTTTATTCAAATGTTGTTTCGTAAACATAATACTGTATCAATAATACATGAAAAACGGGGTGCCTAAACACTTATGAGCGGAAGTGTACTTCAATTAACGCTGTAGACGACAAGAAGACTAGACGGGAACTTCTTTTTTGATTCCAAAAAATGCTAACAATAGCTGGTGGTAGTTCCAGGTAGTAGCCTGGTTTCCGAAATACGCAAAAACGTCTCTTGCGAAAAACAATCTGAAACCTTGCAATTTTACTCGGGATAGAACTTACATTTAGATAACAAACTCTGAGAGAGCCAAGTCTGTTTATAGAATAATTATCAGAACTGAACATAATTTTTTTTAAACGGCAAACATAGATCCAAGGCGCAATATAAATTTGGTATAAATAATAAAATAAAGAGCTCATGAATGATAGAACTATCGTTGCATACAGCAATATTAGTCAATTAAAACAGGAATTTGATATGGCCAATCAATTAAGAATGATAATGAAGAAGATAGTTATGTATAATGATAATAACAAAAGTAAAATTATAAATAGGTAATAATTAATTAAATTTGAACTTCTGTGCGAAAAACATGCTCGTACACTTGTCGTTAATATTTAATACAACAATATTTATTTATTACTTACTAACTCTCTAAGCAAAAGCTACATTCCAAATATTGCAGCTACTGAATTAAAATTAACAAAACTAAAAGTGAATTTTATAATTAAATTTGCACATAAATATTAAACCAATTCCATTTACCAAATTTAACAAGAATACAAAAATAGAATTCACCAGAAAATGTTTGTAGTTTTCCAAGAATTTAAGTTAACTGATAAGGTGTCGGTCGTCTCGAGTGTTCACCGTTTATCAATTCCCATATTCTACCTATACAAACGAGTACATAGCTAGGTAACTTAAATATAAAGTTAAAAATATCTACTAGAATTTTAAATTAAAAATTGTATCTTTTGGTATTGATTGGCTTCTTAGAAATATAACGCCAATCAAAATGCAATTATTAGTGGGCCAATCTTGGATTACAGAGACACAGTGTTTATACCAAGCAAACAAAATCGTAAATTTCTTGGGCCTGCACCAACAATACGCTTCAAGGAAAAATAGCATACCCAAACTTACAAACATCTCTATTTAACTGACTACCTAGGTGCTTTCCCTAAACAGGGTAGAAATTAATAGTCGACATATATAATCTTATCTATATCGCATGCATAAGTACTCGTATATAGATATTAAAAATGTAAATGAAATATATGCGATTTGAGGTGTGAAAAGCCAATAAACTCCGTCAAATCGATAATTAATTCCCTCATAGATTTAAACAGGTTTGGTTGTATTACTTTGCTAAAAATGGAAGACCCCAGCAAACCACAAGAGGTAAGATTTATAAATTCTTAAGTTGGTGTCATTTATTTTTTTTTTCTGTACGTTCATTTCAGCATCAGGAAGAAGATGAAAAATCTAAAGATATCGTTGTTAAACCGCATGGCGAGGATACATCATTTCTTGATTTGAGAACGAAACAGAGTCAGATTGCATTTTTTTTTATAGCAATCTCAATTCCACTGGTATTTCAATTGGTGTCCAATAATATATTCGTCCGTGAATCTAGTGATTTGTTACCGACGTGTAATCCTGTTACCATTGTAACCGACCCCATAATACAGAAAGTTGAAGTTGAAAAGTTACCCACCTACTGGGTGTACTCGAAAAGTGATGGCAAAAATTTGAAACACGTTCATTTAGTATTAAATAGACTCGGTTTGCGTGAGGCTGGTAACCAATCGGATTGGGATTTATTGTGGGCGTACGACTACCCTTTTGTAAAATTACAGCGAATGATGCTTAACTTGAAACCACATCAGAAAGTTAATCACTTCCCGGGATTCGGTGCCATCACGAATAAAGTGGACTTGGCCACGTCCGATATGAAATACATTCCCAAGTCGTTTAAGCTACCCGAGCAAAAAGACGAATTGTACGAATATTCGAGTGCAAATCCGGAAAAACGATTCGTTCAGAAAAGTAATCAACATCGGAATATTCAGATCAAAGCATTATCGGAAATCAATTTCACAAATAATCAAACGTTTATTCAAGAATTTATTGATAATCCGTTACTAGTCGACGGGCACAAATTTGATATCGGGGTGTACACTATAATCACGTCGATCGATCCGTTACGAGTTTATATTTACAGCTCTGACGCTTTAATTCGATATTGTCCAGTAAAATATTTACCGTTTGATGCAAACAATATTGACAAGTACGTCGTGGGAAATAGTCATCTGCCAACGTGGGAGATTCCGTCACTAGCCCAGTACTACAACGACATGGGACTTGGAATGAAAGGTTCACTGGATGCTTACATACGCAGTACAGGTCGTGATCCCAATATAATGTGGGATCGTGTTGAAGATGTCATTAGTTGGGTCCTAACAGAAAGGGAATCCCATATCACAAAAATTGTAAGAGTTTTCTTAAATTTACACGACTAAAATAACCAGATTTAATATTACAGCTCGACTCGAAGTACCGTAATAAAAAGCGTAACTTTTTTGAAATGATACGATTTGATTTGATCGCCGACGCCGATTTCAATGTGTATCTGATGGAGGTGAATATGAGTCCTAATCTATCGTCGTCCCGCTTTCGAAGGAACGAGGCGCACTACGAACAGGTGATATATAACACACTAAGCCTAGTTGGTGTTGGATCCATGTTACACCGAGAATCATTCCGAAAACCTGCGAAAAAAACCGAAGTCATGATTTCAACCGATAAAAACATCGCTGTAAATATCGAAATATGTTCGGTCGCCCCTTGTACCGAATCATGTACACTCGATGCATGTCGATTATGTAAGCCGTGTCTGAGCCAGTCGGATTTAGCTATAATCCATGAAGCATATCGTGAACATATTAACCGGATTGAAACAAAGCGCATAATTCCAAAACCAATAAACGATCGTAACGTTCCACTAGACGAGGCAGAATTGGCTGCCATGTCGCCACAAAATAAATTCATGACCAAATGGTTTTATGGCAAGTGTAAACTCGATAAATTTTGGTGTACTTAGTGTAAATTAATCATTCAGTGCACAATAATAAATTTGTCTCAAATATAAAATAAAATTCAAGTTTGATTGTCATCGTCATTTGGTAGAACTATCTGATCGCAAGTGGTACAATGTGGAAACACTTGTCGTTCCCGTTTTTTAGGATCGGCCGCTTGCGCTTGCTGTTGTTTTTTCAATTTATTCTTGCGGATTTCCTCCTTTAAATTGGCACGCTCATTCAGTAGCATTTCAAGCTCACACTCTTTTTTAATGTTCATTACTTCGTTGTACCGATATTCCAATAGAAAATTGGCAAGATAATTAATCGGGTCGGTTGGCTGTAGCGTTGTAATTCTAGCTAGTGCTAGCCGTAGCGGTGTGCCCAATTCACGTTTAATATACTCCTGGTCTTCTTTGCGTTTCATTTCGAGTGTTGTAATGCTCGCTTCACTAGCAGATTTCTGTGCCAATGCATTTTCATCTGGAGTCGCACTTGCAATTTTTACTAATTTTCCATCCGGACCCACGATGTATTGTGACGCGTTTGAATATCGTTGATAGATGTGGATTCCTTCATCGTTGATAAAATATCGACCGTACTGGTCGTTGAAGTACTCTTTGCGGGCCAGTGCCTTTTCGATAAGCTTAACATTTTCTTCATAACTTTCAGTAAGTGCCGCAATTTTAGCATCGATTCTTAATATTTCGGAGGGCGTGGCACCAATTTTCATCTTCTCAAGTTCCTCCAGCTGTGCGGCATATCTCTTCTTTAGCTCTTGTAAGGAATTTTCGAGTTGTTCAGCGTACGCCTTCGAATTTTTCATCCATTCGTCTTGCTTCAAAGCCAAATCGGACATAACATTGGCACACTCATTCTTTAGTCCCTCTAATTCTGCATCTAGTTGTTTTAACAGTGCTTCTTTCTCTGCAGCCGTTAAATTTGGATCGTTTATAATCCTTAATCGTTCTTCCTCCTTTTCAGCAATCAAATTCTGATAGTTTAGATAAATTTGCTGAATTTCGGCATCAATTTCTTCGATCAACATTTCTAACTCGATAAAAATTTTAAGCTCGATATTAAATATGTCCCGTTTCTCATTTAACCGCCCTTCAGCTTCCACTCTTTTCTTCTGAATATCTTCAATGTCTTGAGTCATCAGTTCAATGGATTGCTCAAGAGCCTGCATCGATTCGATTCGCAGTGTTAAATCCTCTTCGGCAGTATGCATTTTGGATGCGATCGCCTTACGTTTTGTGGACGGGTCAGGTAAATGCGCGGTCACCTCATCTTTTAGCTGAAGTAGCTCTTCTTGCTTTATGGCCAACGTCTTTTTTTGCTGTTCAAGCTCATTTCGTAAACGTTCTTGAACAGTATCCGTGACTTCAACAGGAGTTTCCTCTTCTTCGTCATACTGTTGAGTTTCAATTGGGGGTTCAGGGTTTATTGAACTGGTTCCAACTTTTTTAGAAACTTTCTGCGGTGCATGTTTTTTGGGTGGCATTTTCGTGTGACAACTGATTATTTTATTTCAAATTGTTTCTCGCCCGATAAAGTGATCAAGTCAAGTTTGAATAAATGAGGGTAATAAAAATCGATTAATTTTGAAATCTTATTTATTGGTGGCATGAAAATGGAACAATTGCAATAAAAATATTGTTTCGTCTAGACCAACTTCGGCACTGTACAAATTCTTAACACGCAGTCGAAATTTTTTCAGAATATCCCGTTCGGGCGGTGTCAGCGTTTCTAATATTTCCGATATATATTCCTCTGATTCGCCACGCTCTTTCATCGCCTCGACAATACCCTCAAGTCGCTGAGATTTATCAACTAAACGCTTATTTAGCTGTTTATCATGTATCGAACGGGTCATCGCGTTAAACAACGATTTGTAACTAGTTTCGATCAGCATCGCCACAATTTGCCGTTGATTTACGTGAAATAGATAAAATGCTTTAGCTGGGCCGGTTCCACCACCACCCGTTTTTCGAATTGTGTGTATCTGCAAAAAGTTCTCCTCCAACAGCCGATACGTTAATAACTTCGCCTCTTTAGCCGGAACCATTGCTTGTTTTTGTATATCCTCCTGCTCGATATATTTCTGTTGTTTAACAACTCGAAAGATACGAGCAGCTTTTGTGCCAAATTTTTCCCCAATTATATTCTCAATACACGCCCAAGTTAATTGTTCAAATCCCGCTTTCATATCTACTACATATTGGCCTCCCCCACTATCTCCGGCTTTAGTAAGAAAATTTAACGGATCGTCTATAATAATCGATATGTACTGATCCAGATACCTAATCATATCAGCGTTCTTCGACTTTTTATCACACATTTGCTTAATTTCTACGTACGGTATTGGATTTGATTGCTAAAAAGATAAAATCAGGTTAAAATTATTTAGATTTCTCGATGTAATACTAGGTACTTACGATTTGCCAAGGATCTGTTCTATTGTACATTGTCTGTAAAACGTATTTGTAGCATTCACCAGCATTAGAGTCAATTTTTCGCTCGATCGCTGTTATCATAATGAAGTCCCGAAACTCTTGATGGAACCGTTCAAAATTCACATACCAATAGATCTCAGGATTACCCGACTTATACGGGCCGGTTTTGGTATCTTCATGTTTTAGCAGCTGGAGTAAAGCAGGGATCTCAATTGTTGGGCACGAGAATAATTTCGATTGGTCGATATCAAATTTTGGAAGGCCTGGGTATTTATCACCTGGCGTTGCCGGGATTAGTGTTGGAGCTCTAATAAAATAATTCGATTGTACTAGTTCAAGAAACCGATCACGGAATTCGACCAGAGATGATTTTTCCTTATGTTCTACATTGCTGTAGGCACGGACAATTATTTGAGCGGCAGTTTGCGACCCTGCCCGTAATAATTCTTCCGTGAGCATAGCACACTCATTCCCGAATTGGGTTTGTATAAGATGGACGTATCTGGAATAACGAAGCAGTAGTAAAATTTTATCCGGAAGCAATTTGTATTCAACAATGTTTGGATTTGTGGGCGAGCTCTCGAAAGCAACTAAACGAAATTTTAACAGCACGGCTAAAGATTGGGTCACCTGAAATATACAATCATTGTGAAATTTGTTAGAATTACACCAAATTTTATATTACCTCAGCTTTGGTCAACTTTGTTGTTTTTATTATCATCGAAAGACTTTTTACGTATGTCGAGAATAAATCAGTTCCCACTTGTGCCACAAGTTCACCAAAGTGTTCTTGCAGTATGAGAGAACACAGATTGCCTAATATTATGGACATTTTTATTTATAGTTAACAATTATACTAGAAATATTAAATTATGATCACACAAGCGGCAATCACATTTTTTTCAAACTTTTTAAATGTCAAAACATAGGTTAGTGCATATTTTAGTTGAGAGATGGCTAATTTAACCTACCTAGTTCCGTACTTTAATAAAAGATGGTACTATACGTTAGTAAATTTCTTTACTTTTGCCCAATAACCGTTTACGCTGTAGATAAGTCGAATTTCCAAAATTGATCGAAATGGAAAATACGTTCTTTTTGTTGTGTTGATCGTTGAGTGTAGACGTGTTCAAAAAATTGTAATTCTAAGAATTTTTACACAATTTAGAAAATGATTTGGGCGTGTCAGAGGTTCAAAATCGAAATGGGATAAAGTTACATACAAACCTAATGCGTGGGAGTGCATTTAATTTGGATATTCGTATTTACGTAAAAGATGACGTCCTTCAAGGTTAACACGTGATCATGTTTCCAAGGAATAAGGTATATAAACGACAAAAATGCTTAATAAGAATTTATATAAAATATGTATTCTGTTCATTTGAGGTATTATCGATTTATATGTTTACGATGGTATCACGATCAAACAGATAGATAAAATTATAAAGAAATCTCCGTACCGGGATTCATAATTATATAATCTCGGCCCCGTAAAATTTCTTACATTCCAATTAACACAAAGCCTTATTTATATGTAGTCATTTAACACGTTGTTTAACTTTGTTTTGTGTTTACAGATTTGAATCCACGCATTGATCACACCAAACCAAACGAATATTTAATTAAGAAGATTGGATTTATATTTGTACATCAAAAATAATGTTAATAAATAAACGCTTTAAACTTTATATATATTCTATGTTATTAATTTAATTATACGAGTAAATCATCTACAATACTGCACATAAGTCTATCGTGTGGATAAATTCCATCTTCACCTGCCCCATTATTCTGCGAATCATCCATGTCCAGCAAATTATCTGGCAACATGAGCTTGTTATCCAAATCTATGTTGTCTGGTAGGGCTGCAAACGTATTTTTAACAATTTCTCTCACCTTTTCTAAGTGCCTCTGGAATCGCTGTGCTGTTTCAATTCGTTGTCGTTTTTGCATTTCCATCATAACCCGAAGAGTTTCACGTGCCTGATGTGGTCGAAATTCATTTAACAGATGGTGGATATGAACGAATAGGAGACTTAAGTCTTCAATCTAGATTAGTAACACATTATATGATTATAATGGCGTCTTTTAAGATAAGAAAGTTTACGTACCTTTTCGGTTCGCCTCGGGCTATCTGGATAGAGGATGAGTAGATCGATCAAATCCAAAAAATTTACAAATAGCGAATGATTCAGCTTTTTTAGTTCTTTCCGTCGGTCACAATGCTGTGGATACAATCGTTTAATACCTTGGCTTTCGAGGGGCCGAATAATGCTTTCATCGTTGTTAAACGAATTACCAAACATGGAATATGTCTCATGGACTGGTGGAGGTCGTGGTGCTCGATTTTTACGTATATTTTCCTCTGTGTATAAATTCACATACTGAGCTGGAGGTAACGGTAGTGCTATCACTTGAGCTGTTTCGGCAGTTGCCATTATTTTTAATTAATTAAACCTAATTTAAAGTAGTGTATAAATATTTGGATGCTTCGTATTTGTAGTTCAAGCTAAATTTGACATTTGAAGGAAAACATCAATATGTTTAGTACATATTTGAAACAAGTGGCGCTAAAGTACGATAAAATATTAGAAGGGAGCAACGCATACGTAAACAAGAAATTTTGTACTAAAAATAAATTCATATTTATTTCTGTAAATTACATATTCAAATTAAACCGTTCTGCATTTATGTCATCTAGTGGTTTCTCATTAACTAGCTTGGCCAATTCTTCTGCACTATATCCAATCAGTTGTCTCAAATCGCATACAAACTGGTAAACAAATCGTTTACCATGTACCTTTGAAATCATGTCCCCATCGTAGTAGTATCGAAGTGCTCTCGATAATTTTTCATAATTCATCGCAGGCTTATTTTTGCGTTCGCCCCACAGTTGAGCGACTCGCTCTGGATCACTTAGTTTGAATTCACCATTGCCATCTGCAAAACGAAAACATTTAGTTCCAATATTTTGTAAGTTGATCCTATGCTACTTACCCATCCAATGAATTATATGGCGACAATTTCGGTCCGTTAATATTTCTAAAAGAAACTGCCATAATTGTATTTGTCCATTGCTACCAGTTCGGTTGCCACACGGATAATCGTACGATGTGTGCGACGGTGCTGTCATCACTACATCATCGAAGCTTTTTTCCACTTTGATGTTCCTCAGTTTATCTTGCTTCATATTTTTGCGGAACGTTGGACCCTCATCGTCTGTCGAGTCTATTTTATTACGAGGATTTTTCTGTATTACCGCAACCATTTTACAAGTACGCAGCAACTCGAAATGTGTCCAAAATATATCATTTGGATCGTTTGGCACTTTTTTGTGAAACTCATCAATTTTCATGTTGCATAGATCTCGGCCCGTTATAGTCCAATCTTGAAGTTTAATGTGCGTTAAATTGAACTGCCGCACCGCCCACTGTAACCAGTGCCTCACCATTGGCATAGTCCATTCGACCGGGTTGTTTGGTATCCCTAAACGAATTTGATCATTTCGGAACCGCTTATCGGGGCACCATTTAATAATTTTATCATCCGAATTACTGCTGTCGTCGTTATCGTCGGTGGTAGCTGCCGCTGTTTGTTGAACACCATTTTCTGTATTTTTCGCTTTCGAATCGTCAGCCACGTCTGGTACATCTTTCTTAACTGTTTCCATTATTTCCTCTGTCGGTTTTAAAACATCCACAATATTGATCCTCCTCGTCATTGTAATCACCTGCACGTTAATTTGGACGATCCCCTCGCCTTGGACACATTGATCTACTAAATTTTTGTGGGATTCCAGCATTTGGGCATTTTGTAACCAAAAATCGAAATTTTTTAGTGGAACACCAACTCGTTGCTCTAGTATGGTCCTAAGCGTACTTAACGGCTGCCTAATATCCATATGCAATACAATAATATCGTCCACTTCGCCCTCTTCGTCATCATCCGAATCGTTATTTAGAAACAGTGGTTCTTGTGACAGAATTTCTCCATTTGATATAATTCCTTCATAAACACGAACATTTTTTTTAAACTCTACTCTTCAATAGGAAATAAAAGGTGCACTTACCAGAATAGGCCTCAGACATGATATCGTCAGTAAGCTCTTCCATGTTCTTCGTAAACTAGCACAGTAATATAATTTCGTAATTTATTTCATGTACAATGTTCGTATTACTAGTAATAAGCTATAATTAGTAAGTAAATATTTAGTTTATAAAACGTATATTAAATTAGATAAATGTAATTCAAAATATTTACAAAAATTTTATTGAGTCGTCGAAAAGTTTTAATGTCAAACTATTTGACATTTGTTCAGTGATAAGTTCAACCAACACAACAATTTTATTTGTACTAAAAAACGAGCAGTTCCAACATTTTGAACGTTTTTCGTTTTATCCCTTTTCCGGCTATTTTATTACTTCACATTAACTCCCCGTACACAAATGTGTATGTAAAAATGGAAGGTTGCAATGTCTTCGGGATTTTAACGGATCTTAGTTAAATTGGAATTATTTTAATAACATATTAATTATTTGTTTCTGATAATATGTTAATTATTTTATTATTATTATAGTTATAGTGTTATTTATCAGATGAAAACGATTTAAGTTGTATAGCAGGCCGGAAAAGAGATATTTATTTTTTTGTATATTCTTTTTTCAAATATCATCGTTAATATGTAGAACAAAATTTTATGTAGACTTCATTGAGTTTAGTTGTTAATGTGCATATCCATACTACGGTAACTTAAATCCATTAAAATACTCGTTTCTTTCCTTTTTACCAATAAAATAAATAAATTTTATTGATAAAGGGGAAAGAAACGAAGAAGTTACCGGATGCAAGTTGCTCTAGTGTGGGTATGCACAATGGGCCCGATTCTCGTAGCATAAAAAAACTGCTGTTATGTTATTTTATTTCCCCGCTTCCTATTAGAATTTGTATTGAAAAGTGAATGGTGAATTTTTTATTGTAAATAAACATAGTTCGGATTTCGGACGATGATAGGATTCGTACACAACGTAACACAGCGTAAAGATCCAAACGATTTATTTTTTTTAACATCGTTTACAATTCTTACTCAAATCCACTTTTCACTTTATATCACTCTTATACTTATGCGGTACACCCTAGATACTAATGGCGTCATTGCTTAAAATTTTTGTTACAAATCGTCATTTTATTTCGACGGCTCCAATCATTGATTATAGATGGCAGTATCAGATAAATAATTTAATTTTATTGTATAATCTTTGTATTAAAATATTAAACATTTCGTTAAACCTGTAAATGCCAAGAACTTCTTACGAACTCTGTCATCTACAGACATTGAAAAATCAAGAATTAAAAAAAAATCTAATAACCATAATTACAATCTCATCTACAGTTCAGAAAAGAATCGAACTTGAGTGAGTCAGTCATTCAGGAAATAATTAAGCATTATTAGTGGCGTTTTAAGTGAAATAAAATTGTGTGATTTATTATAAATTGTAGAAAGTGAATTCACAATTCAAAAGTATGACTAGCTGCGTGTATACATAAGAACTTGTGAGTAGTTTGCTTCGATAATTGGATGCGAGAAATGCAACAAGGATTGAGAAAAATCAAGAGAGACATACTATTTCGCAAAAGGTATGATGATGTAGACGATACGGATCAAAAGGGCGAGCATTCAGAAAACGATGGGGACCAGATGTTGAAAATGACTGTTGGTAATTAGGTGGAACCGGATGATGAAGATCATTGAGTGGGTCCCATTGGTCGGGAGGAACCATTTGGCTTTGTGGAATCGAGTGGTGGCGAGGAGACAGCATATTGCAACAGTTCAAGATAAATGAAACAAACTACTCCGGATTTTAAGCGGTTATCTTTGAATCGGATGAAGTTCCATTGGATAGAATATTGATATGCATGTAAAGACGACACCGGCTAAGGCGAGTTGAAACTGCAGATGGTTCGCCTATTGTGATTGCCCTAACAATAAGGGTCATCGGTAGCGGTGATTGACGATTGGAAATTTACAGGAAGGCTATCCAACGTGGGCCGTATGTGTTGAAAGAAAGATGTATGGAACATATCTGCAACAGTAGTGAACTGGTGGAAAGTAAGGGCGAGCAAGAGCCATATGGAGGGCGATCGGCAGCATACTAGATTTTTAAAATTTTGTTTTGTGCTTTATCTATCTGTTTCCGAGGCAAGTGCTGCTTGAATTTTGTTTGAAAATTGCAGTGTGTGAACCGGAAGTCTCTTTAATCATTCACCTATCAAACGATATACATAATTTTTTCCGTGATAGTGCTGACGAGGAACCCCAACCCTCGGCTGGCCGCTTTCGACTGTCATGACAATTTTTAACTATCGTGGTAGCAAAAATTTTCGGGGCTGAGAGCAAAAATATGGCGATTTTTGTGGCCTGAGAGTATAAGATGTTATGACATCAATAATTAGTGTTGCCATCGCGTTTTTGAGGGCGGAATTTCGAATATCTTCGCATACATATGAAAATTGGACTTACTTCACATACATGTTTTTATAAGTACATATTATTTTTACCCTCAGCTTCGAAAATTTAGAGTGTCATGATAGTTTTTAGCTATCGTGATAGCAAATATTTTCAGAACTGAGAGTAAAAATGTGTTTTTTTAGCCATTTTTCGGGGATGAAATTTAGGCTATCTTCACAAATTAAGTTTATGTGTATAGTTCATTATTACACTCACAATTTATATTTTCATATTCGTTCTCTCTTAGAAACGGTTATCCTAAACACAAAATTGTATTTTTTGGTACATTTTTTTTATTGATTCCGTATTTCATGAGTAGTCCGAGACGAAAAAATTGATTATGTGCATAAAGGTTGTATGTAAGAAAAGTTGTGTTTAAAAATGTATAGCCGGCTCAGATGAAGTTGGTTTTTGCTGCTGTTGCTGAAATTATTTACGTGTTGATGCGATACAAGATATAAAAGCCTTTCTTGAATTTGGTTTAAATACTGTTGTCATTTGTATAGACATACTTACCGCTAGTCGACGAACAACACTGGCAGACTTAAATCACTACTTACCGGTGGCATTGAATATAACTTCTCAAACTAAAACGCATTAGAAATCAAACAAAAAAACTCAAAATTAAATGTTTTAAATTAATATAATTTATTTTTAATTAATTTAAAAAAAATTAACTTAAATTTATTCAATCAATTAATTATACGTAATTAATAATACTATTTACAAATATATATATAAATACACTGGTAACAACGTCTAAATTGTGTATCATCATCTACGAATTCTAATTATTTATGCAATAAAAATAATAATTAATTCATGAAATAGTAATTAGCAAATAATAATTTACAACTCAGTCGTTATTTCATCTTGCGGCCTAAAACCTAACTTAAAGAATTCATCCTCTAGCCACAGTGAACTACCGTTCAACTCGGGCGATTGATAAAAATATTTTATATTGTTCGACGAGCCAAACGGATTCGAGCCACTCAGCCGATGGTGTGACGACACGCCACCCCGATGATTATTATCGATTTGATCGAATTCGTGCAAGCTGATTAGTGACCCAAATAAATTACTATTTTGCTGTTCGTTCGATGAGTCCGACGTTGTGGCCGCCGTCGTACGCGTTATATTCGATTTGAATGTCGAATGCTGACAATAACTTAGCCTAGGATCTTGCGATGAAATATTTGGTGTTTGATAAAAATCGATTAGCTGTGCCATATGCGGTTTATGATGTTCGAGTAAATATTCGGCCCAGGCGGCTAAACGATGCCAATCGTGCGGTGGACCTGGTATAATCTCATTTGGTTTATTTAAAAGGATTAGTAATTTGGCTAGGTCACGTACAACGGCATGATATGATAGAGCACCCGTTATATCACCGGCCGTGTGCAATTTACGAATTTGTTTGCGTGTATCGTTCATCATTGCTAGAAAATTATCGGCGTTCGGCCGTAAATTATCCAGTTGGTGTAGGAATTCGGACCGCTCGATCGTTTCGTCCATTAGTGCGTCTCGATACGTTTTTTTCTTTTTGCGCTTTTTTATTAAATATATAATTACTAGAATTATTATGATACATAGTATTAAGCCTATTATTGATCCAACTATTATTGCTATGATCGATTGAACGTAGTTCACTCGTTGGCATACTTGGCCCATGACATCAGGTACAATTGACCATTTCGGTTGGTAGCCCGACGGACAGGTGTCGAGACATGTGCGCGTCTCCATCATCAAAAAATTACGACATTTTATACATTCAGCCAATGAATTACACTTCAGACATCCGCTTGGACATTCTGGAAATACACATAAGAAAAAATAAAAAACGATTATCAAAACTATTTAAATTAACACAGGCAGACATTTTTATAGACTAACAAGTATGTAAATCGAATGAATTAACAATTAAAATTTGCACACATTCGATTTTGTTATTGGAAGTTGGATGTGTGGGACGTTAACATTTATACGCAAACGACGTTATGGGTGTGCTGCTTTAAATATTGTTGTCTTAAAAGTTAAAACTTAAACGATCGCGATTCAAGTATAGGGCGACTGAGAAACAGGTGATCACTTTCAAACTAAAAACAGCTATACGAATTCCTCATTAACCTCAATTGAGTCGACACAGTGAATGTTCCAATTTAAGTCACATTTTCTTATTGTTAAGAAGTGTAGCATATTCATAATCGTTATTATAACACAATAGGTGGCATACACTCCACACACCAAAATTTCACACACAAAGTATTTTTTTATTATATGAACAACAATCGAGCTGTCAGCATGATACTCTCTCTCTCTCTCCACTAATTGAATATTTTAATTCGAATGGTGCAAACATATTCTAGATACATACAATTACCCTACCGCATTACATGTACAAATTACGGAATATAAAAAATTGGTTCGGTCTTATCGCTGAAATGTACTTAAGAATACAAACTATACCGGAAGTATACGAAAGCAAAGAAGAACATTTAACAGAAAACAAAAATTGTTCGACATCCGATTTTAAATTACATGGCACGAGAAAAACTATCAAATTACAGTATTGGTTGCGGTTCGTATCTTGCAGACTGAGATTTATCGATTTGAAGGGATGTGGTGTCATGGTAACGTAAAACACCTGTTTCACTGTATGTTATGTGTTTTTTGAGTAGGGTGCACAAATTTGCGAATGTACCCAATTAAAAAAGTTGTGTGGTTCAAATTGTATATTATGTATTGAGGGAATTTTAGTGCAAGCATCGAAGATAGAACCGCTGTGCCTGGGTTCTACTGTTGTCTTCGCAGGTAGCGACTTATGACTTTTACCACTGCATGTTGTGAAGATCAACTGCAATAAATAAAACAAAGGAACTGTTATCTAGATTGTCCCATAGCCCTTGGTTATCCGTGTCTTGGTTATCGTGGTCGATACGGATTCGTACCGGATTTTGAAAATAAAATACTCAGCGTTTAAGTTACAAATATTTTCGGGATCGTTACGAACGCCCGAATTACAAAATCCCGCTTTTAAAATCCGAATTTTGCCATAATTTTTAAAAATCTTGCCAAAAAGCGACATTTCTTTAATATATATTAAAAATTTTTTATCTACATTTTTATTAAGAACTCGACCATTTCTTGGTTGATCTTGGTCAAATTATGGGATGTGATTTGCATTTTAACATGAAGTTTTCAAGAATTTTTAGATTTTGGCAAATGTAGAATTCAAATTTGGTATGTAGAATTGGATTTGATTTCTAACTTGAATTTTCAACGAAGTTCCGGACATGGTCAAATTTCGTGAGTTTATGGTGAATTTAACATGAGTTCTCGAATTAGACCATTCTAAATGGAACTTGACCATTTCTTAACCAATCATGGTCATGGATTGGCATTCTGACATAGATTTTAGATGCAGAACTAGTTTTTGGCAATACTCCAACACACATCCGATTTTTAGGTCGGCTGCGTTGCATTTACGACTACGTACATTTACGACTCTCTTCACTGTTGGCTCATTATGTTTCTCATCCTTTCTCTGCCTCGTCACATTCCAGCACTTCATCTAAACTCCAACGCGTGTCTTGATCGCGAGTCAATTCGACCTTCGAGTCCTCTTGCCGTTGCACTGAGCATTTGCCTGTGATTTTTCGGTTGATAATTCCGAAGTTCTTATTTTTTTTCTTTTTAACGTGCTCTTGCCATCTGAGCCTGTTGTCTAAGGTCATGCTAAGGAGATATTTAGCATACGGAATCTGCTAACTGTAGTTAATGATTACAGGTTTGTAGCTGATTTTTAGATAGTGTCTCCTAATAAGAGCTGCAGTATCATCAGCAAATATTGCAACGGTAACATCGTTTAATTGAGATGTACAGCAGGTGTACAGCAGGTAAAGAATAGGTCGCAAAACACTACCCTGCGGGACTCCTACCGAAATCGTTTTTTAGCTTGGAATATTCTTCTTCATATTTCACCCAAAAGTGGCGATTCTCTATGTATATGATTTAGAAACCAAAAGCAAACCTTTTCCCTCTCGAATGTATTCTCAATGATATCTGTAAGCCTGTGAACCTGCTCAATATAGTTTCTCTCTCAAACCAAACTGATATTCTGGGATAAGGTTTCTTTGTTCTATGGTACTTTTCAATCTTTTGAGCAACAGCCTCTCAAACAATTTCGCTAGTGTTGGTATAGAAGTAAAATTCGGTAGATGGCCCGGTTTCGGAATCATTATTACTTTTGCTACTTTCCACTGCATTGGCACATATTTTTTCCTAAGGATCCCATTGATTATGTGCAAACATTTAAGGATGCCTTTTTCAGGCAGCTCCTTTATTATTTGCCCTGTTATCAGATCGTAACCAGGAGCATTCTTTGCTTTTATGTTCTTAATTTCAGATTAAGGTTCTTTCACTGTTACAGGCGGGATATCTTCGAAGTTAGATGTTCTGGGCGTATCAGTAGTGTTTTTGAAACTGGTCTGCCTCCCTAGAGGTTGAAATGTTTCTTCCAGATGTTCATCAAACAGGTCAGTTTTTCAATGGGGGATCTTCTGTCGTCTTTTCGTCTATTAACTGCTGTGGTGAATTTCTTTATTCTTTAACATTTCACCAACCGTCATAATAACAGGAGAATGATCAGATATTAGACTTTCATCATTTTCTAAGCAGATGTAGTGTTCTAATATGCCTTTAGTGATGTAGAAATCTATTATTTCTGCGATTTTGTCAGGATCAGTTGGCCAGTACGTTGGTTGTCCCTCTTGAGTAAAATTCACATTTTTAGTATTGGCCTGCAGAGAGGTTAATCTTGAACCCCAGAAGATATTTTTTGCATTAAAGTCACCTTCATAATTCACGTGATGACTTCAATTCAGAAAATGTCATAAAAATTATTATTTTTTTCTAATCTACCACATTTGTTAATTACTATGTCGCTAACTAAAAATAAACACAATAAAGTTGTGTACGAAAAGACACAACGAAGACTAATAAGATCTTCTAGACAAAAACGCGAACGTGATATTGAATATTGCTCACAAATTTTTATTATTTTATTTAATTCCTATATAATTTGTAATTTAAATATTTAATTAAAAATGTTAAACTCAAGAAACCACTTTGCATTGACTTCAGAATGAATAATTTTAGAATTTTACCAATTGAGAATCGTGTGTGTGTGTGTGTGTGGAAGAAGAAATTCTTAAATACACTCGTAGAGTTTCTTTCACTTCTTTGCTCGGTCATAAAACTCAACTTAAATAAAATTCCTCATGATTATTTATTATTTCATGTTAGATAAATAAACAATATTTCTCTAATATTATTATTTGTTAAATAATTGTAAAAATAAATATTAGATTTAGAATTTTTGTTATTTTATATGCGAGTGCGAGTAAATGTAAGATGAGCAGAACAAAAAATTTGTAATTTATTTGTTTAATTTTTCCGGACGTGATAATTTTTATTGTTGAAGAATTTTTTTTTATATTTCTTGGAGTGAAGTGCATAAGTACTTGGTAGAAAGGTGTTATGAATCTTGGAACTTATATAGTCAATATATGGAAATATATAGGTCTAACTAGAAGAACTAGATAAGATTTAACGCACTTTACATTCGGATCCGCGTTTACACAACCTCGATAGTCCCGTTGGAAATCTAGGACGGGATCTTATCAACATTCAACAACATAAAGAGGTTAATATGCTGGTACATCACGACGTCAACAAGTAAAGAGCTGCCCTTCCTAACGTATGTTTCTTCATAATATAAGACACTATGGAATATTAAAGCTAATTATAGACTCTATGAAAACAATTTAGGCTTCATCTATTTTAATAAAAAATGGAGGAAGGAATATGTTGTGCCCAACACCCGCCTTTGTTTTACCATGAATTTATACAATTATAGATCTCGAATACGCCATACTTAATTTCTAAAGCGAAAATGTAAACTTAGACAAATTTTGGTGAAAACTACGAGTATCTTATATAATCAAAAATTCTGAGATCTCCCAATTTGTGGAAAAAGCTTAATTAACAAGTTTCATCCCGATCAATATATCCATCTGGGCTGTTCAGGGGCCGAATTTTTGTTAAAAACCATTTTTTGCAAAAATCGTCATTTTCGCTTAAATTTAAAAAACTGATCTGGAACGGCATCGTTGCAAAACTGACTTACCATAGAATCTATTAGTTCTTAGTCTATTAGTTACTCGTAAATGTTATACTTTTCAAAATATTTACAGACAACGAAAAAGCTCCGTGAACCGATTTCAGCCAAAAATCATTGAGATCTCCTAAATTTATGAGAAAAACATTTGTTCAATCCGTCTGGGCTGTAGAGAAGATACTAACATTTAGTGCAGCACACACCCAAAGAGATTTTATAAATGCTATTTTTTTTACTTCGGCTATGTAGCGAATGGGAAATCTGCAAAAATCTCGAGGTCAACATTTTTCGTGATTACTACACTTTACACTCTGCTGCATTAGAAAAGTTAGAAGAACCCTTATAAAAAAATTTAAAACCAAAATAAAAGAATAATTTTAGTGTATGTCACGCAAGCCGGAATCAAACCAACTACGGCACAAGTAGCATATATATTGAGCATCATTGTGCGCTACTTGATTTATCAACCGGAACTAATAATAAATGGGCCAGAACAATATACAGACAGACGAATCCGTATCGAACGCCCGAAATTCAATACAATTAGAAAGAACCGTCTAAAGCGAGAAGTCCTCATTGGATAAGCTCAAAAGGTTCCGGCTGATAAAAGTTTGGTTCTGGCTGGCTTTAAATGGCTGCGACTGAAAATTCAGATAGTACATTTTGACACACAGATGGTTTGATTCTGCCCGGCTTCATATGGTTCGGTATGATATTGTAGTGGTTCCAATTGATGTTTGTTCCCCCTGAAAGCGTAAAGCTTTTTTGCGTAATCTACACTTAATTCCGGATGGTAAAACCTTGGTCCCGGATAGCTTTAAATGGTTTCAGCTGGCTTAATATTTGCCCGCGGATAAAAAATTAGATAGCGTGTATAGCTAGCTTAGTTTCAGCTGGCATGGTGTTCATCCAATGGCTTCATCCAATCCAACTGACAAGGTAGTGGTTCCGGTACATTGTACAAGCTTATAATGGTTCGGGCTGATAAAACTTCTGGCTGGTTTTAAATGATTTTGGCCGACCTCATATTCGTTTTGGCTGCAAAATCAGATAGTGCACAACGAGGCACAATGCGCTGTACTATATACTTGGTATATGTTTCTAGCTGGCTTCATATTGTTCCTGCTGTCATTGAAGAGGATCCGGCGGGCCTTGTTATGGTTCCAACTGAAAGCTTATAGATTACACAACCATATTTAAAACGCATTGAGCCCATTGTACAAGCTGCCAGATAAAACTCTGGCTCCAGCTGGTTTAAAAATTTTTCGGCTTGCTTAAAATTGATCCAACTGCCTTAATATTAGTTCCAGCTGAACAACCGGAGCAACCGGAATTTATGATTCAGGCTGATAAATCAGATAGTACACAATGCATTACTATACTGGTGCCACAGGTAGCATGGTTCTGGCTGAGAAATCATGTAGTATACAATTAGTTGGTTGGTTTTTTCTGGCTGATGTGATTCAGGCTGGTGTGCGGGACACTAATATTAGGCTAATTAAAGGTCACATTTAAATTTTTAGGCTCTTCAAAACACGGTCGGTTCTTCAAAACACGTCTATGACATAGTGACAGGTGATGAATCGTGAATTTACGCGTATGAGCCCGAAAGTAAACAGCAGTCGACTGTATGGGTGTTTCAAGATGAGCCGAATCCAACAAAAGTTTTTTGCGCACGAAGCTCTTGCAAGCAAATGATCGCCTGTTTTTTCGGAAAAAATGGACATGTCGCAACCGCACCACTAGAACAACGCAGAACAGTCAATTCTGAGTGGTACAAAACCATTTGTTTGCCAGTTGTCTTTCAAGAAATCAGGAAAACCAACTGCCGAAGACGGATCACTCTTCACCACGACAATGCGAGCTCTCACACATCGGCTCAAACAACTGCATTTTTTGAGCACTCAAAACATCGATTTGATGAGTCATCCGCCGTATAGTCTTGATTTGTCACCAAATGACTTCTCTTTATTCCCGTACGTAAAAAAAAACTGAGAGGTCAACGTTTTTCGACACCTGAAGAAGCGGTTGCTGCGTTCAGAATGCATGTTTTGGAGATACCTCAATCAGAGTGGAAAAAGTGCTTCGACAATTGGTTCAAACGCATGCAAAAGTGTATAGATCTTCATGGGGAATATTTTGAAAAACAATAAAGCGATTTTCGATGATTAATATTTGTTTTTGTTCTCTAATCCCGAAATATAAAAGGCAGCCCTCGTAATATTGGAATTCTGTTAGTCTGCCTCTTTTTCGTTTTTCATACCAGAGGACAAAATTCAGTTTTCTTAAATGTTCCCCTGTTTACTTTGGAATGCTCAAAACCTGACTTTTAAATAAATCTAGCCGATTTCAATAAATAGAATTTGATTTGAATTTCGAAAGCATCAGATCTCGTGACACAACATCTGATGGATTTTATAGCTCTCTCTCTCTCTCTCTCTCTCTAGCTTCACATCCCATGAAGGGATTTTGTCGCCCGCACTATGGTCCTCCATCCGTCTCTGTCCATCGCTCTCGTCCTCCAGTTTTGACATATGTAGATCTTGTTCGATGTCGTCACGCCAGCGCAGTCGGGGTCTTCCTCTGCAACGCACACCGGCTGATTGTTAATGGAACACTTTAATGGATTAGCCGAGCCATCTAACTCGATTGGATTTGATGAATCTGATAGCAACGCAACCTCCAAGAAGTTGCTTTATCTCGTGGTTCATACGAATCCGATATTCGTTGTTCGCGACTTTAATTGGACCAAAGATTGAACGAATGACCTTCCTTTCGAAGGTAGATAACAATCTACAATCGTTAGAGGTCATGGTCCAACTCTTGCTTCCGGAAGCCAGCACAGGTCTTATGACTGCTTTATAAAGTTTTTTGTAGCGTTGCGAAAAAAATTCTAACAACTCCAGACAAATTATAAGTTTTATAGACATTCGATTTTTGGGCCAATTTTTCGATGGCCCTGTAACTTTTTACTTACGATATAAATATTTTATTTGGAACTAAGTCTATCTTTCAATTTATTCCAGAAGGTGCGTTGATCAGGCTTGTTCTTCCATTTAAAAACATTTTTTGAGATCTGCGAACAGGTAGTAGTCGCTGGGTGGATAGGAAGCAATTCGAATTTCAATTTGTTTAATTTCGCCATCGAAGCCAACGGCTTGTGACACGGTGCATATTCGACAAATAAAACACCTTGCACATCCCAAAATATGGAGGCCCAAACTTTATCGGTCAACATTTGCGTTATTTGTCGCTTCCGACAGCCTTCACTGACTGCTGTACACTCAGCTGATTAACATTTTGATTCCGGAGTGCAGTGGTGAATCCATATTTCCATTGCCCAATCCGATCCATTGTCACGTATCTACCCAAACAATCCTCTGAATCATAGACGCTTTGCTTTTATTTTTGTCCAATGTGAGCAAGTGCGGATTGCGATTAAAAAAATTTTACACTTAAAAAAAAAAATATTTCCCGTTGGGTTGTATTTTTTAAAGGGACACGCGGTCACACCACAGATATGTTCACAGAAAAAAACAAAGTAATCGACGATCGTGTCCGAATTCACGGGCGAAATAGTTTTTCTATCATAAATTACGGGTTTTGAAATTAGACCTAAACTAATCCTAAACCAACAAAAACAAACGAAAGTGTGTTCGTATTGGTAAAAATTAAATAAAAATGACATTTAGGCGAAATAATGAAATATTTGTAGTAAAATAAATAATCTATTCCATCCAAAGAATATAGGATTTTCTTAAGAAATTTTAATATCTCGAGAATTATATGATTATCACCTAGTTCAGTATGATTTTCTGAAAGGTTAAGATTAGAACTTCAGAGCTTCTAAACCATTTAAAAAGCTAATGGGATTCACGTGGTCAAATAAATGCTTTAATAACCTGCGCTACAGTAAGAATTTAGGATTTTCTTAAGAAATTGAATATCTCGAGAATTAATGTGACTATCACGAAATTATAACTGTTTATGTTTGATAGAAAGTCTTAACTGATTATGTTGGATGGAAATGGGATTTCTAAACGATTTTTGGAAGAAGTTATGGAATTGGACTATGGCCACCTGGGACGGAACTCAGGCAGTTTTTAACCGATTACGAAGGGATTGGATTTGTCTAATGAAAATGAGATTCATTAATGATTTCTAGAAGAAGTAATTAATGTGGCCGTCTGGAACGGGACACGGCTATTACTTAACCGATCATAATGGAATTCGGCACGTTGGATAAATATGGAGAAACCGAATCATAAGTTTACTCTTTTCTGATTATTGCTGTAGTGGAGAGTGTAATTATTGGTTGTGTTATGGAATTAACTCACACACCATTTATGCTCTTCTATTGCAAGTACCACACAAATTTAAATTTTCGCTTGGTTCGAAAGGATCTGGAAATCTCAAGGTCTTAAAGACATCATATTCCATGTTCCCGTGAACAGTTTACTAAGTCGTTGTCGATAAGAATACTATAAACTTATCCGAACTCTTTGTGTTGGGTTCATAATGTGATTTTTGTGAGAGCAGATAGTTGGTCTGCCGCTCAACCCACTAATTACATGAGTGGGTCACGTACTGGTGATTTATATTAAGGCATGTTAGCCTTATCAGAAACATTTAAACATCATGAGCCTTCTTCAAGAAAGACGCCTGCTTATTACCGAGTTCCCAACGACCTAGTTTAAATTACCGAGTTCCGTCACAGGTGGTCCGGAACTTCTTCCAAAAGTTATTGAAGAATCTTATATTCATCTACTATGTTCAATTTTAGTATAATCTATTGAGAAATTATCGAATACCATTTCAGTTGGCCATATTTCAGAACTTTTTCAAAAATCAATTAAGAATCCCATTTCCATCCAGCTTACCCAATCCCATTATAATCGGTTAAGAAATGCCTGAGTTCCGTCCTAGATTAAATTCGAACGAATATATTAAATATAAAAACATTCGGATTTAACGGATAAGTGGATTAACTGGACTCCCCAGTTCTCAATTAGTCCGCAACATTTAACATAACAGTATTTAATGCAGCGTGTAACATGAACCCAAAACCTAGTCCCCTAAATGTTATACAAACATAAAAACATCGGTTAATGTAGTTTTCCTTTAAAATAAAGCACAGTAATAATAAAAATGTAAACCTCGACATTTTTGCAAATCCGAAAGTGTGTCTGTCGTAACTCTTAATGATTGAGCCCCAGAAGAATTGACTAATCAAATGGTGATATGTCAGACATAAATTTTCTCTATAAATAATTAAGTTACAATTATTTTTTTTCGAAATCAGTCCACCGAAAGTAGTAGTTTACACAAAATCTTTTAACCTAAATTCAATTTGTAATAATAATGGTCCACACCAGCCAACAAATAGCTAATTTGGCGACAATGACGATAAACATATTAAATCTCAAAAATATTCAATTTCTCAAAAAAATCCTAAATTCTTACAATACCGCTAAAGTATTTATTGGACCACGTGAGTATTTTTAATGGTTTAGAAGCTTGAAAGTCCTAATCTTAACGTTTCAGAAAATCATACAGAACTAGTTGTTAAGCCTATTAATTCTCGAGATATTCAATTTATTAATAAAACTCTTCCGGTTTATGTTAATGATGTGTGTGGCGCTAATGAACTCCTCCCCAAATAGTTCAATACTAAAAAAATTGATTCAAATATTTTAAAATTTCGCCTAAATGCCTTTTTTATTTTACTTTCACCAATACATTCTCTTTTTTTTTTAATAGTTTAGGACCAATTTAGTTTTAACTTCAAAAGCGTGTACAGGCGAGTGAAGTTTGTGCTAAACTATTCCTAATATTAGTTCTACTCTAGTTAGGTCTAACTTCACACGCATCATAAATTAACGATGCACTGCTTGCAACCAAAATATCACATCAACGAAACTTCCAATAACCGCACTTTTCGGATGTAAATTACCGTCTATTATTTGTTCAACGTGTTATTCTCATCGGGTGCCATTTGAAACGTGATATTTTAAAACGTATAACGTTGACTTGTTTCGTTCAGCTTCGCTATATGTCGAACGCGATGTATCGGATAGCCGTCAGTCTGAGGGTGGGTTTTTACGACATGACATATGCTGAACCGTCATCGTTAGCAACAATTCATAATTCGCGTTCATATAAACATACTCCCTGTTATTACAGAGAAACAACAACAACCGTTAAACGATGGTAGGCAGAAGCATGCCTGTATCGGCAACTGATTATTTCGTTCCCCACGACATATTAATTTATTACTCTTCACGGGTCATATTAAGAATTATAACCGACAAGAAATACATTTAATCGTCATAGGAAAAAGAAATCCTCGCGAAGTTGAAATGATACTTCACAGATATGATAATACAAAAAAATTTAAATAATTAAATATATATGTAAATGAGATAACTTAACTAAAAGGGTTAGTAGGAATGATTAAAAATATTTATTTAGTGGTTAGTTAAAAATATTTAAATAAAAATGTAATAAAAAAATGACTACGTCACCATCCAGTCGATTGATCCCGCGATCTTGGCTGTGGGGTGTGGCCAGGCTCCGTTGCACCAAAACTAAACGCCAATTTCGCTTGCATCCAAATCCTATGCGTTCAGAGTGTTACCTTTTACTGCCGCGTCACGTCTAGTTTCTTCGTTTGTCTTTGCTTGTCAGAAGCAGCACTACCGTTTGTTTTTAAGGATGAACACTGTACTACGTATGTAGCCTTTAGCTGCACTTGTGCATTATAACGGTATATGCACCAAGATATGTACGAACGCTGAGACTTGAAACAGAATACAGCCACGCCCTTATTCAATAATAACAACACACTGGTGGATTTTATATAAATTTTTATTGCACAGAATGTTTTTTTTATTTTTATTGGTAATTGTTGTTGATGGGGTACAATTCAACATTTATATATCATATGCACTCATATGCTACTATACATATACATACTTTAATGTTATTAATTTATCCTCAAATTTTTATTATTAGTTATAAGTTTTAAGGTACAACTCGTATTTATGATATGTATTTATTATTTAAGTACACAATAAAGTCTATATACACAGATCACAGCAATCATTTAATTTTACATGCACTTAACTTAAAATTAATATTATCTCAACTTTTGGGTTTTTTTTTTAAATTTATTTACCCAACGAAATATCATCGTGTTCTTCTTGTGTTAATTTTTTTTCTTTTTGACTCGCCAAAAAACCAACTGACCCCGGCTAAACATTTATTTCCGTTTTTATGTCTTTTCTTTATCCCGCCTAAATTTTGCCAAATCAAGTTTGATCACCGACACTACCACAATCAAATCCATATGATCAACCGTCACCCTAAACAATACATTATCGTTTCCACCACAACAATCGACCATTGACGAGGGTAAGCACCAAAAGCAATTTCTACAATGCGTTGCGCGGCGGAATTCATGAATTTTATTTTAGATAAATGTTCAGAAAACTAGGTAGGTGTGAGCTGTATATTTCATGTAACCAGCTTAATAACGTATAGGTAGGTAAAGTTGGCATAAGAAATCCCTAGTCATTACAAACGCGAATTATAAAAACGCGATATTTCAAAACGCGATATTTCAAAACGCTATATGATACAAAGCGGGAGTTTAGGATGGGGTTATATCAGGTGGGTGAAGGGTAAATTTAATTTCAGTTTATAGGAATTTAAAAATCGATAGGAGCGAGAGTATACATAGGATCGGTGTCAGGTGGGTCGTTTCGCTGCGATACCGTTGCTTCGCAATGCATATTCTGTACCATATCGCGTTTTGAAATATCGCGTTTCGAGCGGATCCCATTCTCATCACCTATAATCATTTTGAACCGAAAAATCAGTAATAAAATGTTTTAAATTTTTTGTAAAAATCCCTGATGTTAAAATAATTATTTCTACGGTGAGTTGCCCGGGTGTTTTCTTGTAGAGAAGAACGTGCCGCTACACCAGGAATGAACAAGCTAGCTTCGGAACACTATGGAATGGCGCATGGGAAAGGGCTAACCGATAACAACGATTTCTTAGAACTAGTAATGTCTAATTTCTTAGAACTTAAGGAAACGATGCTAGTTGAGCGAAATAACTCGGTGGAATGAGAAACTAAGAACAACTTTCGGGGGTTCAATATTAAAAAAAATTAATTATTTAAAATATGTATTAAAATTGACGGCCTGTTTCAAATCACTTGGTAACAACTTCACACGTGAAGATCTTTATGTCGTTTAACCGTTGACAAAGATAAAATATACATTTTAATTACCACATAATTTAATTTAATTAAGAATTAGTAATATTCATATTACAGTTAAGCGAAACTTTCTTTAAACGTCAAGATAGCGATATACGCGTAGTAGATGCAATATATGCGCTGTGATAAAATCACAACATTCGCTTATAAGGCGATCATAAGTTAAAAGACAATTTCTATTTCTTTAAATTATTTAATTACACGCAATTTATAAATTTATTTACGTACGTAAATAAGGCGGCCACAACCACATACCGAAGTAATGCAATTATCGCGCGTCTCGATTTGATATTTAAGATCAACAACTTTTTTTTGTTGTTGTTTATAATACTGTGCGATCTTTGTAAGGAAGTTGGTCGTAACTCGTACCTACCTTGTATATTTGAACACGACAAATCGATTTACTCGTGCAAATACACTTTCTATACAGATCGTTTAATTTAATAATATTTTCCATAATCGTAAATACTTTGTAATAAACCGCGAATAATTTTTTTTTGTTCTGTTTGTGAAGGTGACAATGAACGTATAGCGAATTAGGCATTTCGCTTGCAACTTGAACAATGCGACGTAAAATTGAAAGAAATTATCCCATATTCGGGTGCATTATCATTAAATGTTCACACCTGAAAGTTATTCATTAATTTTTATTTACGTATGTAGCAGCGACATATAGGGTACGATGAACATGTTTGTCCTGTATTTTACTAGATCAATAAAATATATTTCATAGTTTTTATAGCGCATGGCTCTGTAACGGTCGCCACTGACGGTAAAGGCGTTTCCAAAAACGTTTTTGAAAAAATAGGCCAATTATGCCACCACTCCAAAATCTATTCCAAACAGTCACTCTTGGTGGATACATTGGCTTCTCTACGATTACGCGTGGCTGTTCCGAACACCAAATAAGGCAATTATGCTTGTTTATATATAGCCCCAAGATGGAAATACGCACTGTCTGTGTCCTCTAAAGTTTTGTTATAAATCTGAATAACCCAACGATTTTTGGCCGAAATCGGCTTTCGGGAAGTGACAACTTTTGTGATATAAGCTTTTTTGTTCTATTCAAATATTTTGAAAACGATATACGGGAAATGTTCACCTATATAAGCATATTTTTCAATCTGATCAGCCTCTCAAACTTTTGCAAGATCATTTGAAAATTTGACACTTAGCTACAGGGGTTTATACGATGAAGGTACATCAATCAACAAGGAGCTTCATGACACAATTTAACCCTCAATCAACATGGAATGTCGTGTTGAACTGTTGAATTGTCAAAGCTGCAACGAAATCCTCTTGAACATGAAATCTATGACGAAGCTGAGAAAGGCCTGCATGCAGATGAACAAATCGAGAATTTCAATGAGGCCCAAAAACTTGCGGTTTACCAAGATAATGGTAGCAGTAGCGAACTTGCATGAAAATCAGAAGCTCTTTTATCTTGACGGTCCCGGTGGCTCAATAAAGACGTTCCTTAACGTTAACACTGATTACGTTAAAAATAGTTTTGCTATTTGCAGCAAATTGCTGCCTCTTTACTGAAAGGAAGACGCATGTCCATACCGGATTAAAATTAGCCGTGTCTGCTCCATACATCTTTCTCTTCAATGCGCATGAACTCACCAGAAGCAAAGGTCTTATGAGAAACTGCTCCTGTAGCAGTAATTGACGCAATTACAATGCTGCCTAAACATGGACTTCGCTGCATCGACCTATTGCACGTGAATTATTGTGTTCGATCTAGCCCATTGTGGACACTTTTCGATCAATTGACTCTTACCATCAATATGCGAAGCGAAGGATGAGCGCTACCAATGGCTATTGGATGTGGGATCTGGAAATTTGTCTCAAATACCAAGATTTTTTGAAGAAGATATTAGTCAAAATCCAAGTAGAATGATTATAACTGAAGTTTTTTCTGGCAACATTCAGCAGATATTCGCTGAGGATTTATCAAAAAATCCCAAGTTTTGAGCCTAAGGCTAAAAATTTAAACATCGAAGACGGGGCTTGATAATTTGCTTAGGCTGTGTCCCAAACACCGACTTATTTGTGGACACCGACTTATTCAAATAAGTCACCTCGCGAGCAGACTTATTTGAATAAGTACATAGAAACCTCTTTCATCCGGAAATCTATTATCCGGAATAATATCTAATATCCGGAAAAAGTTTTTTTTTCGTATTCTTCGATTTTCTCTTTTATGTACTTTTTTTTCCAAAAATGAAATAATTTTTTTACTATGTAATTAACTAAAATAAAAAAATCTTAATAAATGACACTGAAGTTTAAAAAATATAAAAATATGCTGTTTTACTATGAAATTATTAAAAAAAAATTTTATCCAGAAAAATCTTTTATCCGGAATTGTTTGCCCCGGTCGTTCCGGATAAAAGAGGTTGCACTGCTACACTTCTACACAGAAATGTCTCCAAAAACGTGCCTTGACTAAATGTAATCATGCAGTTTTTTTCAAATCTAGTGGCAACGACCAACATGTCAATGAAATTTTTTCCTCCATATAACATAAATTGCATTTTGTTTTTTTTTGAAGATACGTCATAAATAAGTCGGTATAATGAATTGGAACGACTTGACCAACTTATTCAAGATGGCGTCAAATAAGCAAATAAGTTTGTAATAAGTCGGTGTTTGGGACACAGCCTTAATGCCTAAATAAAAAAGCTTAAGCCTACTGATTTGTTTTGGGCTAGAGTGATTTATACATACCTAAAAATAAAAAATAAAGAAGTTTGATCCCAAAAATTGATTTCCGGCACCACCGTGGTTTGGTTCTCTCGTATTTAGTTTATTTTTTTTATTTCGTTGCATATTCTTGGGACAAAATTTCGTTGCATTTTTCTATATAATGCGACGCCAAAAACATCTTCGGTTTTAAAAAAATCATCGTTGCACTAATAAATGCACAAACGCTTCAAATGAATCAAAAAAATCATTGACATGATACCCGGTGGAGCGCAAATATATTACAGCGTTGATGCTATCATGACTGAAGACCCCAATGATACTCTTAATTTCTCGATAGAATTTCTCTACGATCAAACTCCATCTGTGCATAGATTCCGGTTTAGGGAGAACGATTGGAACGAGATTATTTTTTGTATTTCTTTTTCTAGCTTACTTGAATTTTCAATTTTTTTATTCTGTTTTACTACAAAATCCCGTTCCACTAACAATTTCACGAAACCGGAATCCACCTACTGGTATGCCACGCATCATACGCTTGAAGAAAGGTGTAATTATCATACTTCTGAGAAACATCAATCCGAAGAGGAGATTACTCTTGGGATTTCGTAAAGGCCAAAATAATTTCGGTAATAAAGGAGCAAGTGTACTGATCTAGTGACTTGATCTGGTGATACCATCGGAAATGTAATATATTGCTCTTTTTTGTACATCGTTTAAAAATTGATTGTAGATTGTCGCGCCGGTGGCACAATAAGATTATTTAAGACTGATTTGCGTGTGAAAACCAGAAACCATCATAATATTCCACATACATATTTTATTGTAGCTTAGTCATGAATGAAGAATTTCCTAGAAACATCCAATTACCTCAATAATTTTTTGTAAACACAACACAAATAAATTACATTAAGAACGAATGAATAGCCGCGATCCACTTCTCAAAGTGTTTTTCTTTTAGTTTTGTTTGTTGATTTCTTATTTATAAATGTTTTATCGTTGGTCGTTCGTACAAATTAAAATGCGCGGGCGTTTGTAAATTACAAACATAGTTAATTGGGTTTTAATATAAGTACATTCGTACATATCTTGCGACCGTGTGTACAACATATAAAAACCGTCTAATGTGTTAATTATGTTGTAGGTAGATGGTGTACCCGACCGTCCTCTGCTCTTCGTAATGGCTTGTACATTAAAAACATATTTGGAAGCAAAGTCCCGCAATACCTTTTTGTGTACAATTTACATAAATCAAATTGTGTACATATACAATACATAGCATACGACTATACATACATATATGAAAAGTACTCGTATGAATACTTTTTATGCTGTGTTGTGATGTTGTAAAACAAGAGAAACATAAAAAAAGTCAAGCCAAGATCAAAGATGGAAATGACATTATCTCTATACGTTAACTCTAATCTAATCATTTCCCTCTAAATGTATGTACGCTCTCTCGTATATATGTTGATGTGTACGTACATGCCTAGATATGTTTTATGTAGAATTTTATTGTTATGATTATTACATAAGAAAATAATCTTTTATTTTTTCGTATTTTATTTTAAAATTCTTCTTCAATCGAACAAGAAATTTTATTTCCGTCACATATCTAAGAAAAAAAAACTTTTTAGTTTGATGTGCCACAGCAAAAGCACATGACTTTGCAATTACTTTTATGGCAGCATTAAAGAAAATTAAGTTTTAAAATGTTGATGAGTTCAGATGTTGTTTTGATCCATCACGTACAGCTAATTTGTCCATTGTGCTATTCGGTTCACAACCCGTGACTAATTTTATCATACATAGACGACATAAAATATCTCTCAACTTTAAAACTGGAAGCGGTTAAATTTATTTGTAATGTGTACGCAAGAACACTACAAAAATCTTACAGTTGCGGAAGACCTACTATGGTATGGGTTTATTTTTAGTTCTGTTGGCGGAATACGTTGCACGTTGCATGCACCAGGCATATTTGCATAAAACAATTTAATTTATGAGTTTTACCATGAATGTGTAAATTACATTGTTGGAAAATTGTGTGCGTCGCACGAGGTGGAAATAACAATTGTTCCGCCTGTCCGTCTTCATATAATTATGTGCTTATACTCGTAATTTAAAAATAACATGATATTTATAGAATAGAGCCATGCACTATTCATAAATTTAATTTAGTAGGCCACAATTAGTTATCAACCAGTATACAAACAAATTTTTCAACCCATTACTTACTGATAATATTATGCCTATAACCAAAGAGGAACCATGACAGCCGGAACTAAACCAACTGTGGTACATGCACGCTGTAAAATCAGATAGTGTACAATGGTACACAATGCTTAATGTACACTTAATAAACACATTTTATTAAAAATTAGCGGCCCGTGCGACCCATGCAAGCATGGGTCTAAATTCGACGGTCAAAGAGTGAATGACGATAAAATATCAATCATATGACACAGTTAAATAAATTTTAAAAATTAAATAAAAACTACAGTTAATTAAAATTAATTGAGAGATAGCTCAGCCCAGGAAGAACCTATCGATGTAATTCCAATGGCAGTGAACTTTTCTCACCGAACCCTAAAAGCATGCCAAATACCAACTTTCTACCTATTACCCTTCTCGAGTTGAAAAAACTACGGACATTTGTGCATTATTAATACGATTTATAGTACATATTTTTATATTTCGCAAAAAATTAGATTTTTGAATATTTTAATTAAAAAATGTGTTCAAAAAGTTTAAAAAATCACTCGATCGGTTTCGACTTGTTAGGTCATCATCAGGAGTATCTACTGATTTGTAAAAGTAAAAATTTAGTTATATAATATATACGAGTAGTAGAAAAATCGCAAAACAGGAAATAAAAGAAGGAGAGACTAAAAATAGGTAATACGAATTAATCTATTGATCGTCCCAACCACCTGTTGTTTAAATGGAAAATTAATAATAAAAAATGGGGAGGAGGTGGATAGCGGCAAATTCAAGGTATATTGAAGTACATTTAATTACCCGAGGTATTAGTCATATTATTACGAACGTGAGAATAGAACAGGGCGGGATCTGTAATTGGTGAGAAACGGATTTCTATCTATTCGTTAAGGATATTTTGGGTTAGGAATATGGATTTTCGGATTTTGTAAGATTCTAAGGTATCTAAACGTCTGCTTTTGGGTTTTTTTACAGCTAGAACCAATATAAAGTCAGCCGGAAGCATTAGGAGGTTGCTCTTAAAATGTTTGTGAAACATTTAAGGTGTTCAAATGGCGAGGTATCTTTTTAATTTTAAATGAAAGAAATAAATTGACCCTGTTAAAGTTAGCCGATATTTCCAGCCGATATTAAAAAAAATCGATAATGCAGATAGTGTCTTTGCTATTTCAGCCGAAAATATAATATGAAATGTCAAATATTGATATGCTTCAGCCGAAAGTTATCAGCCGACATTTTTCAGCCGATATACCTCAGCCGACATGTCTCAGCCGATATTTCTCAGCCGATATTTTTCAGCCGATAGTTTTTTGTACCAAAAATATATATTCTACAAAAAAAAATCAAATGAAATGGTTAAAAATAAAACACTAAACTATATTTTTAATAGCATTATAAATTGTTTAGAAAATTCATTTTCCAATAGGGAAACTTGTATATTAATATATCACACATACAAAATTTGAAAATTTCTAAATATTGACCAATTAAAGTGTGATGGTTGGAAATAGATTCAAATCAAAGGTCTTAGTGATGTTCACACCTGGAGAAAATTTCAGGCCAATTTCCATGTGGGGAGCTCGGGAAAACTCGATTGAATATATCGCACACAAAATTTGAAAATTTCTAAATATTGACCATTTAAGGCGTCATGGTTGGAAATATATTCAAATCACAGGTCTTAATGCTGTTCACACCTGGAAAAAACTTCAGGTCAATTCAATCGAGGCGATATATTCAATCGAGTTTTCCCGAGCTCCCCTCATGGAAATTGACCTGAACATTTTTCCAGGTGTGAACATCATTAAGACCTTTGATTTGAATCTATTTCCAACCATGACACTTTAAATGGTCAATATTTAGAAATTTTCAAATTTTGTCTGTGCGATATATTAATATACAAGTTTCCCTATTGGAAAATGAATTTTCTAAACAATCTATAATGCTATTAAAAATATAGTTTAGTGTTTTATTTTTAACCGTTTCAGTTGATATTTTTTGTTGTTTTTTTGTTGTAGAAATCAAATATTTTTGGTATAAAAAATACTTTCGGCTGAAAAATATCGGCTGAGAAATGTCGGCTGAGATATGACGGCTGAAAAATGTCGGCTGATATACACCCTATTAAAGCTAGCCGATATTTCCAGCCGAAAGATAATGCAGATAGTGTCTTGACTATTTGTTAAACTCTCTTTTTCTCTCGCTCCTATCGATTTTTAAATTCCTATAAACTGAAATAATTTTCCCTTCACCCGAATGATACAACCCGATCCTAAATTCGTAAATTCTTAGGTTCATGACTGATTTTTGCTGTATTCAAAACACCATCTGCATTATCAGTCGGCTGGAAAATGTCGGCTAACTTTAACAGTATCATAAATTGTATGTGAAATCTTTATTTATTTTTATTGGTAATTAAAGTAGGTACATACGTCCATTGGTTCTGGCTAATAATAAAAACTAATGTCGTACAAGTGACTCCTCTGCTAGCTCGGCGTGCTATCAATCTTTTACAAAATTCCTTTGATGTGTCGAACTTTTTTAGAATTATCCGCATAAACTCTACTCTTCAAGAAACCCCATAAGAAGTCAATGGCGTTAAATCGCATGATCTTAGTGGTGAATTCACGTCTGTTCCTCGAGAAATTACTCGATGATTAAACTCCTCTTCAAAAGATCGATTGATTCCGTGTGGCATATTGCACCTTCCTGTTGAAACCACATCAATATCTTCCAATGAACATCAATATCTTTCAATTGACGCAACAAAAAGTTTTTAATATGTAACGTGCGTTACATTGGGCGCTTTCAGGTCCCGTATCATGATTAGTAAAATCATCGCCAATTTGATTTAACAATTTCATAGTGCTAAACATTTTCATAGCGTTGGCTATGAACCACACATCCAAATCATACCATTTAATTATCATTACGTCTGCGAGGTTTGCAGACACGTATTACTATAATATACCTTTAGGTGAAGTAAAATTATCGATTATGACTTGCATTTTAGCGTATGCACCATGCACAGACCGCAAGTCGTACGATAATTGTTTTAGTTATTGCATTAGCGGCTTTCTGTTCATCGGTATAACAAAAATACCGTGCATTTTTTTTTACGCAAAGGTGTTTTGGAGTTTATTCGTTCGATATCCGAATACATTACATATGTGATATATGGCTAAGCGATTCAATACGGCCAAAGGAAAATCAAGTTGGTCAATCGACATATTGCAATAAGTTGAGCCATAAATAATTTTTGAAGAGAATACTTGAATTGCAACGGCATAAAAATTATCAAATGAGATCGGATGTGGTTGCACATGTGGTGTGATAATCTACACATAGCTGCGCATAAAGCAACTGTGGTATTTGGTGGAATCCTAGTAAGGCGGACGATCGATAGTGGCTGAGTTTTGGTAAAGTCCTTGTGTTACACCGGGGCCACGTAAGTGCCTTGCTGGAGATTTTCGCGGAGATTTTGTTGTTGTCTGCGGTATCCGGATCCAGTCTGCGGGGCGAACGGCGATCCAGGTCAAGGTCAGGGACGTGTAGATGCATGCGGTGAGGTCGAGCGGACGTCGGCATATTCGAACACTGAGTTTTTGTATTTTATTTTAATTTTTTTTTATTATTTATTTTACTCATTTAATCCTATAGACATTTAGCGTAATCGATATAGTTTTTGACACCCCAAAATTACAACATAAATATTGACACCACTGCATTTCATAAGGTTTTAATTTAAATTGGTTTTATGTATACCTTTCTCGTTATCTTATATATATTTATCCTTTTTTAACTTCGAATTAGCATTATCGCTTTTGCTGTGGTCATTCAGTTTATTTATGGATTTCGAATAAGAAACAACACGCGTTGACAGCTAGGTATTTGGCGCCATAAAATAACACATTTTGTTATGAAATTGCATCTTGTAAGTACCTCATATTTCACTTATTTTTCATTTTATACAATTTACTAATTGGGGTTAAGTTAAGTTTTGATGTCAATTATGCCCGGTTGCACAGAAAAATGACTAACGGCCGGTTAGTTGTGCGCCAATTAAATGTTTTATATGAAATTTGTTTTCGCAGTCAGAAAAAACTGAATGCAAACTTGATTAAATATATTTTGTTCCATGGAAATATGTAGCTTGCGTATAAATATTTAAATGGCCCATTTTGATTGAATAACTTTTTAACTAATCGTTAAATATTTCCATGGAATAAAACATATTTAATCAAGTTTGCATTGAGTTTTTTCTGACTGCGAAAACAGATTTCATATAAAACATTTAATTGGCGCACAACTAACCGGCCATTAGTCATTTTTCTGTGCAACCGGGCATTAGTATATTTAAATTAAAAATCTTGTATTTTTAACTTATTCAATTAGATAATGGATGTGTCAATAATTAAACTAGATTAAATTGTACATTCAACTACTTCGTGTCAATATTTAGTACTGTTTGGAGTACATTAATTGACAGTATGTCAATAGTTGTACTGTAAGGAATGTCAAAAATTATATATTTGTTGTTTTTTAAGAACTACATTGATATTCCGGCTAAGCAATACATTTACAAAAGTGAGGCCGGATCCTCTAACTGTTTTAACCTTTGAGGAAGAAAAAGTTATTGAAAAATGAATGTAAATATAATCACGTCCCAGAGGAAAGATGTGGAAGTAAGAGATCACCCATTTGGATCTGAGAATATACCCGGAGATGGATGGTTCCGATTATTTTTAAAACGGCATCCTAATATTTCCTTACGAACACCAGATTCCGTTTCGTCGGCGAGTTCAACAGTAGGTGCATCAGATATAGAGACATGGTTTATGTCAATCGAACGATATTTGATGGAAAACAATTTATTTGAAATTTTGAGAGATCCAACCAGAATATTTAACGGCGATGAAACTAATTTCCTACTCTGCCCGAAACAAAAACAGTATTGGCGGCGAGTGGTGCCAGGACCATCTATGAAGTTGACCGTGGCGTGGATAACCAAAGAGGTGTTCTATAAATATATATCCAAAGTATTTCACCCTCATCTTTTGAACCTTGGAACCACATTCCCTGTTATTATTTTTGTTGATGGTCACGCAACACACCAAACTCTACAGCTAAGCAAGTTATGCGCTCAATTTGGAATAATTTTGATAACACCGGTCACCCGTATTATGCAGCCAGCTGATATGAGTGCCTTTAAACCTCTTAAAAACGAATGGAATAAAAAAGTCGGTAAGTGGCGGCAACAATACCCCGGCGAATTTCTGACTAAACCAAAATTTGCTCCTATTCTGGATACGGTCATTCAATCTTGTATTGAACCTGAAATATTAAGAAACGGTTTTCGCGCATCTGGTCTCTTTCCATGGGACGAAAACGCAATTGACTTTTCCAAGTGCTTAGGAAAATCGTCCGACCATCCTCAACGAGCTCCAGATGCTTTTGAAGTTCCTCAGACACAACTTTCATTCGGACGATTTATTCAATTAGTTGGAGATCATAAGATTACTCAATTTAGAGGCGCTTTCAATGTCTACAAAATGTGTTCTACAAATGTTTGTAGAGTTTCAGCCCAATGAAAACAATGAGGGACCCATTGTTTCTACTGAAAACGCCCCGCTGATTGAAACAACACAATTTGACAATACGATTGGGTCTTATGTTGATGTCTCGATGGTAAATCCTATCGACGGATTTTTATGTGTAACTGAAGAGATTGAAGTGGAAGAAATTTCGGAAAGTATTCTGAACACAGATTTTAAAACTCCATCGAAGGTACCCCATTTGATAGACGATTATCTGGATTGGCCATTACACCTGAAAGGCAAGGTACTAAACCCATCAAACCCAAGAAACCTTTCGTTATTACTGATCCATTGTGGATTAAAGCTGAAGAAAATAAAAAAAAATTAAAAGATCAGCAAATCAAAGATAAACAGGAAAGAAAAAATTAAACGGCTGGAAAACATAAAAAAAAAATCTATGTAAAAATGAACGAGCGAAATCCAAAACAAGTAAGAGTAAATCAACTGGAAAAATACTGCAACAAGTGTCTTCTCATTTGAATTCTTTGCCTATCAGTTTAACCACTACGCATCCACAAACATGTCTGGTTTTATAGAACTAATAACTACGTTTAATTTTGTTTTAGCTAATTCCAATCGTTTTTTAGTATTGCTGCCAATTGAGCATGTTCTTTCAACTGGACCAGATAAATCACATGTCCAGTCATCCAAAATTTTGGTTAGAAGCGGTGAAACCTTAGACAGTACATCGATTCCCCAACCACTAATAATAGACATACCTTCTATTGCTGTAGACGGTAACTAATCCTATTAAAATGGATTTTGTGTTCAGCTATGGCCTAAATTATTTTATTTACAGTTATAAAAATAAGCAACCTTTGTGATAAAGAACAAATTGAACCCGAAAAACAAAGTCAAGCAGAACCAAAGAAACACGAGGGGTTTAATGATGAAAATTTAGAAGACATTGGACAAAACAGAATTGCGGTGAGCTCTATGTGCTCTTTTTCAATCAAAAAAAAAAACAGGTATTAGATGTAACCAATGGACTAGAGAATTTCACATTGCATGTATTAAAAAAATGGATATGGAATATATTCCGATATTCATATGCAACAAGTGTAAGGGAGTAGGATTTCCTATTTTAGGATTTCTTATTTTGTGATAATGAATTAACTAGCTAGCTCTAGTTAATAATCGACTAGTGTGTCAATAATCGTGCCTTTGTTAATCGTATCGTAAATCAATTATATTATAAAACTAAATAACCATTTTTGAACTGTAATATGAATAAAAACGTGTAAAACATGTAAAAAAGCTTTAAATTTTACAAATTTCAAAATTTGGAATTAACTCCAACAGCTAATTAATTTGCTTTTTCCTTTAAGTAAAAATTTTCTTCTGTTTTTTTTTTTTTTTATTGGACTATTCTTGATTTCAAATTTAAATTTTGCCGAGTGGCAGCTTCTTTAGTTTAATTGGTTTAATTGGTTGTTGTTTTCTTTCCTTCCATATAGCTAATATTTAGGTTGGTTGAAGGCGCCGTACCCCGGATGCAGGGAAAGCGATTTTCTTCATTCAGGTGGAGACACTGGAGACAGGTAAACTTTGATTTGCAGATATATAAACATACGTCTTTTTTGGTACCGTTTGAGTACCGTCCTTATTTTTTTTTTCTTAAATTAATCAATTTACAAATGGTGCTTCGCAAATATTTCTGATTTTTTTATTATACTAAAATTGTACTTTTATTGTTTAAAGGAACACTTTTGTGACCTCATTGAAATTTTCATGTTCATTATTTCTTATTTATATATTTATTTATTTTTTTCATTAATTATTTTTTGTTGTTGTTTTGATAATAAATATGAATATGCCTATTATTATAATTATAAAACGAAAAACGTGAAAAATTTCAAAAATTTGATGAGCGAGCAAGTGGAAATGGGTTGAGGTGAGTTGAGGGAGTGAGGTAAGTGGTTAAAATGAGTGTTGGAGTGGTTCTCTCGTATTAGGTTTCTTTTAATTCGGAATGGGTGTTCCAATGCGATGCGGAACCACCCCACGGCCATATCGTTACCTCAACCACTGAGCTAGCGGCGGAAATCACGGCGTGCTCTAAAAAAAATTTACATTACTAAATATTAACTATTATTAATAGTTTTTTTTTGCTAACGGCAGCCAATCTCAAAGGCTGTCGTTACAAATCATCTCTCGACATCGAGCTCCGTTCACAGTAATTGCATTGCCATTTTGATGTTCGAAAAAAAATATGAACGATTGCGCCACCACCCAGCAAATGTAAAATAACGGCACTTTAACTACGTCATTTCATGCAATGCAATCAATTTCATAGATTGATAAGTTAGCTAAAATTTTACAAAATTAACATTTTTTGTGTAATTAAATTTACGCTAATATACTTTAATTCGTACATTATTCCTGTATTAGTGGTAAGCTGTATATTGCTCCAATCTCCTACAAATTTTGAACTTCATTACTGAACGACGAAGTGACTGATAGAGATTGAATTGGAAAGGGAATATAACAGTAGTCAATGAATGAGAGAAAGCTATACCTCTTAGTGTAAAAAAAAACACTTACAATTGGCCCATATTTAGTGAAACCTTTCATAGGAACATGGATTGATAGTTTAGTGTTTGGGTCGTTGAGTAAAACTGCAAAATATTTAACAGACAATGTCTCTGCCATATATGATATTATCATTATGTTGAATTATAAATTTAGATCATGTCAAAATGTTTTCTATACAACTGAATATTAAATACAAATTGTGTTACGATTTATTCAATATACCTTGAGGCATGTGGTGTATAACACAGACCAATCTATGTATGGAGAACATGTAAAATGATTTCTTTATATCATAAATAATTCAAAATTTGTCAGATTTGTACACTGCTAGAAAACAACTAAGCTGCCATTAATCATACTCCAAATCAAAACACCTTAACAAAATATTTTATCTTTCAGCGAAATCTATACTCGTACATAACACAATTAGTTCATAACATAAAACAACGAACAACAGTTTGCCGACATTTCTTCATTATAATTTGCAGATTTAATTCACTGTTATAAGCGGTTCGCGACAGCAGTCGGTATATCGAAACGCCGCACAAGAATCGCAACGAATATTAAGTTGTCATTTCAACACTCCAATTATGGTTATAAAATTTAATGTCGCTATTAAATTATGAAAATATAATTGTCTTGCTCGTATCTCAATTTCTTAAATACAAAAACACGAACGTTTTTCACCAAGACTTTTCAATGAAAATGTCATCGCGCGCGACGTGTGTTGTAAATATTAGCGCGCGGTAATCTTATATGCCTGCGAATGCATACAGACACTGAGACAGACAAGAAAGAATCAAGTTATTTTCATTAATAAATTTGTACAAATCGCTATATATCGTATCATTAAGAATTGAAACATACTGAGATCTTAGAACATGAGGCAGCACATCTTAATGTGAATAAAATCTTAGTAGTAGAATAACATTATTCCATGTCTATACAGTAACTAATTGACACAATTGATTGATGACTGTTGTATATTTGTATTATACAAATCCTTGGGTATATTTTTTCAAAACCATTAGCGAGTCTTCAGTCGACTATACATTTTTATCCAATCGATTTATGTGAGTATCCAATCTCTCACACGCGAAACATACTCGCGTATATACATTTTCCACAATAACAATAAATCGCGCGCTTTGTAGTTGGCAGTTATAGAAATAAATAATAATAAATAAAATATTTAATTTTTATTATTATTGAAAATGAAAAGTATGAGATACAAAATATTGTGTGTATTTTGTATCGCGAGTCATAAATAGTGAAATAATGATTACTAAATCTCCTTACCTGCAATTGCACAGACACACACACACACACACACACACACACACACACACACACACACACACACACACGATTATTTTAGAAAGTATGTAAATGTTTAATATCTGATTGGTTTTGGAAAATTTATATGACACTGCAAATACAACTACGAGCATGAATTATCTAGCAAACCTTATAAATCCTATTAACCTTTTAATAAACGTTATAAATGTAAATAATTCACGACAAGTGCAAATTGACACATGATGCAATGTAGGATTTAAATTTAATTTACAGTAATTAAATGAAACTATTACAAAATAATTTAATATCACTAAGCGTGTAAAATTTTTGGAAAGAAAGTTTACACAAATACTTATATTTCCAAAATTTAAAGTATTTTTTTGTTTTCCAAGACCCTTATGTTATGGTTAACTTGTATATGATGGGCATTTGTGTAGACTTCCTCCCATCATCTTCACATTGCAATCTACATGCCAGACTATAATGGCATGGAAGATGGGTCGACCCATGGGTTTTGCAGACCGACAAGGGGTCATAGATCTGTTTCATTTCACCACAGATCGTAATATCTGTTGATGAAATTTCACTTTGCATCCTGCCCCTATCGGGATTCGAATCCGCGGTATCTCCCAATCCAAACGCCAAAACTTTAACCACTGTGCCATTTGGTCAGTTATTTAGTTTTTTATGTCATATGTATGGTGCTAGCGGGACTTATATTTAAGTAGTTTTGCGTGAAGGTAGACGTCATAGAGAAGAAAAATAAAAAAAATTACTACTCTTCATGCATATACACAAACTATATCTCCGGACTAGTTCGTTTATTCTCACCACGTTTTTTCGCCAAATAGATTGGTCCTGTTCCTGCACGATGTTTTGAATTGGCTGCCTGAGTTCTTCCTTTGCTCTAACTTTTGATTCATTTCTTGTGTGTTGCGTCTTTTTAGTTCGTTGGTAAAATTTTTCATTCTTTTGATGCATATCTTAATTTTGTTGACCAAACCCCCGAGTTAAAACAGTCAATAACTGCTCCTCCATCTAACGTTTGTCATCTAATTTTTCCTCTATTATCTCTTCCAACTCAAAATTATCTGGGCCTAATCCTTGCTTTTCGGAATGCGTTCCAAAATTTGCTTTTGGAATTTTAATTCCGCAACCGTTTTCAAGTGTTTTTGATTCAGATGAAATTTTTGTTGTCGCTAAAATAATTCACTGTAAGCTTTCGGAATTTTATAAGCAGTATTTTTTATTTGGCCACGCTGTTTAGAACTAAGTAATTATACAATCCTGCAAAATAAATGATTCAATTTTTATACAACACATAAATTTTTCCCAAATTCTAACGCATTTAATTTTGTGCTGTGAATTAACTGGGCTATAAACAAGCTGAAAATTCCTTAACACATTAATTCATAAAATGGGTTTTAAAGCCAACCCAAGCTGTTAATATTCTCACAGTTTTCTTTTTATGAATATACTATCAGAATCTACCTCATTAATTTCGCTATAAATGTCATCGCCGTCTTTTTTATATACTCGTTTAGCACAGGAACAAACATTCTACATAAAATCAACACAAAAAAAAATTGGTTACAGACGATAATACAGATGTAAATACAACTGGCATATAGACAGAACGCGTATCCATTAAATAAAAAACAAGGGGGAGATATTTTCATTTCGATTACAGTCAACAACAAGCATAACAAGAGATGCGCGAGCCCCACACAGAAAGATTTTTTCGCAATCTGCATGAATTCCCAAATGTTTAATGGTTTTTAATTTTTAATGACAACATTGTTTTGTGTTATGTGCGCGGCCCCCCCCTCTTATTAACAAAAAACAACAACACTTTTTTTTTTACATAAACAATAATCATAAATTGTGTAAAAGTCATAAATATTTAACATACAAATTTGAGGATGTTGGCGTTTGTATAGTTTTTGGTACAGTGAGTGTCTTTTGTTATCGAAACAACTTGCGGAAATAAAATATGTACGTACTGTACACGATGAAATTTAAATATTTTATCAGTAAACAAACCTAAGATGAAGTAAAAATATGTATTGTAGATTGGGTCCATTTATGTATATGAGAAGAATAGAATTCCTTTGGTTTAATCCAGGTAACCTCGTCTCCATAACTATACAGCTACCATTTGATTGCGTGAATAAATATTTGGTTTAAACTTGAAAAAAAAACATTTGTGTAGGAACTAGGGATGGTAGATTTGAATAAACAAAATCTGTTTCAATAGTTATTATACAATTTGAGTTTAACATATGTTGAGGTAAAATTTTGTTACCTATTCCTTACATGAGGGGAGGGGGGCAAAGGGTAGAAACTATCTTTTCGTTTTAAAGCAATATTGCTCTTTTAGTCATATTTTGATAATGTATGTGTTACGGTGAAAGTTCAAAATCGAAGAATGTCTGAATAAAAATTGGATAACACTGTTTATTGCTCCAAAATCTATGAAATGGTAGTCCTCCATTCCCGAAAGAATTCACTCTTCACCCCACGGCCTAATTTTGTAGTATTAGTGCAAAGTGATTTAGAACAGTAGGGGCTAACGGCTCTCATGTCGAAATCTGATGGGGAATAAATGAAACTTGGGAGATGTGTAGGGAAAGTCAGTAAACATTTCGTTAACATCGGACCTCCTCTGTACCATCGGTCTTTAATCGTGTAAGCGAATTAAAAATATAAAAATTTCGTACATTTACCGAAACCTCAAAGATAATTTTTATGGTAACATACAATTCGCCGAAAACCACAGTTCACAGAAAATTATTCACTGAAAGTAACAATTTACCGAATGCAAACCTTTGCCGAAAACGACAAACCACCGCAAATACACCCTATTAAAGTTAGCCGAAAGTTTCCAACCGAAAGATGGTAATGCAGATAGTGTCTTTGCTATCCCAGCAGAAAAAATAAGTTATAGCCGAAAGTTACATTACTTGATAAAACTAGTTCTATATATTTTATACAATGTTTAAAGGTTAGGTCATAGTCCAAATCCCCGAAATTTGGGTCAAGTCTTAAAGGGATAAGGGGGTGTAATTTAGTATAATGTACCAGAAAGTTCGAAATTTTCGAAACTAAACTAAAGAAATGTTCTGTAACTTTTGAGTAACCCACTTTACCATCGAGGCCCACGCGAAATTTGGATCAAGTCTGAAGGGAATAAGAAGGGGTGTAATATTTTACGAAAATTGAAAAAATAGTAATTTAAGATGCTTATATACATTTTAGATGTATTTATACATTTATGATATGAGATAAAGAGGTTTATTTTTTTACGCTGCCCTTCCCCTTTACATATTTGATGATTTTTTCATGCAGTTTTCAGCATATATACAAGACAATTGGAGAGCTAAAAGAAATTATTAAAACGAGATTGTTTTCTAGAAAATGTAATATTTAAGACTTTAGGAAGATGTTATTTGTTCTCGGTTTTCTTGAGTGTAGTAAATTATAAATAAAAATTTACTACACAATACCAAATATTCCAAAACTATAAAATTTTTGTTATGTAACTTATACATTACCCACTTGCTTATTGGTTCCACTTAACTAATTGATTGACCCCAATCCTATCCCAGATTTTGGGGATTAGGATTATGATCTAACCAATAAACATAGTATAAATAATATAGGACTAGGTATACCAAGTAATGTATCATTCGGCCATAATTTATTTATTCTCCTGGGATAGTGAAGAGACTATCTGCATTACCATCTTTCGACTGGGATAACAAATGCACTATCTGCATTATCTTTCGGCTAACTTTAACAGTATCGCAAATACCGAATGTGAAACACACACCAATTATGCTCATATGTGTTGCTTAAACGCAAAATGGAGAACATTTAGGAAAAAATTGAAGAGCTTTCAATATTATGTAAAATAATAACAGTAAAATAAAATATATATTATTCGATAAAATTAATTCAGAAAGTTATTTCAAATAAGAATTTCTGCCTAGACAACAAGTCTTACGCCATATACATAAATAAGCAATTCGGATTAGGATTTCGTTCTAAAAAATTAAAACACCTCTATATAGACAAGTTTTCTGAGAGGGTTTATATGTATAAGGTTACATCCAAACCTTTATGCTGATTGAGCCAACTGATCTTGAGCCAACCCACGGTTCTTCCATATAAATAACAGCCAATACTTGGAACGATCATTACACAAAGGTTCAACGAGAAATTTCACCTCAAAAATTTTAACTTGTGAGCACAATTCTTTAAGTGTTTGGGTTTCGAACACAGATAGATTCTCTCCCCCTATTATTTAATAGAAATTTAGTATAAAAATCTAGGCAAATCTAGAATGACCGCCTCTGTATTTAAATAGTCAAAAGATATACGAAATGAGTAGTCAAATGGAAGATTCGATACGAAATCGGTTAAAAGCGAACAAGAATTGTGAAAAATAACTAATGGCTACGTTTTATATGGTCCATGTGAGATGTCTTTTACCACTTTTTTCGGACATTTCGGCTAGTATCTCTCTATAACAAGTTTAATGTTGTGTTCTAATTTGTCAAATCGCAAAATACAGATTTCGGTAAGGATTTCCGTAAAAAAACAGATCTTTCTCAAGATGTTCTAAGGTCCACTCACCAAAACTTTGACGCTGTGACAGGTCGTTCGGCTTCAGTTGTTGCACGAGCTGTATTTTATACGCGTTCAGACCAATTGCTGTGTCATGCGACGGATGGAGATTTTGCCATCTTCATCAACACTACCTGCTACAGCAGCAATATTTTCCTCTGTGCGCATACGCATACCATTTGGTGGATTGATGTCCAATAACGTTTACACACTTTTTACTGAACAAGAATTTTGATAATAAAATTCAATAATTTGCAAACGTTGTGCGGGTTCTTTCCATGATGAAATGGCAATGCTAACTGAAAACAATTGGCTTTGACAGATGTCGCTAATCACGCGTGATGTATCAAAAACATATACACGAAAAATTGTGTGATTTATTGTAAATTGTAAGATTAAAAGAAATATTGCCATCGATGTAGAAGGCTAAACCCTATAAACCACTTGCCACTTTCAGTGTAAAGTATATACGTCAAAGCCTTTACAGAAACTACTTAGCGTATTGCATTGGTCATTTACAACAACAATCGCATTAAAAGTTAATCCAAATGGATTCATCTAAATCCAAAATGATTTTGGATTTACGTAAATCCAATCCAATTTTTAGTACTAAAGGTTTGTACTAAAATATTAAAAGTGATATTTCAAACTACAAAATCGACATAAATATTATTATCTTTATAAAATTAAATTAAAATGTTAATAAAACCACGAAATATGCAAATATACATAGGAAAAAATATTTTTACTTACAAACTTTGGAACCAAAAACTAAATCCGAAAATGGCTGTTGATTTGGAAAATTATAAACCCAAAACTAAATCCTAATCCACTTTTACCACTGCAATACGCTTACTGTCTATATAGGGGTCTTTTCATCTTTTTAGAACAAAATTTTGGGCGTCTAACGAAATTACGGTTTTCAAGATCCCGGTTTTTAAAATCCCGGTTTACAAAATTCCGGTTTTATATAAAAAAAATCCCGATTTTTAGGAAATCCCGGTTTGAATTTTTAAAATTTGACATGTGGGAAAATGGGTCTCAAAGATTTTTTGACAAAATTCAAAAATGAGTTTCCGATAAACTTCTAGAAAATGGCTAATATAATTTTTAAGCCTTTTTTTAAATATTTTTACGGAGAAAAGCCGATAACTATGGCTTTGAGATATATAAGACAATGCACAATGTAACACATAACACATTAAAAACGCCCAGTCGTAACTTTTTGTCACCACCAGGAATCGAACCCGGGACCCCCGAATTACATAGCAAGCGCTCTACTTACTATGCTATCGAGGGCGACAAAACAAACAATTTTTTGTCAAAAAAAAAATGCTATATGGTTTCGGTTTGCCGTCTGTCCGTGTGTGTCTACGATAACTTGAGAACGGATAGAGATATCAACTTAATTTTTTCACTAAAAGTTCAAGCAATTCATGGGAAACTGCCCTATTGATTTGGACATTTCTATGTTCAGGGTGTTCGGAGATACGTAGGGTTTTGTTGACCCCCCTCCTTAAAATTGATAGATTTTTTTTGATTTTTGATTCTATTTTGGTTTCATAGAGCACATTCACATGTGAAATAAAAATATATTTCGTGTGGATGTAGATTTGTGTGGGTGGTGTGGTTATGGGGGTGGTAGGAGTGTCGGAATGGGAGGTGGAGGGGGCGGGTGGGATGAGGTATTTTGGGTTTTGTACGGGAATTGGGATTTGATGGATGAGGGTTTGTGTGGATGGTGTGTGTGGGAGTGGGTATGGAGGTGCGAAAGGATGATGATATGGATGGTGTTTGAATTTGATAGTGGGTGGTAATAATGTTTAGGTGTGGTGGTTGGCGGTTGATTGGGGCCGGTTGAATTCTGGTATGTAGATTGGGGTCGGTTAGGCTGGTTGTAGATGAGGTTAGGTGGATGTGGGTGGTTGTGATATTTGAAATACGCAAATCACACATCACATCTTTATAGGCAACAAAAATGCTTATAGAGTTCGGTTCCGAACCTTTCCCGTCTTTTTTTAATATGTCTTAAGGAATATGTCGTAATTTTTTTTTATCAAATGTTAATGAATTTGCTTGATAAAATTTTGCTTTACCAAAATGTATGAAAACCGGGATTTTGAAAACCTGGATTTTAAAAACTGGGATTTTGAAAACCGGGATTTTGAAAACCGGAATTTTGAAACCGGAATTTTGAAAACCGGGATTTCGTAGTACACCCCAAAATTTTTCATTGAAGCTTTGTACAATAATCGCTCCATTTAATGCCTATTATTTATATGACCGACTTCGGTGGTCGATCACTTGGCACTTTCATCATAAAGTCCACGACATGGAATTTCCAGAAACGGCTCTCTATATAGGGATCTTTTTATCTTTTTAAAACAAAATATTTCGTTGACCCTTATTGTGCATTAATTTTTATTTGGAAAGGTTCGTGTACAAAGCTTCAGGGAAAATTTTAGTTCTAAAATGATGAAAAGACCATAGACAGTTGTTTCAGGAAAGGCCTTGTTGTGAACTTTATGACGAAAGTGCCCAGTGGTCGGCCATATAAATATTAGGCATTATATAGAACGATTATTGGCTGTTTTTTATATTTCCGTTCCCTGGATCGATTGTATGACATTTTCAGCATACGCTTCGCAATAATGCCTACCCAGAAACAAATGACTATGTAGGGGACCTTTGATTTTTTTTAGAACTAATTGATTTTTTCGCTCAATTGTAGTTTCGAACATACATTCCAATGTATGTTCGAAACAACAATTCACCGAATCGAAATTTTCAATTTCAATTTATTTCCGTTCCAGTGAATTGTGGTTTTCGGTGAGTTGTCGTTTTCGGACTCTGCCGATACATGACGATAATTCAAATAAAAAGTGTTATATCGAATAGTAATTTTTTATAGATCAAAAATATTTATTTTATTGTTTCTAAAATTCTACTAAAAATATTCAAATGACAATTATCTTCTGAAGCAATAACAAGTAAAATGCAAAACTAAATTTTTGGAAGTGCATTAATAATTTTTGGAACGTAGTTGAAATGGAGGGTCTTCATGTGGGCAATCATAATTTGAATATTTCAAGAAATACAAAATTTGAATATTTCAAGAAATTGCTGGTTTAAAGTGTCATGACTGGAAAAGGATTCAATTTTAAAATTTTAGTGATGGTTACTTCTGGAAAACGTTTCAATTCAATTTCCAGGAAAATTTGTTTGAATGAAACTTACAAATTGATTAAAAAGATGAAGGTCGGTAATCAATATAAAAATGTCGATGATGCAATTCACCACTAAAACCTTTCATTTGAATCCTTTTCGAGCCATAACACTTTAAACGATCAATTTTTAGAAATTTTGAAATTTTGTATGTGCGAAATCCGAGAAAACTCGTTTGAATATGCGAGTATATTCAATCTGCATATTCGGCTGGAAGTATTTGTCTAACTTATACTGATAAAGTATCCGGTGAATTATTTTTCAGAAAAAGATTTGAATTTAGGCGATTTAGATTAGCGAACGTACAAAATGTGCTTTTAATATCAGAACTTAAATAATTTTTAAACGCTCGGACATTTTACGTGCAAGACCTTCATCATTTTAAGCACCCGAGCGTTTGTACTTGAGTTTTTATATATTAATCTTGATAAGTTTCGGAAAATGAAATTAGCTCATATTTGGTTCAAACGCGCCATTAGCTTTCAACAAATTTTAAAACAGCGATATTTTATAACCCTTGAATTTTCATTAACTTCGGAATTTCATCAGGGCATCATATTTCATAAAATCTAATTGCAAATAAGAGGTCAATTTAACCAAAGCTGTCAATAAAATAATCGTTGCTTAAAGCTCAATAAGACAATTTAGTAGGATGCTGGGAAAACGATTATAGTGTACCAACTCAAGATAATAGGCTAGTATCAATAAAGGTAAGACTCCCTCCATAAAGACTTCTGTCGATTAGATGATGCAATTTTAACCTAATGTTAAACTTGTTTCCATTAAAAAAGAATTTTCGGTTTATATTCAAGTTTATATTCAAATATGCTTAAAAATTATAATTTTCTAGTTTCAGTTAGACATTACCACAAACTAGGAATTGGACACACTTTTTATATTCATCTTATTTGCAAATTCCTATAATTTCAACCGTATCATGAACCGTTTCGACATCTGTTAGATTGCAAGTAAAATGCAATAAATTAATTGTAGAACCAGAAAGCATGCATTATCAATGAAGTGAAGTAAATGATAACATCATTGACTTGAACCCAAAAGGTTCTGCAGGCAATGCCACATTGTACCACATTGATTTTAAATTAAACTGTTATACATATCGATTCCAAACACATTAAAGAAAAATACGTACGAAACCAATCGAAACGTACATAAGAATTTCTCTAGACCGGTGGTCATTATCACAAACGAAATTGACTCACTTATATCGCGCAAGTACACCTGTTGCAAAACTATAAGCAAATTTCTCTTGCACGACTTGTGCGATTAATTTATGATCTATTTGCGTATACACGAACGTATAACGTATAAAATCCCAACAGTTTCGTATGATAACATTCAATTACTAATCGTTTTATATATTTAAGAATTTCTTCTTAAAGAAAAGTTCATATAACAACAACAAGGCACGACAACGCTATTAAGCATCCAATTTCTACAAATCAAAACAATAAACCCACATGCGCGCACTTTAAAATATCGCGATACCAACAACAAATATTTTGATATTGCCACAATATCGCGTTGCTTTTCTCACAATAATTTTCTTGTTGTTGTTTTTGTTGCAATTTCAATTTCTTATTTTCATTTGTATATTAATCTTAATATTTAAGAATAATAAATAAATCTAATTTCTAATTCGTGTACAAAGCCGCAGATATAGTAGACAGACAGACAGACAAGAATTATTGCCCCGTTGAAATGTTTATATACGTAGATTGAACCCGCTTGGCGCAGTTTTTGCGGTGAATGCAAAAATAATGTCGATTCGATTCATTTCTATAAATTCTAAATGTGCAATTAGATTAATAGAAACTAGATTTATTGCAAATTTAATTGAAATGTGATCGAATTATACGGAACACGGTTGTTGTATCGAGAGAAATTCAATTTTTTGTGCAGATTATAGCGGATCGCGCGGATTAGAAGATGAATGCGGTGAAGTGGTAAAGTGGTGGCAAATTTAATTTATGAATATCGTTATAAATTTGCGAAATTGATCACGATCAATAATAGTGCTTTAACCTTTTTCTATAGTAATTGCAAATTTACCGCTATTTCATTAAATACCACCATATTGTGTGTAGAGTATAATATAAGCAAATAAAATAGAAAACCACAAAAAATTAATAATCGTGAAATCAATTTACTTTAAGTTTTTAAAATCATATTAGTTTATACTAGAAATTGTTGTGCATTGGGTTTCTTGATTTTTCTATTTAAAGCTCTTATCATAGTGGGGAGACAATATACTTCGATTACAAGATGAAATGAATTTGAACTTTGGCTGGTGATGAGATTATGATTAAACTGTACTTCCTGCGTACATATTTCAGTTTTGATATCAATCAAAAGCAGTGGTGACATATGACATCTAATTCAGGTCGTTTAAATCACAAAAACCCTTACTTTGAATTCGGTTAAAAAACGCACACGTCATTTAAAGCAATTTAAATTATCATCAAATATTTAACCTAAAATGCATAAAAGTGTTTCGCTAAATGTTAAATAACAATCATTATAACCGGAAAAGCTGTGTTATCCGGAAATTTCCGCCTTTGAGGATTTTTACTAACGTATTTTGGTTCATTGGGAAATTTTTAGGTTCATTACATAACCAAAAATTGTACTAAATCTAAATTGGAGACTATTTCACATAAAATATATATTTTTTTTATGTAGAAATCATCCAATTGTCTCAATAATTAAAATAAGTTCTTGTCAAGGAATTAGTGCCATGTTTTAAATTTAATTATATATTTATCAATTAATTAGTTAGTGTATTTATTTAATTTTACGAAATAATAATGCTTTAATTTGTTTAATTGGTAAACTAATTCTATACACTCAAGCTTTGTTCATACGACGGATAAAAATTTCGGATTTTTCCATCCAAGATTTTTTTTTCAACTCTTTTGTATGAAAATAGGCGTGTCTGTTGTATAATTTACGTGATGTAATTGGTTAAAACGATGGGATAGAAAAATCTGAGATTTTTATCCGTCGTATGAACAAAGCTTCACAAAAAATTTTCATGTCACAAACCACGAAAGATCATGTTTGAATATTTCTGTTATGGTGGAAAACGTCGTAAGTACCCAAGGACACTAAAATTTTGTTTTTAATTTTAAGTAAATCGATATGTTAAACATTCTGGTAAGCTGCTTTATCCTTTAAGTGCTCAATGTAAGTGTTTAGGTTCTACCAAGTTTAATAAGATTGACAATATTGTTGATATTTCTCCACTACTCAAATACTTTGAAATTTTGGTTTTATGTAATGTTGATTTAAACGTCCTTAGTAAGCAGATTTGCGTTGTTTCACGAAAGTTAAACTAAGTTGATCAGGTCAAACGTCAAGAAATTAGGCTTATATTATAAATAGCTATCGGCCAAGTTTGACGTTCTTGGATTGAGCCGCTCTTTAAAGCCATGATTAATGGTTTTAAACTCGGTGGGTTTTTTTTGCTTCAAAAGCATACTTTTTTGGGTTGTGAAGCGTAGGTTTCCTTAAATTTAAACGAAAACGTGACGAGTGTAATAAACACAAGTTATTGTACTTTGATTTTTAATCCAAGAATTCCGCCCTCGTACATTGGAAGATATAAATTAGAGTTCATTTAGGCGAATATATTTACAATAGCGCATAATCCACGAAGTATACGATGATTAGTCCAACTGATTATTTAAACCAAATTTATTCGTTATCTGATGAATAGAACAACAAATTTGGCAGCGATCGCGCGCAAAATTGCGCTAACACCTAAGTAGAACATATTAATTCTTGGGGGAATTAAGGAAAGTAGGAAAGTGCATCTCAAACATTTGAAGATGGAAACCCAAGAATCCACTTTGGTGAATATACTTACTATAGCGTACAACCCTTCGAAATATAAATCAAAATTCCGAAACGTTTATCGCGCATTTTTATAGAATAACGATTTAAATAGAATAACCGACAAATGCTTGACAAGTATAAAACACGTTAATTTTAGGCGACGGTGATATTTAACATCATCAAGCACCAGTTTGACCGATTTTGTTCCAATTTTTCTAAAAATTGTAAATAGCAAACCATAATTTGTTAGTTAAGTAGCAATCGAACGAATTTATAAGGTCGAGAAGCTTCATGGTTATCATCGCGAGATCAATCTGTTACAAATTTAGTGACGTTTTGAGATCCGTACGAAAAATTCACTCAACTTAACGAGATTGCCAATGAAAAAACCAAATCGCGCATAGTCTGGCTATAGATTCTGATAAAATACTAATTTTAATCACAACAAATTTCCGATTTTCGTTAGGATTTTAGCGAATTTTGGCGACAACTATGTTTAATTTCAGAGTTTAGAATTTTAACAAAATTAGAAATAGAACCTATTTTAACAGTTGATTGTTCATTGCTCCTAGTTCCTTAGTCAAATACCTAAGATCAATGGTTTCCAACGTTTTGGAAAAAGCAAGAATTTCTCAACAATTTACTCTGTATTCCGCGCTGAACGCTTATATTATAATAAATGACTCAAAACACTCATCAAATTATAGGTTAGCAAAACTTATTCGTAAGCTTATCTTTAATGTAATTAACTAAAAATTAAACATTTATAAGAGTAGATTCACATATTAAATAAAGTCTTTAGTAGGATTTTCTTCTAGGATGTATATCATCAATGTGTGGTTTTCTGAAAGATCTAGATTAGGACGTCCCTTAAGCTAGAACCCATACAGCAGAACATTACAAGATAGTATGGATAATTATAGGCTAATTAAATGCCGCATTAAAACATTTTGGGCTCCACCCCTTCCAACTAAAACGCGGGTTCTGCTAGCTTTAGAAAAAATTAGCAGAACCCATATCAAAAACTGATTTAAAAACAATTGGAATATTAAAGGTTAATTTTAGACTAATTAAATGCCCTATTTAATTTTTTTTATTCTGCTCGATCTAGAAAATTCAGAAGGCTTTATCATTTCAAAGCTAGCAGAACCCAAATCGAAAATCGAACCAAAATCGAAATTAGAACGCAAAACAACATCTATTGATAAACAAATAATTTTAGGCTCACTATAGGCTAATCAAATGCCCCATTGAACAATTTTGAGCTCCACCCGTTTTTAACCAGACTTCAGGTCATTTAATCTAAAGCCAGCAGAAACCAAATCGATTAATATTTTTTTTTGTTTTCGTAATGCTTTCTCAAACTTTCTCATGTCATTGCACACAAATTTCGTCGATCGCTCAGTCAAAGTACAACTGGGATTTAGTATTTCAAATGGAATTTCGTGTGCCGAATCGCTGAAAATGTTACCGAAGACTTATGGCGCATCGACTTAATCAAAAACTCGTGTATTTGAGTGGTACTATGCATTCAAAAGCGGTCGAGATGTGGTGAAATCTTTTCTCCTGCCTAGCCCTGTTTGGCCTCAACTGAAGTTAACATCAATAAAGTGAAGCAAATGTTAACAGAAAATCATCATTAGAGAGTTTGAGAGAGATAGCCGCTTCACTTTCTGTGACTCACGATACAATTCGTACCATTGTACACGATTGTTTGGGAATGGCACGCGTTGCCGTCCGACTAGTTCCGAAAGACCTTTCTTCAAAAACTCACTCGCGCAAAGGTCGCTGAAGACATGCTAGAACGAGTCAATTCCAACCCCACATTCACAAAACGCATTATAACAGGTGATGAGACATGGGTTTACGAGTTTGACATGCAAACCAGTCAACAGCTTCGAAATGGTGCCTTCCGACTGAGCCTAAACCGAAAAAAGCATGTCCAAGTCGAACAAAAGTCAAGTTAAATTATTGAATGTTTTCTTTGATTATCGCGGTATTGTACACCCTTGGAATTCTTGACAGACATGCGGCGTTTAAGAAAGCAAATTGATCTAGTTTTGCGTTCTAATTTCGGTGTTAGTCCGATTTTCAATTTGGGTTCTGCTGGTTTTAGATTAAATGACCTGAGGTCTGGTCAAGAATGGGTGGAGCCCAAATTTTTTTAATGGGGCATTTGGTTAGCCTATAGTGAGCCTAAAATTATTTGTTTATCAATAGATGTTGTTTTGCGTTCTAATTTCGATTTTGAACCGATTTTCGATTTGGGTTCTGCTAGCTTTGAAATGATAAAGCCTTTTGAATTTTCTAGATCGAGCAGAATAAAAAAATTTAAATAGGGCATTTAATTAGCCTAAAATTAACCTTTAATATTCCAATTGTTTTTAAATCAGTTTTTGATATGGGTTCTGAAGCTTTCTTAAGCTAGCAGAACCCACGTTTTATACCCCTATTATGGTTCTCGCCTCACCATCACTTCACCTCTCTTTCGCCGTGACAGTATGATTCGTGTGACTAGTATTTTGGTATTATGGTTCTCACCTTTATTTTGGCGAACGACAGTATGCGCTGACGTGCGTTGTTCTTAAATTATATAATTTTCTGTAGGTGGCTACAGTGTTATTGTTAGCAGTTTTGACATATTATGTGTTTGTTTATGTATTTACATTTTAGTTAGTTGAAATAATAAAATATTCTAAAGCTAATAATTAAAAATATTTAATACGATTAACTAATAACGATCAGTATTATCGATTTATTTTTTCGTGATGAAATTAACCTGGATTTGTAAATACATATATTTTGAAATAAAATAATAAAAATTATTATAAAATACACAAATTATTTTTAGCATAAAAATAATTTAAAAATAAAAATTACATTATCACTGCCAGCCATTTTTATATTAAAAAAAAAAGTCACACTACATCACATAAAAATTTTAGGTGATGATTTTTGTCATCACTCTTGCTCACTTTGTTTTCACGGCGAAAATCATAATACCAAAATTTGAATGAGGCGACTTGACGTCGCCAAGTGACGCGTAGGTGATAACCATAATAGGGGCGTTAATTGGAAGGGGTGAAGCCCAAAATTTTATAATGCGGCATTTAATTAGCCTATAATTAGCCTATAATTATCCATACTATCTTGTAATGTTCTGCTGTATGGGTTCTGCTAGCGTAAGGAACGCAGATTAGGACTATCTGTATTCCTAATCAATTGAAAATACCAAATTAAATTTATGTCGTGATCTATTTTTTTAATTTTTTATTTTTTACTAAACAAATGGCACAGTGGTTAAAGTTTCGGCGTTTGGATCGGGTGGTATGTTCAATCCCCAGATAGGGGCAGGATGGAAAATCCATTTTTCTATTTTCTGATACGATCGGTTATGAAATTAAACACATCTATATGTCCCCCTGTATGCAGAATTAATGTTCCGATCCATCTTCCATGTTAGTAATATATAGGTTGGCATGGAGCTATGCAGGAGCGGCTTCACCATATAGGCGAACCAGGAAACCGCCTAGGGCGCTGAACTGTTGAGGACGCCTAAAAGCACGGTATTTATATTTTTTTTATGAAATAAAATCTAAAATATATTTAAATAACATTCGTAATTTACGATATTATGCTATTAGGTCTAGACTACTAAATGTTACTAAGCTTGAAATTCTTTAACTTATCATTGTAATTTTTTTTTAAAGTTCAATAGTTTTTAGGACTACAGTACACTTTTTACACTTATTCTCTATGCTTGGCCAGTTTAACAGTCCAAAATTACATCCATTTTGTCCGCATAGCCATCTTCAAATATCAGTTAAATTTAAATTTGTAACCAAACAATCAAAATTAAGTTCAGAAAGTTGAAATTGTTTAATTTTAAATATTTAAATACAGTCAGTAACAAAAATGATCATACACGCTGATTTTTGAGAAAAATTAACAAAACATAAGGATTATAGAACTTATTTTGCAGTTTTTTATTAGATTAAATTATTTTACAAATTAACAAATCCAAAAATTTAAAAGAAAAATTCATTTACCGTTTATAATAAAAGAAAAAAAAATTAAGATTTTTTTGCAACGAAAATGATCATGCACTTATAGTACGATCCTTGATTTTTTTAAATCATTTACATAATTTATGTTTCATAATTATTTTAAAATCGAGTTGGTCCTTCTTTATTTTTTATAACCTCTTTCAATCTTCTAAGCTTTGATTCTACTAACTTGCTGGTGAATTCCGGTGAAATTTTATTCCATTTTTTCATTATTGTTTCTTTTAACGTTTTTTTACTGGTAATCCTGTATTTTTTAATTTGTCGTTCCTGGTAATCCCATAAATGTTCATTGGGGTTCAGGTCAGGTGATTGGGGTAACTGGTTTGGAACGTTATTCAAAATCCATTCTTTCACAATGTGGGCCGTATGCTTAGAATCGTTGTCTTGCTGGAAGATCCATGATAACGCGGGCCGTAATTGTTCCCTGGATCGTTTCGAATGGTCCTTTAGAATACCTAGGTATTTCCAGCGATTCAAACTTCCATTTACATATAAAAACAAGTTTACCTATCCCATCCGCCGACATTGAACCCCGTAGCATAACCGATCCACCATCATGTTTAATAGTTGGAATGACGTGTTTCAGCTCCAGGGCTGTAGTAGATTTTCTAAAAATTTTACTTCTTTCAGCGGCTCCAAAAATGTTGAATTTACTTTCATCGGTAAAAATAACCGTCTTCCAGAAGTTGAAGCCTTTTGTTTTTAATTCTTCTACAAATTCTATTCTTTTTTTGGAATTATAATTCGAAATTAATGGCTTCTTGCGTGGCACACGCCCATGATATCCATGTTTCCACATTATTTTGGGGGTGGGTAGCTTTATTAAGTATCTTCTCCACTTCTGAAGCTAGTTATGGTGCGCTTGTTCTTGGATTTTCTCTCACCAAATCCAACATTTTTCGCTCGTCCCGATTAGAAAACGTTGGCTTTCGTCCTGTCCGCTGTCCGTTTTCAACCGATTGTGTGACGTTGAATCTGGATATTATTTAGGCAACTGTAGAATGACTTTGGCCAACTAATTTGCTTATTTCGCGCACAGATTTTCCAGTCCCTTTCATATTATTATTTGGCGTTCTTCGTTGGTAGTTTCCTTTCTAACACCAGCCAAACGCCTCGAAATCGTTACATTTTAGTTTGTATACGCCTGAATTCAATATGAAAGAGGTTATACATATAAAGGAGGACCAGCTCGATATTAAAATGATTATGAAACATAATTTCTGCAAATGATTTAAAAAAAATCAAGGAACGTACGATAAGCGTATGATCATTTTCATTTCAAAAAATTCTTGATTTTTTCCTTTTTTTTATTATAAACGGTAAATGAATTTTTATTTTGTATTTTTGGATTTGTTAATTTGTAAAATAATTTAATCTAATAAAAAACTGCAAAATAAGTTCTATAATCCTTATGTTTTGTTAATTTTTCTCAAAAATCAGCGTGTATGATCATTTTTGTTACTGACTGGATATTTTAAAAAAATGGAAGAAATAGTTACTAAATAAGTAAAACGAGCATTTTCATTTTTTAAATAGTTTTAAGGAAAATTAAAATAGAACACACATCTCTCTACACCAATCGTTTATAGTCTATTGTTGTGTAGAAATGTGCAATTGCAGCTATTTGCTTTAAAAATGACCATCGAAAAATGTAAACCATCAATTTTCATAAAACTAATGACCCTGTTTACAGGAGTAGCGTTTGGGCGCCTAACATCCTCGTTCTTAATCACCTTTAAAAATATAAATTTTCATAGATCATAGGTAAGTTTAAGGTAAAGATGTAAATAATATACATAAAAAATAAAATAACTATTTCTCTCTGGTAGGTCGTATCTCGGCTAAAGCAATTCAAAAATAAAGCAAATTTACACATGCATAGACAAGTAACATCACAAATTCATTTTGCGTGTAATTGCAACATCACCCACGATTACACGGTGTAAACACACGGAAAAACGCCTTTCTCGTGCAACGACATACACAAAAACTATGGTACAAAAAGAAAACTAAAAATCACTAAGAGCGATAGAAGAAGTATGAATAAATAACTAAGTACCATTTCATGAAGCAACATTATTTTCTTTGAATGTTTTATGCTTGGGTAGGAGGGGCACAACAAAAAGTTTGCCTAGGGCGCGAAGATTACAAACAATTTTGCAATGCGCAGATGGTTCTACGTGAATCATACCTATAGTCGTACGCACGCGAAAGTAAACGAATTGCGACGAAATTGGGAGTGCTTCGGCCCAAGAACACATTGCAAAGATAAAAAACCTCAATTTATTACTAAGCTTTCTTATGAAGTTTAATAAATTCACGTAAAAATAATTAGCGTTTCAATTGGTTTCGATTTGGAATATAGATAGTCTTAACCTAAACCTTTTACAAAACCAAAATGATCTTGCTGATAAACATATTAGGCCTCGAGAAATTAAATTTATTTAGGAAATTTTAAAATTTTAGGACATTAAAATCTTAATTTATTAAGAATCAAATGACATTGTTTTTCTATATTATGTATTTAGCAATACATCCACACTTTATTTTTGGTGGCGTATCAGCTGATCTAGATAGAGGCTTGTGCAATTTGCGCTAAACTATTCCTAACTAGTTAGGTCTAACTTTACTTGTATGCATACCTATTCGTACATTATAAAAAAAACATCTGATGTAAAATATAATTGGTGTTGTGATTGTTATTAACGATTATAAAAGTTAAAAAAGTGCCGCTGGTGGATCAGGTTGCAACTAACTTAACTACAAAATATTACACACGTGATTCATATGCCGACAAAATTAAGAATATACATAGATATGTTTTTTATTACATAGGTTATAAAATCACTAATTATATGAAACTTTTATCTTTATCAATTTTTAATTGAAAACAAAATTAAACCAAGCAAAGCTAGCACGGTAAAATAATCGCAAATTATGTTGATGGCTTACTTTCTTTATGCATGCGACGTAGATGTCAAAATTTTTGTAGTTATCAAAGTTTATTGAAAATCCACTAGATAGAATCCGTGATACTCCAATCGTCCTTAAAGGCGGCCCCATGCAATGTGCTCGGCTCTCTGTGCCAACAAAGTTAAAAATGTATGACATATAATGCAAATTGTTGTTGTAAATTATTGTTGTTATAATGCAATTGTTGTTGTACCGCCGTTTTGAGATCACACATTTTTAACTTTGTTGGCTCGGCTCGAGAGTGGAGCACATTCCATGCGGCCGCCTTAAATTTGTAGTATTTACCTAATTATTTTATTTCCCGAATGATATCTTAAACTGGACTTTGACAACAACATTTTAGTTAACAAAAAAAGTGTGGAAAAGTGCAAGATTAACTAGACGAAAATGAATGACAGAGAGCTTGTCAGGAAAAAGTACAATACTTAAGTAATGATTATAATTGAAGAGTGGTTAACATAAAACATAATATTAACTGTCTTTTCTCATTTTAGATTTAAAAACTTAACGACCAAACACAGACAAATCTGTTAATTTCCTGTTAATAATTTCTACTTATATTATTTGTCTTTGACCTATTAGGAATATTAAAAATATTTAAATTTAGCAAACTATAATGACCAATTTAGGTAAGAATATACGTATAGATTAACATTCATTAAACCAGTCACCAAAATTCTGTTTTGAGTAAAAAATTGTTTAAGGAATAATTAATTTCTATGCCACACTTATCCAAAACTTATAACTAAAAACTATTTTCAATATAAAACTTTATGGACAGACTATAAAAACACACACCTACTCATAAATTAATCGATCAATATTGAAGAAGATTTCAAAATTCCAATAGAAGATGTTTGTACGCTTATATAGTAGCAAGAAAGCGATAAAATTTTGTGCAGTATCTTTAATTCTAAAACTATCATTCACGCGTCATAACAAAATTTCGTTTACGAGTATAAATCTATGTCAACATAAACCAGCATCAATCGTGATGTTAGATTAGAGATACAACATAAAATACATATAGTAAACAATAAATTATGTATAAACATATGTTTTGATTCTATTCAATTCTAACAGCTCTAGGCTATATAGGCGTGATAGATCAATATCAACTCTATACATACATAGTTATTACATTCACGAGTGTCAACAATTTTTTCAAACAATCTTAGATGAAATAGAAAAGAAATCAACTTGAAATACATCCCAAGTTTATGCGAGTTCTGTATGTAAGTTGTTGATCTAATCTAGTACTGGATTAGATTCAATAATACCTAATTAAATTTTATTATACTTAGATGTTCTACTTATTTGCCTCGTACATTGTTTATTGTCTTAAATCCAAAGATCTCGTATAGATTCAATTGATGGGCGTTCCATATCTATTTACCTAATTTACCATTCTCTTAATCGCTATGTTTATAGATAGGTTCTGCATTGTTCTAAAAACGTGTATAGGATTTATATATAGAGATAAAGTGTGAGTAGATGAAACGAATTATGCGACTTAATTGATCTTTAATTAGCTCGGAAAGATTAGATTAGAAAAATTTAAAATTCTAAAATACTCAGTCTTCCCGCATTTGTGTATAAATTATCCAGTAATCGTATTTTAATCGCATACAATATAGCAGTTTATGGTATGAGTGCCTGCGCCTTTGTTGTATATGATAAACATCAAAGTCACATCAAACAGAAAATCTTTATGGATAATGCTCGTAAAATACTAAATAGAATATTTTTTAAATTTTTTAGCTGGGTGGTCATCCGCACTGGTATATACATATTTGGAATTAGAATTTTATTAGACCCGGTCGCACAGCTTATATAAATTAACGTTCCATCTGCACAGCCATTTTGTTTCGGATAATCACATCCGACATCATAATTTAAAATATCAGTGCGCGAAAAAATGCCAACGTCGACAGCACAAATTATATAAATTGTCACATAAATCAACAAACCCAACATAAGCCATTTCACAATATTCGTTTAGCTGTAAAAAATGGTAAGAAATCATAATATTTTTTGATGATGATGATGATGATGATGAAGAAGATGACTATCAACCCGATGAAATGTTGCTTTTGCTGTTGTACATAAGCAAAAAATGTTAAGACAAAAGATTGTTGAGTTGATTGCTTTTGATTGAATCGCATTTTACTTCTTACACGGGGGATGGGTATATAGAATATGATGAAAGAATGGGCAGTCAAGATGTCGTGTAAGTATCATATCATGTTTGAACCATAAAACATAAACATTGTACAAACAAAGAGTAATTTATGTACATGATTATTGTAATTGTTGTGTACAGTATTTCATTACGTAATACCGACAAGATTCAGGAAATGCTGGAATTGCAATTTACTGTACGTGATTTTATTTAATCGAGTTATTTTATTATCTTGAAACCTTTATTAACCGGAATATTGATTGGAGGAAAAATGAGAACCGTTCGGCACTTAAATCTTAATATTTTTAACATAAGAAGATTCTCTTCTGCGGTCCCACATAATTGATACCTAACTAGATTTTTTCTACCAGAAAAAATCAAATTGATAAATGAATTCACCATTTTGTATGTCAAGATAAGCCACGTAAAGTGCTGATAAACGCTAAGTAAATTTTTGTTCATAAGAATTATAATTTCCTAAATAAAATATAATTAATCCACACTTCAACCAAGTAATTGTTCTCAGTCTAGTACACCCCATCAGTGGTAATCTACTACTTCATTAAAGGTATATATACTTTTGCCGAATTAATCTCCCTAGAAGTTAGTTTGTCACAATAAAGCGGAACTTCGTCTATAATAATCCTTCGAGCCATTAAAACAACCGGCAATGACAGTTAGCTACAAATACCTTTGCCACTTCAAAATAATGACAAAAAGAAAAGCCTATTCCAAAGCCAAAATGACACAGGTAGTAAAATATTTCAAATGGAACAAATTACCGCAAGGGCGGGGAGGACATAAAAAGAAAGCCGTATATGGAGTTAAATACCGAGACAACGACTTCAACTGCGCAGTCTGAATCTGTAAAAGTTCCAGAAGAAACCATCAACTACGTATCAATAACAAGGAACATTTGAAAGTAATAAAGAAGCATTCAAAACGGTAAAAACTAACTATCTGGAAACTGGAACTATCTAACTGGAAACTAACTATATGTCCAAAAATTACTACTGTGGGCAAAAAAACGTAAGACTTTGTCATAATTTGAAATTTCTTTATTTATTTCTCCAAATCTATTTTGTCCCCCTCAAAGTAATCCCCCCCTCCCGGCCTCAATACACTTGTGAAAACGTTTTTTCCAATCCTCGAACAGTTGTTAAAGTTAATTTTCTGAATAGCCTCCAATTCACGTTTAATGTCTTCACTTGACTCAAAACGGTTTCCCCGGAGCGGCCGTTAGAGTTTGCTGAACAGCCAGAGGTCACACGGAGCAAAATCAGGCGAATACGGTGAAATCACGTAAAACCAATGCAGTATGAGAAGGTGCATTATTGTGGTGCAAAAACCAAGAGTTGTCGACCCATAATTCCGGTCTCTTTTTTCGAATAGCTTCGCGCAAATGACGCATAACACTCAAATAGTCTTCCTTGTTGGCAGTTTGGCCGGTCGGAAGGAATTCGGAGTGCACCACACCTCGATAATCGAAGAAAACTGTCAACATCACCTTGATTTTTGACTTGCTTTGACGTTGTTTGGTACCAATCAAAAACACTTGCTCACGACATACAATTATCACCAAAGGCCTTTTGCAACATTCAGAACGTTTCGGCACCACAAAATTGATTCCACACACAAAATTTAATGGAACTTCTTTGTTGAATAATTTCACTCATTGTAAAAATCGCCGAATGCACTTTTTGTACTTCAGAAAGACAAGCGTATACTAAACAATAATGATTATTTTGATGTGACATTTGGCCCAGATGTCACTGACAGTCATACCAACATAGAAATATTTCGACGAATGGTTTTCCGCGCGAAATTTAAATTAAAAAGTCTTAAGTTTTTTCGACCACAGTAGTATGTAATCAAAAAAAACAGCTTCAAAAGATATGAAGACGTGCAAACGTTGAACTATTTTAAAATATAGTTTGACTAGCTACAAGAAAAAGTAGAACCACTATGGTCGAATTGCAACAACATAACAGCGATGAAAGAACCACTTCCGAAGCAGTACAAATGAAACTGTCAAAAGTAGAACTACTAGTTTTTTATGGTGAAAATGAAAGATTTCACCGAAATGATTAAGCAAACCAACGAAATATGCAACACAGTGAAGATAACATATTTAAAGTCACACATACAAAAAGGAGTAGATCAACTCATCAACTCAACTATCAATTGAATTACTGTCACTAACAACAATTCAAATGGTGTCCGCACAAGCGGTGAGGACCTTGCTTGGTACGGCAAAATAAAATTAGCATCACATAAATCGGCTCAACATAAGTTCTTCCTGTGAAGCATTAGTAGTATAATAGTAAGTAATGGAACAGCTGGACCTAGAATCCATCAGACTCTATGAATCATCCATAGAAAAACCCAGAGATATTCCACAACTAGAAAATGTTTTCAAATTGATGGAAAAGAAACTTCAATCTCTCGAAGCCACGGGTCATCACAAACCAATGACAAGCCAACCACCACAGTACAGTACACAACACCGCTAAAACGGGTGTACACATCCGTTGAGACGTCGTATCACATCACACATAGTAATGCCATAACATTGCAATAACGCAGCACAGCTAGCGGAACCGGAGCAAAAAATGCTAAAATATTCAATGTAAATCAACAGGGACAAGTTTTAATACCAACAGCAGTTGTTAAAGTCATCAAATTGCACAAGTGACTTTAATTTCATCAAAAGCCTGTCGAGTAAACAGTTGACTTTAAAGAAAACAGTTGACATCTCTATCTCCGGGATAAGGGATAAAGCGGGCATTTGCAAACACACAATTAATATAAAACTCTTGTCAAGATTAGTACAGAGCTCCATCTAAATGTCGACGCCCTATAGTGAATAAACATGTCGGCTGTTAAGAACGTCACAGGCTAAATCATTGACAGCAGTTCAAAACCATATTAACATTAGCCTTTTCGAGTTCAAGATTTGTTTTTTTCATTTTGTTTCATTGAGATTTAAATACATAATTGTGTATACGGGCCGGAAAACGGTTAGATGGATCAAGGCTAGTAAATTCAATAAGCCTTTGTGTACATTGTAACTTGCCGCAGGAAATAGTTATGATCATGTTTTGAAAGAACTGAAATAAAGGTATGAACAGTCATACACATCTTGGTATGAACAGTCATACAAATAAACAGACAAAGTACGCCGTGAAGACAGCCGTGAATAGGCAGATATCAATAACGACGTGAAAATAGATTTGGAAGAGTTGGGGGAAGCGGCCGGACATCATACATGAAGTTTGTGAGTAGATACCGCACAACAAAAGACTGTCGAAAAACCTAAAGGGGGAGGTGATAAACGGATTGGATCGGGTTCTACACAGCTGGACTCAGTAAAAATGGAATGTGGATGTTCAGTGTTTTAGTAATGCAAACCATCATCCCAGAAGGAAAAAAAGCAGAACAAAACTCCGGAAGCCCAGGACCAGGAGGCACTCTTGATAAAAAATTGCGAGTGCAAAGTTATGCACAGGTGCTTAGCAAGATCTGGAAAACAGTAACCCAAAACCTTCGAATGCTGGAATCACATCTGTACGAGGGACCAGAAAGGGTGATAACCTCTTAAGATTTCGATTTTGACTATTTGTCCAGAGCTTCTTAAGAAAGGGTGTCTGGAGATAGATGTATACTGCGTAGCCATGCTTAGAAGCCTTGTGTCAGAATGCTTTTCCTGTTTCACAGAGCTCTCACAATAGAAAAACGTTTACTTTTGCCTTACAAGTTTGTTTGAAAATAAAACTTGCAAAAAAAAAATTTTTTCGTTTTTACCTTAAAGAAAAAGTTAGCAAACTCTAAACTTTTGCCTTAAGAAAGACTAATGAAGTTAGCTAAATTTCAAAATCAGGGTTTTTGTTGTCATTTTCCAACAAAAAACATGGTTAAAATGCAAATAAGTTCTAATTTATCGGTTTAATATATCTTAACATTATGATTAATAATATAAAATACAATTTTAAAAATATTATTAGTATGAAGATAAATAAAACGAAGTTGGTTTCAATTAAATTTTTTTTTTCTCATTGTGAGAGATACTCTTAAGGTAAAAGTTTAAGGCAAAAGGTAAAGGCAAATTTTTTTTCTATTGTGAGAGCTCTGTTAGTTTCGGCTAGTATGGATTTGAAAATCACAAAATTGGTTACTCGCGTCGTTATTTCAATGCATTTTTATTACTATTTGAAAATCGCTATTTTTGTCTTTTGTTTACTTTAAAAAGTTAGTAGCTTGCTTTTTTAAAACATTTCAATCCAGTCTTATTTGTATCAGCCGTTTTGCAACTTAGAATTTGAATCGCGCGCCACTTATTTGAACAAAAAAATTTGCTTTTCGGTCGTCCCATACAATTCTTGGAAATTTTCTGAAACCGCCTGAGGTACCCGTTTCAAGTACTTCCCGGTGGAATTTTTCCGATTTTTAGCCTTAGCACAGCACAATATTTATGTCGACCTACCCTGAAAAAATCTAACGGATCGGATCATGTTTAGAGGTCATTTTAGGGTTGAGTATGAAAAAATTAAGAGAATTAATTTAGAAGATTCCTATTAAAATTAAACAATTTTCATAAAAATAAATTAAATTAATTAAAATTTTAAAATCACAAAACCTGAGATCGTCCTCGAATTTGAAACTGGTAGACATAAAAATAAATGTTTTTCTTCGATCAATGAAAATTATTATTAGGTGATGACTAAACCAGTAATATTTTAAGAAAATAGATTCTTGAATTTAAAATAATTATTCTGGGTTTGAAACTAAATTTCTCAAACGAAGAATTATGTTGAAAATGTGAGATGTATCTGAAAATTGCATTCTATTTAATGCTTTAGGCATTTGATGAATTTGGTAATTTATAACAATAAAAACACATCTGACGCGACACATTTCTCTCAATATAATGATCTGATGACTCCATGTTTCTTGGCCTCGAAGAATTTTTTTTATTTGATCAGAATCGTCGATCAAAATTGGCAGGATGCAGGATATAAATAAAATAAAATACATCAATATCAATCATACCCAATCTATATAATAATTGCCGTTTATTCTACGCATGTTCACAACATCTTAAGTCAATAAAATCCAACAGCAAGATAAATATCTCAGGCGAAGGCCACCGCATACAAAAACGTATACGGTTTGCTAACCACATAAATCATTTACGTCGTGTCATTTATAGTTTTGCTTCAGAATTAATTAGAATAATTGCAATCAATATACTAATTTAATAGTCAACTATTAAATCATCTCTTATTTAAATAAATATGCAAATTAGATTATCGATCGTATCTCTCTGTGTAGTTAGTTAGTGTACAGTGTATACATGCCTAATAGGCAAATGGGAAAAAATTAACATTCTGACTAATTACTCATATAAATATTCTACGTCTACCTAGATATCAATCACATCTAATTTTTGTTGCCGTATATGGAATAATAATTATATGTTATGTACTGGAACCTTATTTTTCTAGGTGACTGAATCAGTTCTACTCCAATAATACTCAAATAAAATTCTTACTTTTTATAAAGTCAAAATTGATTGGCATCGTTCATTTCATAATATAATGTTTATTCATTTGTACTGAAAGCGTACATAGAAATCATATAAAATGCACCACTGAATAATGCTACCACCCCATATAGATCGTAATCATTTTGATGTTTATAATCATAAATCATATGTTATGTTATAAAATGTTTTGAACCGAAAATTTACTTCTGTTTTTACGGAGATTTAGCGTATACACCAGATTACATCAATGTCATTTTACCAAGGTATGCGGAAAAAGCAGTGCCAAAACAAAATGGTAGCCGAATATCCATCAACACAATCCACAAACATTTTGGTAATAAAATATTCCGCCAAATTTTTGTGTTACAGCACATTAAACATCAACAACATTAATTTAATTTTAAAATAAATTTTATAGGTTCCAAATTCAACGCTTTGATTCAATTTCAAACTTCAAGGGTAATGCCACGGGCAATAAAACTTATTAAATCACCCAATTTACCATGGTATGAACAATTCACATAAATTATTTTTATCGAATGAGTTTAATTAGCGCGCGCAGTGCGTGTGGTATTCCTGTAACTCTTTATAATTGAATCAGTTGCATTCTGTAAAAGGAGATAAAAGCACGCGCGGTTTAATTTATTGGATGAAAACTATTAATTAAAATAAGCAAGATAAAATCACCGTTTACATGTGTAAATTATTCGCAATAATATTAAGCAAAAAATTATTCGCCAAGGCCATCATCATATACAATATAAAAAGGTAAAGGTAATCGGTTTTCATTAAACAAGTCTAATGTCCAGATACGAGTAGTACGTAAGTAATTGAAAGTTGTTTGAATATGTGGATGAATATGCAGCCACACCAGTAGTTTACTAATCTATTTGCATTTGCAATTAAGGTTGCGCCTAGCGATCAAAGATAATTGAGTTACCACCACGGATATAATTTTTTGTATACAATTACAGAGAGGCTTCGTTTAACTGCGGTGTGAGATTCCTAAAACAGATTAAAAAAAAATTCGAGAGTTCAGCAATTCATATTTTTTGAATGGCTTGTGTAAGTTGGAATGTTGCTGGACTAAACCAATATCACTGAAAGGGTTCCTTTTTCAATTGCAAAAGGGTTCATTTTTCACGTTTGTGATTCGAGGATAAATTTACGAGTGTGAAGTGTGTGCTAACTTTTTACAGTGATTTTGTATTGGTTAAACCCTCGTTTTAATGAATTTTAATATTCGTAGTAATTGTAAAAATTAATTGAAAATGCAGGAATAATGAAGAAACGTAAATTAACAACACAGCAACACACACATTTTCAGCAAAAATGTCGTGCAAAATAGTAATTTGTGAAGGCTAAAAAGATTCAGTTGTCAGCGACTAGTCGTGGGTTAGAAAAATTCGATGACGTTTAAAGGAAATATGATGATTTGAGTAATACCTTATGAGCGATTCACGAGTGACTTTCGTATAACTAATAATTAATTCTAAATTGCAATGTTAAAGGCGATTAACGAGCATCCCCAATTCCTTAAGGACAAATAACAACTACTTTAAGAATGGCAAACAAAAAATATTTCAATATCTGTAGCTCAGAAATCGATACATCATATCCAAATTTCAATAATTTAGGTTTTGGTTTTAAAGGACCATGTTGTTGATACTTGAGAAATTAGGGGTGGCATTCGTGCTAAGGGGTGGCAGCTCAAAAATCAAACTGCACGTATTTCGTGAGTTCATAAATCGGCACATCACATCCTACATTGAAATTATTAATTTTTACAGATTTTTCCTCGAGCTTAAAATTATATTTAAAATAGAAATATTTTCGGTGTTCAGAACACCGAACGACTAGCCAACGTGAGTAACGTATAACCTCTTAGAATAGCAGAGTTTAAGATGGCAAGTGATAAACAGCACATTCTACACGAATTCCAACAAGGAAAAAAAATGTTTCTAAAGCATGGGAGTCAATTTGTAGTATTCCTGGCGCCGACGTTTGTCTTAGTGACCAGCCGCGTCCTGGCCAGCCTCAAAAGTTTGAAGATGCGAAATTGTAAGCTCTACTGGATGAAGAATCAACGCAAACGCAACAAGAATTTGCACCTAAGTTATAGCAGTCACCCAAACAGCTATTTCTATAAGCGTTTGCACAAAATTGGAAAAAATCAAAAACTCCTTGTGAAAAATTGTGATGGGTGATGAAAAGTATATTTTTTACGAGAATCCTAAACATAAAAAGTCGTGGATAGATCCTGGACACGACTCCAGAAACAGAACATCCACTTAAAGAAGATTCTCCTGTATTTCCTAACTGAAAAACTTGGTCAGAAAAGGCCATTTAGTTGGCAAGAAAGCAGGCAAGTCATACTGCTACATGACAACACCCGACCTCACGTTGTTCGAGTGACTCAGAAAACTCTCTTGAACTTGGGATAGGAAGTTCTCCCGCACGCGGCATGGTACGCACAGTTTGCTGGTAACTGTCCCATTTTTGGCTATCCGCATTCAGTAAAGGATAGCTGTTGACTAGTTTGCCAAGTATCTCGAAGTTGCGACCATATTAATGAATGATTTTTATGTAGACGACGTATTGTCAGGGGCACAAACTGCCGAAGAAGCATCAGTTTTGATATCTGACTTTAATATCCTTGACAGACTAGCGATTGGCTAAAGGCGTTTACTCATTTTTTCGAGATTATCTCTTAATGTGTCATGTTTGAGATTAAAATGATATTGGGGTTTATTTCGGGTAGCAAGCAAGGGCAATAGCTAATAGGTTCTTAGTGCAGAAATCTCTCAATATTTTTAAGCGTATCTCTCAAAAATGAGATTAGTAGGACCGCCTTTATACAAAATTTTCATTTTTTATTTTTTCTTTCCCTTGTGTATTGTAGATTAGTGCAAGAGTAGCTAAACGGGTTAAGCTAAGTTCTATTAGTTAATTGCCACTCTGTCCAGGCTGACAGTTACTCAAATTAAATGGATTTCATGAGAAAATGTTCGTCCAATCGCGATCAGATAACGTCGAATGAAGAAAAATATGAAACACTCGTATCTATCCTCGGAATGCACTGGAATACCAGTGACGACAATACCAAATTGGTAATCAGTGTACCGAGCGGTCGGTCCTCTCAAATGTAGCATGGTTATACGATCCCCGTTGACTACGTTCGCCAATGATTTTTGTCGCAAAATGTTTCATTCCAACTCCATGGGTAGTTGCAAACCTGCCATTGGATGACAAACTTCTACCGCATATGGCAGAAATGTGGAATAGTTTTAAAATTAGTCAATTGAAGGCTATAAATTTTCCTAGGCGTTGAGCTTAATGCGTTTGGTAATGCTTTTCGTAATACTCGTATAGTTAACACATATTATAACATCGCTGTCCAACAGTTGTGCACAAAGTCAAGTCGCTCCACTAGAGACTCAAAAAATTCCATGTTTGGAATTGTATGCAGCATGATTGGTTGCTCAATTTTTTCACAAGAGAAGTTTACACCACCATGTTTACAACATTTGTAAACCGTGTGTCATAAATTCAAAAACTCACGTTAATTAAAACATGGCAAAATGTGCTGCGGAATAGAAAACAAGCTCGTTATGGTGAACCAGAATTCTTATATCTGTCGAAGGGTAATTGCCCAGTGCCACCAAATGCTCATATAAATCCAGAAATCTGAAACAGCATTGCAAATACAAAAACTTCGTGAAAATAAAGTAGTGTCAATAAAACAGTAAACTCAACCCGTTAAGTCCATTCTTGGAGATAACGAAGTTATTCGGTTTGGTACCATATGACACCCAACAACAGGTTTTATTACATGCATTATTGGATTAATGCGGGTTGAAATCTCTGTCACAAGATAATTAGAATAAGACAAGTTATGACTCAATTACTCTCTGATCGCGTTAATACATCACGGCCATTTCAGTATACTGGAACTGACTTCTGGGGAACTTTTACCGTTTCGCCTACCGTCCACTCTAAAATTAAATTTAAAAGTTATAAAGCGATATTCATTTGTTTCGCGGATCTAACACCACTAACACCGATACATTTATTAGTCGGACAGCGTATTAATGCTATTCCTAATGCGTCCGTTCAACATTTAAAAATTAATAAATTGTCGCGTTCTTAACTCATAATAAATATTGCTTAATGCAATAGTATTGGCCCTATCGGTCCATATAGAATTTGCTGGAGTTTCAAAACCGCAGATAATGTTTTAATCCATCAAATGAAATTAAGAACCAAAACACATCTAAATGTATAATTAATTATCTCCACAGATTTGACGAATTCACTAACCGGAAAAACTTAGTTCATAGATTTTTACAAGGGGTGGTGCTTTTATATGTTACTTTTAATTCAGAAAAAATAAATGTGCACTTCGTATAAAAGGTTTTTCTGAACTATAAGAGAAAATTTGCAAAAATGGTTAAATTAATGGAGTGATCGGATTTACCCGAAAAATATATTAAAGGGACTCATGCAAGCTTATATGCATTTTGGAAACACATGAATTTTTTCTGAAGTTCTACCCCTGTTTTTTCATTTAGGCCAGTTTAAGAGCAGCTGTGCCACTGAAAGGTATACCATTACAATCTACTTTTTCTTTCTAAAAAAATTTGTTAAGATGGAGTCTGGTGTGATAAACTTGCTATAAATTGACATTCAGAAATCATTTCGATTTGCGAACATTGCATGTGTACATGGTATACGGATGTTAAATGTTCATACTGTTAAAGTTAGCCAAAAGTTTCCAACCGAAAGCTGGTAATGCAGTTATCATATTTGCTTAACATTTTAAAATGTCGATAATGCAGATTGAATCGATAAAGAAAATTTACTTCAATATTCAAACCGAAAAATGCCGGTAATACAGATTTAAAAGCTATAAATGAATCATCAGTTTTCTAAAAGATGTCAATAACAGATATCTGTACAATAGCATGAGACACAGTCACGATTAGCTGATGAATGGTTTGTATATCAAGATTTTGATAGATGAAAGACGATCTGATGTACTAATTTGATGAACCATGACCCTAAGTAGAATTTGATAATATGTTTTGAGTGGATCTGATTAGGTTATACTGGTGAAATGTTCCATTTTCCGTTGTTCAGACGATAAAATTGTCCATCGGTCGATATTTTGTCAGATGGACACCAATCTGACTGCCGATTCGATACCCCATAATCATAGGTAGATTTTGATTATAGGTTAGAAGTGGATCTGATGAAGTTATAAGGACGAAACCATATCTGCTTCATACAGCCGAAACTAGTCGATAAAAAAGATTAAAAATTATTAAAGCATTAAATGGTTTCTATAATTGTCGTTAAAATTGTTTACAACTCAAGATTATGCCAGTCAGTCACCAATTTGACTATCCCATAGGCAGATATTGATTATAGGTTCGGGGTGGGTCTGTTGATGTTATAGCGATGAAATTTTGATTGCCCCCATTTTTCGTTGTTCATTCGTGATTTTGCCAGATGGACAGCAATCTGACTATGCCGATTCGATAGCCCATGACCATAGGTAGATTCTGAGTATAGATTAGGAGTGGGTCTAATGGGGTTATAGGGATACAATGGCATGTCTACTTCCTACACCCGAAAGTAGTCGATAAAGAAGATTGAAAATTATCAAGCATCGTCAATAATCGTTGACTATATGATTCTTTATGTGTTTCCGGCTATATGAAGCAGATATGCCATTTCGTCCTTATAACCGCATCAGGCCCACCTCTAGCCTATACTCAGAATCTACCTATTTCACGCTTATAACCCCATCAGATCCACCCCTAACCTATAATGAAAATCTACCTATGGTCATTGGCTATGGAATCGGCATAGTCAGATTGGTGTCTATATATCGGCATAGTCAGATTGGTGTCTGTTTTCGGCTGATTTTGTTGGTTAGTCACTTTCGGCTAGGATATTTCAATTTAATATATAATTTGTAACTTTCGGCTGAAGTAGTCAAGACACTATCTACACTATCGATTTTCCACTTTCGACTGGCAAATTTCGGTTAACTTTAATAAGGTGAAATGTTCACAGGAATTAATAAAAATTGATTTTACAAGTGCCTCATTTTCTAGCTTATGAATTCCTGAATTCCTTGATGTGGTAAGATTATCCTTGATAAGAAAAAACAATTTTGTCAAAGATTACAATTCTAACTAACTTCAAATTATATTTACATTCTTACATTCTTCCCTCCAAAGCAACATACCCGTTCCAGTTCCACTCGATGTTTAGTCATAAAGATGAAATTTATTTTACCTGCAAATAGATAAGAAAATTATTTATTTATAGTTATTAATTATAAATTTAAATTAATATTCTAAGTTTATATGGTCGGCAACTGGAGTACATTTTTGTATAGCCAACGCATCAAATAATAGTACAATTTTTTATTAAGGTTTACCGCAGTCGGTATCAAGATTTCCGTGAAGTGCAGGAACAAAATACATACTTATTTATTGCATTACCGAATTTCAAATTTGTGTACCGTCTTTGTTCAACAGTTAATAGACTAAATTGCTAACTAACCACCCAGAAACTGTATTATGTAAATGCTAATTTGAAGACTTGTCTGTGAATTCGTATTTTAACTTCCTAGTGAAGGAAAAACGAACATGAAAATCAAAAAATACAAATGAGAAAACTTGACTGGAAATTAAGGAGGGCTTTTTTCGATTTCGTAAAATTCAATCCGCCGCGAATGTTAATATTATGAAACTTTTTTTTTGGTCGTAAAATTTAAGATCATGAAGTTTGCTATTTTGTGTTGTTTTAGCTAAAATTAAAACAATCAACAGATTTTTCAGGCGGACCGACTGAATTTCATTGGTTTGTAATTTCACTCCACAAATGTTGGGCAGTCTCTTTTTATTGAGGCGCATTTAAAAAATTTCGTTATGCCAACATTTATTTCCACAAAAGAAATTAAAATGTCAAATTGGCGATCATTGGTAAATGAAATGCACTAAAATCAATTTAATAATCAAAAATTGTATTAGTGACGTAAGTTCGGTTTATGACATTTAATGTTTGAAAATAATTTCATTTAAATATTGTCCGCAGCGTCAGATCACAAGATCTTGGAGACCAATTCCCAGGTGCGTTTCTTGATATGAAGTTCTCATTAAAATTTTCTTTCAATAAATCGATGGATTGGCCTGCTGTGTGGCACGTTGTACCATCCTGTTGAAACCACAAGTCGGCTACACAAATATCTTGAATTTTTGGCAATAAAAATTCATTGATCATTGCTCTGTAGTTTGCGTCATTGATGTTTACACGATGTCCTTCCGCATTTTTAAAGAAATACGGTTGGATGATGCCACCTGCCCATAAACCGCACCAAACAGTGTACTTTTCAGAATGCATGGGAAGCTCGTCAATTTCTTCTGGCTGTTCATCAGCCCAAATACGACAATTTTATTTGTTGGCGTATCCATTCCGCCAAAAATGAGCTTCATCGTTGAAGACAATTTTTCAATAAAAAACGGATCAATTTGGAGCTGTTCCAAAACGATAACGCTAGAGGTCAACCGGCTTCAATTCTACCTCTGTGAACATACTAAGATAGCCCAAATTTCAATCCCCGAAAATCGAAAAAGTTGCTTATGGCAATACTATACAGTTTTATGTATACTATTGCCACATTTAATTATTAATTATAGCAATAAATCTAAATTTGGTAATTATTCCAGGACATTTATGAAATGTTTTCAAAATTTTTTTTACTTTGTTTGACACTTGAAGAATTGTATAAATTGTGAAAAAGCGGGGGTTTGGGCGCGGCAGCCCTCATCTTCTAAGGTATACAACGTATTAAAATTACATTAAAAAATATTTTGTATATACTGATAGTTGATTTTTTTAACATTTGTGGCACTATCAGAAGAAGCGATAAGAGCGATAAAAACTCTTTGATCTGTGTCTGCAAGGTTGATGAAGCAATTAATATTATTTAAAATAAAAAAAATAATTGGAAAAATAAAAAAGTGAAAAATTTTCCCCAGAAAAATGTTTGTGTCATGATAATTTTAGCTGTTATGACAGTAAATTTTCGGGGCTGACAGTAAAAATGTCGTAATTTTTTGGGCTGGGAGTAAAAAAAAATGTCATGATAGTAATAATTAGTGTTGCAATCGCATTTTTCGGGGATGGAATTTGGGCTATCTTCACATACATTTCAATTCTTGAAGAAGCTGTATTTTGTATGCCTTCAAACCAAAACCTCTCTTCAAAATATGCCAAAATGTGCCAAATGAGAGACCCAGAGCTTGAGAATGGCGACGAATTGATTGATTGCGGTCTTCACGTACACTTTCATCTACAGCAGCAATATTCACATTAGAACGACTTGTACGCACTCTACATACGGTTGCTGAATATCCAAAAATGAAAAAGTGATTCGAAATTTATTGCTTGTTTCGCGAATAGTGCGTTCAGTTGGACGATTATGAACACCATAAAAATGGTCGAAGAGCACGGACACAATTTTTCACTGAACACTGATTTTTGAAATAAATTTCCACAATTTGTAAACGTTGTTCTCGCGTGAGTCTATTCATGGTGAAATGCCAATGAATACTGAACGCAAATGTCATATGAACATGACAGTTGTGAACGCATTAATCCCAATGAGAATCCCAATTGGAAAAAGTACCTCCTATTGGATCACTCTTTAGTTAATTTTTATAAAATAATTGAGTAACTTACATTTTAACAAGTAATTAAAGTATTTTCTTTTAATAAAAAAAATAATACTTATACTCTATTGTCTTCGTCCGTAAATACGACATTTTTCACCTATAGAGCAGTCGAATTTTAACATTTGATTTTCGTAAACTTTGATTTCGATTTTTTTTTTGGGGCAGATAGGGCGGAATTTACAATTTTCGAATTTTACGAAATGAAAGAAATTTCATAATACGAATATTTGCGGCGGATCGAGTTTTACGAAATTAAAAATTTCGTAATACGACCCCAGGACGATAATTAGCGAAAAAGTATTGTAGTTGAGAAAACAAACACAGAAAGAAATTTGTACTGGAAGTTTTTCAAATTAGAGCACATCATATGCCGATAGGCTACATATACGACTATCTCCCAATTATTTACTGCGGGAATTTAATTTTGGTGAGTGAAAATTAGAAACGTTAAATGGTGTGTAATCTAAAATTTCACAACCAAATTCACATAATCGCAATTGTTTACAACAAATTTTAAATAATTTCGCGTGTTTATTATATTTATAAATCCAATTAAATAGTTTTAATAATAAAATATTTGAATAAATTAGCAATGCACATAAATAAAAGTTGTTTTTATTTGGATTAAGCAAATGATTTATGTTTATTACCCTTTTAATTAATTGAGGTTATGTATAACCCAAAGAAAAACTGTTATTTGTGTAATGTTGAACTATTGAACTCCGTCTTGATGTAATATACGGTCGCCTACCACAGACCACTTTTGCTTTATATGAAATTTGAATAATAAAAAGTGTGAGTGATATTAGTTTGTTTTGCTTTTAAGGTCTTTTCTAATTAATTTGCATATTGTGCTTTGAATGCTGTGAATACGATATAAACTTTTGTACGGTACTAAACAATGGGGATAGAAAATGTTGCTATTAATAAATTGGCCATTTTACTATTATATACTCGTACACTATTACTCAACCGTGATAAAATATATTATGTACTTTATTTGGACATGTTGTATAATATATTAGTGCAGTTATGTGATATCGTGGTAATTAAATTTGTATTGTCTACCAGTCATATAAAACCACCTGCAATTTATATTCTTCGTGCTTATTATTTTTCTTTAGGTTTTCGTGGTTTTCTTTCCAATTGAATTATTACAAATTGCATCTGTCTTTATTTATATTTTAATCGTTGTCATAAGGAAATTACATTTTTATGTGCACTCGAGGTTTTATATTTTTATTTAGTCATGAACTACAAAAAGAAATTTTTGTTAAATAAGGGAACGTAGATCTGAACTTTAATCGGATTAGAACGTTCGATATTTATTACAAAGTCATGATTTGCGGTGTGACTGGATAAGTGTGGAATTCTTAGTCGTAAAAATAACTATTTTATTAGCTGCAAACTTTGTATTCTTTGAAATGAAATTTTTCTTAGATGTAATAGAGCAAAGAAGTTTATTATGGCGTAGTTTGCTATGAATCGTATTTTTCTTTAATTTTATTAAATTCCTTTCTTTGTCTAAACGATACCGACACCCCTATGGCCACACCCGTATGTTATTCTCATTTTCTGCTCCAAACTACTTCATTTACTGTATCTTATATAAAGAAATTTAACAAAAATAGGGAGACCAGGATTTTCAGTTCTTTGCAGGACCTGATTGCATATGCTAATGAAACAATTAGATTCCATTTATCAGATTATTAATATATGTCTTTCCGAATTTCTCCTGTGAAATCCGGTTCGTACTACTGGATTGTGAATACCACTATAAGTTTGAAGGTTTACAACAACAATTCTCTTAATTTAAACTAATTCAAAAATATTATTAAAATCTGCTATAAAATTACTTCTAATGCATAAATCTAGATGTCACTGTTTAATGTTATTGAATTTTCGACCCTTGATGGACTAATTCGCGTTAAGCCAACGCCGAATCCAATCAATCAATCCACTCTGAATTGATACCTAATGCGTGTAATTGTAACATTACTCCCACCTAAGCCTGTTCGTGCCAAATACGATTATTTTGGGGATAACAGTATATGGCCCCTGCCATGCATTTTGGCGATTTTGTGATAAGCCTTTTCTTTCTTGCGAATTCTAAAACCAAATCATTTGTTCTTGTTCGAAAGCTTTGTTGTTTGTTTGTATATCACACCAAGCCTTCATTCAATCAGTTGCTAACCGCTCATCAAGATCTTCTTTTATTTTTTCAACGTAATCTTGACCATACAACGCTCATGATGGAACAGCACCTAATTTAACATCAACCACCTATCTCTCCGGAGTTTTAAATTGTAGCAACCATCGTAACGCTCCATGATCTGTTTGTAAATGGAATTTTTCACAAAACAGGTATTTATGAAAGTGTTTCTCGCATTCCACAATAGTTAGTAATTCTTTTTTAATCTCATCATGGAACGCCCTGCCGGACCCAAGGTGGAGTGGAAAATCAGCTAACTTTGAAAATAGAAAATATTTAATACTCGTACAAATTTTACAAGACCATTTTTTAATTTTTACCAATACTATTACAATAAGTTTGGTATTCTGTTTTTTTAAAGTTTTTATAAATTTTATCAAACAGCGTTCGGTTTGAGGTACACTCGGATCCCGAATACATAATAGCTAGCATCGTGGTACAGTAAAAATAGTGTTTTCAATCAGCTTGGTATTTAATGATAACCGCAAAATGCATTCTTTTGATCGAACTTGTAATGCGTGCTGACTTAGCAAACCATCGATGGAGGCAGCGAAGCAGCAAGATTGCGAATAATGTTACGCAGTTCACGAGATTGTCAATGCAACGCCTAAATTCTTGTTCCCTCATAAACCTATAATTCAGTCTATGATGAAGTTAGAGATCCTGTTGCTTTATGCCCCAGTTTTTACCTAGCGCTCTGGGAATTGTACCGCTGTCAAGGAGGTTGCTGAATTTGGTGCCATCAAAGTTAAGTATCGCGTATGGACTAAAGTTAAGTTCTGGTGAAGTTGCAGTTGGCTGCAATGGATGGACCTGGTAACACCGGGTAATCTGTATACCAGTATATAAAAATGAATTCATGCCTGTCGGTTCGCTTGTGGCTCAACCGACATGCAGAACCAGCCTTTTGATATTTTTAAAGAGGCTGAACCCCCGAGATCTAAGGGTTTCAATACAAATTTTTTCAATTTTTTTATTTTTTATTTTCTCACGGAAATGAGTTTAAGAAAGGGATTATATGAAATTAGTGACATGCGCGAATCTGAGGGGTCCGCTCCCTTGATTAAGAGCACCTTTCTAATAAGTTCCCACACTATTCATCCAATTAGATTCAAATTGTGCATACAAATTTTTTATCAAAATGAGTAGATTTTCGTAAAATTTGTGAAGAGGTCGGCCTTTTGGGCCTAAGTGTTTCCAAACAATATTTTCCCAGAAATGTTTGCCAAATGGCCCTTTCAGCTGCTTAACCGATCATGAAGCTTTTGCCATGATAAGTTGTATGTCCAGAACCAACCTTCCGATATTTTTAAAGGGGCTGCACTTCAGGGTCTAGAGGATCCAGCACAAACGTTTTTGACAAACATTCTATTTTAAATTTTTTCATGGGAATAAGAGTTTAAGAAAGAGATTTTTTGCAATTAGTGACATGAGCAGGATTTTGTAATATTTTTGCGGTTAGTTGTTGGCGCTCTGGGTCTAAGTTTGTGAAAACTCGGCTAGAGGTCTTGCAGCGTGCGTTCTTGTTACACGATGTTGCGTCTAGTTGCACAATAAAATTAGGTAATTTCTCAATATATTGGGACACTACCCGGTTTATTTGTTGAATATGGCAACTGAATATAAATTTTAAACTTCTGAATGGCCCTAAGCCTTATTTATACCTTAAGTGATGAAAGAAAGAATTTCAAAATGAGTTCCGCATGCGGTTCTGGACAATTAGTAATTTGAATGGAATTAAGCTATTTTCCAAATGGTTTTGAGTACAACAAAAATATTAAAATTTATTTATTTCTGTAAATTAAGAATGATTTCTCACGGAGGTCTGTGTCGGCTATGCATAAAATTGCACGAACCAACTAATTATTAATTTTATATCTTTCAATAAAACGGCAAACGTATAATACGATAGATAATTTTATCTTAAATGCGCTTAATAAAAATGGTTGTTATATCGATTTTATATCGACACGGAAATTAAATGTTCCAAATGAAAATTACAATCTACTTTAAACAGCAAGAGAGTGTTTAATTACATGAAAAAAATTATATTAACAAGGCGCATATAGTAGCTACTTGTATGTTCTGTGTATGTACTCGTACATAGGTGCCGCACATTATCTTAATTAGTTTTAAGTTTTATTTCCATGAAAATAAAAAAAAAAATCTTATTTTTTCCGTTATATACTGTAAAATGCATTTAAAAGATAATAACAAAATTAATGGGTTTAGTAAAAAATGGTTTTTCTGTATCATACAGACATAATTCACGTGTATGTGCATAACCGGGTAGGTATCAAAAGAACATTGAAAGAATATTGGATAGTTTATTATCGCTTCCGGTTTATAGAATATTGATTCTTTCGAGTTCGATATGAGATTTAATTAGAGATAAATGTAAAATATCGAAGTGAACATAATTTGAATTCACTAGTAATCATATTCAATCCCAGGAACCACGAGTGTCATGACCGATCTCTTCAAATTTCAACACGGTATCATGCCCACCACCAAAAATAAAATGTAGCATCTTGGGATGGCCCATTTTATAAAAAAATATATATATATAAGATGTAAACGAATGGTTCACTCGAAATAGCGAAAAGACCAGCCGCAGTCACACCTGTGCGAAATAGGCACCCACGTCGCATTCAATTTTCGATTTTTTTTTTAGGCTCGCGGATTGATTCAATATTTTCCATCTTGGTTAGAACCCCTGTCATCGAGAAGACCACCGGCACGCTGTAATCCCAACCAATTTATATGCATAAATGGTCACACATGGATCAGTTGGAGAACAAGATACACATCTAATTTAGAACTGATGCCATTGGGATGTTACAAAATGTTGGTTGCATTAATGGTGTTAGTAGTTCACCTTTCGCTCAAAATACTAAATAGTTTAAACGCAACTATTGAAGATTATATGACACCATCGACATGATAGCTCATTTTAGGAGGTCGATGTTTGATTATCTCGAGAATTAAAATAAATTCGTTTTCGTTACATATATATCAAACAAATGAATCTATGAATCCTGATGGCGCCCGAACACAGGAATTATCAGCGAATCGTAAGGCGATCTTTTCGAGATGAACCGATTCGAGATTATCGTTTGTGCACTGTTGCTTACGGTACTGACAGCGCTCGATATCTCGCAATTCGTATCATCCATCTACTACCACAGTTATCGTGGGATGAAGCAATCGCACAATCAATAGCTACGCGATGGCTCACTTATCGAGGTAGTTTGGGATTCTTGGAGGGTCTCAGAAATCATCGTTAGATACATCATTCGACAAATCACAGTAATCTTGCAATTTACGGGTTTAGCAACGCCTCTGAGAAAGCCTATGCAGCGGTCGATGTTGGTAGATGGATTTGTCAAAACCACAATACTGACATCCAAGACCAAGGTTGCACCACTGAAAATAATCAAGCTGCCACATCTATAGCTTTGTGCAAACGTTCTCATCGCCAAACTCTAATAGTTTAATCACTCAACGTGTCACAAGTTCAATTGTATGGATGGACAGACTCACAGTAGTACTTGGTTTACTACGCCGCTCGCCCAGTCGCTGGAAGACACTCGTTATTCGAGTTCTGGGTCAACACGATTTAAGAAACTAATTTTGCTGACGTAATATCAAGATCTCAATCTGAGTATCTGAATATCTATTAGACGAGCGTCCACTTCAATCTTTGAACCGTATTGTCAGCAGTAACGAATGACAAATCGAATTTGCTATACACAAAGAAGTATCCGATTGTCCTATTCCAGACAACCACAATAACCACTAAAGTATTAAAATCTTTAGGGCGGCTATTGGTGGGCACCCTATATTGGACATTCTAGGTAACGTCAGCCAATTTCATTTTCATATCTTTTCAAGATATCCTTTTTTTCACTCTAACTCCTTTCGAGTAGTACGCCACGATTAGATCAACTAAACGCCAAGAACATTACAAGATAATATGGATAATTTTAGGCTAATAGTAGGCTAATTAAGTGATCTATTAAACAATTTTGGGCTCCATCCCTTCATCCTTTCCAACTAAAACAATGGGTTCTGATAGATTTAGAATACGCTGGCAGAATCCATATCAAAAATTGATTTAAAAACAGTTGGAAAATTCAAGGCTAATTTTAGGCTAATTTTAGGCTAATGAATTTCTCCAATTTGTGGCTAAAGTGTAGATGACGTATACATCGCGGTAATCGAGTAAGATGAAAATTTAACAAAAAAAAAATTCTTTGCAGGATTTTTTATCTATAATCGTCTTTAGGTGCAAGCCAAAAATTTCCGAAAAATTATCATATTTCCCGGGAAAATTTTGACATTTTCATTTTGTTTTTGATAACAAGTTAACAAACAATAAAAAAGTATAATGGTAATTACAGTAAAATTGCAACATTTTCCGTGAAAATTGAGAAATTTTCCATAGTGTTTCTATATATTTTTTCAAATGTATGTATAAGTTTTGGTATTCAGCTATGATTTGAAAAATTTGGCACTCAGGGGTTATCATTGTGCGGAGGAGCTACCCGCTAAGCCGGCTTTGAGAAGTTTCCAATTTTAGTATGTGAATAACCAAACAAATATCGAAAAATTTGGCGCTTAAATTTGGCATTTTTGAAAATTTCTTGCAAATTTAGTATTTGCATTTTCATTTTTAATATGAAAGAATTTGAGTTTTTGTTATTTGTTCTAGGGAAGCGGGGGTTTGGGTGCAGTATAAGACAATGTATAAGACAAATTAAAATAATGGAAATGCAATTTTTACCTGTTACAAGTTAGTGAAATTTAAATTTTCTTTAATTAAAATTAAGATTTGATAAATAAAAACTGTAGACTTTGAATTTTGAATGAAAAAAAAAAATAAAAAATATTTTTAGAAAATCTGAAATTTTCCTGGGAAATGTTGTGACTATCCCGAAAATTTTGGCTTGCACTTCTTAAAAATGATAGATACACAATCTGAAAAAGAAACATTTAAAAAAAATTCATCTTACTTGATTTCGGCGATGTATACGTCATCTACACTTAACATTAATTTGTTTTGGTCTGTTCGTATAGAAAAGTATTAAGCTTTTCTGCACTTCAATGCTATAAGAACCCAAATTCAAAATCAGACCAACCCCGAAATTACAACACAAAACAAAATCAAATGACATACAAATAATTAAAGGTTCATTATGGTGCAATCAAATGCCCCATTAAAAAATTTAAGGCTCCACTCGTTCTTAAACATCCTTTAGTACATTTAATTTTAAGCTAGTTGAACTATTGATATACAAATAATTTTAGGCTCATGGCTTAAAAAATTAACCTTTAATTATTTGTAGGTCAATTGATCTTAAATTGCGTTCTAATTTCGATAGTCGCCCAATTTTCGATTTGCGTTTTGCTAGCTTTGAAGTGGAAAAGTTTGGACTAAAAAAAATTTAACTGGGATAAAATTAGTTTTAGTTGGAAGGGATTGAGCCCAAAATTTTAATAGACCATTAGCCTATAATTATTCATTATTTATTAATTATTTATTAACCAAATTCTCCATTTTTTCACTTACTCACTCTTTGACATTTTGCATCTCCAAATCAATGTGACGATCCTTGCCGATTTCAATAAACTTCAACATTATATTCAAGAACTACCACCATATTAAAAGTTTATTAAGGAGATCGAGGGATTCCAGAATTTGGAAGCTCTAATAAGTAGCGTTGAAGCTGATCTATTTTATACAAATTTCTATAGACATCCGGATGCTGGATAAGTATACCATATTCTAATCACTATTAGGGCTTTCAAACAAAATTAAAAAAATTGTTTGAATATGTTTATTTCATGACTTTTTTGTTAAATGTGACCGGTAAAATAAATAAGATTGATCACTTTCTTTTCCAATACAGTTTCACTATATACATATAAGTAGCATATAGTTTTACATAAACATAGCTAATCGAAAAACAAGCTAAAAATCTAATTCAACTCAATCAATCATTGAAATCGTATAAATGAAATTAGAGCAATAATGTTTTGATAAATCGCAAAAAAATTAGCAACTCGATTCAATTCGCTTAAGAGAAAATCTCAGTCTGTATTAACACCTTTAAGATTCTGTGTTCTAAATAATATATCTAGATGCGTAGAAATACAGTTAATTTTTATTTTTTTATATAGGTGGATTTGATTAAAACTATACGATATCGAACAATACGTGTGTAGTCATATGTGGAAGCCCCCACAATTTTTGTTTGTACACAATAAAGTGTGCTAGCGGTTGATTAATTGTAGCGCACCATAGAACCATAAACACAATCAATTAATTAAGATCTACATAACTATAGAACCACACACTAATTTACAATATTTTAATTAACTATTTTTTCAATGTCAGTTTAATTGAACTCAACATAACCACTTAAAGTATTCCTTGAGTAAATTCAACAAAAAGTTTTAGCGAAACTGAATAGAAAATCGATTAAAATTTACTTGTCTGTGTGTGTGTGCAATTACTAATTATAAATTTTAATAGTAAAGCCCGTTTATTTTGACTGCTGAGTATAAAGAAACTAAAATATTTTTTTTTTTATAATTACAGTAATTTTTTATAAATTTCTAATCGGCTTTAAAATAGTTTGAGAAATTTTTTCCAAGACGTGTACATCCAAGTGAGACGACCTTTACGCCATTCGATGTAAAAACATATAAATTGGCGCTAAAACTCAAACAAAGATTGTGAATACCAAATTGGATGAAACGATTACGTCATGTTCCGTTTTTACATTGATCCAATTTTATATGTAACGACTTTTAAGAGAGATATCGATGTCGTCGTCATGGTATTATAAGTTCGTGATCTCTCAACATGTTCTTAATATTAAAACATTTTGTGTTGTTTTTTGCGCCAAGCCCATCTCGATTATTTTTTTTTGTTTCTTATTGGGATTTAAGAATATGTAAGAGGAATACTTAACACATCCAAGAGATACTATATCTAAGAAGTAAGAAGAAAAGAAAAGAATTTTATTTAGTCGAGCGTAGAAAATTAAATTTATTTTTATTTATTTATGGGTGGACGACATCATGATGATTATCTCTATTAAAAGTTTTATAAGATTAGCTTTTGAAAAATGATGATTTTGATGATGATGAGTAGAATGAAAGAAAAGCACGAAAATATGAAATTCATAAAAATGAAAGTGATCATTAATTTCGTGTCGTTAGTGTTAAAGTTAAAAGCAGGTAGCCCCCGATTACCGCGAGTCCCTTTAAAGAGCGTTGTGCGGTACCGTTTTACCGGATGCACCGAAAATATTGGAATCATTAGTAATTTTTTACCTTTTCAGATTAAAACAACTTAACATTTACAGGTCGTTTAATGGTCATCCCAAGGTCACACTACAATAGATTTTTTAAACCATACAGTTTTTTAACATATAAGTTTTATGTAAAAATCAATATTTTAGATAATCTACTTTCGTCCAAACACAATTCTTATCATTCTTATTGATATCGGAGGGAAGAGATATTTGATATATCTCAAAAGGAAAAATTTATAATCGGTCGTGCGATGCTGCTAAGATACATGAATAACGAGCACACGAACTCAGATATGATGACATCGAAATAATTGAAACAGTTAAATCATAAAAGATTAGATGGCTACCGATTTTATACGAATACAAGGACCGGTCCTTTTAAACGAATAAACGGACCAGCGGTCCGTTTATTTGAAAGAAAGGACCAGTCCTTGTATTCGAGGGAAGACGGTAGTACCACTCAGAAAAATTATTACTATATCAAATACTTAGTTAAATTAATTTGGTTGTTTTAACACAAAATTCTGAGCTAGATGAACTAAATCTCTGGTTTAATTTAGAAATTTGGTATTTTCTTACTTGGTTACTACAAAATATGGGTGAAATTTTAGTTACCAGGATGTTGGTACGTAGTTTTGTTTAATTTAACCAAAAAAGATTTTGTTAGGTGAACAATATTATTGTTATAACTAACAAAGTATGTGGTTTTCTTTAATCACTTATTTTGGCCTATAAGTTTTGTCATATAAACTAAGACTTGTTAAAAATTACATTATTTACGAAGGGGTCGACAATTGTGTAGCGAATCATTAAAATTTGGTAAGGCATTGAAATTATACTTTAAATGTAAGTTCAAAGTATTTTCAATATTTTTGTAGTTTGGTCACTGCGGTATGATGAGACAACCGAATTTTAAAAGATAAATAATTCAATGTTTCATTAGTTCAAAACCAAACTTCCAAGTTCCAACGTTTTGGTAAAAAGTCAATTTTATCAAAACATTAAGTTATATTGACCAATATAAAGTTTTACTTACTAAGAGTACTTTAATTATTTTAAAAAGAATTTCTTCAATATTGACAAATAATTAGTTGTTTCAACCTAAAACGATTTCAACATTTACCACCAATTTGGTTACATTTACTAAGAAAATTTGGTAGAATTAGCAAGTCATTAGTAAAATAATTTTTTTCCTTGGCTGATTTAATAAAATAGTTGGCCACTGTCACCAATTTTTTCCACTTATATCCATTAAAATAATCAGATGTTTTTGGTTAAATTAACTAAGTTAAAAATTAAATAACCACGATTTGGTTATTTAAAATTAAAATTTTATTCAAATGGTTTGGTTGATCGAAAATCACCAAGATTTTTGCAAAATAGATTCAGATTTTTGTTTTTTGACCCAAGTTTTTCTCTGAGTGGTTCTCGGTTCTCGGAATTCGATTATATTTTTGAGTATTGTGAAACTGAAAATTCAAAAGTTGAGTTGGAAAAAATAAAATAAAATAATAAAATCCAGTAAATTTTACACACACGGTAAGACATAAATAATAATGTGTAGTAAAGGAGAATAGTGTACGTGATTGAATAAAATCGCATAGACTGCTTATATATGGAATTGTTGTCTATTGTACGCCAACATTGAAACCATTCAGTGTTAAAATTTTCAAATAAATCAAGTATGTCCTCTTGACTTGACACTCCCTTTCCGAAAACTATTCTAATCATTTTTGGTCAATCTCTTATGTTTTATTTATTTCTTACCAATCGTATGGTTTAAAGTTTAAACCATTCGAATCCTTTCCATAATTCCCGTTACTATCATTCTTATGATCATTGTGTTTATAGTAGTATCCCGAGTATTTTACACACACAAAGGTTTGCCGTGCAAAAATAATTGATTTTTACTTTGCACACTATTCGTACATTGATACTAGATGGAAAATGTGCAAAGCGTTTTCCTAAAGTTTTCACAAATGTCGACGGATATCCAATATGTTGTCGACGAGATACTGATAATGGCGGACAATCATTTACGCTAAATATCAATAACGCAGACATTGACATTGGCAATCGTTGGGTGGAACTATATTCGCTTCTGCTGAGCAAAACATTCAATGCTCATATTAATTGAGTTTTGCAGTTTGGTGAAGAGCATCAAATACATTTGGAAGTATGTGAACAAAGCCAGCGATATGGCTGTGTTTCAAATTTAAAATACCGATGTGAATGCTCCTCGATTGAATGACAACGACGAAATATTGCCAATTCATGGACAGCACCCAGCAGTTATATATTTAGCCGTTCATCTTGAAAACGCCTGGCGCGTATTTTTCACCAATGAGATAGCAATTGAGCGTGTCATAAATCCACCAAAAACTACACTCAACGATTTTTTCGAATTGTGTAATCGTGCGGATACTTTCGATGCCTTTGCACGAACAATACTCTATTCCGAAATACCACACTATTCCACATGGAATCAAACAAAAAAATGGATGCCCTACAAGCAAGGCACACCAATTCATGCGTGCCCCGGCCTAATCAATTCAAACACTTTTGGCCGAGTATATACAGTCACTCTAAGGCAAATTGAGTGCTTCTATCTGCGACTATTGTTGGTTAATGTCACCGGCTCATTGTCATTTCAAGATATATGCAAAGTGAATGGACCTAATGAAGCAGCATTGGGCTGTACAGCAACACAAATTAGTCTACTATTCGCTATAGTGTTGACTACCTGTTCCGTGGGACGAGCAGGTACGTTGTGGGATAAGCCAAAGGTTCAATGACTCACGTATTGTATCGAATTCCTACATGGTGCAATGATCTAACGATTACATTCAACGACGCTACGTACAATGAACCTGCAGTACGATACTGCGGAAATAGCAGCGATTGTTACTCGCAAAGTCCCACTACTGACTCATAAACAAAAAATCCTTTACGACCGCATTATGCGTGGATTTTTTTTTGGATGCACCAGGTAGAACTGGCAAAACATTTCTCATTTCGCTAATACTCACCGAAATACGATCAATTAATGACATCACATTTGCCGTTGCATCATCTGGCATTGCACCAACTTTATTGGATGGAGGCAAAACTGCTCATTCAGCATTTAAGCTGCCACTGAATATGCAAAATAACCCAGAGGCAGTGTGCAACATAAAAAAATAATTGTCCATGGCCACAGTGCAGAAACAATGCAAAATTATCATCTGGGATGAATGCACTATGGCACACAAACATTCTCTTTAGGCGTTGAACAGAACACTCAAAGATATAAAAAACAACGATAAACTATTCGGCGGCACTGTGTTACTCCTTTCGGGTGATTTCAGACAAACACTTCCCATACGCTGATGAGATCAACGTTTGCTTGAAATTATCGCCACTATGGTAATGTTGAAATAGTCCAGCTAAAAATAAACAGATGCGCGTCCAAATGCTGCAAGATGCTGAAGTTGCTGAAGAAAGAGTCATTTTGGCAGCAAAAAACGTGAACGTCGACGATTTAAACTCCAAGATACAGCAGTCGTTGCCAGGCGACTTGGTATCATACAAATCGATCGATACAGTTTGCGATGCCAACGAGCTGTAAACTATCCAACAGAGTTTTTGAACTCACTGGTTTTGCCAAGCATGCCACCACACCTTCTACGACTGAAAGTTGGATCTACGGTTATTTTACTTTGGAATTTGAACCCACCACGGCTGTGCAATGGCACGCGCTTGGGCATTAAAAAATTGATGAAAAACATTATCGAAGCCACCATATTGAATGGCAAATTCCGAGTCGAAAAAGTTTTGCTGCCGCGAATTCCAATGATTCTCACAGGCGTGCCAATTGAATTCAAACGCGTTCAATTTCCTATTAGATTGTCATTCGCAATGACACTCAATAAGTCGCAAGACCGCAAACGATGTCTGTTTGCGGCGTAGATTTGGACGCACCATGTTTTTCTATCTAGCTTATTTGTGTTGGTTAAAGATGAACTGACAAAAATATCGTACACTCAATTCGTAATTAGTATTGATTTTCTTACAGCTAGTTCAGAATAAAATTTGAAGAACCTAGTATACACGGTGTAATTACAGTTCACAAATAGAAACGCAGTGTGCAGAGTAAAAAATACTAGATTGAATAAAAAACAGAGTCATTTTTGGAAGTTCACCGCCTGCTCTAGTTGAATTAAAAAATTCACCATTCTTATTAATTTTATAATTCTTATCTTTGATTTTATTCTTATCGTTATTCTTAATTTAACATTCTTATAATCCTAATCATTGTTCTGATTGTGTGCATTCTGATCATTTTAAGTGTTCTCAATCCCACTCAGTTGGAAGGGAACGAATCTTTCATCCACAGAGATACGTAAACTGCGATAGTTTCCAGGCTGGTCAGAAACTGAAAAGTACTTATATGGCCGAGAAAAGTCAAAAAATTATAGTGAAAATTCTAACCGATAAATTTTCCCCAAATTTCACATGTAGTCTTCGTATAAGACCTTAGTTATGTTACGACTGTGTGGTCTTAACAAGACATTTTTGTAAATTTGTTTCTATTCTCCACGTGGTTTCTTGCATCCGGGTTTTTGTTGTCTGAACGTTATTTCTTGGTGGATGGATTCTTGTGTGTTTTCTTCTGTTATGTTGGCAACGGAACGAAAATGGTAGAGAAAGAGAGAACAATGCGCATCGAGTGTGTGCAAAGTAAAACGTTTTAAAAAAATGTTTTTTTCTTGTATGTCTCTCTTTTGTACCAACGAAAATTTGGTACAAAGGAGAGACAGAGAAGAGAGATGCATTTTCTTCTAAAACGTTTTACGAGCTGTGCGACGCTCGAATATTTTTTTTGTTTGGTCATTCGAGTTTTGGATTTGATTAAAATAAGTCTCATTTTTGGGGGATCAATTAAAATAGAGTCTTGTTGGTATGGCGAAAAAAAAAAAAATCTAAATTAAAAATCTAAATTGTTGGAAAATGTTGATAAAATAAAAGTTTTTGTTAGTTAAAGCATAATATGTATAAAAGTGTAAAAGATTATAATAGATTTATCTGATAGCCGATAATAAAATAATATGAGGTATTAATTAGATATACTATGTATTGTTTATATATATTATAATAAACATTATTGTGATTAATAAAAGAAAATTACCATAAAGAGTTTCTGTGTGTGTTTGAGTTAGCGATACTAAGTTGATCAAAGCGAGTGGACTTGTGAGGGTAGTAAAAAGTTTTTTGATTAGTGTATACTTCGAGTGAAAAATCAGACTATAATTGTGGGCGATTTAGCAAGCAACCGTGTCGTTACGGCAACTAAAATCGGTTGATACGGATACCGCCACGGCACAGGGTGGCCAACCACAAGGCCATTTTTCCCTTGTATATCAAGTGTATCACATTTTTAACGGGCATCGGAATTATTATAACGCGTGCAGAATTTGCCGGCACGCAAAATTTCAACGAGTGCCGGATACAAGGACCTTCAGATTTTTTTCGGTTTTTTTTTTAACGGCGCTACCACGCCTTCCACATTATTACATTATTATTAACAACGCCCAACTTATTTTGGTGGCCCGGCGAGGCCCTTGTGTTTTGTGGTAACAGTAGCCAACCGGCTATTGTTTTGTTTATTGGTATCGGGGAAAGGCCCCGCAACGTTATAGTGCCCAACCAGGCAAGCGCTCGAGCGCAAGGCGGGGAGTCGCCCAACAACGGCACCAAGGCCGCAACGGTCCGGGTGTGGTACCACCTGTGGCATGACGGCCGCGCAAGGCCGCAACAGTTATTTTTTTGTAATTTAAGGTACCATTTTTTATTTTTATTTTTATTTTTTTGATTTTTATTTTTTTATATTTTTTTATATATATTATATTAAATTTAAAATTTTGTAATCGAGCGCCGCACAGCGGGTGCGCGCTCGGTGCGTATTGCTGTTCTCTCTCGCTCTCTCTCTCGTTCCCTCCTTTTTCGTTTTTTTGGGAAGCTGGTTTTCTTTGTTTTGTTGTTGTTTTTCTATAATAAAATGAATTAATAAATTTTTTTCGGTTGTGTATGATGGGAGCGGAGACTCCCTCTGTGTCGGTTTAGTGTTTGCGGGCCCTTGGTGCCCGCATCCAATTTCGTAACCGGGGCTTTGCCCTGTTTGAATTCGAATGGATGCGCGCACCAAGGCACCTCTCTCCCATTTATAATTTTTGAGTTGTTCGTTCCTCAGGTTCCGGCCGACGGATTTCGGCGGAACATCCGGTTTATTATTATTTGCGGTTTTATCTTATGTCAAGTTTCTGTATCATCACGGTGTAAGCCAGGAGCCATGCATGCCTCAAACCCCACGACCCTTCGCACTTCTCCCTGAGAACGTAGCCGGCAAAATATCACCGTGGAGGCCGCTGCATGCGCTTAGTGAAATCTGCAGGTTGGCAGTAGCCAGCCTGAAACAGTTATTAGAATAACATCCGTACATATTGGTTACATAAGGGAGTTTTGAGATAACAGCAACAATCTGAAAATTAATCATTTGGCTGCAAAATATCAAAATATTACTTATTCGAAACGATAATCTTCGGTACTTTTCTTGTAGATTGTTTTGTTTCCATTGGACTTATTTCAGAACCTTATTCAAAAAAAATTAGATGAGCTCCCTCCAGCATAGTCAAATAAAAGGATTCCTTACTAAATGTATCTTAGAATCTTTTTTAATCGCGTGGAATAGAAAGCAGATGTTAGAACGTCATCTAAACTTTTGTTTCAATCGAAAATCAATCTAGAAACTACATTTCATAAATATAGTTTAGCGCAGCAAGAACAGATCCTACAATTGTGTCTTAAACTCACTTTAAAAGTGAGCAATAATCAATACTACTAAATAAATGTTATCATAATTCGTTTAAAAATCGCGGAGATAGATGGTGTATTGTAGAATTTCAAAATTCCATATATCGAGTTTCTTTGCTTTGGAGGTCAATCAATTTGTTAATTTCAGGAACACTTTTAAAATTTTATTCCGCTGGAACGTTTTTTTTTTGTGAAATGGTGCTCTACATTCGGTACATTCTTAAATCATTAAAGAACAATTTTCAAAACAAATGGTGGATGTAAATAGTAATGAGGCTCAGATTTCTCTAAAGATTATAATAATTTTTTGGTTCACTTTCTTATGATATAATCGTGCTTCATGTAAGCAACGAATACCACAACACTACTTAAAAATTTCAAAATGATGGATCAAAGTACTACTTGTTTAATTTACTATACAGCATGGTTCACACCCTACGTCAAAAAAAAAAATTGTAACGAAATTTATGTCCTTGCTAGTACAACCATGTGTATTATTAAAAATCTCAAAATCAAGTGCATTTAAATCACCAGATGCTTGAGAATATCCATTTGAAGGGTATAAACAGTACCACCGTACCAAAAATAGTTTTTTTTCGGTGCAGGAGTTTAAGGTTACGCCGAGTATCGATTAAAACAGCTATTTTAATTACACTCGATTTAGATAAAACCGTTCTTTTTTTTATATTCAGTCTAGTGTATGTATAGCCAGAGTTAACTAATAATAATTCATAACGTAGCCGCTATTAAATAAAATGAAGAAGAAAATTTATTAGATCATACGATGATCCATAAACAGATGTTTTTCCATTACAAATACAAGAAAAGTAATTAAAATATTTTCTTTTCTTTTTCCTCTCTCGTTTTGAAGATCATTGTGTGATGATCGTTTGTAATTATTGATGCTGTGTAATTATAATTATTCTGGTAGGAGATCACATTTAATTATTCGATTTGTTTATTTTTTTTTTACTTTGTTTTTCAAAAGCATATCTCTGCTGTAATTAAATATCGCACTTGATCTATAAAATACATATACATTTGTATATTATGATCGTGTTGCTGCCGCGATCATTGGCCCATTCCGAAAATAACAATATAGAATTCGAATTTATATGGGATAATAAAATTTGTTTTTAACACGATCAAATTGATCTTAAAATTCACTTTATCGGTATTATACTTTATTTACGATCAAGCATGATGAATGAAAAATGCTCTACCTACACAAATAATTTGGGGAAATTATTGAAAGGTGCGCTTAATCAAATATTTCTCCAATATTTCATAAAATACAATTAGCAAAAGTAAAGTAAGGTAAAGTAAAGTAAAGCTGGATGCATGTTAAAGGTTCTATGGATTGCTTGAAGTTAGACAAATCCGAAAATTCCTGGAAACCTTGTTTATAATTTGTCGTGTTAGAGGGTAACAGTTTGAAATGTGGCACTAGCAGTAAGACTCTGTCCTCAAAATTGAGACAATGCTACATAAACTATTTCCTGATTTTTGGAACAGGGGATCTCGAGGCCCGAGTCTAAAATAATAACCCTCTTACATGACAAATGATTATTGCGAGCTACGCAGATTTTCGTGGACACATTATAAATTATAGTTATACAAAATTAATAATTATCATAATACTTATAGACGCTTCTAATTAAGTAATTAGATAATTTTACTTTCATTGTGCATATTTATGTAGAAGAATCAATTTGAATATGATTTTAAAATTGACTAAAATTTATAATTTATTTGTTTAAAAAATCTTCTATTGTGGCTTCTTTTCACAATGTGGTGTTAAAGTGGGATTTCGGTAAACAATTTGGCTGAAATGTCGATAATGCGGTTTTACGTCAAATTTTCTTTACATAAAACTGGAAAATAAATTCACCTACAACAAATTATATGGTGAAAATTATAATACGTAAGGTATAATTTCTGGCTCAAGGCTTAATCTCCAGGGGGTAGATTCCGACAAAATGGCAATTTGTCGTGACATTTGCTTATTGGTAAAAATTGAAGTCATTGAAAATTTACGATTTGGATAAAATGATTTATGACATTTACAGCGGTTTACAGCACCTGCATTTTTAAGTTATATGAGATATACATATTATGAGGTTTTTAAAATTATAAATTCACACACATATTTTGTATGAAAACTTATAAGTCACGATAATAAAAAACAATGACAATATTATTAAAATTGTCAGCTTATTTTTGGTGACATTTCGGAAAATTCACTCCATTCGAATCGCGATTTAGTACTCACAAATGTTATCACAAAAAACTGTCATTCGTCACTTGATCATCAATTAGCTCCTATCCGGATGTAAAATATTGGCTGATTTTATCGTTTAACGAGCTTCAATAAACATATCGTAATTGTTCACTTTCGCCCGGAAACCGAAGACACTATCTGCATTACCGAGACTCTTTTGCTAACGTTTATATTTCACGTTAATTTAACGTTTATTATCCAATCGCAACACACGAAATATAAATTTTTTTACACAGTTATGTTGAGGAACAAGCCGCCAACTATCCAAAAGAGGTTCTATTCTTTAATGCCACCTGTGGCACTATTCTGGTAATTCCCCGGGAATAAGGGAATGGGGAAAGAATTTGTATGTACTGGAAAGTAGGAAAAAAGTTTGATGTAAATATTTAAATTTTTCCATAGCTAACACGTGGTCTACACTATGCAAAATCGTTGAAACTTTCTCTCATGGTATTTTATGTATGTGTATGTTTTTTTCAATGTATTGATAAATAACACTGTGCTTGAATCGAAAACTTTTTTTTTGTGACAAGCTGGGCACCCAGAGGGTAAACCTAATTCGAATATGCTGAATTCAATGGTAGTGGAATGGTGAATTCCATTTAGTCCCCATTTTTGAGATATCGCTTTCGACGTGTTTTGGCTCTGAGTCAAAAATTTGTCAAAATATACACTTATATTCACGTTGATAGCTCCTAAATCATTAAGGTTTTCGTTATGCTTTCTTCAGCAAAGTTGTTGCTATCATTTTTTGTCCATTTATTTAATTTAAATCGATCGAATAAGCATCGCATCGACAAATATAGATACAATATAAACTATTTAAAAAACAAATTAATTTGATTCAGTTGATTTTATTGTAATTTTTCTCAATTTTTCCTAAAAATTAACATTTTTCTTAACTTTTAATTTTAATTTTCTGATTCGTTCGTGTCGTCTTCGGAATCTTTTTACTCTTACAAATTCCAACAAATGTCACCCAAGAGTGCATTTAGCCTTTTGCCGCTGTACTAATTTTGAGCCTTGCCGTCACTTGGTGAAAACGCTCGCCGCGCTCTTCGGATTCGGCTGGTGATTGTTCGGCGAATTTTTCCAAATGACAATGCAAAAAATGTAATTTCAATGACATTCTAACGTTTATATTATGAAAAGCGGTCAGCATTTTATCAATATATCCGCGCCAATCATCGGATCGATTAATTTCGAGAACATTCTTAATAACATCTTTTACACATTTCGATGCTACAAGCTCTCGTTCACTGAGAGTATTTTCAAATGCATCATCGTTCATCAAACGTCGAATATCTGGTCCAGTAAGTATTCCTGTAATAAAATTCAAGATGCGAGATGAAATTTCATTTGGTCAAAACTTAAATTCGAATAGATTCAAACACCAACCTTCTTTTATTTTCATTCCAATTAACCGTGGAAAAATGCGATGCAATTCGACGAACGCATTTCCATCTGGATTCAGCGTTTTCATACCATTTTAAACTACTCCAAGCTTGATATGAAGTGGTGGTAGCAATATTTTTTTAATTGGTACAAGTGAAGCTTCAACGATGCTGTCGTATCGCAATCTAATGGTCTCACGCAAAGCTCAGTGCCGTTCGTTGTATTGGTCGTCTTTAAAACGTGTATTCCATAAGCATGCCACTTAAAAGAGCTATCACTTTTAAATCTGCACAAACTTTCTATTAGTGGTCATTGTATTTAATCTAATCAATGATTTTTTTCATTGTGCATAGGTTTCCTTTGTGTTTTTGCTGAGCGCAATTGGAATGGAATTCTTTGAGTTGGTAACGTGAAGGGAAACTGCCTTCAAACTGCTTTCAGAGGAATCGATAAACAGACGCCAATCTTCGGGATTATATGCATTGTGCATTGTGGATACCAGATGACGATTTATTGCTTCATAATTTATTGAGCCAAAATGTTCACTTGTTTTAAATCCTTTGACAAAAGAATGGCTTGCCGCTGCGATAGTTTCAGGCGTCGTACCATAATATCCAAACGAATTTGCGAGATTTCAATGTGATTGCATGGCGCAGTGACATTTAATGGTTGATATATTGATGCAAATGTTTCTTCGGTTTCACCTGATTCAAAAGTTGGTGGTAAGTACTCCTCAGTTGGGTTTGATCTTTCCTTTTGAATTTTGTTTCTGTTTGTACCGAGAATATAATTCATACACCCATAACATTGAATTGCATCATGTCCTTGTGGATCGATCCATACCATCGGGACACCAAATGGCATTGCGGCTCCAGTGTTTTGCCATCTATGCAGATGGGAAATGCATGCCGTACAAACAAAAAACGGCATCCAATTTACACCATTAAGTATGGTCGATATAAATCAGCAGTTTCATCACTTATTTTCCGGCGATTGCTCATAATTGTAAATTTTCCACACACATAACAAAAGCACTTGACTTTAAAACACCTATCCATATTATTTATTTCACCAGATTTTACAAGCCGATTTTCACTTTGTTTGTGTTTTCACTTTATATATTTAGATGAAAAACTTTTTATTTTTAATTTTATATTACAGTTTTTAGTTCTTACTTATTGTGCCAATTTTTTAACTTTTTAGAGATATCAATTTCGAGAATAATCGGTTTATTTTTTACTACTGTTAAAAAAAAATTGTATACAAATGTCTCATGACCCATGAGTCAAATTGTACCTAAATTGTATACCCTTGGTATTGGTCTTTTTAACCTGTCTAATTTCAGTCATTTTTTGATTCTGTGCAACATGGTTACATTTTTATTGAATTTAGTGTTCCTATGATTTTCACTTTTTATGTGTTGTACGATACTTGATTTTATGTACTTTTTTTAAATTTGGTTATGTCAATGAAGTGTTCTTTGTATCTTATCTGAAATGAGCATCCTGTTTGGCCTAAGTATGCTAACTTCCAGTTGTATTTTACCTGTGTACCCATGTTTCTCTAGACGGCAAGGTAAGAGCCGGAATCTTGTGTGAGAAGCTTTTGCAAAAACTAACAAGACCCTGCCTTTTCGAGCAACATGTGAGAAGGATGGGTCTACAGATGAATGACTTTGTAGAAGTTGCATGGACGAAGAGGAAGAAGAGACTTTAGATAACTTCCTATGCTCGTGTCCGGCAATCATACAGAAGGTATATAGGTATATGGTCAGCCTTTCAGATCTCACTGACTTTGGAGTGCGAGATATTTTGCGCTACGTTCGTAGCTCTGAATGGTTTTGAAAAGGGGTAAAAAAGAAATAGGTTCCTGTGGTATCACAAAGGGCCACTACTGGTCTAAGTGTGCGGAAGCAGCCACTCCAACCTAATTTTGGCCTAAATAAATCACATATATGGTGGATGTAGTTTTTTGGTCTTGATATGTTCGGCAAAGTTGTTTATCTGGACTTGCGCAACAACTTTGCTGAAGAAAGCACAAAGAAAATCCTAATGGTTTTTGAGCTATCAACGTGAAAATGAGGGTATATTTTGACTCAGAGCCAAAACATGTCGAAAGCGATATCTCAAAAATGGGGACTAACTTTAAAATGGTACTAGCACCATTGAACTCAGCGTACTCGAATTAGGTTTACCCCGCTGGGTGCTCAGCTTGTCACATTTTTCAACTAGCACAGTGTAATTATCAAACAAATATCATTACTGGGCATTTCAGTCTCATAATAATTTCTTCAAATGTCAAAAAAGCCGTAAATATTGTAAACCAATTTATAGATTTTTATGTTAAAACAGTATAGCATTGACAATTTCATTGCAAAGAGTTCATTGCTGCGAGCTTCAAAATTTGAATAACATACTTACACTACACATATGTACATTCTTTAATTTAATCTCATGCGAAAAAAACTGAACAATTTTGCCCGTGTAAATTGGCAGCGAAAATTATTCCTAATTTAAAAAAAATGTATAAATACAAATTACATTAAATTCTTTCCCCAATTCCCTATTCCCGGTAAATTACCAGAATAGTGCCACTGGTATGCCACCGCATAAATTATCGATTCGTTGAAATTGTGCCAAGTTTTTAAATAAAATGTAGATTCGCATGATGTGTAAGCACCCATTAAGTTAGAGAGCGAGACGCTCAGGGTTGCAGCCCATAATAAAATAGTAGAAAGTCAATAATATTCTATTTATTTATCCAAATTCAATTTTTTTTTATTTTTGGTAAAAAGTGAATGTTCAAAGTTAAAATTTGGTATTAGCTAGTGGTTCAATGAACAAATACATCTAAAAACATGTAATTAGAAACATTACAAAACCATAGATTTTCTTGTTTAATTTATTATTATTATTAAATGTATTTACTTTTGTTGTGTACTTAACAAAAGGCCGTTAGAAGAATACAAAGTAGTTTCTTTTCTTCTTCGTATAGATGGCTTTTATATGCTCGTATTGAGCAATATATCACGTCCATTAAGCCATCAATTAAATTTCAAGTCCAAATTTGGTCTCGAACTTGATTTTTATATATTTCAAGTTTATATTTATACGTAAGTACTTAACACAATCCTTACCCTAAAATTTATGTACATATCTGCAATATTTTCCACCCCATTAGCAGTATTTATCTATATTGTAGATGGCTGTGGTGTATATTTATCGATCGATACGCCATAAGCTGATTAACGCTCACGATATAAATCTAAATTCCCCCTTATTAGTCTCAAATCCTATCATCGGCATTAGAATTTAGAAAGTTTAAATCTATAAATCTTAAAATATAAAATATAATCTATAATATTTATGTTTGGTATGCGATAAAATATGAAATACGGATTGAAATGTTTATTTTGTTAATGGATATTGGGCGCTTTAGGGTTAATTTGCGATAATACAAAAATAATCATCATGATAATATGGTTCGTATTCGCTTTTATGGAGATGATTAATACCGTGGATATACACTATTTTGAATTCAATTAGTTAAATCAATTTAATTTAATTAAAATGGACATTTACTTACTATTGTATTATGGTATTTTTCTAAATTGAGTGAAATTTAGACTGCTAGTTAAATATCATAAACCGTTGTTGAATGTTGATCGTTTTGGTCGGATGATTCATTTTGCGTGTATAAATTTGAAAATTTTTCTGTACGTAAATTTTATTTGGCAAATCGAATGATTTAATTGACTGTATACTTTCGCAGGCTTAACCGTAAAGTGTTACAATGCTAGTTGTGAAATTAGTAGTGGAAGTGTTTTATTTGCATAACCCTTTTCGAAACCATCCGAAAGTCAGAAGTAAGTAAAAAATAGTGATTTTCAAACATATGCTAAGGTATTTAATAACAATTACAGCACAGAAATTGGGGGATAAAATGTTATCAACAAAGAAACCCAAACTCTATCATTATCGGCAGCGGGACCACTTGTGGTAATGTTAATTTACCAGCTGATGAAAAGAAAGTCAACTCTGCCAGAGACTAGGTAAACCGTGAGACCGGCGGTTCAATGCGGGGCCAAACTCAATATAAAATCATCGGTATCAATGCGGCTACCCTGCCCCACCCCCCGTGGCCTCACAATCGCCACCTCCTCCAGGTTCTCATTCTTGAAACAAGAATGGGTGAAATGAGTAATCTAGGTGTGGGGCGGGACACGCTAAATGGAGGCGGATGGGTCGGATCAAGGTGTTATACGAACCATGACGATGATCAGCCAGGCTGGGGCTGCATGTAAAAATAACTGCCTAGTCCTGAACTAAGCCCTCTGGATACCTTGCAAAATCCAGTTGTATTTAGTCTTACTCGTGTATACGGATCCCTGCTCGGACGGACTATCTTTATCTCCGATACTCGTGAGTTCAAATATGGATAAATAAAGTAAAAAAATATAAAAATATATAAGTAGCCGTCACTTCTCAAATGCTGGTGGAGACGGGGGGAGGGGAGGGTCTGGGACTCCAGTCGTCAGTAGGGCTAACACTGGTTCCGAGGGTTGTAAGCCAGTTCCTAGTTGCAGCTTGATGCTCCTTCGATTCGGAGATATAGGACTAGGCGTTCGGCCTTCCGTTGGATAGCCAGGCCACAGTCCCGGAGGGCCAATGTACGAAGAAATAGAGGCAGCCTCTTAAGTGGGTGTAAAATTGCATCGCTGATGTGAGCAAAATACAAAAAGAGAATCTTGGGTCTAAGAACAGAGGTCTAGCGAGGAGGAGCAAGGAGGTTTGGATGCCGAGAGAAAACGGTTCAAGCTTCAGGTGGGCCAGGTAAAAAGGGGGCCTAAGCTTTTCAGCGACGTCGTAAAGGAGACGGAGGTGGTGCTAGCCTTCGTGGACGAGAGCCACAAGGATGGAAGCATCACCGGGGAAAAATGGAGATTTATGTTTAATGCACTCAACATAATTTTCATCAGAGTCCTTGGATAACATCCGGGACCATCTCCAATTTGATTTGCAGGGAGGCGGGATGGCATCAGCGACGGTTGAAACTGACCGCGTGTGCTGATTGATCGTCCCTCTTGTATAGGCACTAGTATAGAAGAGCACTTAACAAGATCTCTGGTCAGCAAGCGAAGGGTTACACCCTATTTTACGCTCCTGGGATGGACAAGAGCAGATTATGTATACTGATGGGAAATAGCATACATGTTTTTCTACTTCCACATAAGCGGTCTGCATAGAGACGGGGGGGGGGGGGGGGAGGAGAATCTGGTTTACAGCCACATACTTGGACCGCGAGATGCCAGTGCCGACAGATATACTGAGGACACTTGTCAGTGATGCGGAAAGGCGGAAGGTGAGAGTTATCCTAGGATGTGCCGCGAATGCGCACCACACCATCTGGAGTAGTATCGGACATAAATGATAGGGGTGAGTTACTTTTCGAATATCTTTTAAGAACTAACCTCACTATTACCAATATAGGTCTCAGAAACCCATCTTTTATATTAGTAATAGACAAAAGGTTCTGGATGTTACTCTGGTCTCTGATTTTACTTCATCTATCATTACGGAATGGAGGGTGGCGAAGGAGCATTCCTTCTCTAACCATCGTTACTTAACGTTTAAGCTTAATCTCCAAATTACAAATCAGTACGTGTTCATAAATCCTAGGAGGACAGTATGGCGTGTCGTGTATATAGGGAGGTATTGGAGGGCATCATTCCATCTAGAGTTTCAGGACTCCCCGACACGAATAGTGAACTGGATTCAATGGTGGATACTCGTACGAGGGCTTGCAATATCTGCATGAGAGAAGCTTGCCCACTAACAAAGCTGAGGGGAAAGCGAAAACCTATTTGGTGGATCTCGGCACTTTCAGAGTGCCGAAAAGTCTGTGGGCCTGCTTTCAAAAGAGCGGAAAGATCGAGAGAAAGTCAAGACTGTGACTTCTATAAGGAATGCCTCAGAGTATACAAAAGGAAAACAAGAAAGCCGCAGAGGTATTTGTGGAGGCGCTTCTGTGACAGAATGGAAGGGGTCTCGGAAACCTTGCACTTAAGATAGATTCTCTCTACTAGTCCAGCTGTTCCAGGGTAACTGATAAAGTCAGATAACGAATGGACGGTTTCTAGTAAAGAGACTCTTGATCGATTGATGGAAACTCACCCCAGAAGTGAGGATGTGTCGTCTGCGGGGCCCTTGGATTACTGCAGGTATAGGGATGACTGCGGGGTTCAACTGTTTTCTACAGAGAATATTCTGAACATACGGAAGATAAAATGGGCTGTTAAAGGGTTTAAGCTTTTTAAGTCAGCTGGTCCGGATGGGATTGTACCAGCAAAAAATTCAAAAGAACTCGGAGGTCTTGCTTTCCCGCCTGGAAATTATCTTCAAAGGGTGTCTGAAGCTGGGGTTCATCCTAAAAGCGGATATTAGCTCGTACAGCAACCCTAAGAATTTAAGACTGTTATCTTTTCTGCTGAAAATCATAGAAAGGCTGCTGGATGTCCATATGCGTTCGAGAATTGTACCCAGAAACTGGGCACAGTCTTAGTTTGCGTACATAAAGGGAAGTTCGTGGATTTGGCAATACACAACCTGGTTCGGGAAATTGAGAAGTCATTGGGTTTTCAAGAATTCTCGTTGGTGGTGTTTCTCGAAATCGAAAGCGCTTTCAACAACGTCAAGATGGAGGCAATTATGGAAGGATTGTTACCACTAGAGATTTAAGACCTAGTAATCAGGCTAATTAATCACCTTCTAGGTAGCAGAAGTGTTATAGCGGGATGAGGGAAGCTTCCGTCAGAAGACGGGTTATTCAGGGAATGTAGCAATCAATGGAGTACTATTGGAACTGGAGGGGAAAGGATTAGGTGTGGTTGCTTATGCCGATGACGTAGCGATAACTGTATTGGGTAACTACCGGGATGCCATCAGGGATGTGATGCAGAATACGTCATCAATCACTGCTGGTTGGGCCAGCAGATGTGAGTTGAGGATTAATCCATCTGAAACAGAGCTGGTCCTTTTTACTAGGTGATATAAAATTACGGCAATGGCTCCACCAAGCCTGAATGGTATTATGCTTGTTCTGTGCTTATGGGGCGCTGAAAATGACCACTAATAATGCCTTAGAGATCATACTGTAGCTCGCGTTGATATTAGCGGTAAACCATGGGCGGTAAATACGGCCGCCCGGCTATCAGTGACTTCGGGGTGGGGTTACCAGCAAAAAGGGTACTAGGGTCACGAGGTCATGAACTGGATGAAGCGTAGAATTATTCAATATTTAGTTGGTCTGGATTCCGGGCCATTCTGACGTTGAAGGAAATTGCAGGGCAGACCAATTGGCAAGGTACGGTACGACTCTTCAACTGTAACCAGGAAGAGAATGTGTAGGAAGGCCTACTTCTGTGCTAAAAGCAGCAATCTATAGGAAAGCAGTTGCCCCAGCAAATGCTAGGTGGCTCGCCAGCACGACTGCTAGGGTTGCGAAGCAAGTACGGCCTAAGCTGAACTTAAAGCGCTCCAAGATCTTAATCACACTAGGGAAGCGTCATTTAGGTAGAATTGTAAGAACACACCGGACACTACTTTTTCAGAGATCATGTCAGAAGGCTGGGTCTGAATGCGAATGACTTCTGCTGAAGCTGTAGGGACGAGCAGAAGGGAACTCTTTTACGCTATATTAATAGCACTAAATGGGTTTAAAGAAAGTATAATTAAGTCGGATCCTGTGGTATCACAATGGGCCATAATTGGCTTAAGTGTGCGATAGCAACCACTGAAACCTAACCTAACCTAATCTAATGCGGCTACCCTTTGATAAAATTGAAACTCGATTGAGGAACTTCTTATCATTTCAAGTACCTTGATGATCTAGGCCGAGCAGCACTGGCTTAATTTTGGAAAAATTCAACATAAATGAGTTATGACTCATTATAGAAATTTGTGTAATCAAGGTTTCATAAAAAACGACAAATATTTGAAGTGTAATGGTTTATGTCAGGCTCCAAGTTGCTGTTAGAAAAATTACCCTTATCATCATTCGACAAATGATACTCGATCTTCATTATGGTCAACGGATATCTTGGGCACTGCTAATCGGATCAGAATGGTTAATGCTAATATAATCATTCCGTCCTATTTGTAGATACTTTTGCCACCGACTTTAGTTCGCAAGTTACATAATGAGCAGCGATCACAACGTACCATGATGAATTAAACGTGGTAGTTTTGTTGGGTACGCAATAGGGTTGCGGAGAGGATTCAAACCATTCCTTCACCTTATAGCAGATTGCGAATTAGTTAGGCGAAACGGAATCAGAAATAAGTAAACCAGAAATAAGATTTGGAGCACGGTGAATTAAAATTCAATATACGACGTTTGTCTAAGAAATAATTTATGTGTTTATATAAGTAGACACAGTTCACACCTTTATATTTTTTTTTCAAAACGTCGCACATTAAAATTTTTGAAAAATAATCAAAAAATTGTGTTTTGTGGCTTTTTTTGCGATGGCTCAATGCCAACGATATATTTTTATCACATCTAAATACTCGCGTATCCGCAGTCAATTGAGTTTTGTCAAATTATAAATTATAATTAAATGAAACCGCGAGTATATTCAGCATAATTTTGCGTGCGTTTCCAAATTGTTATTATTTTTTTTTTCATAAACACGAGGAATAAACCACGGAAATGTCGGTTTTTGAATGCGTGGGTGAACCGCCAAACTAAATAAATTGTATATACATTGTGTACCGCTTACAATTATATTCAACTTACACAATGTGCTTGTTGATCTTATTTTATGTACAACCGAGTATGTTATTTGCCCTCCAGTACAATATCTCTATAAATTGTAATATTCAGATATTTTTTGTGCTACAGATGTATTTTTTATGCCAAGGTGATAAAAACATATTTCATTTTATCTGATATGCGTAGATCGCTGCTAAGAAATGCGTTTTTTACAAAAGTTGTGCGTGGGTGGTGAAAGCAAATCAACCATCATCACACACGTATACTCGTATTATAGATTATTTCGATTGATATGATTTGTTTTTGTCTTAAATCATCATCGATTTTCCTTTGTCGGGTTTGATACGTGCTTGCGAGATTTGCGCTCGCCGATATAAAACATCTCGCCGAAATGAGTTTTGTCATATGCCAATCAATTATATACGTTTTGTGAGGGTACGAAATGTATTTTTTTTTATTTGTTAGCTGGATTGAAATATTGCACGTTATACTTAAAGTTAGTAATACACGTCTCAAGTTGTAATTTTGGTTATTAGGCATCAGCAAAACTTTACTTAATACGAAACTTAAACAATTACTGTCTCATATCCGTCACTGGCATTGAAAAAGCGATCTTGCTAGCGCTGCCTACACAACTAAAGTAATTTGGTAAAGCATAAAGTAAATATACGAAGTTGTTTAGTAAATAATAGCTCTGTGAAAGCTAATTGAACTGCTACACCCATAAAAATAATATTAAAGTGGAGTTTGATCAGGCCGACGAGACGGAAAAATGAAAATATTATTGTGAAACTTCTGAATTACTTTATATTTTGTGGCTGAATTTTATACGAGAGTTCAAAGCGAAAATTTTGGACCGATATATTTAAGGGCAGGCACATTTTTAACAGTATATGTTAGCTCTCAACTCGTGTCAATTCTCAAGTAAATAAAATTATTTAAACACAATTATGAAGTGCAATTTTGCCTGTGGACGTAAGAAAGTAAAAAGAGGCGTTGCCGATTCCTATATTCTCAATATGGTTAGATATACTCGTTGGCTCGGAGCTTAAATAGAAAGTATCGCGAGGATCGCTGCAATCTGCTGCATTCCACTGAAGATTATTGAAGCCAATCTGCATTTATGATTTCCAATACGAAATTAATTTTGGTGATCGTACTAAAGATATTCCAAATTGTTCTTTTAATCTAGAATGTTGCATTGTTTTATTTTCCCTATTATACAGGGTGTGCCTAAAGTAGTTGACGCGAATCAAATGTCGTTGATCTCACGGTCTTCAATTTTAGGTAGCAAAGAGTCCGGTATCATAGAGCGATAATTTACAGTTACATTTCGGCCGGCCTCATTTTTTAAAAAATTTGCCACGGTGATTTCACCAGCCCATAGCCACACCAAACTGTTCTTTTGTCTGGATATAATGGTAGCTCTTGAACCTCTTTGGGTTGCCCTTCAGCCCAAATACGACAATTTTGCTTATTAACGTAGCCATTAAGCCAGAAAAAGCCCTCATCGCCGATCAACATTTCGGTCAAAAACAGTGGATTTTCTTCAAGCTTTTCAAGAGCCCAAAGACAGAAACGGTAACGATTTGAAAGATCTGCCGGCTTTAATTCTTGCACGAGTTGAATTTTATTTGCTTGTAAACCAAGATCCTTATACGTAAAATACACCAAGTTCTTGCATACGACAAGCCAATCTGTTGAGAACGGCGCCGAATCGAACGCTGATATTCGTAATCAGCTGTATTAGACTGATAATTTGTCGACGCTGTGCCGGACTAAGTCTTTCGATGATGAAATGTCAAACAACACTGAACAAAAATATCATAACTGTTTGACACATAGTCTGTCATAAAATCCGTACTGAAAAAAGTACCTCTAAGTGAATCACCCATTATGAAAGAAACTTCAATATCTTGAGAAATACCCATTTTTATTTTCAAGTACCTACTAGTTTCATTAAAAAGCTGATAACATTCTCTTTTAAATAGTGTATAATAGTTGATGATAATTTGACGATGATGACTATTTGATAATTATGACTATTACAGCGATTTAAAAATGTCCGATATCACATCGAAGAGCCAATTACTAGAATAACAGTTCGGAATCAAATCACCTAGTAGTAGCAACATTATTTAACTTTCTTGGTGTTAGGACTTCGAATAGTATTTGGCTGAGAATATCGCTGCTGTGAGAAGATGTCCAACAGAATCCTCAAACATCAACCACACGAAGACCACTCAATTGGGTATTATTAGACGTGCATAAATAAGCAAACGCATAGATTATAAATTTAATTGTACTGGGAGAAGGGCCTTTACCTCCTCTCAAAGTCACTGTTTGGTACAGCATTACGGAGGAAAAGTGAATGACTCATATTTTTCTATGATGCGGTGGTCGGCAAGACTGATGAGTGTTACAGAATCGTAATCAACAACTCTTGCTGTTGCCAATTTACGAATTTGGTTTGGAGAATAAGTTGAATTAGCAGGATAGTGCAGTCTATGAAGAATGTTTATTAGTACCGGCGAATCTTCATTCTAAAATTTAAAACGCTATAATGGCTGGTTTTATTCCGATCAGGGCTAATCAAATTTGTATTTTTACATTTATCTTAAATCAATTACAAAATACATCACGAAAGGATATAGCTGTAATTGCCTTTGCAAGACCGACTTATTCCCGTGCTATATTTCTAATGCCTTACCAAACTGTCAGAAGATGCTCTAATCAATATCGGGAATCTGCATTTTACGTTACATCCCATGTCCGCTGTATTGTTTTTTTAAGTTCTTGATTTGAGTACATTGGTTGATTCGGGCTTAAGTTTGCGCAACAAACTAAAGATTATAGGTACCATCGGATAATATTGTTACAAAAAGCCTGAAAAAAGGATTAACATTTCCTGTACATTTAAACAGAAATTAAGAATAATTAGGACTTTATTTCAAATCAGAGCTGAATTTACATCGTAACTCGTATCTCTTGTGAACCTCAACTTTCATATGAAGTTTAATTATTGGCAGAGGTTATTCCTAAATTTTAATGTTCTATATATAGCCATAGACATCAGTTTTCCGTCCGGAATAATTGCAATATCTTGAATCGATTCGTCCACTTCTGGTTTTAATTGATCGTGTGTCCCATAAATACACTCCACAGTATCAAGCCTCGTGATATTATTACGAGGGTACAAATTGCCAAATCCATTTTTCTAATAACTATTTTGGTTTGCGAGGCTTAAAATCATCATGTACAAAAATATCCGACATTTTTGGATTTGTTCTGAATTCGCTTACAGATTACACAAAATATGTTTTATCATTATGAGCAAAAATATTTCTGGAAACGGCAAAATGGAAAAACGGGAAGTTCGAGGTAATCAGTCCCAATGTATAGTTAAGCAAAATGTTATTTACAAGAATTCTGCACCTGAATGTACTCGCCCAAAAAGTTTATTGGGTCGATTCAGTAGTTGAAAAAATGAACCACTACATCTGCATTTACATAAACTGAGGAAATGAGGAAAATTTGCAAATACGAAGCTTTCTAAATTGTATGGCAGTATGGCTACATTGTGGCTGCATGAAATAATTGCGATCAATAATCCGGAATACTAACAAGTTGCCAACAAAAGATGCACCAAAAATTCAAAATTCACAACTTGGCAATAAGGAGTGTGATAAGGAGTGAGTGGGAATTTTTATGAAAATCTTCTGGGTAAGCAACATGAAGTTTAGAATTCAAACTTTGGAATTGTTTATTGCAAAACGAAACAAAATATGTAACTACAAAATTGCTAGAATAAAAACGGTGCTGCGCGACGACATATTCGTGTCTGAGTATTAAAAATTAAATTTGTCTGAGTATTAAAGGCTCGAACGAACTCCAGAATAATGCTTAATAACGATAAGAAGAAAGCTGTCGTGACCAGCACAATTAAGATTATTAATGACTATAGTTGGAATGAGGAATCAAGAATCTCTTGTTCCTTATTAAGTTAAAAGATATGACCGTGGACGTTGAGGTTGGTTCAAAACTGAAGCAAGGAGGCACGGTATGTCTTATACAAATGTCGTTTAAGTCTCGTCATCTCGTATAGTCGGTAAAGTCCAAACATTGAGACACATTAGAATATATGACATCCTTGGAAAAAATATCTCAAGGTACAAAACGACCAAAGAACTCCTCTCTATACTTTTAGTATCCATGGAAAATGTTTAGACCAATTCCTGTTACCCTGTTCGACGATCCTTCAAATACTACTCGAATTTTAGTGAAGAACTGAAGGGAAACGTATTTATATTGTCTGCCAAAAGAATGTCCCTATCATTAATTTGCTCCATGTGATGTAATTATGAATGTTCATCCATAAAACGTTTGTGGCCTGAATCTGAGTTTCTTATTTAGCGTAAATTTAGCTCCATAACTAGTATTCGTTATCTACCAGGAAAACTCCTAATTTTCTCATTTGCTCTAGGCCATCTTTCACTGTAATAATTGCTGCTGGTAGAATAGAACACACCTCTGAATATAAAAAATTATTAGACCTGCAATTATTAGAGATCTGCATAGATTCCCTTAAAAAGTTAAAACCGACGTATTTCATGAAATCAATAATGTCGGTTACTTCGAAGGTTGGATCGAATTGCATTATGTACATTCGTATACGAATTATACAATCAACTGCCGTATATTTTCCAAATTTGTCAACTTTATATGTAAGATATGTTAAGAAAAAATCATAAAAATTTTCCTGAAAATGAATTAGACCCTCGAAAAAGTTAAGGCCACCATTCTTAAACGGCCCTCATAACTCGGTCCACAATACGTTAAAACCTGATTACCATATATAGTGTTTTTAGTAAACGTCTTGTGTGAAAATTATTGTATATAAGATTATGATCTAATCACCATGTTTTTGTATGCAGTTTGCAATTTCCAAGAAACTACCAACAACAAATTATTAATGTGTTTCTTAAGTTGTGCGCTTAATCATACATGCACGTAAAAATGCGTGATTAGAATAAATTTAAGAAAAAATTGTGTACGTGGGTGATGTTTCGCAATTTTTTGCTACTCTATACAAAAATTTACTTTCATAAACCGCACGTTTCAAGGGTTATGTATGAATGTATATATTATACATATATCAGGCCCAAAAATAGTACAATTAAAAAGTATTAAAAAAAACCGTGTACCCTATAAATGGTACATAACGAAATTATAACAATTTTCTCTGGTTTGTGCTTGTCAAAATGCACAAGATACAAACGAATTAAATAATAATCGATTTTAATTAAACGATAAAATAAATAAAAGAGAGAGACACAATTCTTCTGCTACTGCTGCTGCATGCCGGCGCGCATAACTACCGTGTGTAATTTTTCTGTTTATTAATTTAATTACTCAAATGGCCTAATAACCTTTTACGTTTTGTTTATACATTTAATATAAAGATTTCCTTTTGTGTCTGCGTCTTTGGAACAATGCAAATACCATTTTCCAATTATTTTTTATTTTTTAATGAAATAATTACCTTATAGTAATGATTATAAAATCGATTGTACATAACTGAATGTGCGGCTACATACCGTCGCCGTAATTATATTTAGCAATTATGGATGGTATTGTACTCCACTTGGTACTATTTTTGTGGTCCATCGTCACGACAAGTCATCTACCTGTACCTCGACCACAAGTAGTAGATTCACAGAATTTCAGAATTTTAGGTCCCGTCTCCTGTCCATTAGAAGAAAGATAACGAATAAAAACCGTGCAGAATATCGGTGACTAAATACGGTTGCGATACCGGATCGCTGTACCCAAAACCTTACATTCAAAATTGCACTCCATATGCACTTGCATGGTTGTACGATTTTGCCCAAAATTGACCTTGCTAAGGCTTATAATTTAATGTCCGTCGTTCCTGAAGACGTTCACATAACGGGAATTACTAAACCATTTGGTGTCTCGAGTTCAACCGAATGCCATTTGGACTACGCGAAGTGGTTCGCGATTTAGACTTGCGTTTTTGTATATATTGACGACATTATCGTGGCATCACAAACGCAATAACATCATACGAACGACACATGGAAACACTTTTCCAGCAGCTAGATGAGTTCAATGTTCACATAAAGAGCTCGAAATGTGTTTTGGAATTAAAACTCTATATTTTCTCATCACAAGATACCATCTAATTCATGCCATTACGGAATTCCCGGCTCCCACAACGATCAAACGCATTTAGAAAATTATCAGAATTGAAAATTATTAACATCAATTTATTCCGAAACTTGCTGCGACTCTTAGATCGTTTCACTTCTACTTGGCCGCTTTGCTGAAGAAACTCACGACACCCAAAATGTTTCGTCGGACCTGTGATTTTTGGGAACCGTTGGAATTTTTCTCGAAGAAGTTATCAAATGCAGAACGTGCTTGCGAATTATCGCAATTTATCTAGCTATTTAAGGCACACGAAAGCTTATTTCTAGCTTTCTAGCTTATTTAAGGCACACGAAAACGCCTTTTACCCGATTCGAAATTCCACCTAGCCGATTCCTCTTCCAGCATCCAGCGGGTATGTTAATCTTTTAACCTGTGTCGATTGATTTACAAGATGGGCCGAAGCTTACTGACCACTGTCTAGAGTTTTATCTATAACTAGCTGTCCCGGCGATCCTGGCTCCGCTCCAAATTACTTCATCCGAGCAAATACTTTTGTCCTTCATGAAAATTGATTTTGATGAGAGAAAAAATCAAACAACTCAACTCAATTATAGATGATTGAGTTGAGAGGACATTCCATTCACTTTTTCATCGATTTCAATGCGTCGATTCAAAGAATTCAAAAGAATTCAATGTATTTTATTGGAGTGGAATTAAATCGGATACAGACGCAAATCAATACAATGCATTGTGGTAAACAATATTTTTCGTTTTGTTCTCTGGCGCGTAAATTAACAAAGACCATCAGGTTTGCCAACTCTCGGACACGCGACGTACAGTACAACTAACCATGAGAAAAACGCGGAAATTCCAGATTTATTCCACACACGTCCATCGATTGATCTTGCGGTTTGATAATCGTCATCGTGAACGCCAAACGAATATGGAACTGAATGTGCTTAAAGTCGAACGGAATGTCAGTTGGAATCAGAAGAATTCTCAGAATTAGGACATTTTCTCCTTTGATATTACCCTTGTTGATCGTCGCTTGAATCACACTGTTCAACAGTTTCTTCATAGCCAATCGCGTTCCGTTACACAATCTCGGATGGTTCAGATTGCACAGCATGATGCATCAAGTTATGCGGTGGTTTTCTCGGCAGATCAAGCACATTCAAAAACTCGGTCGGATAGTTCGTCTTGATTGGTCACACAGTCAACAGATTTGTAATAATGCATTTCCCCACCGATTTGGTTTTGAACCAAGTAGTTCAGACCGTCTACATCCTTGTTCTTCGCTGCCAAAATCGCTCGTTCACTGAGCCAATCGTGATTCATATAATTTCGGCGGATTCCCGGAAAAACTTTCGTGATAAGCTCTTCCTTAGACGTCGTGAACAAGCAAAAATTCGAGGGAAACGAAGTCAATCCGGTCAAAACATCAACAGGAATTTGATCATTGCCAAGCGCCTAACAGTTGTTTGGAAAATCAGCAGATGATGAGTCATTCCGTAACGCGACTCTCATGTTCGTGGTTAACTGCAATTTCTTCACATAGCGCGAAACGAAAAAATTGACGATTTCAGACATGCGTTGAGTTCATCTGTAGCTGTCGATCTCGGAATGACAGGTAGCGTTTGACGAAAATAACCGGCCAGAAGAGTCATCGCTCTACCAAAACGTCTTGAGTCACTTCGTAAATCTTTCATCGTTCGATTGAACGCTTCCAATGATCTTTTGTGTGCCATTGTGCACCCGTCCCAGATGATGATTTTGTTTTCTTGCAATATCTCGTCCATCGGCGAGTTCTTGGCAATTGAGTACACAGGCATGTCATTCGTGTCAACAGCTAACGCTATTTGAGATCTAGAGCGAATTGTGGCCAAAAGCTATGAAATCAAAAGGTTTTGCCTGTTCCACCGGGAGCATCGAAGCAGAATACTTTGCCGTTTTCTTCGTCAACTGCCTTCGCCAATGCGTCGTACCGTTCTTTTGCTGTGCATTCAAAAGCGGGACACTCGTTTGTACTATTTGCCTCATTGAATCTCGATCGTACATTTGCTGTCGTTGCAGTTTACGATTAAATGCATCGTGCATCGAACGAATAGGTGCTGGCATGCCCAATTTTGACAAAACTTCGTCGTTCATTTCAAGTTCATAATTCGATGTTGCAGTGCGAACTCGTTGCAAAATGTCGTCAGCCATTTCATCCTTGTATTTTTGTTATACAATTCCAATCCGTTCGACGGATGACACGTCGCTATGATGATCGGGAACAATGTACGAATTTGATGAACTGGCGCAGAAACGGTGGCATCGGCGAGTGTTGAGGCCTAATTTGAGTTGAAATAGACACGTTGTAATCGAAATTTTGCTACTACGTCATTTGCATGAAGCAGCAATGCCAAACACTGCCAGGTCGCTTCCTTATTTCACGTATTTGCAGACATATTTGGCTGCTCCACTTGCCGAAACGATTAATTTCATTTTTTGAATTTTTTTAAATTTTAATATCAAAGCACGAACTAGTTTGAATTTTACAATATTCTGAGATTTTTCAAGCTTTGCATGGACTTTCCACGCGTCCAAAATCATCAAAATATGCAAAAAATTCAAAATTTCATAGAAAAAAAATCAATTTTCTTCGAGGTTTTCCGGAAGTTGCCTAATTTTTCCACTCAGATTTTGTACTTTTTCTCTTCTAAAAGATCATCTGGATCGGATACGCGCGGAACCCTGTACAAAAGCATCATTTTTCGATTTTCCGAGTTTTTCGGTAAAATTTTCTTCCGTGAGAACCATCTCCTGACAATTGCGAAGACAACAAAAAAAGAATGAGCCAAATCGGTTCAGCTATTCTCAACTGATTAGATTACATATTTCGCGTTGGCGTTCGTTTTGTGGATTATGACAGATCAAGGAGAACTCTTGGGTTCTCATCGGATACGTATACAACCGCGTACCAAACTGTATGGTCGACAGACGATACCATTCATTGGAGCTCTGAAATCTCAATTGTACTGCTTGGTATCTGAGCAACATTAACAGCAGATCGGTGAGTTCTTGGTCGAAAATTTTCTTTCACCTCTGCTTTCAACTGACATAGTAATTGACCAACCCCGCACCACCATACAAAACCTTATCCCCACGACAAATCTACAATGAAAACAAAATGAATTTCTCCCGAAGTCGCTCGACAATTGCGATTTTGTTTTTATTACGAATAGACAATTTCCGCACAGGTTATAACCATCCTATAAAGGACCGTATAAAGTTATACGCTATTTACGAAAACAATTCGATATCTCGATTAAAGACCAACATCAATTTATCGCGATCCCTTGTCCTCCGAGCACAACTTTTAGTATAGGGAACAAAAAAAATCGCTTGGGGCTAGATCTGGTGAGTGAGGAGAACAAACGTTCATCGTCACCCAAGCTGGTATGGCCACGTTTAAATTCAGCGGCATAATGATTGTGCAGACAAAGTACACAGCGTCCAGCTCGTCTTATATCGGTTTTCTAAAATGAATATTTAATGATAACTCTACTCGATACACGATTTTCCATTTTCACAAAAATACCCACATCGACTGATTCTGATTGTTAAACAACAACTGCACGTCTAAAATGGATGATATTTCAGTATCTTTCAACGCATGCGCAAACACACTCCTCAATGTAGTCCATCAATTAAAGATACCTTATCTCATCGGAGGGCTTTTGTTTTCTCACACCACAGAAATCGATTCTTCCTTGTCTCTAGAGTCGAAAATGTATTTCAATTACTTACTGTAAACTGTGAGGCTTGTCTGCCGCATTAAAACCATGCAATCATAGCTTCAACTCACCTGAAACGAAAAGTTAATAAATAATACGTATAGTTTATTACGAAATATTTGAAACTAAAAAATTTATTAAGCAAAAATGTTTTGATACGAGAAGGAGACCGAAGCAGATTTTCAAGACAGATGGATAGAGCGTACTCTGCCTATTTTTTATGCAAATCCACCCCTAATTTATTAAGTTAATCATGACAAGTAACTCAGCCTACATATTTGTGTAACAATGTGTACGTTGCACATATTTGTGACACTTCAATTTTGTGTGTACCAACATTACAAATTCATATCATGCTTCCAACTTTATATTCTGTATTTTATGTAAATTTATTGATAGACATATAAGACTTTTAAGCAAGTTGAAGAATGCGAAGTTTTTATGTATTATGTACATAAGATGTATGTGAAATTTTTCAAATTGTCATGTTGCGGGTTGATATGATTTTCTAATATTATGTTCCTCGTATATGTATAATGTATATAATATGTATGCTGTGCCATAAACATACCCAAAAAGCTCATGAATTTTAATTTAACAACATATACTACAGTGTTGGTTGTTGGTTGATTGTCAGTTGATTGTCGAATTTTTATTTTAATATATGTCGTCAGAATATTTAAAAGTTGAACATGTGGGGTAAATATGTTTATAAGAATGAATTACACCTTTCCATTTGGGTACCAATATATTATCTCGGTAAATACATCATTCCTGAGTAGGAGCTATTTGAAAATAGAGTCAGGTTTGATTCAAATTTATTTGGCTTTGCGAAATAAATTTGGTTTCTAACCAAATATTTTTCAAACTTTTCAAATTGTATGGATCTATATCCGTAATTTACCTAAGTAGTTATCGGAACTGTTGACAAAAATGAATGAGATATGATTATAAAGTGCTGATGTTAGGTGAGTTTTAGGAAATTATTAGGGTAAGAGGGTTGTTAGTAAAATTTTAGAAACATGTCGCAGGATTTTGAAAACGTAATTTATCGTTTGATCGGTTAGGCATTTAAGCTACCGAGACATTCGATGCCTGATTTAATTATGTTTTTCATAATATTTACACACAACGTAAGAATACGAATCCCACACTTGACCGGTATTAAGAGAGTGTAAAACGGTGCATAGAAAGAAGCAGTAGTTAAGACCATCTATCTTAGAATCAGTATAATTGAAGATTCTCAAATGGAACCTGGTTCAAAATTACCACCAGTAATTAAGGAATTAGGACTATAACTTCAATAAACGAACCACACTATTTATCACATAGGGATTAAGCTTGGAAAGCTTAACGATTTTTGAAAAATTGCGTATAATTTGTCTATGTCAGAATTACATACGAAAATGGAGTTGGGCTTGAAAACTCGTTTTTTAAAATCCCGTTTACAAAATTCCGTTTTCAGAATCCCGTAAATCAAAATCTTGTTTTCAAAATTCTGTATTTCAAAATCCTGTATTTTAAAATCCTGTGAAATATTATAAAAATCCCGCAATTGTGATATTAAGTATATGTCTGTTATATGACAATCTATTAGAGGTAGTATCATGCGCATCTTACCACGTGGTAATCAAAGTATCCTTGGTATACCGCATATCTTTCAAAAGGTTCGAGAGAATGTCACAATTTTAGCAGTTTCATTCACAAATCTTACATTACGCCGCTGGTACCAGTTATTCGTTTGTTATATATATGACAAAACCATTACAGTTCCCTCATTCATAAATTGGGTTTTTACAAAATCGTCATACCGGTTTTGTAAAAAGGAATTATTTTAGAATTTAATTCCTAGTTCTTTTGATCCACTAATGTTTAAAACATTTATTAAAACTCTACGGTATAGAGATGGCTAACAGATCTTTAATTAAATTCTGAATTAATGAGAATTTTTCCAAAGTTTATCTTCTAGGTGGTAAAAAATGTATATAGAGAAAATTGTTGATGGAAAAACAAACACAAGCAATTACTATGTACGTAATTTGCGAATAATGATATATTTGAGTTGTATCGTACAAAATTTTTTTTATACTTTGCCAAGAAAAACCTAAAAACAGCAAAATACAACAAAAAAAACTCTCACATCCTCCATCCATGGAATGGAAAAGATATTTCCATTAAAAAAAAAAGTCTGCTCAAATGATAATAATAATCATTACCATCGTATTTGAATGTTGTTGTTGTAATTTTACAAGCAAAATAGCCAATGGCCATTTTGAAACATTTCGTTTTTTTTAAAAGAAATTGATTTTGGTTTTCGAACACACAAAAGAGGAAATAACATAAATCTATAATTAATCATAATGCTGTTGTGTATATGGCATGCAAGCCTCGGAGGATTGTGTATTATGCTTTAACCACATACAAACCACAAAAACATGAAGTCGCTAATTACTTGTAGAGATGTCTGTGTCGTCTACTCGCCTTAGTACTCAAAATTATGTCATCTGAAATTGTGTGTATCACCAGCATCATAACGAAAATTTTAACCGCAATCAGGAGCGATACAATTACCATAATTATACAATCGAACAATTTGCACAAAATCTGACAAAAGAGAAATACAGAATGAAAGGCAAAGATAAATTCTTTATGTTCTTTATACCTCGAATTTCTGCGAATTTCGATTTTTACAACCTTTTTATTGCTCTGCTGTAGTTGTCATATTTCTTATTTATACGGATATTCTTGACAGTGAAATTAAGAAATGTGTATACTTAAGAGAAATTTATGTATCTCACGACCTTGTTGAAATTTGTAATGGTTAGTCGTGTAATTGAATATCCAGTATATTTAGACTAAAATCCCCAGAAGCCATACAATGGTGGGAATGTAGAAAATCACGCCACAAAAGTACTTATCTGTCAGTTTAACTCAAACTTATATATTTTCCAAATTACGTATACGTCATAAAGGTGTACGCTCTTCATACCACAAACGATTAATGATTAATTTGAAATATTTGTTGTTGGTGTGTTGTTTTCTGTTTAAAAAATCTAAAAAATATTGACAAACTGACAATTATAGATATTTTTCACTCTAATTGTCAATTTCATTTGATTAAAAGTGAAATTAAATGTTTATAATTAATGTCTTTCAAGAAAACAAAAGTCTTTTGGTTGTAAAGGTATCGCATCGCGTGTCTTTTAATTACAAAATCGTATATTTTCTAATAAGAAAGTTTTGCTTACTTTCTTCATTTTCAATTAGTGACTGTTTTTTATGTGTTCGAACCATTTTTTGTTTATTTGTTTGAACTTTGAAGTGCACACAGGCGATAATAATTAACAGCCTCCCTCCTATACACGAGTATGTACTTTGTTATATTAGAGATTGCATCATTTGAAATTCTTAAGAATATCAGATCATTAAAAAAATATTGAATAATTTTTGTTGTTGTAAAGTAACAAGTACAACATTGACCCATTTCTTAATATAGCAGTCATTAATTTTATAAATTTCAATTTATATAGTTAAGTAGTTCTGTTTGTCGTGTTTGAAGATTGAGATATGTTACGGAATTACAGATCAGCATTTTATTGGGAAATACAATTTTTAATTGGATTCCGATATTGAGTTGATTAGAAATGCACTGGAGATGTACTATTATTTCAAAGAATTACAACTTTTTGATCAATCGAATATTTTTCACTTTTTATTTCGAAAATGACCAAACGTAAATTATAATAAAGGGATTCAAAATTTATAATTTTATATTCGGGAAGTGATTTATTGAGTTTTAATATAATGTAAAAAACAGGTAACTTGGGCCGGATTCATGATAATTTATTTTGGGTAATTTTATTTTAAATTTCCTTTCTTCCTGCAAAGCATAATATTATAAACATAAATGAGATTTTAACAAGGAAGCAGATTCTCTTTCCAACGATATTGTTCTTCATAAATTATAATACGTGAATAAGTACAGTTTTAGTTTTTTTAGTATTTTACTGCTAAGTTAGCCGAGACCAAAAAAAATATGATACAGCAGTAGTGTCTTTGCTGTTCCAGCCGAAAAAAATATGTTATACCCCAAAGATATATTAAACGATTTACTTAGTTGCACTGTCACCTCCAAATAACTATATAACTATATAAGTTTACCAGATGTTTTCTAATCCTATAAATGTTGGAAACCAAATTAATAAAATTTTTTGTAACTTTTGAGTCACCCATTTCCTCATAACCCTAAGTAATGTCAGGCGGAGTTTGGGGCAAGTTTAAAGATGATGGAGGGGTGGCGTAATGTGGTGTAGTAGTGGTGTACTAGAATTTTTTTAAACTAAATTAAATCACCTTCATATCTCTTTCAGAATTGCGCCAAACTCCGCCTGAGTGACAGACATTAACACTTAAAATGTTATTGTACTTTCCACACTACAGTGTTGCAGACAACACATCAAATCCAATACAAATTTAATAAAATCTGGTTTACTTGGCGTAAAGTTGCTGAACGTTTGGCTTCGTTTTAATAATTAACTATGTTCTAAGACAATCACTTATCTTGATAAAAATCCTTAAACATTTTCAGGCCGGTTTGAAGTCTCTTGTGCAATCAAAAATTATTATTCCTGCTTAAATTTCAGACAACCGACAAGGTAACTTTTACTGAAAATTTAACTTTTAAATTTATTTGAATATTTTAATTCTTTGTCGTTTTTTGTAAATGCTATGCTTTTCAATATCATTGAAAAATCGGAAAAGCTCCTATGGAAGCTACCACTTTCGCTGGACCGATTTCAAGCTAAAATCTCTGGGATCTCCAAATTTGTGGAAAAATCTTAAGCTTAAAGTTTCACCCAGATCAATCGGGTTGTACAGAAGTCGAGTTTTTGTTCAAAACCATTATTTTTGTCAAAAATCGTAATTTCTCCTTAAATTTTGAACAATTGGTTTCGGCCCATATTGTTGCAAAAACCAAGCAAGTAATTAGTACTAAGGAAGCAGCAGCTGGAATTGACGTGAAATAATTACTAAAAAAATCCTAAGTAAAAATTGCGTGTGTTTATTAGTGGTTATACACGAAAAACAAACATTTAGGCGTAAATAATTTTTTAAAAATGTTTACAAAATTCCACCATAAAGTAAACATATTGTAAATTTTCAATACGTATATCTCCAAATTCTACCGTACCAATATGTTTAAAATCCCATTAATTATAAAACAATTAATAATGTGATATAAAAACATTATGCTATATATCGTAACAAGATAAACTTAAAATTAAATTGAAGTTTGTTGAATTTTTAGATTTCATAGATACAGTAGTCAAAATTTAGAGAAATGCTCATCAATGTCGCCATGCATTTATGATACTAAAATCCAATAAACGTAATGATTTTAAGAATTTTGTCATAGTTCTGGCATGGGCAAATATGGCCCCGAAACGTGTGAGTTTTAATTTACAGTATATATTTTTGCCATTCAAACGATTACTAATCGAGATTTTGCCCGGTTCTCATCGATCTCGTTATGTTTTCCAGAAAGATATATCAAATGCCAATGTCCACGTTAATTTTCAGAATTTTGTCATAGTTCTCGTAGTAAATGACTATTTTACAATTCCACCAGTCTCACAGTAACATTTTCTTGGTATGAATATTCATTTCTGCAACTGATGCTGCACTCAGAAAAAAAATATGATAAATACATGATTGCATTTACCATATAATAATAATAGAAATCATTATAAAATTATTGTGATATTCCCTATCATACAATAATAAGAAATACTATTTGTTTAATTATGTCAATCACTGAAAACGGAGCTTATTATTATTATGATACTTGTAATCATATTCATCTCCTATGATTAGGGTAATCAGAATGCATGATTAAATTTTGATTCGTTTAGTGTATTTATAAAAATTCGCTATCTCAATGGGTGATTAATTCATATGTAAACACTAAATATTTACATGTTAATTTGTAGTTGCATGGCTGCAATGCCAATAAGTCATGTGATTACCAGTATATATATATATATATATATATATATACAAATATATATATATATATATATATATATTTTTTTTGTCTATATATGTATATATATATATATATATATATATATATAGGTGGGACTGTGGGAGTGGGGTGGTTGAATATATAACCATCTTACTCCCACAGTCCCATATCACTCCCACCGCCTACTCACCCCCACCGCCTACTCACCCACCACCACCCACCCGCCCACCACGTCACGCACATGACGTCGTGTACGTGACGTCACGCACATGACGTCACGTACATGACGTCACGCATATGACTTCACGCATATGACGTCACGTTATGTCTAAACCAAGGCTACGCAATAATAATGTTAAGATATTTATACTAACAAAACAACTAGAGAAAACAACAAAAATAGACATAGCGTGTCGTCAATGTCATCATTTGGTGTTAACCGGCCTGTAGTTTAGGAGGCATTGGTTTAAATCAATAGTTTGATAAATATCATCATTTTGTGTTAAATACAATCATTTCAAATGATTGTTTGTATCATAATATGATTGTCTTAATCATTGCATGTAATCATAACAATGATGATCACTTTTATGATCAGCTCAATCATATTTTTTTTCTGAGTGTGATAACTGGCCTGGATCAACCCATAGTTTTCTGCATTTTGTGTAAAAAAAATTTTTTTTGTACCGAGAAAGCATACTCTAATTTTAGTCTTGAGGACTATACATGTCCAGGTTGAGTAAAACAATTAGAAGACGAAGAACTTCTAGTTTTTCTGGATGAAAATCCGTGTCAAACTGCAATATCAGTTCATTGGCATTTGATATATCTTTCTGAAAAACATAACGGGATCGATAAGAACCGGGCAAAATCTCAATTAGTAATCGTTTGAATGGCAAAAATACTGTAAATTAAAACTCACACGTTTGGGGGCCATATTTGCCCATGCCAGAACTATGACAAAATTCTGAAAATTAACATGGACATTGTCATTTGATATATCGTTCTACAATGTTCAATCTGTTGTTAGTTCTTATTTGGAAAAGGAGTGTAAATTCTATCTAAATTAATATCGTATATCATATCTGAGTGAACTTTTACTTCAGTTCTTCTCTTTCACCATCACCATATTTTATTTCCCCATTTGTAATTAGATGGTGGTTGATGATTCAATAAAATTATTATTTGGTAAAAAGTAAAGTTAATGGTGGATGGTCAAAAAATTAAATTGATATTTTATACGGCTAACCGAGAAACATAGTGGGATTGATGAGTACTTGGCAAAATTTGCAGCAAAGTTTAGTTGTAGATGTTTTTTATGATTAAATTTAATTTAAGGTTTTTAATTCGTTTGTATCAGCTAATTTCCATATTTTTTAAAATAAGAGTGTCCCTAAAATATCTTCTCGCCTAAATGTTCACTTTTAAGACTGTTTTCACTAACACTAGTATACATAGGATTTCGTTAGGAAATATTTCACGGCTGTGTGTAGGAGTGTGAAATTTTTCCTAAACCTTTCCTAAACAATTTTTACACTTAGGATTGATTTAGTAAATATTTCACGCGCATCAATTTTAGCTAAAGCACATTAGTAGTAGCACAGCTACATTTTTCTTACTCCCATATAGCAATATGGCATATCAATGGAAAGGTCTTTTAACTGGTAACAATCAGCCATTTAGTTCATAAATCCACCGTTTTAGAGCTGCTAGTTAATTATTAATTTATAATCTTAATATATAAAAACGTGGTGAGTATGTATGTCTGACCATCATGGCTGAACCACTGAAGCTATCCAACTTATATTCACACCATATATTCTTGTGGTGCTCCGGATTGTTTTTGTTTGTGTTGGACCTCCCTAGATGGAGAGGGAGTCGCTTTTTCTAAAATTCTCATTTACGACTTGGCTCAATTTCACACCAAATAATATCTAAATAAAAAGAAAGGACTTGGTAAAATTTGGACCCAATAGCTGACGCTGAGGTGGAAATATTTACTAAAATGTAGTTTTCCTGTGTATACAGTAGTGGTCAGATAAATGTTACCATACGAAAAATATTCAAAGTTGTTCATACAAATGCATTTTTGTCGAAATGTTTCAAGGTTACCTTAGTTTTTTTGTGTATACTTTGTTTTTATAAATTTAGGAGTAATGGGATCAAAAAAATATGTTTTTGTTTTGCTCTGAAATTTCATCAGTTGTGATCAAAACTGTGCAAGTTGTAGTACGAAAACAATGAGAAAATTAATTTCTGAGCAAAAATCGTAAAAAAAATTTTATTACAAATACAACAGAAAGGGCTCAGGAACAGGAAAATCAAACAAAAAGACAACCCAGCAGCGGATGGGCAGAAAAATAAATAAAAAAACATGTGTTTCACAAACAGATTTTCTACTTCTAATTAATTAAGTAATGAGGTAAGAGAACGTTTTGGAATAAATATTAGCGCAAGAACAGTTCGCAGAAGATTGCAACAAATGGGTCTCAATGGGCAAAGGTCAAGGAAGAAACCGGGTTTGACAAAAAAAAAATGCAAAACACCGGAATTGGTCTGAAAATGACTGGAAGAGCGTAATTTTCTCAGATGAGTCTAAAATTAGTATAAACCAATCGGATGCTATCACATACGTGCGTCGAAATGTAAATGAAGATTTATACCAGGACACTATGATAACGCGAAATAAATTTCCAACAAGTTTTATGGTCTGGGGATGCATCAGCTACTATGGCTGTGGAGGCTTGGCGTTTATTAATGTAACATTAAACGCTAACGAGTATATTGAATTCTTAAACAATTTTTTGGATCCCTCAATTGAAAGGCTGTTTCCAATAACGATTAACCCGATTTTCTAAGATGATTCTGCCCCGTGCCATCGAGCCAAAAAGGTAGTTATTTTTTTATTAATTTAGTGTATCATATTCGCAATCGAATTGTATTGTAACGGACGATGTATCTACTTCTACATTAAACAGGTGAATGAATATGTCCAACAAATAGGTATGGAAAAACTGAGCTGGCCTGGGAACAGTCTCGATTTGAACCCGATAGAAAACTGTTGGGCAATTTTAAAGAAGCGGGTCAATAGGAAAAACCCAAAAACTAAATTAGAATTAAAGCAATATTGCAGAAATCTTATTAACTCCATGCCCGATAGGATTTCAGCCGTCATTAAAGCCCGGGGAAGGCATATCAAATTTTAAAATACTTCTCAATGGTCATATTTGCAACTATTCGAAAGTTTTTAAAAATTGTTTTCATTTTTACTAATATTTATTGTAATGAATTACTTGATTGTGCTAACAAATAAATACTTTTAATTTTAATTTAAATAAATATTTCTTGTTCAACATCCTTTTTTCCATAATTAGCTTCCTTTCCATTTTAGTAATTTAGTATTCCGTCTATTATTACAGAAAATAGATTTAACAAATGGTTAAAAATTGAATTTTTTTTATACATCAAAATTTTTTGGATGGTAAGATTTATCTGACCACTACTGTAATTTAGAAATTGATGGATATCCACTATATTGACGATATATATCCACTCAAACAATAACCAGAGCGGCATTGAAATAGATAAGAGATGGGTTGTACCTAGGGCTTGCAAAACTGTCGATATTTTTAAAAACCGGGTTTCGGTTTTCCAAAGTTGTAAAACCGGTTTAACCGGTTAAACCGGACAAATTATTTTTCCTATAAAACAAAACTTTTAAACGTTATTTATTTTAATCTACGCATAAATGGTTTATTGATTGATCTGATGAAGATGATCGTACTTTTGTTACTAAATGTGAGGCTGAAGAAAATGATCTTTCCGACTCAACACTTGTTGGTTGAATGGTTTCTAAGTAACCATAAACTATATTTAAATATTTCCCTTTCATTTTTTCAGACTCATAATATTTTATTTCCGCTCGTACAATCGATAGTAAATCTTTTTTAGATTTCTTTGCCGGATTTTGTAATGTGTAATTCTGATTAGTCTTCTCTACTATTTGCCTAACTAATTTTTCTTTAAAACTTAATATTATATCTCGTTTACATTCTCATCTAAATCTCTATGTCTTCAGATCAAATGATCTTCAGATCTAAATGAGTTGTTTTGTTTTGATAGCTCATCTAGCATAAACTGTAAAGCAATATCTGCTCGATATGTCCTGATTCTGAGAGCACAAGCTCTCCACTGTTTCCTTAATGGGGGTTATACCATCAATTATAGTTGAAACTGTAGCTGTGTTGTCTGGAAAAACTAATATTACTCTTTAAATATTAATGCCTTCTGTACACAGCTTTTTAATTTATAGAATCGCTCTAACATTAGAAGAAGCGAGTTTTAATACAATTTCCTTTTTAAATTGTTTCTTAACGTGTTTTTGTAAGGCAACGTCGTTTTTGGTAGGGGATCGTAAAGAAATTTGTATAGTATCTGGTTCATGGATATATATTTCATTTTCATATACAGGTTTTTTATATACTACCTCCAAACTGCTAAATGTATGCCGTGTGCTAAGCAAATTTGTTGATTTGAGCTGAAATTATATCTCCTACCCTTTTCATTACGGAAGTCATCCGTTGTTATTGCTACAATGTTGGAATTAAAACAAAGACGTTTCTCATCAATAATTTCAACACATGTTTTAGCTGGCATAGATCCTTTAACTCGAAATTAATATCAAGTTCCAAAACGATTTTTTTGAAAGTACATTCAGGTCTGTTTCTTACAGAAGTCCACTCATCAAATGTTAAACTATATTTTTGATTATCTTTTTTTAAAAGTTGTAATTCATTTTTAATTATTTCTTTTATATTTTCACAATGTTGCTTAATTAAATTAGATATTCCATTAACTGATTTTGGACTATTTGTTAATCCACGTGCTGTTAGACCAAGCCTTAAATCAGTTAATTCACAAATCGTTTTAAACGATATTACATGACAAGCAGTAAGACGTCCCAATTATCTATTTTGTTTGCAAAATAGTTTGTCAGTTTTCCAGACATCTCCGAAGCAGAACTTGTACTTGCCATGCTACTATTTGATGGTTTAGCTTTTTTTAAAATTATGCTATGCATGGATTTTATATGGTTGTGCAAGCCACTTGTACTTCCATCGGTACTACTTATGCATAACTTAAAATAAATAATCTGTTTAAAAATCGGTTGCTAAATTAAATGAAACCGGTTTTTTTGGTTTTCAATTTTCGACTGTTTTAACGAAAAACTGGTTTCAGTAAAAGCGGTTTTGTAAGCCCTAGTTGTTAAATCTATTATATACATCTGTAAATATGTGCACAAACGCAGCGACATGGCCGTTTTTGCTGTACATTAAATTCGTGCTTTATTTGCAATTATATTGGCGACATGCTTTGTAAATCACCGAAATAAATTATGGGAGAAATTTAAGGACGCCATGAGTGAGGAAATTTTACAAGCACAACCTACAATTCATGGAAATCCACTTTTAAATTATAAACCAACAATGTATAATGAAGCATTAATAAAATTGAAAGACTTCCTGATTATTTCAAAAGAATCACTAATTCTATTGGGATTATCATCACCCAATCGTCCGGCAAGTGATTTATGTAATCGAGATTAACAACGAGAGCAATCATGTGTTATTGATAATTTGAATGAATATATTCAAACACATGATCCACAATAGTTGGCAGAACAAAAATTTATTTTTGATTCGGTAATGCTTACACTGTCACTGCAATAGAAGGATTCTTCTTTTTGGATGCCCAAACATTTTTGATTTCCCTCATCTTGGCTAAAATAATTTCTCATGGTGAGATTGATTTGGCCATCGCTTCATCAGTTATTGCTGATAATTTATTGGATGGCGGAAGAACTGCTCATTCTGCACTTAAATTGCTGTTAAATACACAGACAATTGAAAATGCAGTATGCAACATTAAATCGCATTCAGGTATGGCGAATGTGCTTAAAAGATGCCAAATTATAATCTGAGATGAATGTAATGACACATAAACATTCATTAGAAGCTTTAAATCGTACGTTAAAAGATTTGAAGGGCAACGATACTTTGGCGGCACTCTCATTTTGTTTCCAGAAGATTTTCGACAGTGTTTACAAATTGAACTTAACAACAAATATGCGTGCCCAACTTCAAAATGATTCATCTGCTGCGCTATTCTCTCTTCTTAATGAATTTTCCAGTTCTTCCACCACATAATTTAATTTTGAAAGTTGGATCACCTATCATACTGCTACGAAACCTAAATGCACAAAAAATTATGAACGGAACGCAGTTGAATGTCAGGAAAATATTGGATAACATTATTGAAGAATCTCGATGATTCCAGCAGATTCTCATTTCACGGGCATTTTCTCAGCCGATTATAGGAATTAATTTGGTTTTAGGGTGACTTTGGAATTACGATTACAATCAAATTGTTTGAATATCAAAATCGTAATTCGAAGGTGAAATTTTACATGAAGTTCTGTAATTGGCAATGCGTCAATTTCTTCGGTGGTTTTTGTAACTTTCCGCTTGTAAGATGAGAATAGAATTAGAAAATTCTAGAATCAGCTCATTCTAAATCGAATTGAACCACGTTCTACTACAAACTAGCACGCTTTGTAACATGCTGGGATTTTAAGCTTTGGCCGAAGATTAGTTGATTTGCCGTATTCATTAGAACTCGGTAATTTCTTACCTTATTTTAATCTTGTTGAATTTGTATATGAAAGTAATTGTTTTCTAAATGAATTTCAATAAAATAGTTGAATTACACAAATACAACCCGACTCTTTCTTATTAACTTATAGAATTGAATAAAAAATGTAATTATTATTAGAATCTAATCCCACTCTTTCCGGCGTACACAATGTGTATGTAAAATGTTGCTTCTTCTTGAAGAACCCGTGCCAACGGTCATTTATTTTGTGTTATCACAACGAAGATTATTTAATCGGTAGAGAACCTATATTGATATCAGAATTGTATGTGTTTCGATAAGTTCAGTGAAAAACCAAGATTTTACCTGAAAACGGTAACAAAATTGAGAATAGCACAGCTGGAGTTACACCAACCTAAATAATCGCATACCCACAAGAACCGCTAGAAAATATGATCGATGGTAACGTTAACTCACAAAAATTTAATAAACATAAATTGAATATAACATCAGGTGAGTGGGAACTACAAAACTCCGTATACCACAAATAATAATTTGATGCGCTTAAGTGCAATCAAGTATACTCGTATGAGGTCAATAACATGCGCGCGCATTTTAAATTAAATTCTCTGCATTGTGTATTCCATCATCGTGTACCTTTGAATTAAACAGATAGGATCGCGATGATATTCAATTATTTGAACACGGTACGCATTCCAAAAAAATATAATGCTAACAATTTATTTAGTTGACCTTTTGCACCTGAATCGTCTTTAAATATTGTAGAGTACGTTTCGGATTAAGTGACTGACCCTGAGTGCTATTATCGAGTTGGTAAATTTTGTAAGTGAAAGTAATTCGAAAGCTTAATCATCTTTTTCACCTGTTGTTTATATCGCATAATTATAAGAAATAGAATCGAAGGTGTGTACGTAGGTATTTTTTCATATCTTACATGTAAACAATTATGGGTCATCAATTAAATTTATGTGGTTTATTGAATGTCAAGCGCACAGTATATGCGGAACATACGATATAAATTCCAGATTATGTTACAGCATATTTTTATGCTTTCTTAATATTTCAATAAGATCAAAATAAATCACTCTGCACGCTGCATTTTAATAATTTTAAAATCCAATTTATTTCAATTATGGGCTAGAAATGAAGCCATACATAAATAAAGACCTTTGGAATTCCTGCTGAGAGAAAATTAAAGTTGAATTGAAAATAAATTAGAATTCACGCGCGGTTTAATGGACGGGCTGAAGCGCGCAAAATTATTTCTAATAATATTTATTACTTCCCGATCCAGTTGCGACATGAGAAAGAATTTTTAATCCGCCGAAATATTTACGTGACACTTTTTTATAAATCTTGTTACTTGATCCACAAAATTCTGTCACACGACATCATATTTGAACGTAAATAATAATTTTAATTTAAAACAAAATAAATTTCGCGAAATTCGCAAATAATGTTATGATGTCATGCTGTTTATTTGGTGAACACGACCGACAACGATGTATTCCATTCATATATCAAGCTGGTGCAGTTGCTGTTGTCGTATATAATTAAGAGGAAATTAATAAGAATAAAAATTCGTTTGATTGGGGTTGGTTTTGTTGTATTTCCTACATACTTACTGTTTACAAAAAAATTCTTAATGATGGTGGTGCTCACCACAAACAAAAAATACTTATCTGCACGAGATCAAATTACAATGCGATATTTTTAGCACAATCGCATGAATGCATTCACAAAAATATGCTCGCCTAAAATATTTTATGAGTCAACAGCGTGTAGGGAGCCATGTTTTTTCCGTTACGGTGTCGTACTCCACTTATAACGATCATTCGTCTATTAATTGGTTAACTGACAGTTCACGTTAAAATTAATTATGATTAATCTATTATCCGATAAAGACAGAGATTATGAATACACGAAGGTCTTGATTTCTAAAACGAAAAGTTCAAAGTTGTCAGAATTTTGGTAAAATATGTCTTGTATAATTAAAAATCATTATTCCCGCTTAAATTTCAGAATACCAACAAAATCAACTCTTTGCAAAAATTGAAACAGCTCCTATGGAAGGTGCCACTTCCGGTACACAGCTATCCACCACATCTCGCATGAATCTGCCAATTTATGGAAAAGTATAAAGTACAGTATGAAGTTTGTTCTCTGAATGACATTTCTGAAACATGATCCTGATTGAATAGTCAATCCGCCTGGACTGTAGAGATGCCGAATTTTGGTGAAATAAAGTTTTTTGTCCACCTCGTCATTTCTGGTAAACTTTAAAAAAATAATCTGAACCAAAATTAAGTTGAAATTTAATTTACAATTTTTTTGATTTTTATCGTTTGTTATATATTTTTTAAAAAATGAAAAAGTTATAGGTGGACTGATTTCTGCCAAAAATCACTGGGATTTCCTAATTTGAAGAAAAAGCTGAAGTATGAAGCTTCAACGTTTGGTTTTTATCCCACGATTCTATCCCAGGAAATAAAAGAAAAAATCATCAGACAAATCAGTAAAAACCCCATTTGCTCTTGTGTGAAGTTAGCCAAGCCCATAATTTGTTTAAATTGATTCAAAATAAACTAAATTGTGATTTTTGAAGTTAGCCAGCCTGGAATTGATTAAATATCACGTTAAGTACAAAACTTAAATTCATTTCTTTTGTATTTTGCGAATTTTAGCCATGAGACCGTTATATCTGAAGAACATGTGTTTGACCATTTGATTAATGGTCACTCTCGTGCCTTACTTTTAGACAAATTATAAAAAAAAATCGTTTCGTGACAACTTTTCGAAATCCTACATTGGGCCAAATATTACCATCTAAGTCGTATTTGAACAACAATTACATTTAAATTTGGCACGTTAGAAGTACTCGTATAAGATTGTCGGATTAAGGCTATATGCGGTTTTGAGAACGTTACACTACGCCTTGCTTTTAGAAAAGTTACAACAAAATCGTTTTGTGGCCAATTGAGCCGTGGGCCAGATTTATCCATACAACTTGCATTTGAACGAAAATTACATTTAAATTTGGCGCGATAAAACAATTTAACTTAACTTCGATACACAATGATTTGTGAGAGATGTTGTTTTACAACTTTCCACTTTCTACGAGTATTTGGTCGCGGAACGAATGTTGAGCCTCAATTTCATATTTTTAGATTCTGCGGATTGACCTGTGCTTTGAGAGTATCTTTGTTGTATGGATATATCTGGCCCAGTTCCCAATTTCGCAAAGTTGTCTCGGAACAACTTTTTTATAATGTTCCTAAAAGTAAGACACGAGTGTGACCTTCTCAAAACTATATAGCCCGACTAGTTTATACCTTTATCGTGCCAAGTGCCTTTATCGTGTCTAATTAATTTTAGTTCGATTAAATACATATCGTTTAGATATAACGGTTTCATAGCTAAAATTTGCAAAATTTAAAAGGAATGAATTTAAGGTTTGTATTTAACGTGGGTTTTAATAAATTCCAGGCTGGGATAACTTCACATACGTAAAGTTTCACCCCAATCAGTCAATCCGTCTGGACTCTAGAGTCAACCGACATATTTTTTTAAAACTACTTTTTTTGACTTTGGCGATATAGCGAATGGTAAATCTGAAAAAACTTCGAGGTCAACATTTTTCATGATTACAGCATTTTAGCAATTTACGTCTGTTTTTGGGTCGTCGAGATGTTCTAAGTTTTTCAGCCAGTCCGATACGGTGTTTACTGCTGAAAATCTTAATCTTAATCCCTTTCTCCTTTTCAATGTATAGACCATAGAAACTGTTTTTAGAACAGTTTCAATGCATTAGATACGTTTACTTGGTAAAAGAGACACCATACATGGACAGCATATTCCAGTACGGCATTATAAAGGATTTGAATTGTTTGAACGTCATGTACGTTTCTCGTCTATCGCTTAATGAAACCATCAAGTATTGAATTTGCTCTAGCAATGTACTGTTCTATATGTGCATCGTAAAACATTTCGTAATTTCGAATACTTTTTGTGAAAGTATACCATTGATATGATATAGTGCTGTCGAACTTTCCAATTGAATGATGTGATTTTGCAAGCGGTTTATTAGTATCGTCAATATTTTCCACTGATATGAACATTTAAGATCATTAAAACATCAAGATCTTAGACTGCTATATTATTTCGGTTATCCCATTAATAAAAATTTTAAAAATCCAAGGGTCGATATATGATCCTTGTGGTACCCCTGAATTAGCTTGAATTTACTTCGATCTCTTATTTCCCAGTTCAATATATTGAATTCGATCACTTAAATAACATTTAAACCAACCTACAAATTGGTTGGTTAAGCCAAATTTCAATAATCACTTTAAAGTTAAAGGAATCGAAGGGTTTTGTAAAATCTGTATAAACGACATCAACTTGCTTACAGTTTTCATTTTCCTTGATCGTGTTACTGGTAAATTCTATGAGGTTATTTGGGTTCGGCAATTGATCATCGAAAGTCAGCCGGATTCTATGGAACAAATAACACAAAATATTGAATGCAAGTGTGCATTCAATATTTTAACAGTGTAATTCAACAAAAAGTTGAACAGAAACGATTAGAAATCGCATTAAAATAGATAAAAGCAAACTCATTCAATTTTTCGTGTTGCTCAATATGTTTCTTCCAAGCAGTTACATTACATTCATTAAACAGCCTAACTAAAAGGCTTTCAAAATATCACGATAAGATTTAGGGCTAATTAGAAGCAGTATGAATTAATTAGCTTTCAATGGAAAATCTTAGCTCTAGGATCGGTTCCTTATAGCAAACTGAAAAAAGGTTCTATAACACAAAATATTTAACGAGATAAGATCTCCCAATGAAAGCTTGTTAATTTATAGTGCATCTCACTAGCCTTACTGAATCTTACCTTAATATTTTGGAAACCTATTAGTTAGGTGATTTAATGTATATAATGAAAGCGCGTGATAATTTTTAGGCTCGGCCACGTACACCAAATTGCACAACGGTTCCAACACAAAAAAATTAATGATTTAAAATTTCCCATTGGAAGCTGTTAATTCATAGTGATTCTCATTAGCCCTAAATCTTATCGTGGTATTTTGAAAGCCTTTTATTTAGGCTATTTAATGTATGTAATGTAACCGCATGGAAATTTCTACAATCGGGCTAGTAAAACATATTGAGCAATACAAAAATTGAATCAGTTTATACAATTTTAATGCGATTTTCAATTTTTTTCCGTTCAACTTTTTGTTGAAGTACACTTTTAAAATATTGAATTTCAACAATGAGCTCAAGGTCGATTATAATAAGGGAAAGTCAAACTCACTACAATGTTAGCGGAAACTATATGAAGCCAGCCGGAAGCAAATCTACTAGCTGATCACTAGCTGATAGAGAATCAATAATTAGCCAGCCGGAACCAGAGTTTTATCAAATACAAACCTTAGGAGCTTTCATGATGAGCACATTGCGCTTAGATGGTTTTGCAGCATATAAACTTTCATCCGGAACCATAAAAAGGTCAGCCGGATACACTGCAATGTTAGCCAAAAATATTTGAAGCCAGCCAGAACTTTTCCAAACGGAACCACTCCAGTAGGAACTAAACCAACAATGGCACAATGCATCGAGCATCATTATACACTGATTTTTCAGCCTGAACCATGCCAACCGGAATCATGCCAGCTGGAACCAAACCAACTATGGCACAAATAGTACAATGTATTATGTACTAAACCGAAACCAATATTAAGATCACAGAAACCAATTAAAGCCTGCTGTGGCCCTATTCTGGCTTTCCCTGAGAATAGGGAATTGGGAAATATATGTTCATAGCATTTTTGTCTAAATTGTATTTTTCTGGCCTACTGAGGGAACATGATTGGTGTTAATATTTTCGAAACAAAGTTAAATGTGAAAATAATTTTCCCTACAAAATTTTTGTGAAACAAAAGTTCCCCAAATCACTTTGTTTTGAAATTTTTTGCACTAACCTTATTCTTTCAGTAGGCCAGAAAAATACAATTTAGACAAAAATGCTATGAAAATATTTTTCCCAATTCCCTATTCCCAGGGAAAGAAAGAATAGGGCTACTGGAGTCAAAGTTTTATCACCCGGAAACATTAGAAGCTTGCACAATGGGAGCAATGCGCTTAAATGGTTGTTCATAACTAGGGAACCAAAACCACTTCAATGTCAACCAGAACCATATGAAGCCAGCTGGAACCAAACAAACTATGGCATCAGCTTAACCCAATATTAAGCCAGCTGGAACAAATTAAAGCCCACCGAAACCAGAGTTTTATTGACAGGAACCATTAGGAGCTTGCACAATGCGCTTAAATGGTTGCATAGCTGGCAAGCTTTCAGCCGGAACGAAAACAAGCTCACCCGGAACCACTACATAGCAGCCAGAACCACATGAAACCCGCCGGAACCAAACCAACAATGTTGCTCGACCAAATAAGGTCCTCAATGTTTCGGTTAAAAATACGTTCGGTTAGACCAAATTTTGAGAATTTACTGATTGATTGGGATGAAACTTCATAAATAAGCTTTTAACATAAATTGGAAGGACTCAGTGATATTTCGCCGAAATGGTTCACAGGAAGTGGCAGCTTCCATGGAAAATTTCTGTTATTTATTGTATAGTTTCTGTTCCTTTTCAGTTTTATTCCAACTCTCTTGACCACATGCTCTATAAGATAGCGGAACTTTGGCAGCGGAAAATAACAGATTACTCACCGAAAGCGGCAGCACTATCACTAAAGAGAATTTATTTTGTTATGTGATTAACAGTGGACATTTTTTATTCAATATGTATCACTTTTTTCCTTAAAATGGCAAATTGATTGATCTCCGAAGTAAAGGAACTCGGCATATGAAATCTTGTCTTGAAATATAACATAATATTCCGTCTTTCCACCATTTCTTTACGAATTACGAAGAAATTTGGGTAGTAGTATTGATCAGTGATTTTAAAGTAAGTTTTGGACAAAAATCTAGCATCTGTTCGTGTTGGACTGAACTGGCCATTTCATAACCATTTCTTATGAAAAATAGTATCTGCACATTTTACACGATATAAATATGTTTTAAACTGAAGGGAACTCGGCTATTTCTTAATTTTAATTTGAAAAATTTGCATTGCATACAGGGACAATTCGGAAAAAATTTAGAATTTTCACTAGAAATTTTTGATTTTCAGTTTTTGGCCAATATCTCAAAAACTTCTACAAGTAACCAATATTTTTGGTTGTTTTTAAAGTAGCCTAGGTCACACTGAGACTTCAAGGGAATTTTGGGGAAAATCTATGGTCTACAATTCGCTCTATAATTTTTTGATTTTCTGCGGCCATATACATAAGTCAGTTTCCGTCTTTGGCCAATATACATTATTAGTGTTCAAAATCTTATTTTAAATAGTTCGCTATGCGTCGAATTTCAGTTTGCGTCTGTGCATGTGGAACCGAATAGCGACACAAAGCAGGACTTTCGTGTAATTATTACAATATCATTTCATTGTTTATAAAAAATAATCACATAATCAATTCAGCATTTGAGATTGCAAGAAGTTTCAACGTTTTTAATTAGCAAACTGTCACTCAGTTCCAGCTATAATTTATCAATTATGCAATTTTAGAATAATTTTGTAAAATTGAATATACGCTAAACATAGACTGAATGTCCTTGCTTTTTTCTTTAAAATTACTCCAGGAGTATTGAGCATTACCACCAAAGGAAGTTTATTTGCGATTGTCCTTGGTCTTGGGTTGGCATCCACCATTAATGGTATGGTTTCAGATAATTCAGATTCCTGATAGCATCGTTTACTTTTAACTGAACATAAATCGTGCTTTGCGAATAATACTTCAGTAACTGCTCTCAATTTTACAGAGCTAAATTTAAGTCCTAGTCCTGCTTTGTTATAATTAAGAAAACCTGTTCGATGAAGATAGAAAATCAAAATCAAAAATTTATAGTGAAAATTCTAATCCATAAATTTTTCTCGAATTTTCCAAATAATCTCAACATGACCTAAGCTATTATAAAAACAACCAAAAGTATTGGTTACTAGTGGAAGTTTTTGAGATATTGGTTAAAAACTGAAAATAACTTAAATCGCCGCAGAAAATCAGACAATTCTAGTGAAAATTCTAATCCATAAATTTTAAAAATCCGAATTGTACAGATATCATTTTTTATGAGGACTGGTTATGACCAGTTTAGTCCAACACGAACAGATGCTAGAATTTAGTTCAAAACTTACTTTAAAATCACTGATCAATTCTTTTATCCAAATATCATCGTAATTCGTAAAGAAATGGCGGAAAGACGGAATATTGTTATATTTCAAGATTTCATTTACCGAGTTCCTTTACTTCGGAGATTAATCAATTTGCCATTTTAAGGATCACTTTTAATATTTTAGGTAATTACACAGGAAATTACACAACAAAATAAATTATCTTTAGTGATAGTGCTGCCACTTGCGGCGAGTAGCGTAAGCTCTTATTTTCCGCTGTCAATTTTTTGCTATCTTATATACAACATCTTGAGCACTGTTATTGCGCCCTTGTGGGCATTGTCTGCTAATTTGTTGAGATCTAATGGTGAGCGATTCTAGTACTTTCAGCAAAACCTGTTGATTTTCCAGATGCGATAGAATGGATTTTTTGAGTTTAATTTGGTTTTTGGTGCAATGAGAACCCTCACCATAATCGGTAGTCCGTCCCGGATCCTCAACTTCCCCTCACGGACCTGACAAATTACACACCGAGTTCCAATTGGCTCTGAGATCCTTAATAAGAACCTTTAAATCAAAGCTAAAGTTTTGCTTGATTCAAAAACGTAAATATATAGTCTTTCTGTTTTTTTGGTAGTATTAATCACAAGATTTTTAATTTATTGGCGTTGTTAAATAACCCATTAATACAAAACAGTTGTTAAAGTTTATTTACAAAATTACTGAATCAGAACTTGAACACATAAAAATTTTATATTTCTTTATAACAGTTCCTGTAATACACATAAGACATAAATAAGTATTTATGTATATTGTAAAAATGAAAATTATTAGTTTTTGTCGAACGCATAGTAGTTTTATACATAACTGATAAAATAAATTATTACTACTCTACTGAATAACTAGTTTATTGCAAAATACAATAAATTGTATGAATAATCAGCTCATTCTACACAGCCGCCGCTCCAATCAATCACAAATCTTAACCTTAAGGTGTGGAGATGTTTGAAATATGTCTACAAAGGCAGTCTAATCTAAACTCTATGAATAATGTCAGACTATTAATCATGTAACGCATACGGGTCGAAGATACGAGCACGTTATCTAAAAATTTTAGTTTGGATTTATGAGGGGGTTGAAGATCTGTCCAAATTACATATTTATACAATAAATTTATGATTTTTGTTTCGGTTATTGATACTTTCACTATCTATGTTTGGGTAGATAGTTTTACCAAATTTTATGTATTTAACCATAAACAGTACGATAATTAGCAACGGTGTCCGTCTTGTCGATTTTAGTGTAGGAGATTTAAATGATTTGGCTTAGATAATGTCGTTGTGGTCTCTGAGAAGCGTATTTACTTTCTTATATAACAAATTTCGAGTAACCTAAATATTAAAACGTTACAATTTCTATAAAATGAGTGTTACTTTTATTTTTAATTCAAGTGATTAAAAAAATAAAAATAAAATAAAATGAAAACGAAAATAAATACACAGAATGTAATAATAATCTTAAAGATTTATATCTTATATAGAAAATCCACTATGTGGTCTAATTTAAACATAAATAAACGATTTATTTTTATAAATATACACCAAGATTTTATATTACGAGTGGTAGAACGCGTAAGTGTTGTTGTGACGGGGTAATACAAACTTGTCTTATTTACAATTTAATTAAAATAAATCCTTTATTATATTGCATAAGACGTTAAAAGCAAGATATACGAGTATATATAACACTAATGGTGGTGATGTTGCCAACCATGTGGTGTTAAATGGGAATATATCGCAATGTGCACGTTTTATGTAAATATAATATTACTTTCTACATCTGCAATGACATTAGTCAAATGGGTTTTGTTATGGCATGCGATATGCGCTTATTCGTCGTAGCCACGGTGCAGCCATAATAACCGTACGTGTTTCAAAAATGAGAAAATCGTGTCATGCGAAAGTAAGTAGAATAGCACGAAATCTGTGACAAGACAGATTAAAATTACGGACCTAGATGAATGTTAGCTTATATTCCTTTTCTAATATCGGCTCAAATGCCTACGACCTAAATTAGATGCCTTAACAATTTGGAACGATATACGCAAGCTATCAAGTAGGCCGAAGAAATAAGTATCAAGTTTTTAATAATTTGATGTCGAGTTGAATGCATAATTAGAACATTACTCAAATTGGAAAATGGTCAACATGCATGTGAATAATATTTTACGGAAGACGTACGTTAATATTTCTTACTTTTTTTCTAAATGTGTATGCAAATTAAAAATAACAATTTTTTGTCTATTTTTGCTTCTATGTTGACAAAATGACTAATTTATGACAAGTCACATTGGTATCTCAAACGACTCGTCCAATGACAGTCCAGGTTGGACGACAAGTGTGTGGCACGTAATATATTTTTCCTTTTTCATGACAATGGACGCTTCCAGGTCGTGTGGGTAACTGCAGCAGGGTAACTTTCGAATTTCAAAATGAAACTTGGCACACCGATTAAGCCCAATTTGAGCTAATTAGTGCTCACGGCTAATTAGTGCTCAAAATTGTTCATTCAACGGTCTTTGTTGTTCAACGGAATTGGGTCAATTCTGGATTAGCACAAATTCAGCCACTATATTCTTCGGATGGCAATGAACATACCTGATAGGAATATGCAATCAGAAGTGCCAACTTCATTGCTTCATTGCTTTGTAGAACATTTTTTGTCAGAAAATTGTTCATTCAACGGTCTTTGTTGTTCAACGGAGTTGGGCCAATTCTGGATTAGCACAAATTCGGCCACTATATTTTTCGGATGGCAATGAACATGCGTGACAGGAATATGCTATCTGAAATGCTTATTCTTTGATTTTATAATAAGTTATTTTATTTTTTAATTTGTTGTTCAACAAAAATATTATTGAACGGTTTACATCTGTATTTTGTATGTGCAATATAGTATCTTTTAGGGGCTAATTTGTTTTTCCTCAATTTATTAATGAAAATTTATAAAAATCATATTTCTATGATAAGCACAAATTTCGTCGGTGGAGCTGCTTTTGTGAAGTTTTAAAATTAGGATTAAATTATTTCTGGTTTTTTCTAGAAATTGGGTTTTATTTTTTTCGTCTTTCAGGCGAAATTTAAATTTTCTTTTCCCGTTTTTTCAGCTCCTGGACTAGCACTAATTTTTTCCCGTGAGCACTAATTAGCACAAATTGGGCTTAATCGGTATGCCAAGTTTCATTTTGAAATTCGAAAGTTTCCCTGCTGCAGTTACCCACACTTCCAGGTCCCTTGCTATGATTAGTGAAATCATCGCCAATTTGATATAAAAATTTCAAACAGCTAAACATTTTCATAACGTTGAAATACATATATAATATAAATTTATTGTTTCCTTATTTTTGTTGACAAAATTACACGTTTCGAAAATTCATCGATGGATCTGGTGTTCTATTATCCTTTGTTATCATATCTGCTGGAACTCACATGCGGTATCTTCTAATAAGCTACCAATTGGTGGTAAGCTTCTGGTTGCAATATCGAGTAATCACTGTTTGAATTTATTTTGTGTTCCGCTTCTGGTGTTTGAAATTAAGGAAAGTTGTTTGAAACTTTGCAATAAGAGATCGATATCAAACAAGTTTCGATTATATCGACTCACCCATTTTCTAATGACATCATAACATACTCTTTCGGTATCCAGTCGTCCTTTCCAGAAAACATGCCTAGATTTTCTTGGCCCCTATCCCAGGTCCAAACGCGACAATGCACAAATTTTAATTGTATAAGATAACTATTCCAAATTCGTGTTACTCAAAGCCTTACGGGAAGCTTCGGCCTCGTCATTGTGTCAGTACGTCGAAAATAAGGTATTTACTATGTTTTCTGTTCCTGAATCCGCAGTGACGGATAATGGAAAACAATTCATATCTAAACAGTTCCAGGAACTATTGCAGAAGTATGGAGTTACTCATGTTCGTACACCTGTTTACTCACCACAAGGCAACTCGTCCGAACGGGTAAACTGTACTGTCTTGTCTGCTATCAGATCATACCTGAGCGATAGTCTTGCTGAATGGGACATCCTGTTATCAGAAATTGCTTCCTCGTTGAGAAATGTAATTCATTCTTCTACTACCTTTTCACCACATTATTTGGTATTTGTTCAGCAGACTATAAACTTCGCCGAAACCCGATCGATTAAACATAGTTCGGGATAAAGTCCTGCATTATTTGAAAGTGTTGCATCGGTCATTACATACTCGGCAACACATGTTCCAACCTGGACAAGCTGTATTCGTTAGAACTTTTCCTCAGAGCGATGCTTCGAATAAATTTTTAACAAAATTACTGCAATAATTGACCGAAGGATTGCAAATGTGGCATATGCGATTAGGGATTTGTATGGAAAAAAACTGGGGACATACCGATACCACGGCAAAGACATTAGAGCCTAACAATCCCACTTTTGTTCACATGATTCGCCGGTGATTCAAAACTTTTGGATGGATGCAATATTGACACCCAACGTAGGCCTGCCCCCTAGGGGGTTCTCCAACCAGCGGCCCATTATAATAATCATATTGCTTCCACATCGGAAGATGTATAGTGGGTTCTAAGAGTTGCATCTCATTAATAAATTTCCTATGAGACAACACCGAATCGGGATTAATTCGAAGTCTGCTCCAAGAATCTTCCCAAGCCGTACAGCTCGCAATCAGCTCGTTAATAGATGTAAATCGTCTATCAATTAATTGATACTGCAGCCCTCCACGCATGTTTTGCATGAGAATTTATATGAGTTTTACTTCTGTCTGCATTGTAGTGACATACTTCAAACCTGATGGTAAAATTCTACAAATGACTCTCTGGGTAATTGCTTCTTAGTTTCGACTGCACGTCGAATTTTAATCTGATCGCTTGCCCTGGAATCTGTCGGTAAATTGTCTCTTTAAGTCCCACCATTATATGACTGGCTTATGTCGCCTACACGCCCAGTACCATTGCAATGCTACTCCTTTTAGTACGCAGCTCATATCAGTAAGCAAACTCTACTTCGATAGATTTAACGATTTCGCTACTGTCTCTAATTGGAAGAAAAGCCTATCAACGTTTGGTCCTGTGGTTGAGCCATCATAAAATAAGCCACATCACATCGATGGAGTATTCGAGATTCAGACGGATACCGACTATAGTTGGATTATTTTATTTAAAGTTACCAGTAGATAGTATGATCCCCGCGGTTGTACTAGTAGTGATGTGAATTAAGCTAAACGATGTCGGGATTATCTGGGCATAAGATATGTTTTTTGGTATACTAGAAGAAAGAATCTGTTTTGATGCCATTGCATGTAGTCCTGAAGCGATACGTGGGAACGTTTTTGGCAAGGTATTAATCAATCATTATTATGAAACGGCTCGGAATATGTCACATGTGGAATGGTTTTATGCTGGATTGCTTGTGGTCTAATACTATTTGTGAAATTAGGTAAGTTAGCTATTGGGTTTAAATATCCTGCGGATGCATGAATCGATTGTGCAGGTGGCTCGATGTTAGACCATTGCATATGAGTTGGTAAGAGAGTTGGTTGAACGATAGGGTTATTAATTTTATCATTTACTTGAGATTCTAACACATTCTGTCGTTGGTCTAATGCTAACAGCTGCTATGATAACATATTACATTTTTCAAAAACAGATTCCAACAAAGTGGTTTGCATAGCATCGTGCTGTTTTCTAGCTAAACTTTCTACTTGAGCCTGATCGAGTAATTCTTCCAAGGTGGTACTTCGCTGGGCTCGTTCTGATGGAAAGGGATCTGAATCACTGTTAGCATCCTCCACTTGTATGTTATTGGTCGGGTCCTCTTGATTAATGTTGGGGGGAATAACAACATCGGTGTAAATGCCTTTTGTTGATTCAATTGATTCATTCAATTTGTCGTGGTCTTCCAAATAAATTTGTAAGCTGGACTGTAATTCTTAAAGTCTGTGAAGACCTTTCGAGCACAATCTTCATAGGTCGGGGATTTAATTGCACGGTTTAGACAATTAAATATATGCAACAAGCGCGATTTGCACTGATAAGCTACTGTTGAATTATCTTTCTCCTACTTGAGATGCGTATTCTTCTCATTCAAGGCTTGTGGGGGTTCTCCAGCGGGCAGAGTTTGATGAAAATCACCTCCAATCACAATCGCTTTGTCTCAAACGAAATATCGATCTTTATTAGTTCGCGAAGAAGGAAATCAATGCCGTGAAAACCGTGAATTTTTCCATCACGATAAGAGAAACCTTTTCTCAATGTTTCTACATCTTTCGATGTTTGTTTGATATTCGAAACAGAGTTGTCGACCAAAGGAGCAGAAAGCTTGAACCCGCTATAAATTGCTCTTCCTCCTTTCATCAAGCTACAAATCAAAAGCTGTGCTTGAAAATATCTGCTGATGAAGATTTGAGTCGCTAATGTGACGAGCGAAATTGTATGATGTAGTCGCGTCAAAAACCGAGAAATCAACGCTCATGTATTCACGAATCTTTTCCCATTGACTCAATGGACTTGCCGGAGCACATTAAATACAAATTAAGGTGGCGCATTTGAGGTGGCGTTTGGAAAATCAACCTTTGATCAGAAGACAGCAATTTGCGATGGCATGGTGCCTCCTTGTATGTTGCTTATTTGTTGTCGTCGACAGTCTTTAGATAAGCTTAGTTCCCATTCAAATAGACTTTTTTCTTGAATTACATCTGAAACTCCCGGGTTGCCACTCAGAAATTACATTTTTATCACGTTTCTTGACAAGCGTGGAAATTTTTCTCAAATTAGCTGCTTTCCAGAACCCGTGTTTCGTTTTAGCTATTTCCCTTAATCATAACGATGTCTTGTAAAATATTTTCAGCGAATTGTTTTTCTTTCGGTGAATATTTTCGTTCCACTGTTGAAAACGGCAATGGCGAAATTTTTGTTGTTAACGGAAATTTTTTAATCATTTTTGTAATTTTTTTTTCAAATGCAAGCAAGTTTCATCTATATCTCCACTACATCTCCATTTCTTAACGATTTATGATGAAATTTGGTTCTAGATTGATTTTGGGTTGAAACATGAATTTTAGATAGCGAGTAAAATAGGCTCTGAGATGCTTTTTGAAGGAAATTCTTATGATTGGGTATGCTGGAGAGACCATATTTTCATTGGAAGTCTATAAATATTTTGATATAATGCTATAATATGTATGTCCACTTCTTTATAAGTAAATATAAAAGTAGGGTTGAGTTTGAATTTTGGATTGAAAAACTGCGAACCTAAATCAAAATTAAGGAAGATTATCGTTTAGAGTAGGATTTTGATCTTTTGCGGCCAATTATTAAGTTTCAGATTATATGAAATATCTCTAAAACTCCCACATAGTTAAAAAATACATTCCATTGCATATTTTTAATAGCTACTACGCATACTACACAGAAAAATGGAGAAAATTTATCGTTCAGAATTTGATCTATGCATTATTGAGTTTTTGCGGTCAAATAAGTTCTTTTCAGTTGGTGGCCAATATCTCAAAAGCTCCCACAGGTAACCATTACGTACGATTGTTTTTCTAACAGCTAACCCCATGAGACTACTTGGGAAATTTGGGAGAAATTTATCGATCAGAATTTTTTAAGTTTTACGGCCAAATAAAATATTTTCAATTTCTGGTGTCCGCTTTTTGAGATATTGGCCAGAAACAGAAAAGCGAACTTAGTTAGAATTCTAAACTATAATCTGTCTTAATTTTTCATTTAGATTCGCACGTTTACAATCCAAAATTTAAATGCGACCCTATTTTTTATATGCTTGTAAAAAAGTGGGAGTTGCCTTGCCATCGTCAACTCATTTTAAAATTAAATTAGCCGAGGCCTCTCCAATATAGTAAATTATAAAAATTTCCTTCAAAATGCATTTTAAAATTCATTTTAATCGTGTAGAATGGACAGATACCAGAACTTTATCTAAAATTTATTTTTCAAACTCAAATCAATCCTAGAATCCAAATTTCATAATGATTGGTTATAAAATGGCAAAATTGAGTGCAGCATTAACAGATCTTAAAATTTTGTACACACTTTAGAACCCCTTCCTACTACCCCAATGTCATTATAATTCGTTAATAAATGACAGAGATAGATGGGACATTGTAAAATTTCAAAATTCCATATACCGAGTTTCTTTACTTCAGGTGCAAAAATTTCGTTTACATGTAGCACTGAGTTTATGTTTTGTTGCCAATTAGTTAAAGTAAACTTTCAACTTTGCAGCTTCATCACGGTTTTGTTCAATGTGGGCAATATTTGTTTTGTGTATCTTCGGTGAACATGCCAACATGACAACAAAGCCACTCTTTACATGCACAAATTAAAATTATAACTATTATTGATTTCGTCCAAACCTGTTTCCATATTTGTCTGATATTTCAATTCCGCGTAAAAATGGATAATCTCTACAGGTTTAATAATTATGGTAGCTTTCCTCCAATTGTAATTTATTTACTTGTCGGCATCAATTATCGAGGACTCAGAAAGACTAACTAGTAGTCCAATCGAAATATTATTATGCTCCAATCTCGGTGTTCCTAAACACGTCAATTTTAATTCTATAAATCTGGTCACGTCAGTGATGAATAATGTTTGATTTTATAAATATCTTTATTACGCACGTTTCTTACATTTTTTATAACGACTATACATCCAATATATAAATTTGCTACGGTGCCATTATGTACATTCATTAAAATAACGTTACACACATCAACGCTACTATAAATTTGACAACAAAAAAAAATAAAAATTCTACCTAAAAAATATGATCAACGATTTGAATGACTTAACTCAAAAATTCTTATAAATCTCAATAAATTTTCGCCAAAACTGCTTTCCAAGTTTATTGACCCAAAACAAAATTTGCTGATGTCCTTCAAAACTCTCGCGTCTCAAAATTTAATCGAATTTCTAAATCTCGACCATAACATAAACACAATATCGAATTATTTTGTTATTTATTGTATTCGGTTATAAAATAAAAATCCATCAAGAGTCAACGACTTTAAGAAAATTATTGTTTCTTATAAATACAATAGATACTCTGCAAGTATCAATCAATCCTATAGCAGATATCTATTTGAGTGGTCGGTGCCTCTGACTATCCATCAATCACCGAGTTTATTATTTTCACACTGTTAAGATAGAAACTTGGTGCAGATCGACTATACGTCAGCCAACCGACTTTCTTTGTGTGGTTTTAAAAGTGTTTTGTTGATGTGTATGTCTAAGTACTCGTACTGTACATAAGATGTGTGATGTTTTTACAGTTAAACAAACTTTTTATTTCTTAATAATGGTATTCTGGGTATTTTACTTATTTTTCTTAGTTACTTACGTCTTATGTCATAATCAGAATCAAAATGTCCAAAAAAAATGTTTGTAACAAAGTCACGATATTTTACGCAAAACGATAAGCGCGGTTGGGTTTTAATAAAATTTCCTAGAACTATGGATAACATATATATGTAAATGTTGTATATTATGTAGTTTATGCTCCATGGCAGGGTAGAGCAAATTTACTGGATTTAAGATTAATATTTTTTTCGGACTATCCATTAGCGGTTTGCTTTTAGGTACTGTATTATGACGTAAAATTTAAAGGCGAATAGTAAATTGAAACACACAAAGTTGTTTGCGGCTTTATGCCAGTAGATATAATTTGTGGTAAAATTTGTGTTGTATCTAAAAAGTTCTATCATAATAGTTCGGCAAATCAGAGAAATTTGCTATGGTCAATAATTTTTTATCTTTAAACTCCTTTAAAAGGCAATGTTTTTGCTACGCTAAATTGAGATGAGTAATCACGACTGCGTCGTTAATAGTTAGTAAACATTTAGAAGTCATCAACCACATATATGTATAAGTGTTGAAAGAAACTCTCAAAAAATTATTGAACAAATTCGATTGAGGATTCAAGTGAAATATATTCAAAAAAAATCCCAAATTTATGCGTGCAACAAATGTTCTCAATAAAAAAACATCTAACAAATGATTTGAAACGAAAATTTCAATATACGATAGTTTTCATCTCAAAGAGTGTTTCAAAAAAGTTTGTGGTAAAGAATATAAATTTTATTAATTAATTGCTTTGTTTGTATTAGCTGCCGATAGGTTGTATCTGGAGCATCCAATTTTCTGTGTCAAAACTAGGCGCAGTATTTTCTATTTATTATCTATTTATCTGGCTCCGCTAACGTGTGCCGCTATCCATTTCAATAGGAAATTTGAAAATGCCTTTGTTTTCTACAACCCTTAAACCATAACAAACTTAATTTCCCATTCAGAACTCAATAGCCCGCTATTCAGCTGTCAATTAGCCCTCTTCGTAGATTTTCGGAACTACTCATGCTGTGGTTTCTTAACAGGACAAACGAATCGAACGATTCCTGGAGTCGACAAAACTCCAATTAAGACAAGTTTCAATTAAGAAAAGTGTTCAACAAATTTCAAAATATTGACATGTAGGTAGATTTTCTGAAATGCTCCTGATATAATCTCTTAACGGGATAAACAAATCGAACAAAGCCTGGGGTCAGCAAAGCCTCAATTAAGTTAAGATTAAATTAAAAAAATTGTTTAGCAAATTTCAAAAAAATTTACATGTGGGTAGGTTGTCTGGAATGCTCATGATACTCTCTTATTAACGGAACAAACAAATCGAACAATTCCTAAGGATCGGCGATATAAATAACCGGCGCAAATCATATTAAAAAACTGAATTTTGGATTCGAGAATTGTTTAGGTGCGTTTTGGAATTTCAATTTATGAATTTTTTATTTTGGAATTATAAAAATGAAGTTTCGTAAATAAAAGTCTCCTGCGAACGTTAGGCCCTAAAAAACTTAGGTTTGACGTAAATAAGTACAACTGTAACCGTATGTTAGAACTTAGAGCCAACCCATCGGCGAAAAATAGTTTCATTTTACTGAGAAATTTCTTCCTGGTGTGAGTAGTTTTAATTGGAGCTTTGGGTTACAAATTTTTTTTACCCTGCGGGTACAGCAGTGACCTATACACACAAAACCTTGGATATTCATTAGTTCTCTTCTGCGAGCGAAAAATTTTGTCAACCTCTCTTTAAATTATTTGCTTAGGTGATCGCGACTTATTGTTTCCAATGAGGGCTGAGACCTTTATCAATGATTCGCACAAACTGGTTACGCACTGCAGAGCCTCAAATGTTATACTGGTAGCTGTTTGTTGTATCGATTGTAAAACACGGATGTTGGATCCGGTTTCTCATGACCGGTTTCTCATGAACTAATCGCGAGATTAAATCTGTGTACGCACAGCTTTTTGTGTCGCATATTTGATGATGAAATCGTAAATGAGAAAGATGAGTGCGTTTTGCTGCAAACGTCTAGTCGTTTTCAATGAAATGCCTTTCTTCGATCAAAAAATCGACAACAGTAGTTTATATTCGGTCTGAAACCCAAAGTGGCACCCGTCGTTGTATCGCAGAAAATTTTTCAGAGCGAACAGCAATGAGGGAACCTATGTATATCACTGGGTTTGCGGTTAGTTTTTGTTGGTCTTCGTAAATGACGCTCGATACGTCCAATGGCCCACGAAGGGTTTCCAGCTGTTTTACGAATTAGCCTTACCAAATAACTGCTCCTAGGAGTGCTAGCAGAACGTGGCTTAGAAACACCAACCCTTTCGGGATCAACGAACATTTTTCGAGCTTAAGCCGAACACCGTACTCAAGAATGCTCTTCAATGCCTCGAAAAGATTGTCGTGATGGTCTTTCTCATCCTTCTCTCAACAATAAAATTGTCAATGAAAGGAAAAGTGCCATTAGCTCCGCTTATCATTGTGTCGATTAATTGTTGGAAAATGGTAGGTGTCTGTCTTCACACCCGGTTGAAGATAGTTTACTAAAAATAGTTCACAATAACTGTTGATCGATTCAGCTGCTGCAAAAGGTGTTCATTGTGAATATTTGGTTTTGTTTCCGCCTTCAAAGTTAAAAATGCCTTCATTTAGTTGCACAAACTCTGTGAATCAATGAAAAGCGATTGACATTTTTGCTTTATTTCCTCGTTAATTGTGTGATTATTTTTTGTTTAATTTTATTGCAACCGCCGCAATGGGCACACTTCTTAGATTCAGACCTTTCATCGAGCACGTCCAAAATTGAATTTGCGTAACACGCACCGCCGTCTTCTATAAGGTTGTGTAATTTCAACCGTGCCCTAAATTTTCCAATGCCTGCGATCCTAGCATGGCATCCACTTGCTCTCGGAGATAATCGTCCAGTCAGATCCGAAAGCGAGCTGCAATTTCAATTTCGAGCTGTCGATTGGTGGTTCATCAAACTTTCGGGTCGAATCTGTTAAAGCGTCAACAGCAAAGTCTCGTCATCGATTGAAATTTCGTCCTCCACGGAAACGTCGTGCCGAAGCCACTGACTCACAGTAACGTGGCCGTGGTGTGGTCGACCTGCTTGCCGTCAAAACAATATTTTTTTTTCGAAAATGAATTGCCCCACAGTTTCGACACGAAAACTTCGCTTTTTCTGTGCCTCCTATTTTGTCTGTTCGACATTTAGGCTGCTTAATTTTATTGGAATATAGACGACAACCCGCAATATCAGTTTGGGGACCACTTCAGCATAAGCTCCAGATGCTTCGTGTTGCATCTCTTGCATGCCCAACTTGGTAAAAAGTTTCTCTAGCGTATGAGCGTCCTGCGGTTTGTTGCAGTTTAGCGATGTCGAACTATTCGCATTTCAGTCTAGGAAAAGTCGTATTGACAAACTTGTGATAGCCGAGAGTCAACAAATTCACGTTCTGTGGTGTTATCATTATCGATTTTTTTTTGTACCAAAAAAAAAACAGTTAATGAGTTTTACGCGTGAAATTTAGTAATCCTCGCCACCACTATTATGATCTTGTGGAAGGATGCTTAAATAATACTCATATGGTCTCGATATTCGATTGATCTGTTTATTTAATGATTATTGCGTCCGTTCAATTCCGTGGTGAGCCTCAACTGTTTTTATGTATCGGTAGACGGCCTACTCTTATCTACCTGTACTACCACCTCATAACATATCTATGTTGAGAATGAGAATTAAAATTTTTCATTTTTATTGACGAGTGCTATTTCGACTGCTTTTGTAAACACTTGTCCAATTAACACATAACCAAAAGCCTCATAACAAACTATTTTAGTGTCCCAATTTTAAAAGGACACCAACGACCAGCTAATTGATAACACTTTGCATAATCAAATGGAAAAATCCAAACGCCATTATCCGCCACAATATGTAGTAAAATCTATTGTAAATCCAGAATGAAATACATAATGTTAATACATAATGTTTATTTAGTTTAATGTTTATTTAGAGACACAAAGTAGTTCTGGCAATAAGCCAAACATTATAACAACAACACTTTATCAAAAAAACACCAGCGGCTAGCCCATTCCTTGTTTACTTGCAACAAATTCACGTTTATTTTTTGTGTGAGCTCTCTGTGCTGCAATTTATGTTTTTGTTTATAACGATTTTTGCACAAAACTAATTTTTTTGCTTAGTTCGTCTGCACAATACATTATTGTATGTTATAGTTGTTGGTTAGTTTCTTCCACCTAATGGAAATGGAATTTCGTATATTATTATTATTATTGTTATTTCTTCAAATTGGTACACACACACACAGCAACAACATCTTATTATTAAGAATACGAAAAATTTTAATAAATAATATTGCTATAAGAAACTGGTTTCTTTTGTAGTTTTCTTTAGACGTTGTTATATCATTTAGCAGGTTTCGAATACTATAAAGTCTTCGTTCCTTTGTTGTGTATACATAACGAGACCATAATATACGAGAAGATTCATATATCGGTGTTTTATGTTCTGCGATAAATGAACACGATATGAATCCAATTCTGCACATATTAATAATGCACCGCAATTTTAAATTGTCACTTTTGTGCCACTGATTATATCGCCCTCACCGCGCGTACTACATAGGTAACTTTAATTTATGTTTTATGTATTTTGCACATATTATCACTACATAAAAACGACAAAGCACATAGTACGTAAATTATTAATGGGTGACCTTAGGCTAAACGTATTCATAAAAATTTTGCACTACATTATGCATTTGTGCATTATAAAAATAATAAATAGGTTGTATAGTAGAATGAGCCTGTTCTATAAATTATTCATAAACTAACTCTATTTCTGTAAAAAATACTGCTTGCATGTTGTCAAAAATCGTCAAGAATCGTGAGACACAACATCGATCAACGTCACTGCATAAACTGCAAATTATATATGTGGTTGCAAACCATATGTACCATTAATTAATGATAGTGCAGGTCATTAATCAATCCACACATTTTATAAACGATCTTTAAGACGTTTGTAATGTGTAAATTGCCCGCATAAGTTCATGAACATCGCATTATTACGATTTGCAACAATTTATCTAGTTTTGTGTAAGTAACAGGTTTACGAATTGATAAATGTGTGGAGGTATATCAGCCAAAAATGGTTAAACTACTTTATAACTATTAAATATACGTGATTCCGCTTAAGTTTATGAAAATTGACCGTGAAAGAATCCAATAACAAATCAATTAGAAATATAAAATAAATTAAATCAAACCTTTTTTGGATAATAAAATATCATTCCGGGTTAATTTACCTGAAAATAGATTAAAAAAATATTTTTACTAAATATTTAGAAAATGTTTGATTGGTTTAAGAAAATAAATTATCAATTCAATCAAAAATAATATATTTTTTTTTTAAATGGGAGTGAAATTTTTATTTTGATTATAAGAGATGATACTATTAGTTGATGTACAGTGAGTTACAGTACAAATGGTCCACCCTTAATAAAATAAAATTAGTGAAAAATTCTTAAAAAGTCAAATAGGGTGAGAAACAATATTTTTATTTATTCTAGTTTTAATAAAACAAAAAATTTATTAATTCAATATCAGTAACAACAATAAATAACACTTTCAGGAAAGTAAATTAAAAAACCATATCACAATGAAAATGGTCCATGGCATTTTACAGAGTTAAAATGTATAGTATAACAAAAAAGTCTTAAGACTACTTCAGTATTTTGTTGGAAACCAACCGATAATAAGGGCCTTTTTAAATCATTTTTATTGGTTATATTACGTTTCCTAATTTCACACTCCAATTTATGCCATACATTTTTAATTATATTTAAATCAGGCGATTGTGGTGGACTGGTGGTGGTTTGCTTATTCAAGGGCAATTATACAATTACCATTCTCGTACAATTCCAACCATGTGCTTGGGATAATTATCTTGATAGAAATGAAAAGTATCTATAATACCCAGTTTATCAGCACTATGTTTTAAATTTTCTTTTAATTTATTTATTAGTATTTGTCCATGTTTCCATCAATAAAATGAAGTTTCCCACTTTAGCCGCCGAACACGCACTCCAAACCATCATATCACCGCCACCATATCTAACTGTGGACGCAAACAGTGTGGATAAATTTCTTGGTTTAGTTTTCGCCAAACGCTTCGATCTCCAACCTAACCTTTCTATTTTTCTCACTAACGAAGAGAAGCCCTTCTCTACTACCATGTAAACAACTTTTGCGTAGGACTCTTCGAACCGTTTCAGCATTGCAATTAATTTGTAGATGTTGCTTTACCATATTTTGTATTATTTGATTTTTTAGAAATTTTACACGATTTTTTTTTATTAAGGGTGAACCATTTTCACTGTGACTCACTGTAGATATTTTAAGTCATATACGTTTTAATTACACTCTATAAAAAATGTTCAATTTATAATTGAACATACAACTATAAAGTCTAGTAACTCTCGTTCTTCTTGAATTGGTGCCTCCTAAAGAATACACATAACTATTGAGAATTGTCTTCGGAATTTAAAAAAACAAGTGTTTTCAAAAACATTCTTAATCACTTCTCGAGTTTATTAAGCCATTTTTAGCGACATTTTACTAACTCTAAATAGCCCCTTATTGCAAGACAGCGGGCACGGATCATTCGATGAAAACGAGCAACTCAGCAAACGTGTCGCACTTTATCTAAACTGAATTTAGAAGGACCAAATTTTGATACAGTGATTATTATGAGTAATCGTTAAGTGATTAAATAAAAATATTGAAACCTAAAGACTGACGATCAGAATCCGACAAAACGAAAGATACTTAAACTTAATCGGCGAAATTTTTCACAATGCCAAGCAGCAAAAACCACAAACAAAAGTGAGGAATCATATCGTATTAATTGTTATTATTCTACCCAGACCACTACTCCGACGGACCAATTTGAAGAAGTCCGTCATAACAATCGTAATCCTGTTGCAGACAAATTCTCAAATAGCGTAATTGAAATTATAATGGTTCCTAAGAGGTGATCGTCAAATGCGATTGTTGGTGTGCATAAAATAAGTTTAATCAAAGTTTAGGAAAAATTTAACATTTCTACGTACAGTGTGACACATTTTCTAAAGAAATATTATGTTTGTTATAGTATAAGCAGAGACAACCTAAAAGAGATATTTCATCCTTTGTGAACGTAAAAATTTAAACTGCGTGTTCGTTTTCTGTAAATAGCCGCATACAATCAAAAATATTTTGTTTTTGCGTATACGTATACGCAGTTTAACGAAAAATCACAGGTATAACGATGACATTTGAATTAACACAAATAAATTTTGATGTAAGTTTTAGTTTCAATGAAAAAAACATTTAGGCGAAACATACAGTGGGTCACAGCCAAAATGATGCAAGCATTTTTTTTTTGTTTTTTAAGTAAATATCCCAAAAACAATTATAAATATTTATTTTTAATTTACATTTATTATAAGCTTCAGTATTAACCGTTAATTTCATAAAGCAAAACAAATAAAACATTTCAATTTATAACAAAATAGTAACAAAAATCAAAATTTCTACGTAAAACATTCATCCATTACAAAATTTGGAATTTTATATAATTCAAACTCTTTGAGTACGAGACGTTTAGGCCATGTACTGGATGAAATAGCATAATGATAACTATCGTCTGGAACACTTATCCTGAATGACGAAGGATCCCTGCTGACACCATTGATTGGTTTTGGTATTAGTCTTTTAAAATTAACGTTGGATATCGTGATTTTATGTTGAAGAAACTTTGAAATTGAGCATCCTTAATTTCATTAGGTACTCTACTGACAAATATAAATCTTTTAGGATTGACTATCATGAAATCAGTCTAGTTATTTCTCGAATGTATTAAATCAATAAATGTCGTTGACGTATCGAATATAACAATGTTATTTGCAGGTTGTTGATGCAACATCAACTGCTAGTACATTGTCGGTTATCATATCATTGATGTAGTAGGTAGTTCAAGTACTACACTTATGACCTGAATGACCGGAAGGAGTAATATATCGGGCGATCGGGTGCTACATGTACTAAGAATAAAATCATAAAATAACGAATCTCCCACATTTGTGTTCGTGCTTTCGCAGAGTATCGTGTGAATGCACATCGCTTCCCAAGATGACTCCAGTTTTCCAATTCCTATAATTTCAGAGAGGATCCATCGCAATGCTAACCATCAGTAAAAAATATTTAGATTAAGTATATTTAACAAGAATACAAGAACGAATTTGTGCTTTTTTCATGTGAAATTATTCTCTTGGGCATAACCCGCTCTATTTTGTCTATTTCATCATCAGACGATACGTTTAACCAATTAACGCTACCCCTTGCCATTTTATTCCTAGCAGACTGGAGGCAATAAGTTAGCATGCTTGAGTAAACACCTCGGATTCTTATCACTTATCTCTATGATAAATTCTTTCATGACGGTTACCTTATCATTGGTGTCACCATTCTGCCATAATCGTGACTTTGCATTAAAATCACCCGTGATTATGATTTGATAGTGTTAGGTCATTCAAAATGTTTTGTGGTGTGATTACATATAACATTGGTAAAATTTAGCTATTTTTGATCTAACTTCAACCATCGAGCAATACATATATAAGAGAAATCAAGTAGTGCAAATTTTATAAGCCAATTTTTCCGAGGTTAATTTTATTTTATAGTTTTAATATATTTTTCTCTCTCTCTCTGGCACTACATCCCATCAAGGGATTTGGCCGCCTCATATGAGGTTTCATAATCATATTTTCATTTCGGATAATGAGTGATTAATCCATTGATCCTAAACCAGCCGTGCAATTTTTTCCTTGTCACCACCGGGAATCGAACCCGGGACCTCCGGTCGCTGGAGCAAGCATGCTAACCACTTTGCCACCGGGGCGGCGCCTTTAATCGTTTTTCGTAAATACTACATTTTTTCAAAATATTTGCCGAAAACGAAAAAACTCCTATTGAGGATGCTTGGCAATATATTTACATATACAAATTTAATTTTACACAAATTTATATTTACATATACAAATTTAATTTTTTTTTCTATATTTAATCCATATATACGTATCTTATAAACATATCGGCATAGTTATTTTATAGTTCATTGTTCTTGTTAGGCCTATACAGATTGCCAATAGTAAAATAGATTAACCTCGGAATCTCTACATGAGTCCTCTTATGTATATTTTGCTTTATGCTTCAATGCGGGTCGCAGTACTGTGATTTGAAGACCTCTTGACCACCGCATTAAGCATGCCAATTGCTGCATGTGTATTATCATCGTCTCCGGTGATAATACGTGCCTACGTGACCCTGCCTTCTACACTAACACCGCGTAGGGTTGCTTGCACTTGTTTGTATGCAAGGTAAAAAGAAAGAAAGATATGAAGTTCTGAACATTGCTTGATCTCGTGTCACACCACTTTTGCTTATTTACCTGTATATTTTTCAATTTGCAGATACTTGAACAGTTGGTTGACATAAATTGTCTTCACATCATTAGGTTCTATGTCATTTTATACACGGTACACATACTTCAATGCTTTTTAGCATTTTTACAGCAGGCACATTTTGGTGCCTCTGTCTTTTTTGGACAGACCTTCTGGTCATATCCAGAATAATGATAGTGTTCTCAAATTTGATCTTTTTGTATACTAAATTTTGCGATGTGCCCAAATGCATGACATTATTTGAAGCTCCTTGTGACCCTAATAAAATTTTGCACTGTACATGAGGATCAGCCAATATATATTCTGTGATCTTTTCAATGACCCAGTTGACCATCACGACATCTTTTGACTCAGTTTTGAAACTGTGTTTTCGTTTTTTATTGTTGCACTGTTCTGATTGACAATCGCCGTGTTAAGGTCGTCGATTGAAACATGTCCATATACATTGTAGATGATGATGGGGATTATGCCGCTGATCTTCTTTATTGAAATATGGGTTTCAGTTAGGAATATTATTTCCCGCAACTTACTCCTCACTTCACTACTGCCAGCAAAAATAGACTCCTTGCCAGCTACTGGTTTTACAGTGACAAAGCTTGACAGTTCCCACTGAGGCTATGGATGGTTTTGTACACCTGTTTGAATTGCAGGTGCCTATGTTTTCTTCAGACTAGTGTCTGCGCGCCTGTAGCTAGACGATGTTGGGCTAGACGACCTTTAAAATCGGCTAGCTCTTGACACATTGTGTGGCCAGTGCCAGGAATTGAGCTAGAGCACTCGAAAATTGTGTTTCTGTCTGCAACAGTTATTTTGCTAAGAGCTCGTATCACACTCTCTAATGTTAATAATGCCTCATTTAATATTTCGACACTATGGTGCGTTGCCTCGAGATCAGTTTGTTGTTTGGAAATGGTCCCTACGTATGTTCCTGCACTGTGTTTACCCATGTAGTGGATTTTTATTTCACCGTTTAGATAGAATCAATACTTCGAGGCCTCCCCTCAACCTTGTAGAGGTATATAGTTGTGGATATAAAAAACAATTTCTGTACTTGGCAGTCCTATCTTTTTCTAATATTGACAATGACTCCTTGATATTTTGTAAATATTTTATTTATAATTTAAATATTTTCCATGATGATTTTAGGCCAACCAAAAATATGCTCTTAAAAATAGGTTTTAGGGGTATATCCTCTATCCGGTCGCAAATTATTTAATTGCGAGGCGAAATATGGTTACTATATTTATGTTGCCATGCCAATTGACACATTTTTTTTTTAATTTAAATTTGTTTCCCGATTCTAAAGTAGAAATACACGACCTCGGTAAATGCGTAACAGTCTTTTCGTGTATTCCTACTTTACAATCGCAAAACAAATTTAAATTTAAAAATAATGTGTCAATTGGCATAGCAACATAAATATAGTAACCATATTTCGCCTCGCAATTAAATAATTTGCGACCGGATAGAGGATATACCCCTAAAACCTATTTTTAAGAGCATATTTTTGGTTGCCCTAAATTGATTATATTCCCCTCCACTTGGAATACAGTTCTAAAATCAAATTCCTAGTCAGTATTGGGGATATTTTCACACACTGCGATATTTCCACATGAACTGGGGAATACATCGATCCCAGTTACACTGGTTTATACTGGCTTAATGATATTCTAGTCTCCGGTTAAATCGCGCTACCATTCCTTCTCACTATGGATGAAATGGTGTGGTACGAGACCCCTTTATTTTAAGAATTTTGCACAATTCTTGGAACATGGATGACTCGAAATTTCTACCTTGATCCGATTGTTCAAGAATGTGTGGGCCACTGTCCGGCCTTCTTTATTCACAATCTTGCTGTAGTCAATACACATCAGTGTATATCGAAAACCGATTATTTTACACTATCTGCATCAATCTTTAATTTCCTTGGGGCAATCGACCTAATAAAGCCGGTGTCTTATCTTATACATAATAAAAAACTTAACTTGAAGAACTTCTCGTATCTGACTGGATAGTAGCATAGTTCGTTGACTATACTAGTCGCCGTTAACCAATTTCCAGATTCTTACAAACAACCCGTCATTTACTCTCAGCGAGTGCCATTACACCCGATAACTTTTAACAGTGGCGTTTTGAAAAATAATTTCATGCCAACGTGGTCGTCTGCCTTCTATCAGGCACTTCCTTGGTTATACTTCGATAAGTACAATTAGAATATTGGTTTACAATATTCTAACCGCTACAAACTACCTCTCCGGATCTTTCCGTTACACCCTTTTTACGCAATATTTCAAAATTTGGTATTGGACTGAATCTTAGCCTCTGGTCTTGGTTGTTTCTGGAACCCTCTATCGTTTTCCTTAATCTCGATCTCTGTTTTCAAGTTTTCTCACTCTTGAATCACGCTGCTTCATAAAGCGATCATTCCATTGCTGCCAAAGGTGTTGAAGGATGTGACCTAACTCCCCGAACCTCATTATAGTTTTTACGTTTCTTGGCTCTGCACTGTAGACTGTTGTAATTAATTCATTTCGGAATTCAAGAATTTCAAACTGTGCCAGATAACTTTTATTAATACTGTTACCCGTACATTTTTCTTTTTAAGCTGCTTTATTCATTACCAATGGATGTTTTTAATCACGGAGGATCTTAAAGCTACCTGCTGATTTTATTATGTGTCTATAATTGGCTCAGTTTTGTTAAATATAAAAATCGATGATATCAAAACAAGTAAAAGTTTTATTTGAATCTAATACGGTGAAACAGACTGTACATAAAGAACCAAATCTTACGTAGGATGTGTAATTAACATAATTACATTCAATGTTATCTTACAAAGATACTTATATATATATATAGATGTAATCAACGGTAAAACGTTAGAATAACGCTCATATACAAATGAAACTTTACGAGCTCGCTAAAAATTGGAAAAGGTGAAATTATTTAAATTAATTATCTTAAAAGTTACCTATAATTTAGGCAGGTATTTAAAATAAATTTAAATTAACTAAGACTGCCGGAATTTGCAAAGAAAATTATCTTAAAAAATATAAAAGATTGATTGAAAAATATTTTCCTCATACTTCTGGGTTTTCCGGGTTAATTGAATATTTTATAATTATAACGATTAAACTTAAATTAGTATACGTCCATGATTTGTTGTTGTCATGAAGGTTTTTACTAATTTCGAAACTGTGTTTTACGGTACAAAATCGATAAAAGTTAGGGAAGGATAAGATAAGAACAAAATATTTCAAATTTGTATTCAATTTCTTGCATATGCAATTAGTTTCCAACCACTGTACGCCGCAAAAAAGATTAAATAACGCGATATAAGTATTTATAATTTATTATTATTTATTATCGTTAACTATAAGAAATTGAAAAACATTTCTTTTCTATATTACATACATACTTGCTTATATATGGGTACATTACATAAATATTTAAAAATAAAAAGAGAATTGATTAGATTATAAAATAATAAAACTACACGCATGCATTAAGGAAATTACAAAATTAAAAAGTTTATTACTAGTGTTAGAAGAAAGCGACAACAACGAACACACAAGATACTAAAGAAACCGGGTCCGGAGATAAAATATTTTTTTTTTTTGTTATCTCTAAAGTGGACCCTGTTCTGTATAATTTTCGGATATTTCAATCAAAATTATTATGTCGTGTCTCAGTCAATATCAAATAAATCTACCTTTTCTTATATCTTAATTATAACATTCCGTTTCTTCAAATTTATACATCAAAAGATACAATCGAAAATCTCTTCGAGCCATCGTAATATCGTTTAAATATTAATTCCGTCTGAAAGTGAAATGAGTTTTTTATTTTTATTTTACAATATTTTATTGGCGTCTTTCAGTTTTCAAACTACTTATTGTGCTGTCTGTCTTCTTATTTATACAATTACTTCTTTCAAAAAATTAGATCAGTTATCGTTACTTGTTTTTAAATACTGGCCCGAATGTTAAATTCGTCAATATCAAATCGATTTGTAGGTTGTGGCTGTACAGGCATAGCCGAAAATAGCATTTCCAAATATATGTTAAAAGTGCTAGGGGCTGGAACCTCACGAGGTAATCAAAACTTCGGTCAGGAAATTAACGCAAACATCGCAAATTTACAATAAGAAAATTGGTCGAACATGAGACATTTTTACCATTATACCATTAAAAATTTTCCATCAGACAAAATCCTAAAAATTATATGCCACATGGTCATATCAGAATGATAAAAATGTATCTGTAATCAACCCTCATAAGCTTCCGTTAAATTTGTTTGTGACGTTCTCCAAGACCGTTTCATTGACATGTCAACTTTATCAACTTAATAAAGCGCTAATAACAAAGTTGTTGCTTTTACCAAGACCTTTCAAACGATATGCTACTTGATTATATGAGAATGAGAAAAATTGTAACTACTTTCAGCGCTACAACGGTAGTTTTGAATACTATGGTACTTCAAAAATTTTACAGCACTCTTCAAGATTTTTCCAACGATATACGACAAGTATATATATATTCTATAATAAACGAAACATTAGCTAATAACGTCAAAGTGGATTTGTGAACTCAAGTTGTATCGAAATTGTTATCTGTGGTATTGGATGGTTTTTTGGCGATTTTCTTTGGCAGGTACCCAAACCTCTTTGAGGTAGAAATCCCAGAAGCTTTTAAATTCTCCGATTTAAAAATAAAAGAAGATTGGCAGAAAATTGTCGTTTTTGACGGGCAAACTTTTTTTATATTTTTGGGATCTGTGACCTTCAAAACGTCGAGAAAAATGGTTTTGGACCAGGGTGTCGTTAAAAAGACAAAAGATGCTAAATGTCATAACAGTACTGTACTCCACAAAAATGCTTTTAAATCTATAAAATAAATTATGACTTGCATCTAGATTTTGGGGTGCCAAATACATTTGAGTTGCGCACAAATGCATTTGGATTCGAATCCCCTTTTAAAAGAGGTTTGAAGCTTAAGTAATTTTATCAAAAATTGGTAAGAGATAGTTTTCGAATGCCGGAAAACGATTGAGATGCTTTATGATGAGGTAGGGTTACCAAGAGGTCAGACTGTTTGTTTTCGAACTAATTAGAATGTGAACACTTTCAATTTATAAAGATTCGGTCGCCTCAACAGACTACAGTGACCATACTACAAACATAGAATTGGCTTAATAAGTATTATAGGGACTCTGCTCCATCTGCTCCATCTTTTAAGTTGAATGTGGCCTAGAAAATTTGTTGTGTTATTCCAGAAAAGACAACAAAAAAAGTACATAAAATTGTTTTGGAAAACCATAAAGTGAAGTTGCCTGAGGTCTGGCAAATATACCAGAAGGCAGTGTATACAGTATTTTGCAGACATTTGTATAATAGACATTTGTATGAGAAAGCAGTGTCCAATTGGATGCCGCACTTGCTCACATTGTACCAAAAACAGCAACGCTTCGATATTTTAAAGCGCTCCGGATCTGGCTCCCAGTGAGTACTACTTGTTCGCAAACCTCAAGAAAATGCTCCAGGGAAAGAAATTTATATCAAACCCTGAAGTCATAGCCGAAACAAACGCTTATTTTGAAGCCAACGATAAATGCTGCAGTAAGATCTGATTTGGATGAATAGTGTAAACTCTGCCTAATGTAAAATCGAGTTTTATTTCTTGGTGCACTGCAACTTCAATTCCATTCTTTCTTCATCAGCATTTTTGGTTTTGCCACATGTATTTTTCAACTTGAAATCCTCATAAAGAGTATAAGTCAATTTTTGAGGTTCAAGTGATTCTTATTAGTTTGTCCCCTGGAAAGTGACTAATGATATTTTTTTTCAGACCAAAAGTGTATTGCTTTTAACATAAAACGTAAAAGACTAAGAGGTGATCGCACCTTTCAACCTTAAATCAAAATTAACAACTTAAACAACTTTCTCTTTTGAACTCCAACCTTTGTTAATTTCACTGGGCGAGATATGTTCGGCTGACGATATTGAATTGCTGGCATCATCTTTGACGCAAGCAATCAATTTAGCTTTCAAAAAATATTGTTCTTTCATTACGAAACAAAAGAATCGGAATAAGACTTTTTAGTATTCCAATCTTAAAAAACTAAGGAAAGCTACCAGGCAACTTTAAAATACAGCCAAAAGATCGAACCTTCAGCCGTTCGTATGACTTCTAGGAAAAGCATCCGTAAAGAAATTCACAGTCTTTCTGGCATCGCCAGACTTAATAGGTATCTGTCAAACATTGATTCATGAAGACCGAATGTACTGCGATTCCTTAATAATAGGCGTACCTCCTCCAATAAGAAAATTGCGGAACTACTACTGACTGTTCACCCAACGCTACTTACTCATTGATGACTTAGACTAATCTGGTTTTATTGCTCAGAGCTATGCTGATGATCTGGTCATCACTGTTTCAGGTAAAAATTTAACAATCCTATATGACATAATAAAGCGCGATCTACAAGTTGTAATAAAGTGGTGCCTTGAGAAAGGTTTGCGCGTTAATCTATCTAAAACCAGTTTATTGGTAATTACTAGACGAGGATAAATTGGTGAACTGTCCGTTCATTCCGTTTTAGGAGGACCGATCACCAGATCAGGAACCTTCTAACATCTTGGCATTACCTTAGACAGTAAGCTTTTTTGGAAGCTTAACCATCAAAAAGCCACTGATGTTTTTGGTAATGTTGATAAGGGTTTGAGAACTTCTAGGGTTTGACTCCCAGAATGCTGATGTTTATTTATAAATATGTTTTTGTGGTATTTGGTAGTCCGTGGTAAAATCGAATTCCGCATTAGGAAAACTTAACAATTTTCAGAGTAAGGCATGCAGGGATTTTATAGGTGCTGTCCTCTACTCCGATCGAGAAGTCATGGTGGTTTTGGTCTTACGATTGATAGTTTAACTATCCCAGAAATCGTTATGGCTAATGACAAACTTTTACCAGAATTCGAACTTCGATAATTCATTCTAAGTAGTTTACTCGTCGATAGACCTTTGGTTGTCCTAACACTTCAATTTGGATGTCTGAGTCGTTAGTTTTCCTCGCAGGCGGCCCTCATTTTGTATTAAGTGCGGGTTTTGGAACCTACAGCCCTTCACTTGATCTACGATGTCATTACAGCAGTCTGGGTTTAACGTGCACGGTATTCCGGACCGGTTTACTCGGATATAAAGCTCTGCTCAATGCAATGCGTATTTCTGTGACCACTTCCAAACTGGTAAGGACTGTAAACATTTTATTAGCCGTCTGTGTTGCAACAATAGTGGTACGGTCATGTGGATGCCGGCTCATTGTGATATTGAGGAAAATGTAGTCGCTGGTTTTTTGGCCTGGATGTTTTCGCGTCTGGATTTCATCGGACCCAAGCCTGTCGCTTGCTTCCTTTACCTGCCAGAAGGCGAAATAATTTATTTGTGAACCTAATTTGAGGTTAACTAAGTATGCTTTATGTCTGAAGAAATACCAGCTACGAGTTTCGTTAGAATCCACGGTTTGATGCACCATGTGCTCATTGTGGCTTTGAGTGCAAGACCTTCTTGAGTCCTAGTCAACTTATTCGGAACACTCTAGCTAAAAAATACGTCTGTGAACGGGAGCAAATCTTCCTGAGTTTGTTTCTACTTAGCATTGCACGTCAATATGAAAAACAGCTCAAACTGGCCATAAGTACCTTGCATTCGTTGATGCATGTTGGCTGCCTGTAAAAGATGATATGATAAGATGCAAAAGTTTGCCAACCCCTCCTCCTGTTACATCATTGTTTATTGCATTTCTAAAATGTATTTATAAATCACACCGTATTTCTCTTTTATTCTCAGTTTACTCGAGAAGTGGCACATCGTTCCATATATCTTCAGGCAGTTTATTATTTTATAATTGAACTTATTTCAATTTTAGTGAAGAACTTGAACTTGATTTTTCTCTCCAACACTTCATAAGTCTTCTATTTTGTTGCAAAAATCATTTGTTGCAATGTTTTTCACTGTAGCGCTGTTTTCTTGGTAAATGCATTTATTAGAAAACCCCCCGGTATTATTAAATACTAAGGATGCATATCACTATGGATGCATGTAACGCATCATCTGCGAGGTGCCCAATTGATTTTGCCTCAGTTTAATTTCAAGTCTATAGTTATTGTTGTTGTAAAGTTATGATATTTAGAGAAGAGAAGAAACAAAGAACAACAATGAAAGTTACCTTCAAAGTACTCATGTTATCAAGTGGGTGGACTAGGTACAAACATTTATCGCATTGTTATATTTTACTTAATTATGACATTCAGGTGTTAACTCAAATTGCACGGTTTGTTTAGTTTCATCCTAAAATTATGCTGAAATTACGATTACCCACATGCCAAGAGATTTAATAACAGATGGTCCATACCATATGCAATGATTTTTAATTTACGCTATTTCAATGTAGTTGATTACAAATATTTCAAACGAGGGTTATTTCGGTTGCTGTACAAATCTAATAATTTAAATAAAATCAAAATGAAAATGTACGCGATTACTGCTCCTGGGCCGGAAAATAAAATCTTAATTTTTTTACCAAAAAAAAAATGTACGAAGGTATTCGCGAAACTCCTTCATCGCCATATACGAGTAACCACAAAAGGCAAACATCAAACACAAAGAAATTGAAATTTTGATTAAATTATTAAAAACCGTAAAATTTAATGTTTCATCTCGCGCGCATCCACACACCCCGCTAAAAATCCGTAAAAAGATTGTCATAATTGCTTTTAAAAGGATCAAAAAATGAAAAAATAAATTTGAACAAAAGATTAAACAACAAAAGAAAAAAAACATTTAATTCCGCCCAGTGTGAATGCAGCACGTTTCCGTGATTTGGTTTGGTGTTTAATCAACAAAAATATTTTTGGGTGAAAAATGTTATCACCCCCCGCGCGATTAAACCGAGTAAGCATAAAATATATATATGTGATTGAATCATTACTTATCATCCCGTGCGAATATAAAACTAACATTTTTATTTTATAGTTTTTTTAGGTGTGATGTAATCAAAGTTGTAAATAGTTTTTTTTTTGTTCGTCGAACAGCAGTCCGATTCAATGTTTCAATAACACTGTGCCGCGTGTAGGCGGAGATTTACAGTCAATTTGCCGTCCATATTAAAATACATTAGTGCGGTTTATAATCAACATCGCACCACACTAATTGGGTCCATAATTTATCCCATATTGAGTGTGATCATATTCTCTTATATACCGAAACACTATACACCTATATATATAAATAGTAAATATATTTTGTTGTTGTTGTTGTTGCTATTTAATTAGATTGAGTATGTTAACAAGTTGAAATTACCAGCAAAATGTAATTTTATTATTCGAGCATGTTGTGTCGCCCCTTACGTTTATTTTTGCTGCACTCGTATGTGGTATTTGGATATACTCAACTCCATGGTGTAGATATATGAGTAGTGAGTTATCGAGCGGATGTTCAAGTTCCCCTCGGGGGTTAAACATTTATTTGAACTATTTGTTTTGTGTTTTGTACCCGAATGACATTTAAATTGATAGATATGTCTCTTTTATAATAAATTTTTGCAATCTAATTTATTTTGCGAGGTTGTTTATATTACATTTAGCCGTACGAAGAGTAGATAGCAGTTTATTGAATTATGCAAATTAATCGGGGTTTTAATTTATTTATGTTACATGTACAACATATACGTACGTACGTATGTACGTTGCTGAATGGATATGGCGTTCAGGGAATTTATAAAATTGATATGATATTTAATTTGAATAAATACATTTAGCTTGACCAAAGGGCAACATTTGTTTGAAAGTATAATACTTTGTATTATTTTCCTATTAATTGGATACGAGGGCTCTGTGAATTAAAATCGGGACACGAGAAGATTAAGGACCTTCTTTGAAACCGCAAGGTTATCACTCGCCGTTGCAACAAGGTGGTGTGTTCTAAATCATCATCAACTCCTCCTACATCATCAACTTCTCCAAAAAAAACCTATATCACTCCAGGAGGATGAACTGGCCACAGCACAAGAAGGCTTCCTATCTAAGACTTCTCATCTGGAAAGATCAGGATTCAAGATATGGAAAACTCTCACCAGAAGCCTAATGTTAATGTTGCCAAGGAATATAAAATCCATCTACCCTTGTTTATGCTAACATTTGATAAAGAAGAAGATATAAAAAATATTTACGGGACTAGATATATCTTAAATACTTATAAACATAGAGATTCAAGCCCGAGGAAAATCAAGGTTGATTCCACAAGCAATATAGACCAAGATGCGTCAGGTCCTCATCTTAACATCGTACAAAGAAATGTAGAAAACGCAAGCTCCAGAGGCTGTATATTTGCCAAAGAATTTCAGAATAAATGAGAACAAAATAGTAAAAGATAAACGTCTAGAGTCGAGAATCCAAATTAAACAGATATCAAACCTACCTACCAAAGACATCAAAGATTTTCGAAGCCAAAAACAGGTTTCCAATGTTTGGAAGTTATTAAAAGTGGAACACAAATAAATAACGGCTCTGACTGCTATAGTCAAATGTTGTAAAAAAATTTTGAATGGAGGACAGAATGGAGGAACAAGAGCAGAAACAAGACAAAACTATTGCATTAATTATCCAAAGACTCACAAAACTAGAAAACAGTGTCAGGGTACCTCCTGAAGAATATTAGGATGGAACCCCAATGGGCTATTGCAACAACAGCAAGAATTTAAAATGCTCTTGGACGCCAAAAAATTGATGTTTATCTCATATTCCATACTAACTTCACAAAACTACCAGATGGCACTGCAAGAGGAGGAAATACTTTAATAGATAAAAACTACATTTACCATTATGAAGTGGAAAAATATGAATCAAAATAAATACAATCACTAATCGTTTCTTTTGAAAAATGACTTTATCAAGTTCCTTAAAAGTTTAGGAGAAAAGTTCATGGAGGAGACGAGGCTACTCATTGAAGATCAAACTAGTTTCGATTTAAAGTAACGAGCTCCTTGCAGCAGTGACAAAATGTGGTTGTAATTGGCACTCTACTGGAAAAAAACTTTCTCGCCCACAGATGTTAATAAAATTCCCGATCTACTCGAGCTCCGACCACTCAACCATACTGCTCACTCTCATCGACAAAACAATATCTAAATCGAGTAATCCTACCCTGACAAGTACTTGTAAGATTAAAAAGGATTCAATGGAGCTAAATTAGAGCTAGGTAGTTGCAGAAAAACGCAAAATTTGACCCGGCAAAAGAAAAATATAAAAATGAAGCAACGATCATTAACCTGTGAAAAAGATACAGACTATTCATTATGGAAGACAACGCTAAGTAATTCAGATTCCATCTATATAATAATAAGCAATGGAAGCTAGGCAAGAAACAGGTAACAAAATGCATATTCCATCCTAACGAGGTACAGTAGAACGAACAAGTACAGGAAATTGAAGAAACCAAGATCAAGAAATAACCTTCGGAAGTGAAAAATGCAATACAATAAATAAATCCAAGAAAAGGACCAGGCTTTGGTCTGATAACAGGACAACTCCTTAAACAGCTTCCCAACACCAACATTAAAAAATTGACCACCCTAATCAATGGAGTCTTCAAAATCAAATATGTACCAACGGTATAGACATTTGCGGTAGAGCTTATGATTCCCAAGCCAGGAAAACCAACCAATGAAATAACGTCGCAAAGGCCAAAACTGATCAATCTCCGTGTTGAGGCTCTTTCAATGATTTTAATAAGCCTTCACGATGGGCGTTGTATTTGCGATCTCACTCCACGTTGGTCAATGCATCTTCTTCTTCTTCTTCGCTGGCGCTCCGACGTGTTGGTAGCTTCTCGCGATAGCCATGTAAGTATTTGGTTTTCGTTTCGTTGATATGGAGGCCGATTTGTTGGGCTGTTGTTTAAAAAGCGTAGTCAATCTATTAAGTTGAATATAATTTTGGTTATTGGCTCCCCTTATGTTGTCCTTATGGGATGTTATCATATACGGCTGCTGAAAATTAAAAATATAAAATGCACGGGGATGTCCTTTCCTAAAATGCTCGATTAGCTGTTGGCCTGCCTGGATGAAAACTGCATTGGTAATTGCCGAAAATACACTGTAAATTAATAACTTGTCAATAACTACGGTGGCCAAAACCTTGTAGTCTGTGTTGACCAAAGCTATTCCACGACAGTTTTCTACTTGTCTGGGATTCTCTCTGCGAACCAAATTGATGAAACCAGCACAAACATGCGGTAGAAGAGGTCCTTGAGCATTTTGTTACAGATGCCACCCTCACTCTCAGTTGCCTTATTATTTTTCGATTTGGATGGGACTCTTCGCACTTCATCGTAAGATGGAGCGAGTGGAGGTGTCGTTTTTACATTCATTTCAGATTTAAACAATGATGTTGGCA